>JAOEGL010000001.1:321942876-322542876 GCA_034509955.1 Urosaurus nigricauda
AATGGTTCCTAGTTAGCAAAGGGGACAGGCAAGGCTGCATCTTACCACACTACCTGTTCAATATATGTGCAGAATATATTATAAGAAAAGCTGGTTTGGACACAAAAGGAGGAGTGAAAATAGGAGGAAGGAACATGATCAATCTAAGATATGCAGATGACATAATACTGTTAGAAGAAAACATCGAAGACTTAGAGCAACTACTGAGGAAAGTCAAAGAAGAAAGTGCAAAGGCAGTCTTACTGTTGAATATAAATAAAATAAAAATAATGACTATGGAGAACTTACATAAATTCAAACTAGACAACGAGGAAATAGAAGTAGTAAAAGAGTTCTCATATCTGGGATCAAATATTGATAGGAATGGGGACTGCAGCCAGGAAATCAGAAGATTAAGAATGGGGAGGGCAGCTATGAAAGAACTAGAAAAAATCCTAAAATGCAAAGATATACTACTCAACACAAAAGTTTGCCATGTATGGATGTGAGAGATGGACAGTTAAGGAGTTCTCCTCCTTTAAGGAGGAGAAAGAAAAGGAGGAGGCTGTAGTCCATGTGCTTGGGTGAGATCTAATTTAATTTACACTTGAGCCAAGGCTAGCAGGCTAGCAGAAGCTGCATTTCCTTTAAGGAGGAGAAAGAAAAGGAGGAGGCTGTAGTCCATGTGCTTGGGTGAGATCTAATTTAATTTACACTTGAGCCAAGGCTAGCAGGCTAGCAGAAGCTGCATTTCCTTTAAGGAGGAGAAAGAAAAGGAGGAGGCTGTAGTCCATGTGCTTGGGTGAGATCTAATTTAATTTTCACTTGAGCCATTGCATTCTGGGAGCCAGTGCTGGGAGGCTACTTAAGGCTACTCAAGGCTAGCAGAAGCTGCATTTCCTTTAAGGAGGAGAAAGAAAAGGAGGAGGCTGTAGTCCATGTGCTTGGGTGAGATCTAATTTAATTTACACTTGAGCCAAGGCTAGCAGGCTAGCAGAAGCTGCATTTCCTTTAAGGAGGAGAAAGAAAAGGAGGAGGCTGTAGTCCATGTGCTTGGGTGAGATCTAATTTAATTTACACTTGAGCCAAGGCTAGCAGGCTAGCAGAAGCTGCATTTCCTTTAAGGAGGAGAAAGAAAAGGAGGAGGCTGTAGTCCATGTGCTTGGGTGAGATCTAATTTAATTTTCACTTGAGCCATTGCATTCTGGGAGCCAGTGCTGGGAGGCTACTTAAGGCTACTCAAGGCTAGCAGAAGCTGCATTTCCTTTAAGGAGGAGAAAGAAAAGGAGGAGGCTGTAGTCCATGTGCTTGGGTGAGATCTAATTTAATTTACACTTGAGCCAAGGCTAGCAGGCTAGCAGAAGCTGCATTTCCTTTAAGGAGGAGAAAGAAAAGGAGGAGGCTGTAGTCCATGTGCTTGGGTGAGATCTAATTTAATTTACACTTGAGCCAAGGCTAGCAGGCTAGCAGAAGCTGCATTTCCTTTAAGGAGGAGAAAGAAAAGGAGGAGGCTGTAGTCCATGTGCTTGGGTGAGATCTAATTTAATTTTCACTTGAGCCATTGCATTCTGGGAGCCAGTGCTGGGAGGCTACTTAAGGCTACTCAAGGCTAGCAGAAGCTGCATTTCCTTTAAGGAGGAGAAAGAAAAGGAGGAGGCTGTAGTCCATGTGCTTGGGTGAGATCTAATTTAATTTTCACTTGAGCCATTGCATTCTGGGAGCCAGTGCTGGGAGGCTACTTAAGGCTACTCAAGGCTAGCAGAAGCTGCATTTCCTTTAAGGAGGAGAAAGAAAAGGAGGAGGCTGTAGTCCATGTGCTTGGGTGAGATCTAATTTAATTTACACTTGAGCCAAGGCTAGCAGGCTAGCAGAAGCTGCATTTCCTTTAAGGAGGAGAAAGAAAAGGAGGAGGCTGTAGTCCATGTGCTTGGGTGAGATCTAATTTAATTTACACTTGAGCCAAGGCTAGCAGGCTAGCAGAAGCTGCATTTCCTTTAAGGAGGAGAAAGAAAAGGAGGAGGCTGTAGTCCATGTGCTTGGGTGAGATCTAATTTAATTTTCACTTGAGCCATTGCATTCTGGGAGCCAGTGCTGGGAGGCTACTTAAGGCTACTCAAGGCTAGCAGAAGCTGCATTTCCTTTAAGGAGGAGAAAGAAAAGGAGGAGGCTGTAGTCCATGTGCTTGGGTGAGATCTAATTTAATTTACACTTGAGCCAAGGCTAGCAGGCTAGCAGAAGCTGCATTTCCTTTAAGGAGGAGAAAGAAAAGGAGGAGGCTGTAGTCCATGTGCTTGGGTGAGATCTAATTTAATTTTCACTTGAGCCATTGCATTCTGGGAGCCAGTGCTGGGAGGCTACTTAAGGCTACTCAAGGCTAGCAGAAGCTGCATTTCCTTTAAGGAGGAGAAAGAAAAGGAGGAGGCTGTAGTCCATGTGCTTGGGTGAGATCTAATTTAATTTACACTTGAGCCAAGGCTAGCAGGCTAGCAGAAGCTGCATTTCCTTTAAGGAGGAGAAAGAAAAGGAGGAGGCTGTAGTCCATGTGCTTGGGTGAGATCTAATTTAATTTACACTTGAGCCAAGGCTAGCAGGCTAGCAGAAGCTGCATTTCCTTTAAGGAGGAGAAAGAAAAGGAGGAGGCTGTAGTCCATGTGCTTGGGTGAGATCTAATTTAATTTTCACTTGAGCCATTGCATTCTGGGAGCCAGTGCTGGGAGGCTACTTAAGGCTACTCAAGGCTAGCAGAAGCTGCATTTCCTTTAAGGAGGAGAAAGAAAAGGAGGAGGCTGTAGTCCATGTGCTTGGGTGAGATCTAATTTAATTTACACTTGAGCCAAGGCTAGCAGGCTAGCAGAAGCTGCATTTCCTTTAAGGAGGAGAAAGAAAAGGAGGAGGCTGTAGTCCATGTGCTTGGGTGAGATCTAATTTAATTTACACTTGAGCCAAGGCTAGCAGGCTAGCAGAAGCTGCATTTCCTTTAAGGAGGAGAAAGAAAAGGAGGAGGCTGTAGTCCATGTGCTTGGGTGAGATCTAATTTAATTTTCACTTGAGCCATTGCATTCTGGGAGCCAGTGCTGGGAGGCTACTTAAGGCTACTCAAGGCTAGCAGAAGCTGCATTTCCTTTAAGGAGGAGAAAGAAAAGGAGGAGGCTGTAGTCCATGTGCTTGGGTGAGATCTAATTTAATTTACACTTGAGCCAAGGCTAGCAGGCTAGCAGAAGCTGCATTTCCTTTAAGGAGGAGAAAGAAAAGGAGGAGGCTGTAGTCCATGTGCTTGGGTGAGATCTAATTTAATTTACACTTGAGCCAAGGCTAGCAGGCTAGCAGAAGCTGCATTTCCTTTAAGGAGGAGAAAGAAAACTGTTACATGGATTTGTAATTGGTTGACTGGCCGAACTCAAAGGGTGCTCAACAATGGCTCCTTTTCATCCTGGAGAGAAGTGACCAGTGGGGTCCCACAGGGTTCTGTCCTGGGCCCAGTGCTATTCAACATCTTTATTAATGATTTGGATGACAGAATTGGTGGCATACTTATCAAATTTGCAGATGACACTAAACTGGGAGGAGTAGCTAATACCCCAGAGGACAGGATCAAAATTCAAAATGACCTGAATAGACTAGAAAGCTGGGCCAGTGCTAACAAAATGAAATTCAATACGGAGAAATGTAAGGTTCTGCACTTAGGGCGGAAAAATGAAATGCACAGATATAGGATGGGGGACACCTGGCTGAACGAGACCACATGTGAAAGGGATCTAGGAGTCCAAGTAGACCATAAGCTGAACATGAGTCAACAGTGTGATGCGGCAGCTAAAAAAGCCAATGCAATTTTAGGCTGCATCAATAGAAGTATAGTTTCTAGATCAAGGGAAGTTATAGTGCCACTCTATTCTGCTTTGGTCAGGCCCCACCTGGAATACTGTGTCCAGTTCTGGGCACCACAATTCAAAAAAGATGTGGAGAAACTGGAGCATGTCCAAAGGAGGGCAACTAAGATGGTGAAGGGTCTGGAAACCTTGCCCTATGAAGAACGCCTTAGGGAGCTGGGGATGTTTAGCCTGGAGAAGAGAAGGTTAAGAGGTGATATGATAGCCCTGTTTAAATATTTGAAGGGATGTCATATTGAGGAGGGAGCAAGCTTGTTTTCTGCTGCTGCAGAGACTAGAACGCGGAACAATGGATGCAAACTGCAGGAAAAGAGATTCCACCTCAACATTAGGAGGAACTTCCTGACAGTAAGGGCTGTTCGACAGTGGAACGCACTCCCTCGGAGTGTAGTGGAGTCTCCTTCCTTAGGGGTCTTTAAGCAGAGGCTGGATAGCCATCTGTCAGGGATGCTTTGACTTGGAGTTCCTGCATGGCAGGGGGTTGGACTGGATGGCCCTTGTGGTCTCTTCCAACTCTATGATTCTATGATTCTATGATTCTATGAAAGAAGGAAGAAAATAAATTAATTCAAGCTATTTTGTTGGAGAAGAGCGCTGAAGATTCCATAGATAGCCAAAAAAACAAACAAATGGGTCCTAGAAAAAGTTCCAGCCAGAAGTCTCCCTGGAAGCTACTATGACAAAACATAGGCAAGCATACTTTGGACACATCATGAGAAGACATGAATAATTGGAAAAAACAATAATCCTTGGAAAGGTGGAGGAAAGTAGAAAGAGAGGAAGGCTGCATGCTAGATGGATGGACTCTATTAAAGAGATCATGAGTATGAGTTTTCAGGAGTTGGGCAGAGCAATGGAGGATGGGGAGTCTTGGGACTCTTTCATACAAGACTAAATTGGAAGTATAATTTAAGGTCAATTCGAATGCAATCATGGGTTTTATGTTATTGCAAATTAACTCTTCACATGCAAATTCGGGCAGGAGGGAAGCCAATTCGAATGCAATCATGGGTTTTACCTTATTCCGAATTAAAGCTTCGCATGCAAATTTGGGCAGGAGGGGGTTAATTTCGGGTAATGGGAAGTAATTTCGAACGGAGCAGGGGTTCATGTAAATTCGCTAAACAAGCGAATTTACATAAATCTGCATTGGCTCCATTCGGAGTTGGGAGAAATTCCTCCCCGTTTGAAAGAGTCCTTGGAGATGTCTCATCTGCAGGGTTGCCTTGGGTCGAGATCTAGGCAAAGACAGTTAACAACAACAAAAGTAGAGTACCCTTGTCCAAGCCCCCCCAAATCTATTTTACCAGAAGCAGCTGCTACAAGAAAATAAGTCTGTTCTGCTGGAGATTGAGACATGGTGGATGACATTTCCATCCCTCTGACCAGTGAGTGAGGTTGCGATGAAGAATTGCTACAGGATTCCTGCTTCTGGTTGGCACATCTTCACTCACTGGTGGGAAAGAGTGGAAACATCATCCACTCGTGCCCTGATCACCAACAGAATGGATCTCCTTCTCTCAGACCAGCTGTTGTCAACTAAATTAAATTTGGGAGGATGGTTATATTCATGGCAGAAGTGCCATGGCCATGATTTTGTAGGGTTCATAAATGGCATCCATAACTGCCATTGTGAATGCCAGCCAGTGTTTCTGACAGTAGCATTATTCTCTTCTATTCTAAGCCAAGTTATGTAATGTTCAATTTACAATGAGCCCTTGGTATCTGCTGCAGTTTGGTTCCAGCCCCACCCCCCCATACTAAAATCTGTGGATACTCAAATACTATGAAATACAGTGACATAGTAAAATGATGTTCCTGATATAAAATCACAAACCCAAAGTTTGCTTTTTGGAATTCATATTTTTTTTTTTTGAATATTTTCAAGCTGTGGATGCTTGCTGACTGTACTGTTATTCCTTCCGGGATGTAAATGCATAGGGACGGATTCTATTGCGTAGCTCCATCCTCAGGCAGTACTCATCCCATACCCAATCTGGGTTTCTCCTGGACCTGTTTAAGAATGGGATTTTCCCATTTTTTAAAAGGTCCGAGAGAAACCCAGATCAGATACAGTATGAGTACTGCCAAGGAATGGAGCTGTGCAATACAATCCATCCCTGTGCATTTACATCCCATGCCTGGCATGGGAATAAAAGCCTGTGCAATAATCTCCTTCCTCAGCAAAGCAGCAGTGCAGACAAGATCAATAAAAATGATGTACCTCTCTCTTCTACAACTTTTTTTAGCGTTTTCACAATCACAACAACAACAGCAACAATAACTAATTTTTGGTTTGACAATTTATAGATGTTCTTCTTGTATGCCTTCAAGTCATTTCCAACTTATGACAACTGTAAGTTGACCCTCTCATAGGGTTTGACTGGCAAGATTTGCTCAGAGGGGGTTTGCCATTGCCATGCTCTGAAGCTGAGTGTCCAAGGCCACACAGATTTCCATGGCTGGGCACGGATTTGAAACCTGGTTTCCCAGAGCTCTAGTTTAAGATTCAGATCACAACACTGTGATGGCTGTCTCACCAGATGTCGCTGCCTGCAATTTTGAACCATCAATTATATGAATTCTGTCCAGGAATCTATAAATCAGTGAGAGATCATTAGATAATGTTCAGTGACATGTTCGAAGGTAGTGTTACTTTTCATTATTGTGGTATTGTGATCCTATTGTACAGCAATTTCATTCAGAAGTTTTCCAGTTTGTCTGGAATTGTTTTCAGAGCAGCTATCATGGTTGTCTTCTCTTCCTTCTCCTTTGTCATCTTATTCGTATTTTACCAATTACCCTTACAGGGGCAGCTTGACTACACCTTGAACTCATTTAAAAAATAATCCACTAGTGCTGAATTTCCATAGTGTGAGATCCACAAGCAACAGGTTCTGTAACATTTCATGCTAATAGTTTATCTGAAAAGTTCAGTTGAAAGGGGAGGAAGTTACCTTTGCCATCACAGACAATACCCAATATTCCCATGAAAGAAAATAAGTATTCAATGACATTTCACAATCAGTGGTATAATCATTTCTTTCCAACATGGAAAGTATGAGCTTGCAGAAGAAGTATATTTGTGAAGTGGCCCAGATACATGCCTTAGTTACATCTGATTTGAATTACTGCAACGTGCTCTACATGGGGTTGTCTTTGAAGTTTTGGAACGTCAGCTGGTTAGAGTGTTGCAGCCAGGCTGTTGACTGGGGCTAGTTATAGGGAGCATGGGAGTCCTAGGTTGAAACAGCAGCATTGGCTGTCAGGCGGTTTTGGTGTACAATTTCAATGTGCTAGTTATGACTGTAACATTCTTATTTGAATTTAAACCAGGATAATGGTTTTTCAACTTGAAAAACTGCCTTCTCCTGCGTATACTCTTTCATATGGACATCATCAGCAGAGGCCTTTGCATCAGACCTACCAACAGTTAACCTCTTCAAGATACAAGTGGGATGGTAAACTTTTGTAATGTTCTTTCACACTAGACAATGATATCACCATAGTTTCACTTTAACTTCTATGGAGTCCTGAGATTTGTAGTTTGGTGAGCCACCAGACCTCTCTGGCTGAGGCTTCTAAATACCCTTCCCTTAACTTCAAATCTCAGAATTCCTAGGATGGAACAGTGGGAGTTAAAAGGGAATTATAATTCTATAACTGTGCAGTGTGAAACATTCATGAATGAATGATTTCTCTCAGTTTCTCAGCTAAGTTGCTGGATCCAAGTGTATTTTCTTTAGGCAGATTTTCAAGTCAAGATTATTATTACAAAACAATCTTGGCCTGAACATCTTTGTTCTTCTATTTTCTGAGAGATCTCACAATAATCAGTTCAGCATACAATGATAGGATATTCTGAAGCTTGTTTTTTTTTTTTACCCCACACCAAGTACAGACACAGATTTTACACCAAACTGTAAATAGTGTATCTCTGTATTTTATCATTTGTCCTTTCTGCCTGAGAAACCATTAACCACCCACACTGAGCCATGTTTGGAAATTCCTCTGCTTTCAGACCTGGAATCACCATTATACCATTCAAGTTATTTTACTTTATTGTTTATCAGAGGTACAAAATTGTGCTTTATAAACGAAATGCAATCTTCTTGCAATTCAAAATTGATTGAGGTAGCAAAAAATAATGCTTGCAGAAGAAGAAATAAGATGGTGGGACTTTTGTCAGATAATGTTAATATTACTATAATTTCTAAATAACAATTTGTAGAAGAGGAACAACTAAGACAGCTCATGGGCAGATTTCACAAAAGCACGCCTTATTATAGAATCCATGCCATTTGACTGTCTTACCACCAAGCTACCATCAATGAAGCTTTATCAGAGTTGTGGTGCAATGGCCTTGATATTATGGACCTGGGTACAGCTTTTGTTCATGGATTTACAATTCCATTTGCAGCATTTCCTATGATTATGAATTATAACCTATCAGGGAAGCTTTAAAGCTTACCTTTTAAGAATTTTGTATATTGGTCAAGATACAAGGACCCCATATGCAATGAATCTTCAGTCTTAAAACTGAAAGATACCTCCTTGGTTAAACTGCATTAATTTCAGTGTGGAAGCAACCCAGGAGTGATACAAGTAAGCTTCCATGGCACACTACCTAAAATCCATATATTCATCAATGGAAATGATCAAGCAAAAAATGGCATGTGACCCTACACATTTTCAGGTGTTCTTTTACTCCCTCTCCCCTTGGTTTTGGGATGCCCATTTGTGATCCTTTGTCTCATCTTCTTTAACTCTATAGTACCTCATAGGGCTGACTGTATCCCAGACACAGTGCAGGCAACCGGCCAAAAGCTGATTATTACAAAGCTGATAGCCAGCAGCTAATGAACAAGCACAGTCACAGAGTAGATTACAGTTCAGCACATACTGTCCTTTAGTAAATACAAGCCTTAAGTCCCAAACAGAGTCAACAGACACAGTCTAGGTCAGGTGTACAGCATCCAGAGTCAACAAACACAGTCCAGGTCAAGCACAGAGTCCATGAACATGACAGGGAGCCAGGTAGGTCAGATTATTTTTGAGAACCTCTGGAGGGCAGGGCTGAGAATTTATAGACCACCAGCTCAATGCAACTACTTCTTAATTAATTGCTGCTTTCTATAAATGCTTTGATATCTTCTCAAGCTCTCCCTTTGTTGTCTTTGCTCTGTGAAGGTATGTAGGAGTAAGACGTGGCATCACAAGGAGGTGTGGGATGTGTGGCCCACAGTGAGTGACACCCCAGTGCTCTCCTTGTGCTGTCACCTCTCGAGGGAGGTTGAATCTGCTCCCCCCATGCTGTTCCATTGTTCTCCTCATGAGAAGGAGGACAGGGCATCCCCAAGAGGCCGAGTGCGCTCTTCCCAATGCTGTGCTTTCCTTCTCCTCATGAGGAGAACAAGGGGGTGGCCCCAAGGAAGGCCAAACGTGCTCCTCTCCCCTCCTGTGCTATCCCATTCTTCTCCTCATGAGGAGAACAACAAGCCTGCCCAGACGAAAGCCAAGTATGCTGTCCCTGGAAACCCCCCACCCTGTCCCCCACACCTGATGATAATAGGAGTGGGGGCACCATTTAGGGGTAAGTGGTCTTCTATATCTGAATGGTTAAAACCCTCTGACAGAACTGATACTGCACTCTGGTCTGTCCCTGAGACATGCTACTCCGGAACCTCCTCCTGGTTCAGTAACAGGTCTCTGCAGGTCCACTGCTTCAGTCTCTGAGTTAGAGTCTAAGTCCATGTTCTAGAAGCAGGGCATGACAGACCTCCAGAACCCACAAAGTCACCTTACATAAAGGAATGTTGTGTGAGGAGCAAGGGCCAGAGCATGTACTCCCCAGTGACATCCAGTGACTGTGGATCTAAACTGCATAATTAATGCAGCTTGACACTGCCGTGGATCAATGCTGTGGAATTCTGGGATTTGTTATTTTGTGTGATATTTAGACTTCTCTGTCGGAAAGCTCTCCTGCCACATCAAACTATAGCTTATTTTGCATTTATTTTTGAGATCCATACACATTTTGAGTATCCCAAAATATTTTCTGTCAGCTCTTGGTACAATCAGAGGCTTTTTATACCAGCTCCCCAGATGAGTTTATATTAGCCAAGAATAAAATGGGAAAGAACAGGAATAACATCTGGAATTTTTAAATCAATCTAGAAGTGCCTGGGGTTAATCAGAGGTCATAAGTACTTGATTCACTGTTGAGAATTCATCCTTATCATGAACCCACAACATCGTCCTTAACGTTGCAGGTGTTCTGTGGCCCACTCCATATTTCTCAAATTGTACCTGTCCAACTAAGACAATGTCTCCAGATTTTCCTGAGATAAACTTCCTTTTACTGGGAGCAATATTGGAAGGGGGGGGGATGAGGGCACCTCCTACTTCAAGGACTGATATCTTCTTAGTTACACAAACACAAGTCCAACATATGTCTGCATAACTCACTTTTTAATTATTGTTTGTTTGAAAACATTGCAGTTCTAGTTACTCAGAAGTTGAGACATCATGTCAAGAAAGGAAGGCTTTAGAAAGGAAAAGCCTGAGATGGCTTGACCAAGCTGCATCTACACTGCAGAAATAATGCAGTGTGACACCACTTTAACTGCCACTTTACCTGCCATGGCTCAATGGAATCTTGGAATTTGTAGTTTGTTGTGGCACCAGGGCTCTCTGACAGAGAAGTCTAAAAATCTCGCAAAACTACAAGCTCCAGAATTCCATAGCACTGAGCCATGACAGTTAAGGTGGTATCAAACTATAATATTTCTGCAGTGCAGGTGCAGCTTCAGAGGCAAGCATCTACTCCAGATGCAGGATCTTAACCTTCATCTAATATGACCTCCTATCCTTCTTTCAGCAACATGTTTGTTCAGATGCATTATGGGACTTTTTCCGATGGGAAAAAATTCCCCCAAGGGTTTACATAATCCTTCTCCCAGAATCAGGACTATTCAGTATAAAATATAGATTACCTTAGATGAAAGTTTCAAATTAATCTTCTTGCGTTTCAATTTTTTGCTGCCTGGCAGAGATCCTCAAGCAGGTGCAATTATGATTGGTCCCCAATTGACTCAACATCCCCAGCATGTCTTCTTCTGTGGGCAATTGGAGCAATTGGTTTATTGGCCAGATGCTCTTGGGAGAGATCAGCTGTAGGTTTTCTGTTTTCATACATTGTCCTTTTCTTTTCCCCTGCATCTGTTTTAATGTTTGTATGTGAGGTTGCATTTTATGACATTATATAAGCACATTTTTATTACGGCACACAGGCCATAAATTACATTTTATGGTATTACGTAAAGTCCCACCTGCTGGAGTGCCCAATATATAAATTAAACTATTTCCTGTGTAAATCATTCCAGTTTTAACATTTGGATTTTTCCTATTGGTGCCACAGATTTAGATGCATGCAGCTGCTTGCTGCAGACAATCACAAGGGCAAGGTTCTTAGTTGCTCAACCCCACCACCACCAGCAAACCCCCCCCCCTGGTCCGGAATCCAAACAGAATGCATCTAAAATGTTAAAATAATGCAGTTTTATGCCACTTTAAGTGCTGTAGCTCCATCCTGTGGAATAATGGGATTTGTAGTGTTACAAGGTTGTCTATTTATTTATTGTTTTTATCCTGCCTTTCTCTGAATATGGGATTCAAGGCAGTTTACAGAGAAGGTCTTTAGCCTTCTCTGTCCAAGAGTCATGGCGCCTCACAAAAACTATAATCCCAGGAGTCTCCCATGGCAGTTAAAGTGGTCTCATACAACATTATTTCTACAGTGCAAATGCACTCATGGGCGGGGGGATGGGAGTGGGGGAATGGATGAAATGGATTGTCTTGATTGTCCCTCCTCATGGAACCGCAGTCCATTATCCAAGAATCCAAATTGTTCTCAGCAACAGCATCTGCAGAGCCAGTTGTTGACGTCTGCTATTTTCCTCTCTCTTCCTGGACCATGCCCTTCTACTGGCAGAAGAGACGAGATGACAATCTGTGCATCCATTTCTTTTAGCTTCTTTCCCAGAGCCTTGTAATCCCTTCTGATATTCTGAAGGCTATGTCTTGCTGTGTCATTCGTTCCCACGTGGACCAAAAGGAAAGGGTATTCGTCAGGAGGCTTGACCAGTCTTGTCAGCCTCTCCATCACATCACGGATCTTTGCCCCAGGGAGACAACACACCTCCCGAGACATTTTGTCGAGCCCACAAGAGAGTTCATCTGTGTGGTCCCCTCCCACAACCATTTGTTCCGTTCTGTCCAGGAAAACCTTTTGCTCCCTGATATTCTGAAATGTAGCTACCTTGGATTCCAACTGCCGTACTTCTTAGGGATCTTTCTGGCATGTCACTATTTTATTATATCAAAATGAAAAGATTAGGGATTGTATTCTCTGGAGTAACTGAGAGTTTCAAATATTCATAAACTGTGCTCTGTCCTTTAGGAATTCTGGACTGCCAGCAGCAAAATGTTCATGTTTCTAGAAGGAACATTAAAAACAAACACTTTCTAGATAAATCCAATAGACTTTTAATTCAATTATCTAAAGTGTTGCATTAAACAAGAGAATATGAAATGTTCCCTCTGCTTGGTGTTTGTTGGATACCATTTCTTGGACATATGTTGGACATATGTTCATTTGTTGGACTTATGAAAACTGCAGCAGAAACAAAGTGTTATTTTTTACAGACATGCATATGAAAGTTTTTCTTTTTTGTACAAAGCCACCACAGTGAAAATTAAACCAGTTCAAGAGGAAATCATTAATATAACCCTTTATAATTTCACAGAATAACATTTTTCTATGAGTGTGATGAAAATGAGTGGAATATAAAGGCTGAGAGGTACTTTCGAGGTATAAAACCACACACATGTATTTACATAGTGGTTGTACTATCCTTCTGCTGAAGTATTGGTGTTGTGTAACTGCAATTGTTTGTTGTACCTTACTCCCAGGGACTCAAATTTAAACTGTGAAACAGAGGGGCAAGATAATACAGAGAGGCCAGAGAGTGAGACAGAGGACCTGCCATGAGACAGAGGGCCATGCCTGTGAGACACTAAGCTAAGAAAGCATGGCAGTTTCAGAATAGGAAGATACAGAACTCATGGTACTGTGGCAGTCTGACGGAGAGAGAAAGAAAGGCCCTGGGTAGATCAGAGTGTTCAGATGCCAGATACTCATTAATCAGGGAAAAGCTGCATGCTGATAATGGACCATAAATTTTGTTACCTCCCTCAGGCAACTTGTTGCTTACAACCAACTTTTCCTGGTGGATGCAATCTTCCTGGGTCATTTTCCTGATTTGTGTTGCCTGATAACATCAAACCTTGCTCTGTTTCCAGACTATACTTTTGGGTCTCCCTTTTGGACTGTTGCTTGGATTGATTGCTTGACTGGACTGACCTGATTATTCTGCTATGTTGTCCTTGCTGGGGAGGCACCAGAACAGGACAATATTTTTGCCAGTGTGCCTGCTTGTTACTCCATTGTGCAATGAAGACTACATAGTGGCTGTTTTTGCAATCCTAGTGAATAAAGTGGTACACTGAAGTCATCAATTAATAGTTAGGCAACACCCAAGAATATGTAACTGCATGGGTGGGATCCTGTTAGTTTGTCCCAACTAGAGCAGACCCATTGAATCAATTTTTGAATCGTGAGTCAACACTTAGGTGAATCCAATTGATTTCAATGGCTTTAATCAGGATAGGATTGAAGCCCATGTGAAATGATTTTGCCTGTGGAACTCTTCTTACACAGTTATGAACTGAATATATCCGTTGCATAATAGCCAAAAAGGTAGCACATCTGTAAGGATACTTAAGTACATATACGTATGATACCAACAGGATTCTGGCCATTGGATGGAATTCTACAATTTGGACAACTAATCGTAGACAGATGTGTCTATGGGGCATAACAAACTGGGTTTTGAGCACATTGATTGTATATTATGTTGAGTTTCTAGTCTCACATAGGTAGATATATATTCTGGGACCTGCACCTGAGAGTGACTTTCTCCAGCAATAGTGGTGTCTGGCAACACATCAGAGATGCATGTGTAGACAACCACCTAGGGTTACTACAGGATGCTCTGGGTTTTCCTTGAAAAGGTACATTTTTAAAATCTGTTTTAGGGGAGGAATAGGAGCCAGAGTGGTATAGTGGTTTGAGCATTGAACTATGACTCTTGAGACAAGGGTTCAAATCTCTGCCCGGCCATGAAACCCCGCTGGGTAACCTTGGGCACGTCACACTGTCTCTCAGCCTCAGAGGATGGCGGTAGCAATCCCCCTCTGGAGAAACATACCAAGAAAACCCTGTGATAGGTCACCATATGTTGGAAATGATTTGAGGACATACAGCAAGAAGGGTGGATTTGGTGTGGAACTGACCTTATGTCGTGAAGACAGTCTGCACTTGAATTGGAGATTTGACCCTCTGTCATGAAAACAGGTCACAGTGTGGACATGGTGAGATCATTTTATTTGGCATGCATAGATGAGCCAAGAGGTATACAATCAATTGGCATATGGTGTCACCTGTGTACTCTACCTTTCCCACCCTCATTTTCAGCCTGAGGCCATGAGAGCTAAGCACTAGCCCCCTCCAACCGTAACCATGGCCTCCCATAGGTTATAAAATTTCATAGCTGCTGCCCTGATGGCTTTCTTCTTCACATTTTTCCTCTCAAGTTGCTTTAGCCTCACCATCAGTAGCCTCACAATATGGCTTCCTTTAGTATAGAATTGTGGAAAGTGTGCCCCCCAGATGTTGGAAGTGCGGCTTTTATCATCTTTTATCAGTGGCTATATTGACTAAGGCTGATGAGAACTGTGTTTCAATCACATCTTAAAGGCCACACAATCCCTGTCCCTGCTCTAGCACAACTCCATTTTCATGGTGTACAGACTAGTCATGGGCATTTGCTCCTTGGCAAAACTTATCTGTAAAAATAGGCTGATTTGGGGAGGGGAAGAGCAAATAAAATGTTGCCTTTAAACAATGAAAGCTACTTAAATGTTTATATGTGCCTCAAGACACTCAATACAAATCTTTTATGGGGCTTCTGAGCTATTATTTTCAATGAGTAGTAGTGGGTGGTGACACATATCAGTGGAGTAGTGAATACCTTCTGGCTTTTAGACCAAACTTTAAAAGCAGTGTTCAAGGTGCTGTACTCTATAAAGAAAGATAGGTTCAGCAGTTTGGATCACTCTTTTAAAGTTCAAACAAAATCCTGGAGCAGATACACCATCATACAGACATGGAAGCCACCACTGTTTATAAGTCTGAAGTAGCAAAATGTGAGAGCTAGTGCAATGGAGTGGTTTAAGGTTTGGGCTATGACTCTGGGAGACCAGGGTTCAAATCCCCTCTTGGCCATAACAACAGCACTAACAAAATGTATCTAGCAAAAGCATCTCCTTGTCGCTTACAGAAAAGTGATCTCTGCATTTGTATTTAGGGTCTATTAGTTTTCAGCTTTCCAGGAACACTGACAGTGAAGACAATGCTAGAAGAAGACAGTGCTGTCTCTGGCCCTTTTTCCATAGCAGCTGAGATTCTTTTTGGCATTTCCCAAAACTAGACAGCTTGTTCATAACAAGCAAAGACTGCTGAGAAAGCTGAATGCTGTTCATACTGTTTCGGACTGCAGATTTGGCTAGGATAACTTCCTTTAGTATTCTTCTCTGAAACACTCAGTTTTTGAACAATAGATTGATTCAGTGGTCTGTTTCATAAAATTAATGGCTTTCCTAATTATCTTTTTAAAAAATACCTGAAAATATTTATTCTATAATTAACCAGACAATTAACAATTGCCTAGTTGTCATGGACAAGAGACAATACACTGTAGACAATATCTGTGTTGTATTGAACTATTTCTAGTTTTGTTGTACATTCTAGTTTGCCCACAAGAATTATAGTCACTTTGCTTACCATATGTTTGTAACAAGGCCGTTTTACCCTTTTAAAGAAAGCTAACTTCTTTATCACATTAGGGGGCAAACAGGATTTAAACAAGAGTTAAGAGTTAAACAGGAATTGTCCTGTGATAAACATAGGGCATTTCCTGTTTAACTCTCGTTTGAATCCTGTTTGCCCCCTAGTGTGATAAAGCAGTTAGTCAATGATGAATCAAATACGCACCAGTCAACCAATTGATAAATTAAATTTGTATAAGGATGAAGCAACAATTCTGACAAAAAAAATAATGGTGAAAGAATTTGTCGCAACAGGGACTATTTCAGATTATTTTCAAATGGTTTCTGTTGTATGCCACTTTGGCCAGGATAGTTTTGATGACATGTGTAAATGTAGGGATTGCATACTGCTAGTATACTATAACTCTACCAGTGGCTATTTATGCTGAGATGATATAGAATCTCAGCCTATGGGATCCTTGGATATAGGGCAAGATGTACATATTTTAAATAATAAATAAGCAAATAAATAAGTAGGCATACTCTTTTATATATTAGCATATCTGTTCATTCATTTAAAGGCAGTAGTTCAACTTTGACTGGATTTCCAGAAGCACACTAATATATATGGGTAGGAATTAAATATAGTGGGCCCTTTGTATTTGCTGAGGTTTGGTTCAAAGCCCCCTTATGGATACTAAAATCAATGCATGTTCATGTCCCATTATAGACAACAGAGTAGTAAAATGGTATCTGTTATAAAACGGCAAAAAAAAAAAAAAGTTTGCTTTTGGGATTAAAAAAAAATCAAGCTATGCATGGCTGAAATTGGAGATGCAGAATCCAGGAATACTGAGGGCCAACTGTAACAGGGGTTATTTTCATAATTTCTATGAGAAAGCAATGCCTAAAGCAAGGATAGTGTGTCACTTCTGAATCCTTTCTCCTCCCCAAAAGTAAATCAGGGAGATAGTGTTCTCTATTGAACTAAGAAGGGAATTGTCCTGAGGCCACCAACCCATGGAGGCCATTTATTGCCACTCATCCTGCCCAAAGTCCCTGTCTCACAGTCTCAAAGATGGTAGAAGAGGGAGAGGAGAGCGAAGATAAGCTGGCCTAGATAGAGGACATGGCCTA
Source organism: Urosaurus nigricauda (assembly GCA_034509955.1). Classification (NCBI taxonomy): domain Eukaryota; kingdom Metazoa; phylum Chordata; class Lepidosauria; order Squamata; family Phrynosomatidae; genus Urosaurus; species Urosaurus nigricauda. The sequence continues at coordinate 321,959,829 of JAOEGL010000001.1, forward strand.
GCAATCTGCACATTGCAGCCAAAGAGACAGGCAGCCAGCCAGCCTTCCCAGGGAAGCTCCCCACCATTCTCAAAATGAACTCAGGAGAGGAAAGGGGAATTGGCAGCCTCCATGGGAAGCAGTGGGAGGCAATGGGAAAACAGAAGGGAGCATGTGCAAAGGCACAGCAGGGAGGAGCTGGCAATGATGGTGGGAGCTGCTCTTGGCAAAGCAAAGGAGTCCCTTAGCCAGGAGATGCTACTCTTGATGCTGCTGGTTCTTCAAGGCTTGGAGCTGGGACGCTGCATTTTTACATGTGACACATGGCAACAGCAATGGTTGTGATGCTGAAGCTGTCTCCACCATTGTTCTAAGCTGTGCAATGGCTATCATGTAGGGCCAACGAATCAGTGCTGGATTTTACAGGAGCTGCTTCCAATTTTATGAGAGCTTTCCAGGATACTAAGTCCATCATAGATTCATCATTCTGAAGGAATGGAGACAGGAGTTGTGTGTGTTCCATGCCTGCTCAGGTTGACTCAGCAGTTAGGGCAGCCATCTTTGCAATGGCAGATTCTTTCCTCCAGCTCCTTCTTTTTTGTTCACTTAAAAGTGAGTCACCCTGCAACAGTTAACAAGTACAGTTGGCCCTCCGTTTTCGTGGAAGATCCATTCCGGACCCCCTTGAAAACAGAGGCTTGTGCATATCCAAGCCCCATAGACTTGAATGGGGCACATGCCTGCAAGTGTGCACTTGACACACACTGCAGGGGAGCACCCCACTGGAAATAATGGAGGTCACCCCTCCATCAATATTCAAGGTTGCATATCCCAGATCCACAAGTTAGGAGGAGTAACTGTACTGTTATGCATTTATGTACTCAAACTTCTAAAGAACTCATAGAAGCATCTACAGGACTCTATTCCTCCCCGATTGTTCCTGACAACAGTTCTGTGAATTACGTCAAACTAAAAATGTTTGACTAGCCAAAAGCACCAAGTGAACTTCAAGGTCCAATGAGGACTCAAATGCCATCCTCTCAACACCCAGCCTGAAATCCTAACCACTTTGGCATGCTGGTTCTCTGTGTCCGTGCTCTCTTGTTTACTCTATAAGTATATATATCAATATTCATAATTTGTAAAGAAATAAGCAATTCACATCCTGTTGTGACACATTTATAATGCTTTACCTCAAAGGTCAGATTTTGTTCCAATTTTTACCTCCTATATCATTTTATTTTTAAATAGAGAAAAGACATTCCATGACACATGAAAACCACATCCTCTTCTTGTTCTGTTCCCTAAAGCACAACTTGGCCTCCAAATTCCTCTGTTCCTCTCTCTCTCTTACTTTGATCTAGGCTAGCCCATCCTTCCATAAATGTGGGGCTTCAAGTCCCAATAACTCCAACTAGTATGGTGTATATTCATAAATGCTAGGAAATGCAGTCCAAAACATCTTGAAAACACTAAATTGGAGAAGACTGGCTTAGAAGAAATCTTGCTGCAGGTCTGTTGTGAGAGCCCTGTCAGTGGACTCTTTCAAACGGGAGGAATTTCTCCCAAATCCGAATGGAGCCCATTCGGATTCATGTAAATTCGCTAGTTTAGCGAATTTACATGAATCCCCATTGCGTTCGGAAGGCGTTCGGAATGTCTTCCCATTACCCGAAAATAAACCCCCTTGCCCGAAATTGCGTGAGAACCTTTAATGCGCAATAACGTTAAACCCATGATTGCATTCGGAGTGACTTCCCTTTTGCCCGAATTTGCGTGAGAAGAATTAATTCGCAATAACGTGAAACTCCAGGATTGCATTTGGATTGCCCTTGCATTATACTTCCAATTTCCCACGTCTGAAAGAGTCCAGTGAGTTGTAAACAACCCTATTAGGTTGTCAATATCTATGTGGACCCACAATCAGCAGCTAACATTCAACAGTCAACTTGTTTCTTGATAGAAGGCTCACTTCCTCATAGACATTTTTCTTTTTGTGTTTGCGTGTGTGTGTATGTAATATACATAAACATTCAAATAGGAGCAAGGATGAGGTGGAATTAACTAACATGTACTGCATGATCTAGTCCAACGGAAGTAAACTGTGGCCCTCCAAATGTTTCTAGTCAATGGGGCAAAACAGATGGGAAGGAAAAATTGGCTTGAAGCTGCCTTTTCTGAAGCCACATTGAAACCCCATGAACCGCACCATCAGCTCCAAAGGCAGCAGGAGTGCTCATGTCATGACCATGTGACATGGCTTCAAGCCAGGAAGAAGCTGAAAAAAGCTGCTTCTTTTTGAAACGGCTTTTCTCTGCATAAGGATACTTTTCTGCTGGCTTTTCATTTATTTAGTGTGCTGATTGCTTTCACTTTTCATGGCACCTTCTACTTGCTTATCAGTTTCCTTTCAGCTGGCTTTCAGATCGCCTTGCTGCTCTGTCAAAAGTGGTGGATATGGAAGGGAGGTGGGGCCATCAGGCATGAATTAAATTGGAAGGGGAGAAGTTAACCAGTGGGGTGGGTAGAGGAAAGAAGGGGAGATGCCTGCAGTCAGGACAAATACAAATGACTACACACCACAACCTAGGTTATGGACATATGATACATTGATCGGCTAACTTGGAATGCACTACACTGAGGTTTAACTAACTTACTTGGGTTTCCATCTCCATGCAGAGCTTTAGCTGGTCCTGAGCCATCAGGCCTTCTGTTTCCTTCTCCTTATTGTTGCATATATATTGTATAAATATTTGTTTTCTGATAATTGCATTAAAGTTGTGGCCAATTTTACAACCCATAACCTGATGTCTGGCCTTTTATCTTGGCGCAATGGAGAGCCACATGTCCTTCAAGGATGCTAATAAGAACTCCAGTCTCATACAATGGATGTGCATGTATCAAATCAAGGGGGAAATCAATAAACAGGGAAATTGTAAGTGAAATTCCAACATACAAAAACAGACTAGTGTAAATGCCTAAATGGAATCTACAGAATATATGCACAGCAAGATGTAAGAGGATGAATTGGACAGAATGAGCATTATTGACACAATATTTCTTACAGGTAAACCTTCCTTGGTGAGTAGACAATGTTTTATAACTGCAAGAAATAAATGCACTTACAAATCCTGTGAATGATAATTTAAGCTCCCTGAAATTCATAATATGTATTCCTTACTATCCAGATAAAGGACAGCCCATATGCGTAAGCACAAGAGTTATATCAGAATGAGAATACAGTAATCCAGGCTCTGTTGGTGCGTCATTTCTAAGAACATTGTCATAATGTGCTGTGTTTTTAATGCAAAAAAGAACTTGACTGTCTAGAGTTTGCCAGACTCAGTTCCTGATAATACTCTCAACATACAATGTAACCAGCTGCTGGTCCCGGTCAGGGCATAAATATCTAGAAGGAGGTGACAATTGTAGACTTGGCAGCCTGAAGCACAAAGTTGGCTCACAACAGTGTAACTATGTGTGAGAGTTTGCTGGACCTATCACTCACTTTGTTCCTCTCTCTCTCTCTCTCTCTCACGCACACACACAAACACACACAAAACCTGTTTGGATTTTAGTTAAGATGAGATTTTGCGTCAACAGGCTATGAGCATTAAGAGAAAACACATGCCCTGGATATGTTTATTTTGATTAATACAAATAACAACAAGACCCCTTGCCTAAAAGAACTTTGTGTCCTGCCAGATACAAACCTTGAGGACAATGTCATCAAACCCCACAACAATGACTCTCTCCATCTTACCCCTTCATTGGGTTACGTTTTTTGCTCTCCACAAACACCTAGAGAAAGAACATCTGAGCTTTTCCAGACTGCTCCCTAAAATTACTTCAGCATGGATCCATAGCTTTTAAGGAGAGATGCTGATGAAAAATACTTAGCCCACTGTAGAGAGATGCAGAACGAGGATGAGAAAGGCATTTGAGGCTGAGCCAAGGTTAGTGAGCAGATTCACATTCACTTAGCATTTAACTTCTGTGTGATGGTAAAATGACTGGGTTGAACATGTTCACAATCAAATCTTATGTGAATTAAGATGTCTAAGAGATTTGTAATAGGCATAAAAGAAAAGTTCAGGCCTATGAAGTCTTTCTGGAGAAAAAATTCATGAAAACAAAGTCCTTCTTTCTCAAATAGTTCAGCCATCAAAAGACTGATTTGCAGCTGAGAACATTAGAACCTGATCTGGGGAGAGAAGTGAGGTAATCATTCACATGGTTAAGTCCAGTCTCATTTTTATGTGCCCATATTATCCATCCATTAAGAGAAGTGGCCTTTGAGGAATGCACTTTGTTATTAAAATGGGAAGTAATGCTAAGTGTGGATTTTATGTTGTTTGAAGGCAGTCATCTCATGAGGAAAAAGCCTGACCAGTTTCCTTAGTATTGCTCAATTTTATAATTAATGGATTAAATACTCTGAGCTTCTTCATCTCCTCTTTCCTGCACTCCAGCGTCTCCTTCTACTTTTCCTGTTTTGTTTTGTTTTTACCCACTTCCCCTTCATTATGGTACATTATGGCATTATTTCAAAGGTAGTGATTTAGGTAACAAGCAAAAAGGGAGAAATGCATGCATACAAACTAAGCTCACTCAAAGTTGTGGTCCCTGGACCATTGCCGGTTCCTGGCAATTTTCCAGGAAAGAAAGAAACAATTCTAACTCATGGCCCATATTTAGTTTGGGTCCCTGGCAATTGGGGAAAAAAATTAACTGCCACTCCACCACATCAAATAGCCCTGATCCAAGCAATAGATAGAAAGGTAGATACATAGATAATTAGACGTTCATATAAAGATATAAATATAGGCCTAGTACAGATGGCCCAAAAGGGCTGTTCCCCGCAGGGTAAATAGGGCTGGGAAGCGCGCAGCAACCACACGCTCCCCAGCACTAGTGCATATGGATGGCACCATTTTTAAATAGCGCCGTCCATACATGTGCACATCGATGATGTCACGGCGCACGCTGCATCCAGACAGACCGGTGAGTGCCTGATGTCATTGTGCCACTTGAGGGCACCTACAGCGCCCTTTCTGCGGCGCAGAAAGGAGCTCCAACTTTCTCTTGGCTTCACTGGTTGAGCTGTCCTTGGGGCATGAAGCCCCAAAGACACGCCTTTCCAGGCCACGGAGCAGGGCATTTTCCCCCTTTTCTGTGGCCTGGGAAAATGGCGGATTGGAGCCTCTGGGACTGCCAGTGAGGCTGCCCTGGCCCCAATTTGAGCCTTAAAAGGGTGCCTACAGACCATCCTTTTTGGACGGTCTGTAAAGCCCCATAGATACCCTACACATTCGCTGGGGTGTAGAAGCACAGGACCCCTGTGAAAATGGAAAAGCTGCAAATACCCCCCTTTTCTTTTTTTTAACCTGAGAGAACACCTCTCCAGTAATCTCTGGGTTCTCCAGGGCAATTCTGTGGTCAAGATCTGCCAGAAGTTGTCAATGAAATTGTTCTGGAAGACCTACAAATGCCTGTAGAAGTGTTCTCTCTGGGAATCTGTAGGTCATCCAGCATGACTTTTGGCAGAATTGGGCAATAGAGTCATGCTGGAGGACCTAGAGAGAACATATTAATCAAATCCGTGAATAATCAAATCCACAAAAGTCAAACTTAACCTGTGCCTGTTTTCCCATGTTATAATATCCATATAGGCCATGATCCTAGACCAGGGTTGCAAAGCATAAATCTCTGTATCCTCCATTTACACATTGTTTGTTGTATGAAACCATTCTACTGAATGGTAGTATTGCCCAACTGAATACATATTCAAATCTGCAACCAAATGCACCTGCTCCCTTTTCTCCCATGACTCCCACTGTCACTGACCGGACCCTCATAGCTGTTCTCCAGCAATAGCAAGTACATTTCTATACTGCTTAATAGTGCACGTAGATATTCCCCAAGCAGTTTACAATGTGTAAGCTAATTGCTCCCAACTCATTTTACCAACCTCAGAAGAACCCAAGGCTGAATTGATCCTGAGCCCCTGGCTGGAACTGAAGCCATAACCTTGTGGTTTGTGAGTGAGTGGCTGCAGTATTGGCATTTAACCACAGCTGGTGGAGAGTGGGTGGTGGGTGGGATTAGTCCATGGAAACATAATAGTTTATCGCATTCCTGGCCCTGGAACGTTCCGACAACAGAACGCAAGGGGCCAGGAATGAGTGAAGGACGACTGGGGGACACATTTTACTGCACTCCCCACCCGTCACTCAATGCGTTCCGTTCCCATTCCATCCCATAATCAGTCCCAGGGAGGCAATTTTCTGAGAACTGTTCTGAACAGTTCTCAAAAATCGTCTCCCTGGGATGGATTCTGGGATGGAATGGGAATAGAACGCATTGAGTGAGGGACCAGTGTGTGCAGTAAAATGTGTCCCCCAGTCGTTCCAGCTCCATCCCGGACCCTTTTATAATTCACAAGGGACATTCCAGGGCCTGTGCGAGAAACTTGATAGCCTCATGCTTCTTCTTTCCTCTTTGTTCTTCACTATCACAGAATGGCTGTGGGGGGACCACTATTGCAGTGATACAGTGAGTTTTAACACTGCAAAGGAGGAAAGAGACTACTAACCTCTGCAATGACCCAAAAAAAAAATAAAAATAAATCACACACATATAAGCATAAGATGGAATTTTGTGTTTTTTGTAACATGTACAACATAGCCAAAGATTCTTTTGAGATCACATTGGCTTCAATTTTTTTACAAAATAAATATTAAAAAGTAATGAGCAAAGAAAGGGGAAAGTGGAAAGAATATGGTAATCATTGTGAAGACATTTTTAATAGAAAAAAATTTAAACAATCAATAAAAGTTTAGAAAGTACAAATAGTATCTATATTACATGAAATGAGGCTTAATTCATATACTGGATTTAAGCAATTCACTCTCATTAGTCAGTAGTAAACTTCACTACAAACAATTAAGATTGGCTGAGGTAGAAACTATTAAGGCTGGCTGAAGTTGTCATGTGTAACTTTATGATGAAGGAACTTCATTGCTGGTATGATACATGACAGTGTTAGACAACTGCATCAATGCACCATGGGGCACTGCACAAGATGTCCCATTATAAGGAGACACAATGTTGTTGTTTGCTGTTGTATGCCTTCGAGTTATTTTTGACTTATAGAGACCCTAAGGTAAACCTATCAGAGGGTTTTCTTGACAAGTTTCTTCTGATGGGGTTTGCCATTACCATCCTTTGAAGCTGAGAGAATGTGGCTCACTGAACATCACCCAGTAAGTTTTTATGCTTGAGCTAAGAATTGAAAACTGATCTTTAGAGTCATAGGACTCTTTCATACGAGGCTAAATTGGAAGTATAATTTAAGGTCAATTCGAATGCAATCATGGGTTTTACGTTATTGCGAATTAACTCTTCGCATGCAAATTCGGGCAAGAGGGAAGCCAATTCGAATGCAATCATGGGTTTTACATTATTGCGAATTAAAGCTTCGCATGCAAATTCGGGCAGGAGGGGGTTATTTTCGGGTAATGGGAAGTAATTCCGAATGGAGCAGGGGTTCATGTAAATTCGCTAAACAAGCGAATTTACATGAATCCGCATTGGCTCCATTCGAAGTTGGGAGAAATTCCTCCCGTTTGAAAGAGTAGTCTGTTCAGTGCTCAAACCACTCCGCCAATCTGGTACCACAAAAGGTGAGGGCAATGTTCCAGCCAGGCACAGGACACCCAAGAGTTTCCACTCCCCTTGATTTTGCATTATCAGTATTCCATGGCTCTCTTGAGGACTGTTGAACTCTCTCCTCCTTGTGGTATCATTGCACAAGAGCAGCCTCTCATACAAAGTATTGTACTGTTGCAGATTGTGAGCATTGTGCAGCAGCCACACTGCTCACTCCACTTGCATGATGGTCCTGATGGTGCACTACATTTGTTTCTTGGAAATAAAATGATTTTACAGTGCCACAGTTCTAAACTACACAATTGTAAATTGGCTTACAACTTCATAAATTCCCAGCAGAATGCCAGATATTATTTTGATTGTGGGTAACATTTTGCAAATTAGTGCTTGCAAAAAAAAATTTTTATTGCCACCTCCAACTAATAACACCATTGCTTTAATGAGAAAAAATGAATCTGCCCAACCTGTTGGGTTGGCGTTGTTGCTGGGGTGGCCCTAGTCTCTGCAATTGCAGAGGCCTGTCTTGCGCCAGCAGCCTTTGGGCAAACAGGAAGCCCCACCATTGGTTGCTGGGGCAGAAAGTGTAGAAGTAAAAGTCTAAATGAATAATGTTTCATTTGCAAACCTTTATATAATGTATTGATCACAGTCTGAACCTGACTCACATTGGCCTTGTAGAACTGGCAAGAAAAGTCACATTGAGGAGGAAGCAAGCTTGTTTTCTGCTGCTCCAGAGAACAGGACTCGGAACAATGGATGCAAACTGCAGGAAAAAAGATTCCACCTCAACATTAGGAGGAACTTCCTGACAGTAAGGGCTGTTCGACAGTGGAACACACTCCCTCGGAGGGTGGTGGAGTCTCCTTCCTTGGAGGTTTTTAAGCAGAGGCTGGATGGCCATCTGTCGGGTATGCTTTGATTGGGAGTTCCTGCACGGCAGGGGTTGGACTGGATGGCCCTTGTGGTCTCTTCCAACTCTAAATTTCTATGATTCTATGAAAAGCAAAAAATCATGGCATGTCAAACACATCTCCTTTGTTTCTTCTACCATACATAGAATTCATTTTTGAGGTTGCCACTCCAAAATGCTGCGAATCTATGCAGAGATGTATCAGAGCAGATTTACATGATGGTTGTCCACCTAGATTTTCTGACAAGCTGCTTGTATGCCCAGCTATCATTGTGAGCTCAATGATTTCAGAGATTGTGATGGATCCTCAGGAAAGAGTAATCTCTTCACTGTTGGAAATTTGCTGATCTGATTGCCAGGAATAGATAAAGTGCGTCCTGCACTTGACATCCCTGTGTTTCCCAGATTTCTCTTGCAGATAGAAACTGGAAGGCCAAAGCTGAAACTAAGGTGATTGTTAACATCTGCAGAGCAACAGAAACAGAATCTTGCCAGAAATATGTCCACATCATCGGATAGAATAACTTCTATGGTGGAAGGGCAACTTGCAAATGTGATATGAAAATCACACCATATTCTCTTCTGGTAAAAAGGACTTCTCATCTCAATTCTGTCATTAGCACATAAACAGACAGGTGAAACAGTATTACAAAAACACAAATGCAAGAACTGTGAACCTATATTTGGAGTGATGGAATGGAGTGAAAACAAAAGATAAACAAGCCAGCAGTGTTCTGCCTCTGAATGCTATTGTTAATGAAGTGAAAGTGTACATGATAACCAACAATTTTGTGGGGCTGACTGTGGGGAACTCTCAGACTCTCAGTCCACCCACAACCTATTCCCAACTGTAACAGCCCTATGGGAATTTTACATCCCACCGCTGCCACCAAATTATTATGTGGTGATCCCCTTATCTTTCACCTTTAAGTGTCTCTAAGATGACACAACACCTCTGTGTCTCTTAGATTAGGTAGCGTGGTTTGATTCACATGGAGGCCAAGTTGTATTTCAAACACTAATAAAAGTTTATTATAAAATACAAAAAGTAAACTAAACAGTAGACTTAAAGTTGGTAATTGTCTTGTTGCTTAGTTACAAAAGGTTCTTTTCAAATATTAATATCAATACAGCCACTCAGGCAAACTTATCTCCAGTACCAAGACCAAATTTTTTCTTTTAACCACTGGCTTGTTCTGAGCCTCTCTTTACTAGACTCCCCAAGCCTACCCAGTCCTTCTCTGGATTCTTCAGACCCCTCTGTGGTCTCCAAACACCATCAAAATGTTCCCTCAGGAACCCTAAGAGCATACCCTCCCTTCGATGTGACTCTTTCCCTCAAAAAACCCAAAACTAAAAACCTATTTTTCACTCTCCGCAAAGCCCTTTTATAGCCCTGCCCAGCCGGCTTCTCATTGGCTGGTCTCATGTTGCTCTGTGATTGGCTGATAGATCAGCCTGTTCCCTACACTAACCTTCTTGGTGGAGCCAAACGATACCCTCGTCCTGTTAAACATTCCTTAAACAAATTTAGGACTGTATAACATGTGGCTTTTAAACTGCTTTTAAACTTTGAAAAAAATTGCCAAAAATTGCCCCCAAAGCACAACAATCTTTTAGAAAAAGATTTGGTAGGTTGAGGGTCTTGGTGGGGGAGCTTCAGGCACCACAAAGCGGATTCCAGGGCTTCATGTCATGGGGTGTACTTTGCTTGCCCCCTGCTACAGATAAGTGAACAGACAGACAAAAATGTAGTGATTGTTGCTGTTTGGTACCCCTTTAAATACCGCAGTGAGGCCTTAGAATTTGGCCTGGTTGTCCAGGAGGGTTAATAGTGCCGCTGAATTTAAGGCTGCATCCCCACTATGGTTTAAAGCAAATTACTGATTGGGTTTTATGACTGTTGTTCCTTTTTGAAACCAGTTCCAATCCTACTGTGATTGGTTTCAATCGCGATGAAACGAGGCAAACACAAAAAAGCCACTCTTTCCTGATACTAGTTCTTTGGCAGTTCAACAAGGAGGAACAACAGATCTGAATCACATCATTCTGGAGGGGAGAGATGAATGGCAGAGGGGTGTTTACCATCTCTCTTCTGTTTTCGGTAGATCTACCATTCCCCCGCGCCCCCCCCCCCACTGCCTTTGTCCTTGTGGCATGACCTATGGGTGCATGATTTTTTAAATAAATAAATAAATAAAATTGATAAAAGATTCAATTCATTGATTTTGCAGCTACTTGCACTTAGTGAGGCAAGCTGTTGCAAAACCAATGAAACAAATCATCTATCAATTTTTAAAAAATTGACAGAAGATTCAATTAATTGGTTTTGCAACTACTTGCAATGGCAATCTGACGGCAGCAAGTGAGGCAAGTAGTTGCAAAACCAATAAATCAAATCTTTATATACACAATTCTATGATCTCTATGATCTATATATAGTTCCCAAGCCAGGCTGCCCAGGCTGCCATTTACATCACTGATGAAGCACAGATGATTGACATGGATTTTGAAGTGGTGCAAACTAGTGTGGATGACAATCGTGCCAAAAAAGAAACAATTACAAGGAGATAATGAAAAGATCTGCTTTCAAAGTGGGAACGAGGGACTTTTTGGAATTGATTTATCAACATGGAGCAAAGGCTGTGTGAGGTTGCTTTTCTTCTTTTTTGCTCTGTTTCAGTCATTAGTCTCTCACTTTCTAACTCTATGGCCCATTTTAGATTGGCAAAAAGAGGTGTGATAAAGGCTACATGAAAGCCCAGCCTTTAGATGAGAAAAAGGGAAAGTATGCCATGAAAACGCTATTTTGGCGCTTTAAGGGAGAAGAAGCGCCTTTAAAAAGGTGCTTGATTTCCCCACTCCTTTTTTAAAAAGAGCGCGATAGTGCTAGTGCATCTAAAGACTAAGGTGTAGTTGCGCAGTTAAATGGGCTCTGTCTCTTTAAGGCGCCCATTTAAAGGCAGCAATAGAGGTGCGGATTATAATGGATCGTGGGTTGGGAGCATGCGTGGTGTGGAGTTCACTTCTAATTAAACCGCTCAATGCCCTGCAGGTGTAAAAGCTGGGGTTTAACCGTGCAGTTTTTTAAAGCTCCCAAACCCTAGCTCCAGCCCTAATCCGAACCCTAGACATGCGCGGTAGGGACTCTGGGATGCCGTTGCTATTATTCTACTGTGGATAACATGTCAATTCATTCACAAAATAAGGGGGTTCATCCATGATGCACCAGTGCAACGGCACAGTTTAAAAAGGCAGAGGAACCGCAGTGATAAACCGCTGAACCTTTAAATTTTTTTCCTTGCCGGCTGCAAATTGCGCAATTGTGCAGTTCCCAGCAGGCAATGATAATGTAGCTGTATTGTGTACCTGCGCAACTGCGCAATTCGCAGCCGGCAAGGAAATTTTTTTTTTAAAGCGCAGCTAAAAGCCGCGTTCATTGCCGCCCATGTAGCTGCTCCGCCTGTGTTTGTAGCGTTTTGACAGCTTCCCATGTAGCTGCTGAGCCACAGAAAAGACTTCAGATAAGTCGTTCCCAAACCGCTCAGTCTAGCAGCCCTGTACCTTTTCAATGCACACCTGGGGCTTGCAGTCTAGCTGCTAAGCATTAAGGAAAAGGCAACTTCATCTCACACTTTCCTGCCAATCTAAAAAGCCCCAATGGGTCCTTTCATATTGGACAATTCAAGTGCTGTGATTCTACTTTGTCATGGCTCCATCCTATTGAATCCCGGGGTTTGTAGTTTGGTGAGGCACTAGGGCTTCTTGTCTAAAAATTCTAAATACCCCTAAACTGCAAATCCCAGGATTTCATAGGACACAGCTAAGGCAGTTACAGTGAAATATACCACTGTAATTGTATGGTGTGAAATTACCAAATGTATTCTGGATTCAGAATGGACATAATCTGAGATTCGTCTCACACATTTTAATTTGGTTCACAGAGCTTAGGATACTCACTTCATGAAAAAAATTCAGATTTAACCAAAATGGGACCTAAAAATATTTACATACTTTGATTCCTATTGCCAGCATGGACACAATAACCTCATAAAAGGCTGAACTGCTGCTTTTTGTTACAAAGCAGAGAGCCTTGCTTCCAGCTGTGTTTTGATTGTCTCTCCTACACATCTTCCACTGTCAGCATTATATGTCTTTGAGGCTTTGATTTACAATCACCCTGGTTCACCTCTCTCCTATTATTACCCTTCAGCCTATTCCATGTATTTTATTTCAGAGCTGGTCTGGAATTCAGTTCTTCTGGGATTTTTTGTTTGTTTGTTTTTTTGTTTTGGTATTGGTTTCCTCCTCAAATGTTTCATAAAAATAATTTATGAGCAATGTATGCAAATGAAGGAATCTTATATAACTCTTCAAGCAGTGTCCGCCTTGTTTATTGCTGGAAAGCCCAGTTGGGTGGGCTACTAATCTGAAGGCCATTTTCAGCCACTTAAAATTTACTGAACTTGTGGAACAGCCTGTGCTGTTTGGACAGAACAGGTTGCAGGCTTGATCACTGAATAAAAACAAGTATTCAATATGAAAGAGATTTTTCCACAGTGAAATGTCTTGTAGTCTAGATCAGAGGTGGGAGAGTGGAGATCAGGACACTGGTACTGTAGATCTAGGAATGATTTGTAGTTTTGTACTTGATCGGCAAGGGTTTATGACTTCCAATTTTCTCCATGTGCCTTTGACTTTTAAAATAGGTTTTAGTCCTTTTCTTTAAACAAAGTTTTCTTTCTGTTCTGTTTTTATATTGCTGTCATATTGTACATTGCTTTGACAGCCCTGGTAGACAAATGATGTATAAACACTTTTTTAAAAAAAGAATCAACAACAAACAACAGCAACAACTAAAAAACTCACCAGCATTGCCATTATCAAATTAAATTACAACAAAAGAATGCATGGAGGCAAAAAAGTGGGTGTTTGTGTGAAAAGGTTTTTGAGCTTGGTTCTGACACAGGCCACAAATTCCTGGATTAAACATGTGCTCAGATGCTCCTTGCACCTTAATTCTTAAGACATAGCTACCTGCCTGAGCCAATGAGTTTGTTCACACACTGTGATAAACCAGAATTCTTCAACCTTCTAACTAGGGTTGCTATGTGTCCCTTATTATAATGGATGTCTCCGATTTGAAGGCCAAAACACCTGTCCCTTACAGGGTTGCCAAATGTTTCTTATTTTAAGGCATTTCCCTTACTTGAGGCTGGAAAGCTCATACTTTATAGACTGAATGAGATACCAAACTTCCTGTATTTGTGGGCGTGGGCATCATCTTCATAAAGATGGAAATATGGGCACCCTGTAATTTATTAAAGTGGATAATGTGCTAATTTTACAGATGAATACATGAATAGGTTAACTGAAATCAATACTTTCAATTGGTATTTAGGCAGAACCAAAACTTGTTAATAGCTAGTCCTGATTGTCAAACCTGCATGTTGTGAATGGAGTTTATCACATGGGAGGAATTTCTCTCAATTTCAAAAGAAATGGAAATGAGGCCAGTTCGGAATTGAGTAAATTCGCTAGTTCAGCGAATTTATGTGATTGTGTATTGACACTGCATTGTATTCAGAACTGACCGAAATTGCCTTCCAGTGCTCAAAATTGCGTGTGATAGTTTCTCACACAATCACGCGAAACCCCATGATTGTGTTTGGAAGGACTTCCCTTTGTCTGAAAATGTGTGTGATCAGCTTTCATGCAATCACGCGAAACCCCATGATTGCATTCAAATTGCCATTGTCTTATACTTCCAATTCCCTTCGTGTGATAAACTCCAATGATGACTGTCCCTTATTGCTATTTTTAAAACCTGATACAGAATGAGTCAATGTGATGATGTTTGGTGGCCATTGCTTAACCTTCCACCTGTGGCTTGTTGGCTGTAATATCTGAACCCAATACTGTTGCTTGTCTTCAGACAAATCAGTATGCTAAACCACAGTTGACATAACTGGCTGAGGAGAGAAGTTCACTTTTGCTTTGAGGGGAAGGTATTAGAAATGCCTTTCACACACTAAAGCAAGGTTCTGTACCGTGATTTAGAGGTGAGTTACCAATCCTGGATATTTTGAAAAGCAGTTCTTTTGGGGGGGGGGGGCAATCAAGGGGTCCAAGAGAAATTTTGGGGTGCAAAACAACTTAGGGGTACATTCAGTCAGTAGGCAACATGATTACCAACCCTATGATAAACCACAGGAGAACAGTCTTGTGGTTTTGTCTATCTGCTTCTCCTTGAAGAAGGAAAGATGGACAATGTCCACCAACAAACAGTTTAATTCCCAAGAAATTCTAGTGTATTGTGATATTTCAATATAGCCATAGTTTTTTTTCCCACTTTATTCCATTTGGTGGACATCAGAGTCCTAATAGGAAAAAAACAAATGTTTGAAGCTACACACGTCTGCTCACTCTGGTTCAGAGTTAAAGCTCTAAACTAAGATCATGGTTTTCTGTGAACAAACTGGAACGATCTCAAATAACCATCCTTATATAGAAACTGCAACAGCTGTGGGTCTGCTGCATAAGAATATATCCTGTATAAAGTAAATTAATGGCAGTTGAGTAACATGTTTGGCAACCCCTACCACTTTCTTATACTTTGTAAAAGCCATGTGCTTCTTTGAAGTCAGCTATCCATCTCCTAAAATCCACTAGGCAATAGCAGCAGCAAGTTAATTAAATGTTGAAATTGTAAATGATGGAATGTGAGAGTGCATTTGCAGCACAGCCTGAATCATGATTTAAGTTGCTGTTATAAAGTTAAGAAGAACATTATAAATAAATAAATAAATAAATAAATATTTATTTATTATTATTATTATTAAAGCTATTTGCAGTTTATTCACGGGATTCTCAGTTTTTGTACAGTTGGCCCTCCAGATCCATGGGTTTTTTATGCACGGATTCAAGCATCCATGGCTTGAAAATATTTTAAAAAATATAAATTCCAATAAGCAAATCTTGATTTTGCCATTTTATAGAAGGACACCATTCCACTACACCATTGTATTTAATGGAGCTTGAGTATTCCACAGATTTTGATATCCACAGGGGGTTCTGGAACCGCACCTCAGTGGCTATCAAGGACCCACTGTACATGTTGTCGGATTTCCCATGGTTTTTTGGGGCAAGTTTACTTCTGGTGCTGCTTTGTCATGCCTTTTATGCTTTTTAAAAAAACTTTCCAATCTTTTGGGTAATGTTTGGGTTTTTGGGTTTGTTTTTTTTTTTACTTAAGTTGGATACCATTTCTGGGAAAATAAGGGACAGTACAGTATATTTTTATAAGGAAAATAAATATGAATATGTAAATAAATAAATATGTATGGATGTAAATAAAATTGTCTATTTCTTTGGGTGATTTCTCTGGGTGATTTTGTTCGCTGTCATGTGTGTTTTGGTGACTTCTGGTGACACAACTACAGTAATTCTTCTGTGTGCACGCGCAAAAACATGATTCCCAAACCATCAATGGGATTTACACACATCTATGTGAAAACCAAATGTGCATTCTATCCTCTGTCTCACTTTAGAAATGAGCCTCTAACGCATTATTGTGTTCTTTATGTGAAAATAATTCATGTATTTGCACACTTTTGCAGCATGCGGACGTTTTAATCATTATAGGGATGGAGGTACACAGTTTCCATGTGATAAATTCCAGAGTCTGGTGGGAGATGGGATTGTTTGTTTCCATAGTATTGTAAGGCACCTATGAAGGACTTTCCATTTAAAGTTGTACTGAAGTTGTAACAGCTTTATCATCTCTCCAACTGGGAGGTTTAAAACCCATAATGTGATGACTTGGCAGCTATCCCTGGTGTTTTTTCTATATCATTTTTAAATAGGAGGTTTTTATGTCAATTTAAATTGGATGGCTAACTTACTGTACAAATAAGTTAAGGAGAGTATGGGGAGGGGAACCCTCACAAAACAGAAAATGTTGGTAATCATACCAGGATATTTTTAGATCACCCAGTGGGTGGAAATGCTCATAAAACAAGCTTTTAAATGGACTTTCTCCACCCTTGGAAAGTTAACAGATATATGATAAACATCAAAAGGAAGCCACATAATTTTTTAAAGTGGAAAATGTGGAACAGTTGTATGTAATTGTAACATGGATACACAGCATATCCTGCTTCAGCACACTGAAACATTGGTCTTAGGTGCGTCACACTTATGCTTTGTTGGCTAGCGTCACATTCCATTATACTTGGGGTGAAATCCCATATCGTGTTAAGGCCCTTCTTAATGTATCATGATTTTGCCTTCCGTTGTTCTGCTCTCTCTCACATTACTGGGACCAATCCAGTAATGGTTGCAGATTTGGGGAGCAGTTTTTGGATGTACATGAAGTTAGGAAAGCCAGTGTGGTGTAGTGGTTTGAGTGTTAGACTGGGACACTGAGAGACCAGGGTTCAAATCCTCATTCAGCCATGGAAACCTACTAAGGAGTTTATCATACGACAGAATTTGGGGGTATAATGCAATGGCAATCTGAACGCAATTATGGGGTTTCATGTAATTGTGTATAAGTATATCTCACGCAATTTTGGGCAAAAGGGAAGTCATTTTAGGTTAATGTGTATAAGAGTATCTCACACAATTTCGGGCAATGGGGGGGGGGGTCATTTTCGGGAAATGGGAAGTCATTCTGAACACATTCCGAACACAATTAGATTTCACGTAAATTCACTAAACTAGTGTATTTATGTGAATTCGAATTGGCTCAATTCGAAATTGGGAGAAATTCCTCCCGTGTGATAAACTCCTAAGAGAGAAAGTCACAGCCTCTGGGGAAGACAACGGCAACTCTCTCTGAACAAATCTTGCCAAGGAAATCTCATGATAAATTAACGTTAGGATTGCCATAAATTGGAAATCACTTGCAGGCATATACTCATAACAAGTGGGGGATTAAAGGAAAAAGATAGTGCCTCTCCCACATTTTTATGGAGCCATTTGATTGTGGGGAGTGGATGCTGACTGTATATCAATCCTACAAAGAGTGGCAGAACATCCTCAGTACTCAGAATTAAAAGATTTTCATCCAGATGTGTGTTGAAGTCATCCTAAAATCAGAAGAAATTTCAGACCTTATTGTGTGGGGGTCATATGAATTCAATAAACATGAAAAGTTAAAATAAAAAATTGATAATTTTGTTGCATGGAAAGTGATGGTATTTTGTAAACTAAAACTGTTAAAAAGAGAAATCACTGTGTGGTGTGTTTGTGTGTGAGAGAGAGAGACAGAGAGAGAGAGTGCAAGACCAACACTATATGAATGTGGCAGGCGACCAAAATAGTGAACTGTTTGGAAACCAAGTTCTATGAGGAATGACAGGGTGACCAGATGTCATAACTGCGAAGGAGGCCAAGGCACTGTAAAAGTGGGATATTCAAGAAGAGTGCAGGACATTACAAAACAGAAGCTAAAAACACTAATATAAATATAAATTCATGCTTCTTAGATATACCCATAATGGAGCACATTTTGGAATTCCTTCTGGACAGAGGTTTGACAGAGGTTTGACATGTAGGACATGTCCTGGAAAAGGAGAATGTCTGGTCATCCTGTGGCTTAGAGAACAAGGGAAGTCTAACTTAGGACTCTTTCATACAAGGCTAAATTGGAAGTATAATTTAAGGTCAATTCGAATGCAATCATGGGTTTTATGTTATTGCAAATTAACTCTTCACATGCAAATTCGGGCAGGAGGGAAGCCAATTCGAATGCAATCATGGGTTTTACCTTATTGCGAATTAAAGCTTCACATGCAAATTCGGGCAGGAGGGGGTTAATTTCGGGTAATGGGAAGTAATTCCGAATGGAGCAGGGGTTCATGTAAATTCGCTAAACAAGCGAATTTACATAAATCTGCATTGGCTCCATTCGGAGTTGGGAGAAATTCCTCCCCGTTTGAAAGAGTCCTTAGAAAAAAGAAGATTGAGAGGCGACTGGTATCCATCTTTAAATATTGAAAGAAATGCTGTATAGAAGGTGGAGTAAGCTTGTTTTCTGCTGCTCTAGAGACCAAGAAATGAATTGATGGGTTGAAGTCATAAGAAAAAAGATTCCACCTAAACATCAACACAAACTTCTTGGTGGTAAGAACTGTTCAACAGTAAAATAAACTGCCGTGAAGGACAGTGGACACTCTTTTATTGCGGATCTTTTAAACAGAGGTTTGATAACTATAATTCAGGAATGATTTAGAGAATATGTTCCTTCATGGCTGGGGGTTGGTCTTGATGGCCCTTGAGATTCCTTCCAGCTATGATTGTATGAATAGTCTAGAACAGGGATGGAAATCATGCTGCCCTCCAGATGACGTCAGTCTCCAGCTCCCAGCAGCTTTTGTCAGCATAAGCAGTGATGGAGAATGCTGAGTTTTGCAGTCCAACAACATCTGGTGGTAGTATGACTCCTACCTCTGGTCTAGGACATGGTCAACCTTTCTCTTGTTGTATGGAAGAAAAAAGAAAGCATGTTTCCTTCTGGAGGCAAAACTTCGAGTTGCTGAAAATTCTTCAAATGTCACTTGGAGATAAATATGTTCCTAACTGCTAATTACAATGATAAATCTAGAAAGATTCCCCTCTTCTTAAAGTTCAATGGACCATTTTCCTTCCTGCAAGTTGTCTAGTTGTATTTGGCAGAATTTTTATTTATTTAAAAGGATTTTTTAAACTTGCCTGTCAGGGCACATTGCCCTCACAAGGCAGCTTACAAGATAAACACATGAAATAAACATAATCGGAGGCTCCCCCAAGGTCTTCTCAGAGGTTGGCTGGTGGAAATTGTGGATCTTCTGTTGATTATCATCATGACAATTCCTGGGAAGTTTGTAGTGAGTGTTGATAGCAGCAGCAGCAGCAGTAATCTTTCTTCTACTTATCTTGGATGAACCAGATGCTGCAGTCAAAGTTGGCAGCTCTAGAGATCTCTTTAATGGTGCAACCCTAGTGGTTCTGCAGGGATTTGGGATTTATTTATTTTTTTGCCATGGCTATAATCAGGAAACCAGGAGCAGCAGCAGAAAAAATAAATACAGTGGGCCCTCCACATTCACTGAGGTTGGGACACAAGACCTCCATGAAATTGGAAAAACTGCAAAAAACAAACTTCTTTAAAAACATGAGAGACCACTTCTCTAGGCATTTGTAAGTCTTCCTGTGCAACTTGAGGATCAACATCTCCTAGAAATTGACCATAGAACTGGCCCTGCTTCTCTTTGCTCCCTTTGCTGCAGGCTAATATAATGCCTTTGCATTGCTTCAAAGAGGCCTCCCCACCCCATGGGGAACAGACAACTGCTGTACTATGACAATACTTCCATACCTCATGCTTCTTTGTTTAGTAAGGTCCTTGCTGATAATGTTATACTGGATGTTTTCTGGTATTAATGCCCTTACCACAATGCAGCTAACTTTAGGAACTGGGTCTGCATGTTTGAGGATGCATCTTTGGTTTTTCTTTGCTAACGAAGATTCAGGAAGGACAGACACATCCCACATTTTCTACAAGCGCCTTGATCACTAAAAAGGCCGATCTGAGATAAGCATCTACACTTAGAAGTAATGCAATCACTTTAACTGCCATGGCTCCATCCTACAGAATCCTGGGATTTGTAATTTTGTAAGTCACCAGCACTGTTTGGCAGAGAAGCCCAAAGACCTTGTAAAACTACAAATCCAGGATTCCAGAGGACAGAACTGCAGCACTGGAAGTGACGCTCGACTATTATTTCTGCAGTGTAGATGCACCTCTAACCTTATATTCATTTGGAACAACTGGTGAACAGAGCATGGCGAATAGCAGTAAAGTCTGTGGATATATCTTTGCCAGGGAGAGAATAAGTGGTTATGTTTGATCAATAACTGGGTCTCTTGCATAGTTTGGACTACTCACCTTTGTATCCACAGAACTTGGAAAGGTTAGTCAATAGCAATGTTGTCTGGAAATTTTGGGAGTTTTAATTTTTTAAAAAAGTTTCAAGCTCTACATATCCATATCAGACACTTTTGAGATCAGTTAGTTAACATAACACAATATTTACAGGAGTATAACTTGACCATATTTATGTCATTGTATTTTCAGTGTCTATGTACAGTTGTGAAAGCTGGACAGTGTAGGAAGCTGACAGGAAGAAAACCAACTCATTTGAAATATGAAAACAGAGAAGGGTTCAACAGATACCATGGACCACCAAAAGACAGATAAGTGGATATTAGAACAAACCTGGCCTGAACATTCCCTAGAAGTGAAGATGATGAAATTGAAAGTGTCGTACTTTGGCCATATCACAAGAAAGAGTATAATGCTTGGTAGGGTGGAAGGCAGTAGAAAAAGAGGAAGTCTGCATTGCTGGTGAATGCACTCCAGTTAAGGAAGCCATGGCCTTGAGTTTGCAAGACCTGAGCAGGAGCGTTGATAACAGATTGACTTAGAGGTCTCTCATTCATTGGGTCTTCTTAATTTGAAGTTGACTTGATGCCAATTAATAACAACAAACTTGACCTTCTGTTTGCACACATATTCTTTTGGGGCTTCAGAATGTTTTTGTTTTGGTTTTTTTTACCTGAAACTACAATATTTTTTATCTGAAGGCATGTTGTGTAAAAAGCCCCAGGAGGAAGTGTGAACTTTGAGAGGTCTGTAGGCCCTGCTAATATTTTAAAAGACTGAGAATATGGATGCACTGGTGGCCCAAGACAAGTAACTGCCTCGCCCTCAGTTTTTAGTCTCTAAATTGGAATGGTAATCACCTGCTCTCAAGTGTATTGTGAGATAAATAATGTAAAGCAATTTATTACATAAAATTTCCTGGAAATGAATCATGACAATAATTTATGTCCATTTGAAGAGAGGATGATGTAACCAGTAAGAAAGACCTGTATCTTTCCTGGATTTCCAGTATAGTGTTTATAGCTTGGAAAGATTAATGAGAAAACACAAAATCAGTTACAGCGGTGTTACTTTTGCTGGATAAAGAATCTGACATTAGATAGTAAATCAATTAATAATCAGCAACTCTTGTTTTAAACAGTTAGAGGCATACAAAATCTTCAGACTTGTCAGTTACTCCCAACTAGAGTAGACACGTGGAATCAATTGCTTAATGGTGAGTCAACAAAGAGATACATCCAATTAATTCAATGGCTGTACTTTACTCTGAGCTAACTATTAGGCCAGTGCATATTTAATCATTAATTGTGGTATAGCAGATTTTTTCTGGGCAACACCAACAAAATTAATATAATCAACTGTAAGTCAACTTCATGTATAAGTCGAGGGCAGGTTTTGGGGCCAGAATCATAGATTTTGATATGACTCATGGATAAGTTCAGGGTAAAAATTAGGAACATGTAACAAAGGAAAAACAATGTCAAAGAACTTATAAAACTTTAGCAGTTATGAATGTTTGTGGTCATATTAAAGGCTGGATGGATGAGAGAGAGTAGAAAGTAGTCAGTGCTTCCAAGGCGCCATCCTGTCTCCCATGCTATTTAACATTTACACGAAACTGCTGGGAGAGATCATCCAGAGACATGGGGCGTGGTGTTATCAGTACGCTGATGACACCCAAATCTACTTCTCTATGTCTCTGAGTAATGCAGTGACTGAGGATGGCATCTCTCCTCTGAATGCCTGCCTTGACTCGGT
Source organism: Urosaurus nigricauda (assembly GCA_034509955.1). Classification (NCBI taxonomy): domain Eukaryota; kingdom Metazoa; phylum Chordata; class Lepidosauria; order Squamata; family Phrynosomatidae; genus Urosaurus; species Urosaurus nigricauda. Next base: position 321,982,076 of record JAOEGL010000001.1, read on the forward strand.
AATGGGCTGGATGAGGAAAAACAAGCTCAGGTTGAATCCAGAGAAAATGGAGGTGCTTGTAATAGGCTCTCCAGGCCCAGGGATGGAGATTCATCAACCAGTCCTGGATGGGGTCACATTTCCCCTAAAGGACGAGGTTCGTAGCCTGGGGGTGCTCCTGGACTCATCTCTACAATTGACATTGCAGGTGGAGGCAATCACCAGGAGTACCTGGTATCAGCTTCGGCTGATACGCCAGCTACGCCCCTACCTGGGCAGGGAGGACCTAGAAACAGTAGTACATGCACTGATAACCTCTTGTTTAGATTTCTGTAACGCACTCAACATGGGGCTACCTTTATACCAAGTTCAGAAGCTTCAATTGATCCAAAACGCAGCGGCCTGATTGTTGACGGGGGCCGCAAGGATGGAACATTTCACCCCCATCCTTCCACTGGCTGCCAATCTGCTTCCGGGTGCAATACAAAGTGTTGGTTGTTACCTTTAAAGCCCTATATGGCTTGGGCCCAGGTTAATTGAGAGAACGCCTCTCCCTACATAATGTGCCCCACACCCTAAGCCAGAGCTACCCCCAGATGTTGTAGATCCTGTTGATGTAATATGGTGTTTAACTTGTCGTAATGTTACACTGATTTTATTGTATTTTTATTATGCTGTAAGCCCGCCTCGATCCGTAGGGAGAGGCGGGAGATATAAATAAATATTATTATTATTATTATTATTATTATTATTATATTTTTGTCTTTCACCAGGGGATGGTTCCTGTTTTTGATAAGAGTTACAGTACTTATATTGACCCGTAGATAAGTCGACTCAGTTTTTTGGGTCAAATTTTTGACTAAAATTTCTAGACTTATACATGACTATATATAGTAGTTAAAATTATGATGATTACAGTAAAACAGTATTGCAAAGAAAACATAGTTAGGGAATCAAAAAGACTACAAAACACGAAGAGCAGAAGGATGCATCTTCACAAGATTAAGCAAATTAATAGTGAAAAGCAAAAGGAATAAAAAATTCCAGAGTTAATACAGAGCAGTCCTGCTGAGTGAGACTAAAAGGCCTCCTATCTAGTTCCCACAGTGGGTAACAACATGTTTCCAGGAATCCCAGAAGGGAAACATCTTTCTCTTGTTTGTGCTGCACAATGACTGGTATTCAAATCAGAGGAAGCCAATATATTTGGAGCATGGCATTTCCCAAATTCACCACACTCCTAAACCTGCAGCAACATATCAGATATGTTGGTATCACAGTTACTGCCACCAGTGGTCCAGTGAATACCATGTCCTCCTTAAAAATTATTACAACTATTATTTCTTACTCTCCTCATGGAGTCAGGCAGGGAACAATAACAATTAACAGACACACCACATCAGTTAAAACACAGCCATTAAAATACACATCAATTTAAAAGGACAAATAAGATATACACGTATTAAAACAATCCACGACTCGACTTCTGCAATGCACTCTACATGGGGCTACCCTTGTGCTTGGTTCGGAAGCTTCAATTAGTGCAGAACATGGCAGCCAGGTTGGTCTCTGGCACAGCCAGAGGTGATCATATAACACCTGTTTTAAAATCACTCCACTGGCTGCCTATTAGCTTCCAGGCATAGTACAAGGTGTTGGTTATTATCTTTAAAACCATAAATGGCTTGGGTTCAACCTATCTTTGGGACCACCTCCTTCCATATATAATCCACCTTGCATCTGGGAGGAATTTGTTGCAATCTATAAAAAGTAGACTGTCTGCACCCACCCAGAGGACCTTTTCAGCAACCACTCTCAGATTATGGAATTACCTGCTGGAGGAGATCCACTTTATTACCAGCTAAAACAGCTTTTAAAAAGCTGTTGAGATGGATCTCTTCCTGCAGGCCTTTCCTGAAGAAAACCAGTCACCAAAATCTGAACATCTGAACCTGTTTCCACCCCTCCACCCCAAATTATGCTATAGCCATTGTTGATCTGACTGTTCATTTTAGGGGATGTTTTAAATTGTTTATTGTTTAATTGCTATTTTAGGAGGGGGAGGGACATGGAGTTATGGGATTGTATTATTTTAATTGTAAGCCGCTCCAGTTGTGCTGCACAGAGAGGTGGGATATAAATTATTATTATTATTATTATTATTATTATTATTATTATTATTAAAATTCATGATTTAAAATTCAGAATTTAGAAATAATCTGGACAAGTCTGCTGGAAGAGACTGGTCTTTAAAGCTCTTTTAAATTCAGACATGATATTCAACTGTCAAATCTCTTCCGGCAGGTCATTTCACAGTCTAGGGGCAGCTAAAAAAGTTCTCTGGCTAATTGTTGCCTACTAGTTCTGGTTGACTGTAGTAAATATCTGCCAAAGGACCTGAGCATACAGGGCAGGTTATATGGGAGGAGGCAGTCCTGTAAGTAACTGGACCCAAACCATGCAAACTACTGAGTTATCACTCACACCTGCACAGAAACGTACTAGATTTCCGGGCACAGTACAAGGTGTTGGTTTTGACCTTTAAAGCCCTACATGGCTTGGGTCCATTTATATTAGGGACTGCCTCTTCCCGTATGATCCCCCCACACACACTTCAGTCCTCTGGGAGGAACCTGCTACAGGCTATGAAAATTAGGTTGGCGCAGCAGCAGTAAGCAAATATGGGGCTTGGATACTCAGCATGATTATTCCTGAGTAATGTTGTCTTCCTTACTTCCTTACTTTTAAGATCAGACATTCCTGAAATAAATTTTTGTTCTGGGTGGATTCTCACTGCTCATTCTGAGGTGGCATGGAAAGTAGAGTGTGTTGACTGTGAACCTTTAGTAATGCAGTGGGGAATATGCAGTGTGTGCATGGATAGGTGTATGCACACATGCATGTACACACACACACTTATGTGAATGGCTAGACATGGTTTGGAGTTGGCTATTGTTGCCTATGAGGATAAATGCATGTGGATGTGAGGATGGATCAATATGACACTGGCATACTATGTGAATGAATTGATGGGTGGCTAACAGTACGCGAGTCAGCATGTGGGACCAACATTGTGTGCATGTACTCTCCACGACTTCTTTTGCAATGGGTTGCTGCTAGGTTCCAAGGATTACTCTTCTCTTTTGTGCTGATAATTAATTATCATGAGGAATATGAAGAATAGAAGGAACAGAAAATTACAAATGCATGTGCTCTCAGAATCTGCTGTCTGTAGTTACTCCTGACTAATCCATTTGTGAGCAGACATGTATAAAACTGGATTCTTCTGCATCTCATGCTTACTTCTGGGTTGGCATTGAAAAAGGCATTTGTAATATAGTTGCTCATGTAAACAGGTAAATTTCAGGTGTTCAGGAGTTGTCCATACTTACTCTTGAGACAGATACTCTGCCAATTCTCCTGAGACAAATACTGATGCCTTCCATTCTCAGTGGTAGTGGCTGGCTCTGATATCAGTGGAAGTGTGATTCACTAAATGTCCAGAATTTGGATAGACTAAGATCCAGAAAAGATTCACCACTCTGCTGACACCACTCTGCTGTCCTCACCACTTTGCAGGTGTGATCTTTCAGCAAAGGTCTTCAGTTTTTCCTTGTGCAATCGATTGCTGCTCCCTTTTTACAAGTGATGTTTTGCAGGTAACTAATAAATTTGATTGCAAAGGAGTACTTTCATCTCTCATTGGAATCAGAGCCAAATTTCTCCCTTGTTGCTAATCATGGTTTCTGTTGAGTGGTTTCATTTTGAGTCTTGGGCTTATTTCTGTTTTTTAGTAATGAACAAATGAATTCAGTGTAGACAGATGGTTTTCGTATATACAAACAAAACCTGTCCTTTGTAGCACTCAACTTGTCTCAACCCCAGCTCTCTCATCCCTCTACTCTCATCTATCAGATAGCATACAATTATGTCTCCTGAGCTTCCTCAGACTTAGTTGGGCTATTCAGGAGGTTTTCTCTTAACCTTGTGGTTGCAGTCAGAAGTAACTTGCAGTTTCTTCAGTACAGCTGATTTTCATTTCAGTATGCATACAATTACAGATATGAAGTGTAATATTACTTTTTGTAAACTCTACTCCTTTTTTTCCTCTTTCTTTCCCTAGGGCTGAAAGTATTGAGCCCAAAGCTCCCTATTCAAGGACTAGCATGTCTAACTGGAGGATCAAGGTGAGGAAAATCACATTCTTCCTTCCACTCCTCCAATGCTGAAACAATTGTGACAGTGATCAGCCCTTCAACACAAGCTTAGAGTATGTTATTTAGCTCATTTTGTTATTATGCATTGCTTAAATGTACTTAGATTTAGCAACCTTAATCTCCATTAATTTGTCTAATCCCCCTCTAAAATTGTCTAGGCTGGTGGTCTTTTCCACATCCTGTGGAAGCAAATTTCCTCATACAATTGTGTGTTGTTAAATTAAAAGGCCTTGGAAAAACAAAAAAGAGGTTTAAAAGTATTAAGGATTATTAAATCTTCAAAGGCTAGAGTCCCACTTTAGCAGATATTCAAGAATCAAAAAAAGCAGCAGGCATGGTTGCCTTTTTCCCGCCTGTTAAGATGCACTGGAATACTATATGATCATTGTATACTACATAGCACCATAACAACGCTGCCATGTACTCAATGGTGTGACACCCCCACCCCCCCAAAAAAGAAACCTCCACTCACCAATAAGCAGCCTCTGGAATCAACGGGAATCTGTTCCCCTGTTAATCAAGAGAACAAGTTGCTTACCTGTAACTGTTGTTCTTTGAATGGCTGTATGTCCCCTCACACAAATGGGTTTCACACCTGCTTAGAGACTCTATTTGGAAAGTTCTAGTATCAAGTAGCTTCGCAGGAACCCTGCCCCCTCCCACCTACCGCATGTGTCCCAGCCCTCCAAGCTACCTTTCCCTCAGTTTCAAAGTCCACTGTATATGTACTGGAATCTAAAAGAGGGGTGATAGGGTGGGTTGGTATGAGGGACAGATGCCCTCACTGAATGCCTGCTGTATATCCAGAAAATGCAGAGATCTTTCCGGAGGTGTGGTTAGTTGTGAAAAGTAAGCAGGGAGGACAATGCCCTGGCTCAGATGGAACTGTGGCACTAGTGTGAGAAGAAAGGCAATATTAGGTTAAAGGACTACTTTGTCTTGCTGAAAAACAATAAATGGTTCTTCATACCCCAGAGCTGCAAGCTCACAAGCCCTCCTTGCCAAGGTGATAGGTATGAGGAATGCCATTTTAAAGATAAGTAACCACTCATCAATTCAGGCAAGAGGTTCAAAATGTTTATACACCATCTGTGAGAGTACTGAGAGTGATTAAGCTGGTGTTGGCATGGTCACAGGTGGATAGAGTGCCAGCCTTTTGAGGAAACTGAAGGATCTGGCAAATGAAGCAGCACGCTGGAAAGAAGATTGCAGGACCATAACCACCAGAGAAGGGCAAGATGCACATGCAGTGGCACCTTCACTCTTATGGACAGATGATCCCAGAGTGGGTAGTAGTTGAGGAACCAGCTCTGTAACAGGAAGGTAATGAGAGAGGTAAAGGAGTAGCCAGAGATGCATATGGAATGATGCTAAGGAGTGGAGCTGTCTGTACTGTAGATGTAACCACGGAAAGTGAGACTGGTATTGAGAAAATTGATAAGATAAGGAGGAAGCCTTGATAGTGTTGCCGTTGTCCTGAGAGGAAGAGAATGATGATTCCAAGGGAACCATGAGGACCAACATGGTTGAAGTGTTGGAAGCTGTAAATGGACATCTGATACGCCAGCTGTGCCCTTTCCTGGATACGAGGAATCTGGAAACTGTGGTACACACGTTGGTAACCTCACGTCTGGATTACTGTAATGTGCTTTACATGGGGCTAGCCTTGTACTTAATTCAGAAACTACAACTGGTTCAAAACATGGCAGCCAGGTTTGTCACAGGAACATCTAGGAGACAGCAAATAACACCTGTGCTTAAGTCTCTCCACTGGCTGCTGATTAGTTTCTGGGTGCAGTACAAGGTGTTGGTTTTGACCTTTACAGCCCTACATGGCTTGGGTCCATCCTATCTTAGGGACCGCCTCTTCCCGTATGAACCCCCCTGCACACTTCAGTCCTCTGGGAGGAACCTGCTACAGCCTATGAAGACCAGGATGATGCAGACCTCCCAGAGGGCCTTTTCATCTATCGCCCCCAAGTTGTGGAATGACCTGCCGGATGAGATGCGTCTCATTTCATCCATTGATGGCTTCAAAAAAGCCTTAAAGACGCATCTCTTTCAGCAGGCCTTCTCAGACAATGTTGGGATTCGGGGAGAAGAACGACGCCGAGAGACAGGAATGGGGGTGCAAAATCTCCTTGTTCTTTATTGCATGCTTGCTAGCTTGCTTGCTTCCTTCCTTCCTTGCTTAAGCAACCACTGCCAGCTCCCCAGCCTTTATTAGTCCTTCTCGTTAACCAATAATTAAGGAAACTCAGCAAGTATTGTTTGTACAAAGCTCAAGGGTCAGGTGTGGATGCAGAATCAGGATGTGGACTTTTGGGGGTCAGGATGCGGACGCGGGAAATGTAAACCACTCAGTTAATTATGAGCTTCATAGATCCGGGCATGGATGGACCCTGGACCTTAGTGTCCGGGGAAGGAAGATGGGAGAGATTATCCGTGGTGTGCCTAGCGGATTCCCCACATTCCTGAGCCCCCGGGAGAGGAGAGGGGGAATTTGTGGTGTGCCTAGCAAATTCCCCACATCTCCCTCTTTTTTGTTTTCCTTTGCTCGTTTCACGAGCTGGTAAATATATTCCACAAACCTTTTCCTTTCCCCGGGAGTCCACCTTCTCTGAGACAGCAGACCACATAAACTAGGAATACATTGAATAAAGCAACACAGAGAAATAGACAAGAAGAGGATCAAAATGCAATATTGTACAAGTGTACGGATCCACCCCGTAGGTAGCCAATCCCATAATCCTGCCCACCAATTGGACAGGTTGGATTCTCTTATGCTCTGGGCGAGCCTCCTTAAGGTCTGTAGCTGTTTGTCAACCCTTTGTTCATTGTCAGTAATGTTAAAGCAACACATACCCTCTAAACCATCAGCTTCATCACATCCCTTATGGTGAAGCAACAAGAGGTAATCTATGGCAGCCCTGTTCTGCAGCAAGCCATGTCTCAGTTCGGCTTGTTCATGGTTTAATAGACTTAGGGCAGTTGAGGTGGCATTTAGACCTTTAACTGCCCAACAAGCCAGCTTGCTAATGTTTCTTGCGTTGCCTACAGCTAGACCAGGGACACCAATAAGAGAGACTCCCAGAGCAACATATTTGCTGGAGGACATTAATTTTACATCAGAATCACAGGAGGCATCCAGTGTGTGGAGGCCAGCTGCGCGCTTGTTCCTGCGGCTTTGATCCACGACTTCTTTTGGTGGCAACAAGAGGGTGAGCCTGCTCAGGCAACAAAGAGTGCCATCAGTTAAATTTGCTGGGATGTAATTGAAGGTGTATCCTGAGCAGGTCCAGAACCACCCCCTGGGGAGTTCAACATACTTATAAACATAAGAAACATTCACATGTGCTGAGCAGTTTAGCTCACAGGCAGAGTTTAAGCGGACACAATTTTTTGCTGTACAATTTGTCATTCGAGCACAGGTTGTGTTATAGGTTGCAACGTGGGGGGTCTGTAAATGTAAAGCTAAAGGAGGTAGTTGTTTATACTGTTTCCCCAATTGTGATAGTCATATACCCGACTCCGATAGGAGCTATTGGAGGGAAGGTCAGTATAAAACCAAGAGTCATTTTGGATGTCCCTAGAAGAATGACAGACTGGAATCAAGCAAGTACTTAACACTTCTCCAGCTGAACACTGTAGGGACAGGCAAAAGGACGTCTGATTGATGGACAGTGCAAAGGCTTCCCTCCCTTCAACCACCATCTTGAGGGGAGAGAGATGCAGGCCACCTCCTGCTGGAAGTAAGAAGAGCCCTCCCTTCAACCACCATCTTGAGGGGAGAGAAAGGCAGGCCACCTCCTGCTGGAAGCAAGAAGAGCCCTCCCTTCAACCACCATCTTGAGGGGACTTAATTGTCTAATTAACAAATTGTAAGCCGCTCTGATAGCTTTGGCTGAAGAGCGGGGTATAAATAAAATGTATTATTATTATTTATTATTATTCCCAAATATTCTGTTCAGTTGCAAAATGCCCTGGAATTCCCGCCCCTGCACTAGCTCCCAGGATCATAGTAAAAATCAACATTATATACATAGAATTAGCATTCAAGCTTGCAATCAAGGCTAAAGTGAAGTTCTCTGGAGTCTTTTCCAGTCCCTGCTTTCCATGATGTCTGAGGCTTGTCGGCTTAAGTTCTTTATCATTCCCCATGTCACTGCAGTCTCTGACAGGTTGGGGTTGAATTGAGGAACTGGATTCTTCAACCCTTCGCGCCACGACATGAGGTTTCATGTACTTCAGTTGTCTGCACAGCAGCATAGCCTCTGCCCCAGGTAATCAGCAGCAGTGGTTACCCCTGGTAGGATCCGATAGCGCACCAACAGTCTTGGGGAGGGTTCTGCGGAACAAAAGTGCCTCTCAACTCAAGAGAGATATTGGTTAGTTGCTGTGCTGAGAGACAAATTTAAATGGTTAATTGTAAACAGGGCGGCAGCCAAGCATTGTTCTACTTTGGGCAAATGGGGGAGTATTCCCTCTTTTTTGTTTTGTTTGGCAAGATGGGTTTTGAGGGTAGCATTGGCATGCTCCACAATGGCCTGTCCTTTTGAGTTACATGGGATTCCGAGCATATGTCGGATGGAATGGCGACTTAGAAATTCTGCAAATGCAGTTGAGCAAAAGGCAGGACCACTGTCAGTTTTTAAAGTACTGGGCGCACCCATCATTGTCATGCAGCGAACTATGTGATTTATGGCCTTAGTAGCTGATTTGGAGGCTTGGGGAGTTGCCCAAATAAACCCAGAATATGTATCAACTGTGACATGGATCTTTGACCATTTGCCAAAAGGTGGGAAATGTGTGACATCTAATTGCCTCGGGGATTAACCCCTACAGCAAAAGTGGGTCATCCATCGGGAAAAACATGAATGAATGGCAACAGCAGATTTTAGTAAAAAATGTAGTACACCAATTTTTAGGAAAGATTTAGTAAACTCTCCTCTGCATGCAGGGCTATGCAGTACTCAAAAACATTCAAAGCAGAGGAGAAGGAGGGATTTTTCCCCTTCAGTTATCTTTCTGTATCTCACCCAGATGAAGATTGAGGCAGATAAACTGTGCTTGTGAGAGAAACTCTCTAGTAAGCAATGAATGAAGGAAAGATGCAGAAAAACAACATAAATGTAGAAAGAGTACAAGAAATTCAGACTTATGTATTGCAACGGTATAACATAAGCCCAAACACACTGACAGACAGACAAGTGAACAACTTCTACGTGCAAAAGGAATAGAACCTGTTTCTAAATATGTACCACTTCAGGTTGATATGATATGTAGTTCTTTAGCCGCGAGAGCATAAAGCAAGATTCCCTTTTTTGCTTTAGCCAAGGCAATTGTTACAGATAGACTGTGCCTATCAAGATGAAGCTTAACAGAAAGGAAAAGACACTAGAGAACAGGAATTAATTCCTATCAAGAGTCAATACAGCAAAGACTTTTAGAGCAAGAGAAGTGAACTGTCTTTAGATTTGCAAATCACAGATAGCCAAACAAATAAGTAAATAGACAAATGCAAACAACAATTAACACCTATTTTGACCATTCTGGACTCTAGCTTTTGTGATTCTCCTGCCAAGCCTATCCAACAAGGAACACAGGCAGGCTGAGCTGACCTGTGGAAGAATGAGCTATAGAATGTGGAAAGCCTAGTTTTCCCAAGTACCATGCTAAGTACTAATTTTATTCCACAAAATGTGATGTTCTCTTTGTCTGCAAGACTTGTGTATCCAGAAGGGATTTTAATTATGCTTTATCACAACCAAAATAGCAACAATCGCACAGATCTGAGTCAAGGGAAAAAACTGGAAACTCTTATCCCTTTACAATTCCCACAATTATAAGACTCTATCAGATTTTCTTTTTACACAGGTCTCCAAACAACCATGTGCAGGCTATATAGGAGATGTATAGTTTAAATAAGAGAGAACAAACTAAAGGCATACAGAATCAGCTGAAAACAGAATGGAGGAAGAGACCAAAGAGCTGAAACAGTGTCACTCTTGGGTCATACACTCTCAAGAAAGGAGAATGAAGGACAAGACTCATGAAGAGAGCAAGCTCTGATTTAAAGGAGCAAAAGAAATAACTCTTTCAGCTAAGCAAGAATATAGATCAGGTGATCAACAACAAATACCTCACACACAATACAATTTTAGGTCATAAATTCATGAGGACAAGACAAAGGGGTAGATTTTCTAAATGTTCTACTTGAACAGGGCAATAAAAACCCAAAACACAAAAACCAGGTTCCAAAATCTAAGTGGAGAACTGTAGAGCCAGCAAGGTATAAGACCTCTGAACATGTAAAGGACAGCAAAAGGGAAAACAGGAAATCCCATATAGCATGAGAGTAAGTGTCAATGGAAACATGGAGAAAGGAAAATTGATGGACTCGAGGATACTAAGCAACGTCCATCTGCCACAGCTGTGTTCGAATCACAGTCATGTGCTCTCCTGTGGCTAAAGGTCCTCTAAAATTTGAATCTTCAATCACAACTGTACAGCTAGGGCACTGATTAGTGATTTTCTGTTGTACATTGACACCACCAGGTTCTACATCTGCTGGGTTTGGGGCTGCAGGTGGTAACAAAACTAAATGTGCCACTGACATTTCTAAGGACAAAATTTGTGGCAGACTAACCCAAACCTGTGTTTGAATTTTTCCTGCATAATCATTACCTATGGCACTGTGCATAACAAGAATTCCTCTTGTTGAAGCTGATGATCTGGGTAACACCAGTCCTATTAACCCAGAATTAAAGCTTTTCACTTCCTTCGTATTATCCAGTTTTATGACATCTGCCAGGAGATTCATGCTATCTGATTGAGTGCCTACGTCCTGGCAAACTCTAAGCATATCGGCCAATGTGAAATTTCTAGATGCCATCAATGGTCCTAAAGCTTGCTGACAATCTCTGTTATCTTTTGCTAGCTTGATGAACAATTCTTTGGCCGCTTCAGGAATATCATCCTGCTGTGCTAAGGCTGCTTGCAGCCGATTAACAAAGTCACAATAGGATTCAACAGGCCCTTGTTTAATGGTCGCAAAACCTTTCTCAGAGGAAGGCATCTTCTGAAAAGCCAAAAATGTGCAATCAGAAGATATTGCTAGGACCTCTGGAGGTAGCACTGTCTGTGTAACTGGAAAAGCCTGGAAACCCTCTGCAAGTCCTATCCCAGTGAGGATTCCTTTCTGCTGCTCAGCCTGAAACGCTGCTTTGACTGCAATAACTGACTCCTGTGAAGGAGCAATGGGTGAGGGAGCGTTTGTAGAGTTAGGCTCTGCTATCTCTGCTTCCAGTGCCCCCAACTTCCTCTGTTGTTGAATTGGGGGTAGTGGCAGAGCCACCAGTGGCATGGTGTAATTTGGTGGGTCTCCTGGGGGGTCTATTAATGATGCCGGTGGGGCCAATGGTTTACTTAAGCGTCCCATGGCTGTGTTAACTGCCCTCCAGGCTATCAAATGAGGTGCCGCAGCACGAGGTCCCCTTTTTAAGTGGCAACCTATCTTCTCCCATTCCTCCGCTGAGAGTTTTCCCCTCTCAGGGTACCAAGGGCATTGGTATGAAATCTCCGACAACAAGTTGTCAATATCTCTCTTAGTCACTACTCTTTCCCCAACTAGCTGCATAACTAATTGATAAAGTTCCTCGCTGTGCATCCTCTGTTCCGATGATAATGTTCCGCCCATACTCACGGGATCCTAATGGATGTGCGCGCAGACTGTTCCAGTCGAGTGAGTAGGTGTGCTGATCTTCGGATTCAGGATCATGTCGGGGTCACCAGCTGTTGGGATTCGGGGAGAAGAACGACGCCGAGAGACAGGAATGGGGGTGCAAAATCTCCTTGTTCTTTATTGCATGCTTGCTAGCTTGCTTGCTTGAGGAACCACTGCCAGCTCCCCAGCCTTTATTAGTCCTTCTCGTTAACCAATAATTAAGGAAACTCAGCAAGTATTGTTTGTACAAAGCTCAAGGGTCAGGTGTGGATGCAGAATCAGGATGTGGACTTTTGGGGGTCAGGATGCGGACGCGGGAAATGTAAACCACTCAGTTAATTATGAGCTTCATAGATCCGGGCATGGATGGACCCTGGACCTTAGTGTCCGGGGAAGGAAGATGGGAGAGATTATCCGTGGTGTGCCTAGCGGATTCCCCACATTCCTGAGCCCCCGGGAGAGGAGAGGGGGAATTTGTGGTGTGCCTAGCAAATTCCCCACAAGACAATGTTTAACATCTCCTGGTTCCAAATTCAAGATTTAGACTTCTTCCAGCCTTCTTCATCCATGATTTCAACCCACCCATACAGCTCAAGAATTTTTAGGTTTGATATTGATATGTTTTAACTCACTGCTGATTTAATTTTATTTTAAGGGGTGGGAGGTGGGGATGGGATTGTTCTATTTTAATTGTTGTTGTTTTAATCCTGTTGTACCCTGCCCTGATTGCCTGTTCACAGGGGCGGGCTAGAAAAATAAATAAATAAATAAATAAATAAATAATACAAATCTCGGTGTCTAGGCAACCCTACAATTAGATGCATGGAGACCTGGAAAGACTTTGGTACCTATAGCAATGTGAATGATGATACCAATATAGTCAAGATGGTGATGTTGATCACAGTATGCCAGTGAATAGGAATGGTAAGAACCTGGGGGTTCCATAGGTGCATAGTCCAGTAGTGGTTGCTGTATGAAACCATGGTAATCTTACTGTAGTAGATGCATGGAGACCTGGAATGACTTTGGTACCTATAGCAATGTGATGATGATGCCACCATAGTCTATATATTTGCCCCTAAGCTAGGGGTTGTGTAGGAATCATGAATACCTAGCAGTTGTGAATGTGTAACTGTAGGTTATGGATCTGCAGATGTCCAACAGAATTCTGACCATATTTTCTGTCTTCAGTCTTCTATCCATTACTGGATTTTAAAATGGTTTTAATTTTAGATTGTTCAATTTCATTTAAATAATGCCTTTTTATATGATTTTATTGCTGTTTTGTATGTATTTTAATCTGTATTTTTAATAAACATTTGTGAGCTGCTTTAATTCCCTATGTTGAGAAAAAGGTGGGACATAAATGAATTGTAATAATAGTACTTGTGATTATTATTATTTGCAGTGCTTCTGGCAATAGGTGCTTTGAGAGCAATTCCAAAGGGACTGACAAAACATCTGAATTAAATCCCCATAACTAGAATAGCACAATTACGACTCTGCTTGGAGCCTCACTGATTCTTGGATAGCATCTCAGGGTCCCAAACTCCAGTTGGTAACATCTGGTAAACTGTGAAACTGATGACAATAATAGTAATAATGGTCTGGAGTCTAAGATATTAATCTCTGAAACTCAGTGCTATTCTTTTAACCAGTTCCAGTGCAGAAAAAGCTATGTAATAACCAGATGTACAAGAGTAATTCAGAAAGAGGTAGGACTGTCACCACTTTGAAAGAGGAGAGATACCATGGTAGTGGTGAAAACATAAATTCAAGAAAGTAACAGCTGTTTTTTGTCTTAGTAAAAGGTTTGTGAATGGCATCCCTCATTTTGGGGCCCCGTTCACACCACACACTTACAGGGCTTTGGAGTTTGTCACACCAGCCTGCTGTCCTACCACACAATCAAACTGGTTTAAGAATGGAAACATACCGCTTTGATACCATTTCCTATCACATTTTCCTCCATGATAGCACGGTGGTGATCCATGGTTATGTAATCTGGTTTCTGCGCTGCCAAATCCTGCCTTCCAAGAGGAAGGGTGGGAGCGAGTGAACCATGGTTGCCAACCACCCCCCAAAGCCAACTGCTGTGTGAATGTGCACACAGCAGACAGTTACAGGAAGGTGTTGGCTGCCTTGATCACTGTGAGGGGGAAAGGGGAAGAGGAGCAGAATCATGCCCATTCACACTACATGACTGTCTGAGAAGCAGAACTGCAAAGGAAGGAACCTGTCGCATGAAGGCAGTAATGGAATAGCATCAAGACTGAGGTCCTGTTTACATTTTTTCCCAGTCAGTGAAAAGGTGCACTGAATGGAATGCAAAGCAGCAGCAGGATAGACACAGCATCACATGGTAAGTACCAGGTGAAGATGCTTATATCCTGTTAAAATTCCACTATTCTGGCCTTGTGAGACAGAGTCCTTTGATTCCACTTTAACTGTCATGGCATCCTGGGTTTTAGGAGTTGCAGTTTAATGAGGCACTACAGCTCTCTGGAAATGAATTCCAAATACTGTATGAAACTACAAATCCCTGAAGTCCATAGGATGAAACTACAGTAGTTAAAGTGGAATTATACTGCTATTTTTCTGTAGAGTAGGTCCTTGGTATTCGCTGGGGTTTTGTTCCAGGACCTTCCATGGACACCAAAATGTGTGGATGCTCAAGTCCCATTAAATGCAATGACATAGTGAAAGGGTCTCTCTTATATAAAATGGCTCTGCTTTTTGGAATGTATATAATTAAAAAATATTTTCAAGCCGTGGATGCTTGACTCCATGGATACAGAGGGCTGACTGTATGTATGTATGTGTATGTATGTATGGAGAGTATTTTCAAGCCATGGAAGCTTGAATCCTTGGATACAGAGGACTGTACGTAGTATAAAAAGGCTCTCTGCTTGCTGTGTGTGTGTTCCCACAAAACAGCATGCCAGGGGGGTTTGAAAAAACAAAGCCCACATTTAGAATGATGAGTATTGTGGCACTTAACATGGTAGAAACCTCAAGAAGAAAGGCACCTATTGACTCTAGGAAACTCCAATATACCAATCTGCAGTAACACACACAGTCATGTGGATAGTGGAGGGTAGTAAATTTACCCTGCTATTAGGGGGGTGAAACTCCCTGCTTTTTGAATCTAGGGAAAATACAAATCACACACGCTCAACAAAAGCCACTCTTTCAGGGGAATAAGTGTGTAACCCCACTGTTGTGCAAGCTAAATCTGGAGCTACAATTCATTTGTTATGCCTTCAATATCATGTCAAGCTCAAAGAATCCAACAGCTCCCTCTGTTGTCTGCAGACTGGTAAAGACATAATAATTTATTTATTTTTTAAAAAGGAATGGAGTATCTTCTAAGTCAAAATCCACTTGATGGCAGCTGGCAACAAAGACCTATCTTGAAGATGGACCGCAGAAGCTTCATGGGCTAAACTCCATAAAATCTTATGCCAGAATGCTTTTCATTGATCCTAGCTAGGGCTGACGGGTGATCCTTATAATAAGGGATGCCCTTTATTTCAGAGCTGGAAAGCTTTTCCTTTTATATAGGCTGATAAAAATCATGTCAGTGGTTCTCAAATGGTAAGGTGGGACCTCCAGGGAGGCACAAGAGTTGCTCAAGGGGGGGAATGAGACTTGGCAGTTCTGATCATCCCCTCCTCTTCCCAAACCTTTTCTGTCCTGGAGGGGAAGAGAAAGGCAAAGAGGGTGCTTGGAGCTTCTGCCTAGAGGAAGAGACCTATTTCCCAATTAAATATTAAAATATGAATATGCATGAATATGTGAACAAAAAATATGCACACTAAACAAAATATTTTTATTCATATATTACATTGAGCAGAGGGTGCAATGTCTGTACAGGGTGACCAGACACTCTCCTTTTCTAGGACATGCCCTACATCTCAATCTTATGTCCAGGAGAAATTGCAAAATGTCCTTCATTTTGAGCAGGTCTAAGACCCATGAATTTACAATTTATATTAGTGGTTTTAGCTGTTGTTTTAGTTGGCAATGTCCTCCATTTTGCCTTAATGTCCTATATTTTGTGGTGCCTTGTCCTCCTTTGCAGTTATGACATCTGGTCACCCAGCATCCGCATGTAGATATAATTGGGGGGGGGGGGTCACAAGGGTAAAAATTTTGAATGTGGACAGTGTGTTAAATCATACAAACACATGATTAAGCTACACATGGTTAAATTAACAATTTTTTTTAATTAAGGTAGAGGTTGGTATTCTCTGCCACCCTTTGCAATAAAGCCCACCCCAGATTGTGCTGTGATTTTTGCTGTTGCTATTATCCACCTTTGAGTCTACTTTCACCCATGGTGACCCCATAGATGAGACATCCCCAAGACTGCCTGTCCTCCACTGCTCTACTCAGTTCCTGAGTCTGAGTCTATCTGAGTCTGGCAGATAGTGAATGGGGAGCCATAGTGAAGGTCTCCCTGCAGAACCTTCATACTATGTTGAGCACTGTTAAGACATTGGTCATTATGGGTGATGAATGCTGCATCTGCATTGCAGAATTAATGCAGTTTGACATCACTTTAACTGTGGAATTTGGGGGTTTGTAGCCCTTGATAAAACTTCTTTTTCAAAAGCACTTATATGTCAGCCAGTAACAAACTATGTGACAAGCAGGAATCAGTAATGTGCAATTGAAAGGGCTATAGTTTTTTTTAGAAACTGGCTCCATTATGCTTTAACCCTTGTTACCAAACTTACTCAACTACTATACTACATCTTTCCAGCAACCATATTTACATTGTCCAATAAATAAAAATATTATTCAAGAATAAGCTGTATAAAAACTCTATAAAAAGCTCTGTACTTTTAGGATATAAAAACTGACATTGTACTTTCCTTTCAAACAGTATTAGGAATCTCATTTATTTCTGCTACATAAGGGTTCTCTGAACTTTCCACAGGAATCTACTGTATTTCTGCTAATGCAGATTAATTTATTCAGATTGCAAAAAATGTTTTACAGACAACTGTTCAAGCAGCCAGTATTAATACCTGATTAGTACTCCTGTAGGGTCTGAGAAACACACAATATAAGATTTAACAATAGGCTTAAGAGGAGTAATATGCACAGGCTGAAGTGGTAACAACTTAAGGGTAAATGTCTAATAGAGAAAAGAAATAAACATGAAATATATTACATAGAAAAATCACATTCTTTGAATTCTGGAAGCTCTTCCATAACTTTCAAACCCAGAATGAAATAAAGTTGTACATTTCATTATCAACCAGTTCTATTCGATTTGCAGTTCCATGGACTGCTAGCTTTAAACTACAGTTTTGGATCAAAGAAGGATGAGCACATTATTGTTGTGTGCCTTCAAGTCATTTCTGACTTATGATGACCCTAAGGTGAACCTATCACAGGGTTTTCTTGGTAAGATTTGTTTGTTCAGAGGGGGCTGACATACCAAAATATATATTTTACAGGATTTTTTAAAAAAAATTCAGACTGCTTGCAGAACAATGTGTACTATCAGCACTACATTTATTAGAGAAGGGACATGTCACAGATGGAATTAAGAGTCTGTGAAGGAAAACTGGATTATTTTTTGCTGTTATCTGAAAAGAGACAAAGCTAGATTGAGTACAATGGACTTAGGTTAGTTTTAGAAAGTTGTTTTCATTAACAGTGAAACCAAGCAGCAATCAAGGCAGGTTAGATTGGGTCAGAGAAACTGGAATGGCTTCTGGCCTTGGAGTTGAGGTATACCATGCAATATTCACAGTGTTTTGGTACTTTAAAAATAAAGAGCCATTATTTGAGTAAGATGACTCCTATTATTTTGGTCAATACTCCCAATGCTACTTGAAGCATCAATTCAGGCACCACATAAACAGGCAAAATATAAGAGGCAAAATGTAAACAGACACAAGCCAAGAGTGTGCTCAAGAGTGGTGTTCCCTGTAGGCCAGATGACGCTGTGGATACGGCCATGCTCCATGACATCATTGGAATCCTAGCTGATGTGCTGAGTTGAATTTTTCCAACTGGCTCTTCAGACAGGAACAAGGCTCCATTGCCCTGGGATTGTGTGGAAGTGAAGCATTCCAGATACTGCTTCCAGAACTAGGTGCACTAGGTTCTCCACCTCTCTTCCCCACATGGAATGGCGGACGAATGAAGCATTCTCAGATTCAGGAGGTGCTCACCATGTGGAACATTAGTGACCTGAGATCTAGGGAATCCCTTTCCTGGCTGGAAAGGGACAAGGTTTTGATGGATGCAGAACAAAGATCCAGTTCTTTGATAGATCAGATTGGATTACAGCATCAGAAGTTTCCTTACTCTGCATTTACAAAAACAAGATGCACGATAGTTTATTAAGTAGCTATGGGGTTGGCTATCCTGTTTCAGAGTCAGCATTGACACTATCGCCAAACACACCTAGCCAGAAAAGTGAGCAATGAGGGAAGACATGAGTTCCAGTCCAGTATTTGGAAGGACAAATTATTCACTGCTGCTTCAAAGAAATGATACATGAAAATTTCTTAAGAGAAATGAAGAACTAAAAAAAAAATGCACATAGAAAATTGTAAGTCACCCCCCCAAAAATCACCACATACCAATTTGGTTTGTGCAGCCCTTTATTAGCAACTAAAATAGAAGATATTTGTTGTACAACATGGGTAGTAATTGACTATACTGGGAATTTTATTATATTCTAATACAGGATCTTTTATAAATGCATCTTTATTAAAAAGCTTCCACCCTTTTCTGTTTACAACTTGCAAAACTATTCTGAAAGCAGAGTACATGTGTGCTCAGGTCTGCAGAGTGCAAATCTGGGATGTGGTAAATGCTTTACATGTTGTATCTGCAAGGACCGTCTGCCACCATACCTTTATAGCCATTGGTTTTTAGAAGTCACAACATTTTGACACCAGCCTTCCTTCCCTTGTCCTAAACAAGAAAGCATTTTAAAATGAGTTGTAACTAAGGAAGGACTACACCTACTAGAAAAAAAGAAGAGTTCTATTAGTTTGAGGTTTCAGTATACCCAAAGACCAGGAACTGCATCTTTGTAAGGGCAAGGCTGGGACCCCATTGAGTGTGCAGGTGTCATCCCTGAGCAGTCAGAAGTTCAGTGGACCATCAGTGCTCCTGCTGCGTAACTCACTGAGCTGTCTTGCCAGTTTCGACACTGGCTTGACTGAGCATAATTCAAAAATGAGAAACTCATATTCATTCCATTCTTCTGGAGCTCTGTGATAGCCTAGAGAGGAAAAAGGTAAAAACAACTTTCACATTTTTATAAAGGGACTTTTAACAGCACTCTGAGATTTTTTTATACATTCACAATGAAGACTGTCAAAGACACTGTTAAAGCAATTCCCACTAGTTCCTAAAATGTGTCATCTCTTGTAGAAAATTTGCTTCCCTTTCACATTGTGAAAGATGATACATGCAAAGAAAAAATTAAGCCAATCAGAAGGTCTTTTTGTAGCACTGGAGGATCAGGGGGGCAATTTAATCCCCTGGCTCCTTGGTCTATGCCTGCATTTTCTAGCAAAAGTTTAAGTGATCAGAAGACCACCTTTGGAGTGAGGTGAAGAAGGTGTTGCTTTTTAAAGGGGGAGTGGGCTTGCTCTATAGGAGAATTGTGTCCACTTGTGACTTCTACAGCTGCAATTCTCTATTTTTTTTAAAAAAAAGACTCTACAGATGGCCTGAAGATTCCTACTCCTGTTACTGACAGAGATGGTCAAATGCAACTTTTGTAAAACTGTTACTTTTCACACAGCTCATCACAACTAATAGCAAAAGCACTAGCAAGTACATTTCTATACTGCTTATCAGTAAACTAACACTTCCTAAGCAGTTTACAATGTGTAAACCAACTGCCCCCAACAAGCTGGGTACTCATTTTACTGACCTAGAAAAGGATGGAAGGCTGTATTTAAACCAAAAGCCCTAATCCAGCATTAAGTTTGCTTTGGAAAAGTATGGGGAAAGGCAATGCAATATCCCACAATTCTAAATAAGTGCAAAGCTTGTACATGACCCTCACACTGGCTGCAGAAATCAGAATCCAAGAACCAGCATGCCATTATCATCATCAATTGTATTTTATTTATTTATATCCCACCTTCCTCCCAGTACATGGACTCAAGACAGCTAATAAAATTTAAATAGTCCAAGTTAAAACAGTAAAAAACAATAAAAATTCAAAAATAATTAAACAATTTCAAAAAGCTAAAAACATTACATGCTCCAATTTAAAAATTCTGTATAAAACTCTTACAGCACCCGTGTTGGTGAGAAGGCCTGCTGGCATAAAAATGGTTTTATCTGCTATCGAAATGAAAGCAGAGATGGAGCCAGCCTCTCTAGGTAGGGAGTTCCAGAGTCTGGGAGCAGCCACCGAGAAGGTCCTCTCTCTTGTTCCCACCAAATGTGCCCAAGAGGATGGTGACACAGAGATGAGGACCTCTCCAGATAATCTGAGTATTCTAGTGGGTTCATAAAGGGAGATACAGTCCTTCAAATGCGTCTTTATAGGTGACAACCAGCCCTAAGACTGATGCTGGCTTTTATGTATGGACACTACCAAGGAAATCCCATCGGGGGGATCATGCATATTTCCAGTGATGACAGGGCAGTGCTCCACATAGCTCACTTAGATATAGATCAAACTGTGTAAACTAAGGAAACAGATGACAGTTTGCTTGACCTGTATATTATTTCTTGACAATAGGATTTTGTTAAAACTGAAGAACACATGCAACTTTGATAATAAAAACAAAAAGACCCATCATTTTGACAGAGGAAAGAGATGTTAATAAGTAGCAAACCACACATTCCCAGTAGACATATGCTTCAACACCATATTGGCAGCACTTATGGAAAATTGATACTGGAGTACAAGGAGCCTGAAATTCCTATTGCTTCTGTTAATTCTTCCTTGCAAATGCCCCCATAGGAATTTTTTTACTGAGCAGAAGTAAATTACCATATTGGAGCCTGGTTGGTAGAAGCACCACTAGTGGGACAGTATCCTTCTTCCACATGCCAATTGATCTCACATTTGTGATGGGAAAAGATTTGAAACTTAGAACTTCCTCATAACAGTTTCAACCCCAAACTGCACAAAAACCATCCAAATGAGTAAGAGGAAAACTGAATGACAGCAGAGCTTGGAAAGTTACTTTTATTAAGAGTTACAATGATATGCTGAAACTATCCACAACTGAGCAATCGCAGGAAGATGGTCACCTTACCATGACTCAGTTATAGATGACTTCAGCATGTCTTTATATTCTTTCTTGTTAAATGTAACTTTCCAAGCTCTCTCAGACTATGCCATGCATATTTTCATAGGCCTGAGTAATAAAAAGACTTCAGCTTGTATGCGACAACAATGTATGGTGTTCTATATTTTTACAACTGCTGCATTTAGGGTTCTTTTAACAACTATACTTACATTTAATAAAACCCCAATTGGATGTCTTCCACATATTGTATTATGGTATTTCTTCAAGTAATTGCTAAAGGACACAGGATCAAGCTGTTCTATAATGCTCATACCCTAAAGAGAATATAAAGATATGGTTAATTCTTAGGGCTGCATTTATCAACCAGCATTTCTATCATGTCAAGCATGGATTCTCATGAAGCGTGTATTTTTCTGAAGTCTTGAAAATGGAGGATGGCAACTTCTTTAAAATAACATGCTGCTTACATTTGATGGTTAATACTGCATTACTATATCTAATGGGTATCAAACCATTTTTATGCATTGTAACATTGTCTCTTGTGAATGAAAGTAACAGCAGCTTAAATAACTATTGGAAGACACCAGAATAAACTACTACAGGAAAGGCAGCAGCTCTGAAATTGTAGGCATCTGCAAGGCATAAGGAGCTTTTAAACTGTATTTTAGCTGCAAAACAAAAAAACTAGATAAAATGACAAGGTTTATGCCCAATGCAGCTTAGCCACCTCTTCCCAGAGATCCAAGAATAACTGATGTCAATGCCATTTGTACCTCCTGATGAATACTTGCTGAAGTCCATGAGCCCTGATGAATCAGACTTGAAGATCTAGTTTTGTTTCTGTGATTGGCCAAACATATGCCTCCAAGAAAGGCTTCTAGAAGCAGAGCATGAAGGCAAGAGCCCCACACATTTTATGTCTCCTAGTACAGTGGTCCCCCGGGATACGAAATCCCCGGGAGCCGAAACCGCCGGGACCGCTAAAATTCCCCCGGGATCCGAAGGAAACCCCGGGGAACGAAAGGGAAAAACCGTGCGGCCCCTTTAAATCGGCCGCGCGGCCCGTCCCTTAAAGCGGTCCCCCGGGAAACGAATATTTCCGGGTTACAAAAGGTAATCCGGAACAGATTACCTTCGTAACCTGGGGGACCACTGTATTCAGGAATGCAGTGCCTTTAAACTTGAAAGTGCAATTGGCTGACAGATAGATACATCTATCAGTAAACTCTAAAAGTCTTCTAAGACAGCAGACATAACTTAGCTGTGATTTCCACAAGTCAAATTGGCCTGGAAAATATTTCTTGTTTCCACAATGCTATGACTGTATTTAATCCATATCCATTTCTGTGTGCCCGATAATCACAGTTCCCTCTCTGTGGACTCAAATATACCCAAGACATGAAAGTAAAATGCCTCTCAATTCCTGAAGGTCTCATCCACACAGCTACTACGACAGTTTGGAATATGTGAAGTAATGTGTGAAATCCACATTGCTTCTACTTCTTCAGAGCTTACAAAGTATCTACTTTTGCAAAGTTCTCTGGCACACTGGGGGCTTGAGCATACTTAATGGCAGTGGAGTACGCTTAATGACTGCTACTTAAATGAGTACAACTATAGCATCTAAAAATGTCACAGTATCTTAATGGGAGCTTCCCATCCCTCCCCCATTTGCCTTTAGCCTCTAGATGGATTTCTAGATGTTTGAAACTAAGGCCTGATCTAGATTGGCAAAAAGAAGTGTGTTCATGGCTGCATGAAAGTCTAGTCTTTAGATGAGAAAAAGGGAAAGTGTGCCATGAAAATGCTTTTTTTGCGTTTTAGGGGAGAAGAAGCGCCTTTAAAAAGGTGCTGGTTTTCCCAGCTTCTTTTTTAAAAACTGTGGAACAGCGCAGCTCCATCTAAAGGCTGTGGTTCAGCTGCTAAGCATTAAGGAAAAGGCAACTTCATGGCACACTTTCCTGCCAATCTGGAAAGGCCCTAAGTCTTCCCTGTGGGAGGTATTTGAAATACCTTTTCCCTATCTTATTCACTCCCAAACTTTAAAAAAATCACCTTACAGTACTTTCACCTGAACAAACAGCTACTTTCTTACCCCTTTAAGCAAAACATAACCCTATCAATTCTTGGTTGACAGGATGGCACCAATTTGTGCTCACTGCAATTACCTATTCTTTGAAATCTTACATTAACTCCCTATGGTAAGCCTGGTAACATTATGTTTAGACCTAACTGGGTATTGTAGTAAATGGGAAGGCACTTAACATGTAGAGAATGTTACAATGCGATAAAAGTATTGAGGAAAGGCTAATTAATAATCAGTTGTTATGAAATAATACTTACCATTTTATCTAGGTGTTCAATAGACCTATAAATCTCTCCTTGAGACTCATCATAGTAACTGTATCTGAACCTCTGGCCTTTAACAGGAAAACAAACCATCCAGCAAATTAAAAAGTGAATAACTATCAAATACACTGTTATGAAACAATCAAGTAAAAAGTATTTTCCTGGTACAGTTCAAAGGTCTGGTCATAACATATAAAGGCCTATACAAGTCTGGTCCAGACTACCCGTAGGATCATATCTCATTGAAGCCTGGCCAGGGTTTGAAATCTTCAGGGGAAGAACATGTGATGCTAGATACTTACAAACATCAAAAAGGTTTGTGCTCTTATACTGTACTCTAGTACAGTATTATGTGGTAAACATGGTTAAGAAATGTATGACGACAGTGAAAAAAAGTTGGATGAAATGAAATACACTCAGTGTGTAAGTCTGGAAATTTTAGTCCAAACCCTGACCCAAAAAACCTGAGTAGACTTATCCATAGGTACTTTAACTCCTATTTTAAAAAAGGAACCATCCCCTGGTGAAAAGCAAGAGTATAATCTGTCATGGAATCACTGAGCCCCCTCTACTCTCTCATCCATTTAGCCTTTAATGTGAGCATGAACAGTTATGCCTGCTGGAATTTTGTAAGTTCTTTGCCACTGTTTTCCTTAGCTTCCTCCTTTAGATCCTTTGTTACATGTCCCTAAGGTTTACCCTCAACTTGTTCACATCAAAATCCATAATTTTGGCCCCACAACCTGCTGTTGATTTATACGTGAGGTCAATTTATAGTAGAGTATATACAATAACTAAAATAGCAACAGTAGGATATTAAATTATTGGTGAGAGTGAGGAAAGTGCCAGAAAAAGTTAGTATTTGGATGAAGATAGAAGAAGGTAGTGTTTGAGTTCTAAAGAGGGAGAGTGAAGATAGAAAGATTTCTGTGTCATGTTTTTAAAACACTTTGTGAACAGTGCATTATAAAATAAAATTGTAATTACACATGTTTATATGGTGGAAAGTAGAGTGAAATAAGTTGTATTTTAAAAAAATTATATTACAGTGGTCCCCCGGGTTATGAATCCCCCGGGGTACGAAAACTCCGGGATCCGAAAGAGCTGGGGCCGGAAAAATGGCCCCGGTTTCCAAAAAAAACCTCGGGTTGCGAAAGGAAAGCGGCGCGAAATTCAAATCGCACCAAGTGCTTTCCTATATTTACAGTGGTCCCCCGGGTTACGAATGTTTTCGGGTTACGAAAGTGCTGCTGGAACGGATTATTTTCGTAACCCGGGGGACCACTGTAATTGCTTAATATAACCATGCTGACAACCTAGTCAGTCTATCTATGTTAAGAACCTAAATGCTAGTAAGAACAACTTTACACAAAACTTAGTGGCAGTGGATCCAGTGTTTTATTTTAGGTGGTTAAATATCCAGAATTAATTGGTATGTTTGTATCTTTTACACAGATACTGGGCTTTTGCTCTACACAGACATACTTCTGTCCTTAATATTCAGGCTTCAGGAGGTTAATTTTTTGGCAAACTATACACCAAAATAGAATCCAGCCTGGAACAATATTACTATGAGTAGTTCTGAATGCCAGTTTGGGAGAAAGTTAGGATTTAATAAATATATCTGTGTACAATGTCATCCCATCAGGAAGCAAAATATATGCTGCATTCAGTGTTTATGACATTGTCATTCATCACACTGTATTATGATATAACCACTCCAAACAAAAGATCAACTGACTAGATTGAAAGAGTATTAAAATGAAGGGGAAAAAAACATTCCCTACTGTTTGGATCCCATAATGAAGAAAGCCTGAGTATTACAAAAATAAATAAATGCGGTTGAAATATAGTTTTGTAATGCATTAAGATAGAAAACGTGTTCTGTAGGTTCTCCAGCAAGCTGGCAAGCTTCTTCTGCTATTATTTCCAAATAGTGATCACAGGTTCTCTGATCTCTTATCACTGAAATACCTAACACAGAACTCAAGTGGACTTTGCTGCCATTCAGGCTGTTGCGTGAAACTAACCTGTGCTTTGCAGCCTGGAAAGTTGTTACAAAGTGCTTACTCTTGAGTAGACATGCATATACTTGAATTATGTTTGGTGGGGAAAAGTCCAAATTGGCAAGAATGAATCTGGCCCTGCACTCTACCTTTAGCTCCACCCACTGCTTGGTCAGATCACGAGACTCTTTCCAAATTGGAATTTGGCCTTCAGGCTTCCTAGAAGCTCCAACTCTACATTACAAGCTTTATTTTTTAAAGGAACTGTTTATTTTAAATTTGCAAAAGAGATATTATTTATTTCACTTATATGCAAAAGTACTATGTGCAAGGTAGAAAGACAGTGATTTTTGCAAACTGTACAACAGCCACTAACATTTTTTTATTTAGTATTTTTGAAATTTTACCAAAAAAACAAACAAACATAAAAACAAATTATAACATGCTTTCATACTTATATACTTTAACATTTTGCTTGTTCTTTTTTCCCCCCTGTATATCACCTCAGTGCACCCCTCCCCCAGAGTCATTCCCATCTTTATATTCCATTCAAATTTTTAATTCATCCCGTGGAGGTAATTTCCCATCTTCTTTTGCTAGAACATTTTCAATAATTTTTTTCCAAATTTCATCAAAATCATTTCTTTTCCATAATCCCTTCTTTACCCTCAATTTACATGTTAATTTATCATTGATTGCTAATTTCCAAACTTCTTTATACCAATCTTCCAATTCTACATTTATTTTTATTTTCCAATTTCTTGCTATAATTAATCTCGCAGCCGTAAATAAATTTGTTATAAGGTTTTTCTCTTCTTTTTTTCCAGCCACTAACATTTTAAAGAAATGTTAACACCCACCCTGCTTTACCCCATGGCAGCACTGATAAGAGGATCCTCTAGTAAGTATCTGGGAACAGATCTGTCTTGCAAAATTTGAAAAAAAAACTTATAAATCTTTAACACTCTTAATAGCAATAGCAAGAACATTTCTATATCGCTTATCAGTGCACTTAAGCACTCCCTAAACAATTTACAATGTGTAAGCTAATTGCCCCCAACAAGCTGGGTACTCATTTTAGCGACCTCAGAAGGATAGAAGACTGAGTGGACCTTGGAGCCCTGCCTGGGATCAAATTCACAACCTTGTGGCTGTGAATGGCTACAGTACTGGCATTTAACCACTGCGCCACCAAGGATCCTCTTAAATAATTGGTTGTATAGGAAAAATGCATCATCTTACTGACAGCACATTCCCTTTGGACAATACCTTTAGTTCTTAAGACTCAGCGTGCTAATTTACTCTCATAAATTTTACAATCTTATCTTTGTCACTACTGACACACCCCACAAATGTATAAAACTATCTAGCTTGGCTTCAGTTTGTCACAAAGTATTCTAATATTAAGTAACATTTTTGTGAATATGTGCAAACATATATATATAATTGGGGGGTCACAACTATTAACATGATTTAACTTACCCCAATGGCAGAAGTCAGATGAAACCACAAAGAGATTACAAGGATCTGCTAAATATTTGCTGAAGAGTTTTCCAAATTCCTGCTCTTTTGTCTCACTCAGTGCTCCAACCAATACAGGAACAATGGTAAACTCATCCTTATGGCTTAGGGAGGGGAAAAAAGAAGCTCATATTTATAAAGATCCAGGACATACTTAGTGCCCTGCTAAATTTACCCTTGTCGTTCTATTTGTGCTGTTCCCATATGCCGAATTTCTCTCCTGTAGACCTCCCACCAGTTTGCAGTTCAGAATTTCTACCTTTTTACAAACAAAACAAAATCCAAGTGATATTTTATAGAACAGTAGTTTGATTGGTCATTGTGCTCTCCACCAAGCATTTTTAATGTTTGCAGTAGTATAATTGTTAGCCTTAAAAAACATATGAAATACATGACCAAGCCAGGTTCTTTTCTGAATACAACACATTTATACTATCAACTCTGTCTCAGTGTCAGGAAATACTCCAATTAATTTCATTATTCTATAGAAAACAGTGTGTGTTCTTATCTAAGAGCTTAATAAGAAGAGTACTTCTATTACTGAAGAAGTACAATACTATAAGGCAATACACTGCAGGCAGAAGCAGAGTCAAAAAATTTAGCATCAGGACTAGAATGATCTATATTTAATAGATTACTTTTCCCACAAGCCCTTTTGTACCAAGCAGAATACCTTTATTTAAAGCACATACACATACACACCCAGTCTCATTCACACACACACAGAGACATATAATCTCTACTTGGCAAGATAAAAGGTTTAGCAAGATTTGTGTTCCTTATAATAGAAATAAGGTTTGTGAAAAATAACTTGATTTCTGTCTACTGCTCAAACTATTGAAGGATATGGAAGTCCCATGAGGAAAATGATGATGGCACGATACAGAGTTATCTAAAGAGCCCTAGTGTTTTTACCTTCTAATAAGGTTTTATCTGGAGAGCTTTTTAATTTGCTATCTGATTTATTTTGCCTTTTCAAATCCTGCTTTATTTGTTTTGTTTTAAAATATGTCCTGTCAATGGAATTTTGACTGAGTTTGTTTACACATACCTATCCCTCTAAATTGTACAGGGAAGGAGAAAGAGCTACAGGTAGACTAATCAGGTGTAAGAAAGCCAAGTAGACTATAAAGTTCCATGTTCTACCAAATGTTCTGCACTTCTCATTTCTATTTTCTAACCTCTACCTCTCTGTGATTCTAGAAGTCTCAATCACAGCCTTAACTCCTTTTATTGAGTTTTATGCACTCAAATCTCAAAGATACCAATCCAACATATTCTGAATGGGAGGAGGGCATACACACAGATTCCAGTATACAGATATTATAAGCAAGAGATCCAAATTCTACAAAAGACGCAGCTTTTAATAGATACCTTTCCATGGCTTTAGCAGTATAAGGCAAATGCATTTCGATACTGTGTTCATCTTCATCTGTTTGCAGAGACATGCGTTCAAACATTCCAGTCTTCCATAGTTCTGCATAAACTGAGAAGTTTCAAATATATTAAAGAACAGTAGATACAAAACCAGAATGCCAATTTCTCTAATGCTTTGTTACACTGCATTTAACCCAATTCAATGTATCAAAACAACTGAATGTTGCATATGTTGTGCTGTATCTTTCACTTGAGAAATAAATAAGTTTACATACAGAGACCAATATTAATCATTATACAGAAGCTTACTCCGAAAATAATAAGCCCTACTGTAGAATACTTGCTTATGGCAAGAACTCCTTCCAATAAGCCCAAATCATAGAAAAGCATTCCTTCTTTACTACCTAAATTAAAAAGATGCATCTGTGTTTCAGGTGAAATATTATAAAAAGGTATCTGTTGTTGTTGTGTGACTTCAAGTCATTTCTGACTAAGGGTGACCCAAAGGCAAATCTATCACGGGATTTTCTCAGCAAGCTTTGTTCAGAAGGGGGTTGCCTTTGTCTTCCTCTGAGCCTGAGAGAGTGTGACTTGCCTAAAGTCACTCAGTGAGGTTACTTGGCCAAACAGGGATTCAACCCCTGGTCTCCAGAATTGTAATCCACTGCTCAAGCCACTAAACCATGATGGCTCTCCTCAAAAAAAGACTGCAACTAAAACACTGGAACACCCATTTTTCTTTCAATACTTTCTTTCAGTCAGTCACAAATGGTAGTGTTTTACAGATTAGACTTTGAGTTCTTGATGGTTTTGACAGTGTAACTGTTGAAAATGTTAGACCCACAGAGGCTAGAGAAACCTTGGTATAATTGTGAGCAGTGGTTGCTGACATCACCAAGTTTCAATTCAATCCTTGACTGCCCTCTGTTAGCAATCAAGCCCCTTTAGTTCCCAGAGTGGTAAGATTCCAGACCATGATGAAAACATGCAAATGAATGTCTTCACTCAGATAAAAGCTAGGCCCCTACACAGTGTCTGGGCTTTCAGAAGTTAGTGTAAGCCCAACAAACTAACAGAAGAATTCCAATTAACTACTCCACTACAAAAATGCTAAACAGTGCTCTTAATAGTGTGAACTACAAACTCTTTTGGAATACGATGCAAGAGGTGTTTTTCATTCATTTGTGGAACCTACTCTTTTGGACTAATTCAGCTATACAGAATCAGAAAAAAATCATAGCTCCCAAGCTGATTGCTCAAATGGAAACCAAGAATGCATAACTGTATCCATCTGGAGTCTTGTACCAATGTTTCATATTTTTCTGGTTATACAGGACAGAATTTTGTTGATGGATACCTATAAAACCCATCAAGTACCTACAAAACCCACACACACATACACATACACACAATGAATTTGAATGAGAACAAGGGGGTTAAAGGTATTGGAGTGCATATGATTAGTTGGATCTACCTCTGAGGGGATTATGACTATAAATCTGAGGCAACTGCTGAGGGAAGGTGATGAAGAATAATTTCAGAAGGTTTTCAAACTAAACATTTTACAAAATGTGCAGACTCTACCTGCATACATTTCTACAGCTGATGTCACCAGTTTCCATTGAATGATACAAATTGCTCTTCATATTCTCAGAGAACATATAATGATCTCCATATCTAGAGAGAACAGGACATGTGCTCCTTTGGATGTGTTAAAGGCAACGCTACTCCATGCCTTTAAACATATGTTACAGCATTTTATTATGGGGAGAATCAAAGATAATAATGATGACTGGTAATCATGATGTCAGTGCCTCATCTGTGAACCCTTTCTTAGTTATGAGTAAAACAACACTGTTTTAGTTTAAGGCTATGCATCAAGCATCGTGAAAGATGTCAAAGTTTCCTCCATATGGACTGGCAGGATGCTATCTCTTTTGGGTAAGCCAACATGAGCTAACACATCTGAGGACTGTACAATTTAAATCACTAATTGCAACACACTTTACTAACAAAAATGTCCCTCTGACAAAAAAAAAGTATTTCCTGGGAATACCACAGCTATTCCTTGGGCTTTTTAAAAATCATCTCCTATTTGTATGAAAGTCCTGATGTTATTGCTGCAGAATCTGAAGATGAAAGGCAGGCACTGCCAAATGATCTGTTTACTGATATACCACAACTGTAGGTATCACATAAAGAAGCAGACAGCAGAGCTGCAGTGCATGCAGTTAAGAGCTATGCTGACACCATTTATAATTCCATCTTGACACACAAACATATTTCTTCTGCTGATGCACCATTTTAAGAAAACAAAGTACACTAATATGTGGCTGATGGGTCACACTGCAGCATACAGAAAGCAAGTTCTAGTCTACATTTTCTGCAACCAGCTCTCACCATTTCAAGAAGACCAATATATCCATGCTGTACACAATTACAGGATCAAATATCATAATTGCAACTGTTAGAATAGCACAAAGCATGGAAAACATATGCACATCAGGCTCTATCTCATTTGCTACCATGCTGCTCACAGAAATGGCCACAAGACTGACCAAGGAATCTGTCATGAAGATGTAAATGGTGAGCTAGTTTTAGCATCCTATAAATATTTATTTTTATCCCATCAGTTGGGAACTGACCTAAATGTTATATTCTTGTGTCTTGTTCCTCTTTAGGTGGATAGCATATGTCTGATGCTACCAGACATATGCTATTACATAAACTGAGGAAATAAAAAATCCTACTCACACCTTGCTGCTACCTACAGAATACTATATGAGAGATTGCCCATCTTGTGGGTATGCAGTTAGTCTGTGAGCTGTGGCTTCAAAGAGAGGAGCTATGGTTACAAAGTGATGAGCTATAGCTATACTTTCATCCTTTAATCTCATTCCATTGCTCAGGCTTGTCTTGGATAAAAAAGGTCCAAGTGACTGGATAAGCTCAAGAAAGCATAGCTACCAGATACAAATATACAGGGATAGATTGGGGATTCTGTTAGTGTATTGTCTGCCCTGCTCCCTAATAGACCCCCTGGCCAAGCTCATGGAAGTGGTCTCAGAACTGGTGCTGAAGTTGCCCAGTTTGGTCTTGGAGGATTTTAACATCTCACTTGAGACCAGTCTGTCACGTGCAGCTTGGAAGCTCATGGCATCCACGATAAAGGTGGGCCTAACCCAAATGGTTTCAGAGCCCAGAAATGCAGCAGGTCACACCCTTAATGTTGTTTGGAGCAAACTGGTCTGGCAGTGGAAGTGATTAACACCTCAGAGTTGTTATGAACAGATCATATTCTGTTCAGAGTTAATGTCAAGACTACTATCTGCATCTGTAGGGGTGGTGGACCTATTAAGATGGTCTGCCCTCAAAAGTTAGTGGATCCTTTAGGATTCTGGAAAGCCTTAGAGGGTTTAGGGCTGGCACCACCGATGATCCTTTTGAAGCCCTGGTCAGTAGATGGAACCAAGATCTGACTAGGGCTCCCAAATTTCCTCTTGAGCGAGATATAATTGGGCTCCTTGATATAGTGGACTTCAAGGAGCTAAAACAAAAGGATAACAAATGGAGCACAGTGGGTGGAAAACTCAAGACATGATATGATATAAGGAACATATTTGTTCCTATAAAGTGGCAGTATGTGCAGTGAAGAAAACCTCTGCACATATTTTATTTCTGATTTCACATTCAGCTGGACTATTCAGGCTGGTGAATAAAATTCCTTGAATAAAATTCTACAGCCTTCAGCAGTTTGCTCTGATGGTTTTAATAACCACAGATAAAATCTTTCAGATAAGAGACAATTTAGATGGCATCATTACAGAAGGAGTTGACAATGGCGTGTCCAGCAACACTGTAAATAGAAATACACTGGATCAGTTTCAACAGGTGAGTACCATTGATGTGAACAAGCTGCTGGGGCAAATAAGGAAGTCACCTAGCCCTCTCAATCCCTGACCTCCTTGGCTGGCTGGCTGTGAAGGGACAAGATGCTATTAGATCTCAATTACAATATATTATTAACATCTCAGAGAGGCAAGTTTCCCATCTTGTTTAAAAGAAGCAATGATACAACCACTTCTTTAAAAAGCCCTTTCTGGACTCCCTGGAATTAATTATCAACCATTATCAAATCTCCTTTTTTCTGGACAAGGTTATCATGAGGGCAGATACCTCCCAGGTCCAGGCAGTCTTGGATGATTCAAGTTACCTAGACCCATTTCAAACTGGCTTTAGAGAAGGAGTTGAGAGTGATATGGTCACCTTAGTGAATGATCTTTGCCCGAGTGTTATCCTCTTTTGGGCCTCTCAGCAGAATTTACCATATTTACTTGACTATAAAGCAACCCCATCTATAAGTGGAGGGCAGGTTTTGGGGTCAAAATTATGGATTTTGAAATGACCCATGGATAGGTTGAGTATAAAACTTGTAAGCATCTTTGGTGTATGTGTGCGAGCTTGTGGCAAGAGAGACTCTAATAGCTTTCATTTCTTCCTTTACTCCCCAGACAGTGGGTGAGAGAAGGACTATACCTGTTTGTTTAAAAGCAATCAGTCATTCAGGACTCTTTCTGCTTGGCATAAGAGAAATAAACTGCTGTGTAGACTGCATGGGTACTGTAAATCTGAAAGATCTGCTATCATATTACCATACTGGCCCCTAAATAAGTCGACCTGGGATTTTGTAGTCAATTTTTGGGCATAAATTTCTCAATTTATAGACAAGCATATACAGGAATGTCATTGACCACAGTATCCTTCTAGAACACCTGGGGGATTAAGGAATTGGAAGCACTGTGCTTCAGTGCTTCTGATCCTATCTCTCAGGCAGGTTCCAGACTATCTTGGGGATAGTTGCTCCTCAAAAAAGGAACTGTTATATGGCATACCACAGGGTGTCATTCTATTCCCAATGCTATTCAACATCTACATAAAACCACAGGGAGGAATCGTCTGGAGGCATGGGGAGGGTGCTATCGGTATGCTGATGACATCCAAATACATTTCTCCATGCCTTTAAAACCAGCCTCAGCTAAAGATAATGTGTCTCCTCTAAACGACTGCCTGAAGGAGGTAATGGGTTGGATGAGGAAAAATGAACTGAAGCCTAATTCTGACAAGACAGAGGTTCTTATTGTCAAGGATCCTAACCTGGTTTTGGGAGGGGGGTGTCAACCAGTCATGGATGGTGTTACACTCCTCCTGAAAGACTGTTTACAGCGTGGGAGCATTTCTGGATTCATCACTCCAAATGACATCTCAGATAGATGTGACAGACAGGAGTGCTTATTATCAGCTCCACCTGTTATGCCAGCTGTGCCTCGTCCTAGAGCTGGAGGACCTACAGATGGTAAGGCATGTGCTGGTAACCTCAAGGCTGGACTTTTGCAACATGCTATACACTGGGCCAATCTGTACCACGTTCGGAAACCTCAATTAGTTCAAAACACGGCACCCACATTGGTGTACATCCAGGAGTGATCATAAACCATTATTAAAATCACTCAACTGGCTGTTAATTAGTTTCTAATCAAGGTACAAAGTGTTGGTTATTATCTGTAAAGTGCTACATGGTTTGAGTCCAGATTATTACAGAATCACCTCCACCTGTCTAATATGCCCCACACAGGTCCATTTTGAAACATTTACCCCAGTA
The DNA here is from genome assembly GCA_034509955.1 of Urosaurus nigricauda. NCBI lineage: Eukaryota > Metazoa > Chordata > Lepidosauria > Squamata > Phrynosomatidae > Urosaurus > Urosaurus nigricauda. Next base: position 322,016,167 of record JAOEGL010000001.1, read on the forward strand.
AGCCCTGACTAAGTTGGCAGCTGTCACCCAAAGGACTTTCTCTGCAGCTGCCCCTAGACTGAGGAATACCCTGCTGAAAGAGATTATCAATCAAGCATCTATAACAGGGGGGGGGGGGCTTGGTATCTGCTGGGGTTTGGTTCCAGGACTGACTCCTCCCCAATCAACCTGGATACCAAAATCTGTGGATGCACTCCTATTAAATACAATGGCATAGTAAAATGGTGTCCCTTTTATAAAATGGCAAAATTAAGATTCATTTTTTAGAATTTATAATTTTTGTAATATTTTCAAGCTGTGGATAGTTGAATATGTGGACAAAGAATCCATAGATATGGAGGGCCAACTGTACAAAAACATTTTCCCTTATTATAAAGTAAACATCTTTATAAAGCAATCATTATATATTTACTTTAAACAAAGGTAACCTGCCATGCCAACCAGACAAAAGTGAACTCACACATTTAAAAATATAAACAAGCTGACAGCTCTATGCTTTCAGCCATCATAAAACCAGTAATAAAAATATAGCCAACATAAAATATCAGAATAAATGCCCCGAATAAACACAGTGCTGTGTGTTTCTAGTATGGTAAAAGTCGTACCATGAAATTCCAACATCTTATAGAATTAGACAGCTCCAAAGAACTTCTAACACAACAGGCTGCACCACTAATTTCATGAACTGACACTATGGGACATTTTTCATATCTATTCTACAGATTTTGTAGATAATTAAAACTCCAAAGTCAGCTTTGGATTGTTTCTATCAAGTTAATAGAAACCAGCTTGAATACCAACTTAAATTATAGACTTCTGACTCAGAAAATGGTGTAACAGTGATTTTCAGATCCAACATGGGTAAACTAATCTAGAAAAACTGGTTCCCAAAATTAACAAAAAACACCTCTTGCATTCTATTTTTGGAGACATTAGCCTATGTTAACAGTAATTGCATCTGCATCATAGCCTACATAAATACAGTGAAGATTTTTATGTGAAACATTCAGAGGTAAGTCAGCCAAAATGCAAAGCCACAATGATAGTAATGAATTAACAGCTTCCTAATATCTTGTTTTGTTTTGTACCGCAAGAGTTGTATTCTTTATATACAATTACCCTTTTGATCAATTCGCAGATCATATAGGGGTGTTCTATATATATCCACACTGGAAAGTGCACATCGGGAGAGGGGCACATGATGGGAAGGCCCAAGGATGAAGATTCGCCGTCTAAAAATGATTCATATAAAAGGTGCAATATTAGCTATTGTCTAATCCACAGAAAAAAATGTTTTCCATTTTTCTAAATAGAGGAGAAAAGCTCTACTCTAAGCATGAATGTTCTTGTGTACAGACACACACCCTTGCCTATGTATTGAGTAAGGACATTTCATACTGAAGGGCAGGGGTGGGAGGGAGAGAAAGGATCAAAGTAGGATGACTGAAATATCCCTCATCTTTTTTCACTTTACCTTATAGTGTGATTGGCAGCCAGGTACTGAATCATATGGAAAGCCAGGTATGTGAATGAAGATGTTCAAAGCAATTCTGAACACACTCACACAACAAGAACAACAGCATCAACTACCGGTATATAGTTAAAATCACCTAATTTTCATAGGAATTCCTTCATATAAATGTTTATTTGTCTGATATGGATCCCATAAGGGTTCAAAACCTGTTAGTAACAATAGTGCTGAAGGTGATGAAGAACAAAGCAGGGAGAGAAGAAGGGGACAAAAGTGTTAACAGTGTTTTGCTTCTTACACTGAAGATGCATAAAGCATTAAACTGTGGGAAACTTAAGGGCCCTCCAGAAGTTGTTAGATATCAATTCCCATAATTCCTGTCAACCAGACATGCCAACTGGGGCTGATGAAAAGTTATACATGAAAAGTTTAAAATCTAGAAGGCCGCAGATTCCTCAAACCTACATTAGCCCATGTGCATATTATCTAAAAAGTATACTTTCCTTAAAATAATCCACCACATTGTTAAATTTTGCTCACTCATACTAAGGACTAGAACAAAGTCATACACTATTGCCTATGGGCTGATTCTGAATTTAGCCTGAACACATGGTGTTCAAGGGCCTCAACCATCAAAACAGTTTTTTGGAAGGTTGAAGAGGAAAGGAAGAAATGATAGGAATTATTGCATTGTCCCTTGTCTGTTTCCAACCCATTTTTCTTCTGACAAGTGCTGAACAGATACCCTTTTTGATAAATCCAGTTTGGTCTCTGCCTGTAAAATAACACCTTTCAGTCTTAAAGCAGATAGGGAATGTGTTGACTCCTGGACCTGGTACAGCACCCGAAGAGATCAGTTTCTGTGGCACTAACTGTAACATTTTTTTCATGCTACTTACGTGACTGAAGGATCCACTTGTTTGTAAGCATGAGCTGCACAAGACCCACAGTAAGTGTAACCTGCATGTCTACCAAAAACAGATAGAACAACAGAATTAATTTCAGTGTATAGTATAGAGACCATCACTTCTTTAGTGCCTATACAGACAGATTTGTTGACATTAGAAAGAAACTGACAACAGTATATACACTAAACTTGAAAAATGTGACAGCAAAAAGCAAGAGCAGCATGCCCACCTGGTACAGTGAAAACAATGGAACAGCTCAGTGTACTTGTGTAACTTTTAGCTAGAAGATGCATGCACGACACTAGTGAGGAACCCTGGCCTGATGGCCTGATCCAACCCACCAGTCCTCTCCATCAAGGCACTTCCTCCTCCTAAAAACCATGGGCAAAGAAAAATCCTTCAAGAGAGGCAAGAGGGTAGGAGAAGCTTGTTCATTCAGAATCAGTGTCTTAAAGCAATCCTATTACATTTTTCAACCTCTTAGCTCTTTGCTAAGCAGAGAAGTCACAAACAAAAAGAAGTCACAGAGAAGTCATAGAGAAGGTTCAATCTCCTTTCTTTAGGATCCTACCCACCACCACAGAAAAAAACCTAAGTAACAGTAAGGTGAAAGCCATTCTGCCAGTTCTGTCAGCTAGATGGGATTGGCAAGGAAAAGTTTACTATCCTTGCTTCATCAACTGGCATGGAAACAAATTGGATTAAGTGCCTCACAGCTCACCATCTTCCTGAACAGTGGACACAAGAGTGTGTGAAATACATAGAAAGTTTAAACCTCTATTCTTTTCTCCACCTTCCATGGAGACACTGTTCAGGAAAAATGGTTACCAGACATTGTGTGCATATGAACAGATGAATGGAAGACCAATTAATTAATGGATGCAAATGTGTGAACTTAAATCCCACTGATTTCAATGGAACTAAGTGTAAGATATTAAAGTATCCAACATTTGTAGACTAAAGATTTAAAGTAATGACACCCAAAATACTAGTTGATGAGGGAAACTAAGAGAGATAATAGACCCCCCCCCCCAAAAAAAAACCCTGGGATAGAGAAGATTTCCGTCCATTTCCCCTGCAAACATCCAAATGTTTGGGTTTGAATTCTCAACATAGCCCTTTTTAAAATACTCAACATGTGTTGACATGAGAGAGAGAGAGAGAATGAAAACTTACGGTGCAATAATGGCTCTAGCAGGTCTTTTCGTAGACTGTACTTGGGAAAGCCAACCTTCTAGTTGTGCACTCAGCTGAGGTCCTAAACAAAGGTAATTTTTTTAAAAAATACAAAGAGATACACCAACAAACCACCTTCAGAATTGCTTCTGTATCATTTTACTTCTTCATTTTAGCTTGAAAAGCTGCACTCTAAATGGTGCTACATACATCCTTCATCATATATGGAGGGGGAATGTCTCACCCACACTCTCAGCTTTAAGAAATTAATTTTATATGGTTCCCATATCCATGGGGCCATTGGGGGCTTTTGGGATTTTCCTGGCCTGTTTGGGGCCAATGAGAGGTCTCTATTCCCCAAGAAGACAGTGTACAGAAAACACTTCTGTTTATGAAAAGGGTTCCCATAATCCTAAAACACCTCTAGATGGTGGAGGGTATAACTGGATATGTATGAGCTGCACTTTGCCCACTCTGCTCTGAACAGTACAAATTACTCACAAGACAAACATGTCATGATAGAAAAAATGAGTAATTTTTAAATTGAAAAGTAAATAATTATACAGCAACTTCTTTTAAACTTTGTAAAGCAAGAATATAATGGTTCTCACACTGTGACTGACTCCTCACTTGTTCCATCCATTATAGTTTCTGTAATCTTGATTAGCCAGGAAGCATAACCATAAGGGACAAACATCTGGCACAGATATAATGTTACTGAGCATGTAAAGGACGTCAAGAGCACCAACTGAGTTTGCATGCTGTTCAGCATTACTGCAAACAGGGGCTTGGAGTTAACACAACACTAAACAGGCTTAAAAGGGATGGGCAGCACCCCCCCCCCCGACATTGGCAGTTCTTAACCCTGGTATAAAAACAACAGATCAAGCAAAGTCATAGATGGGTTTCTCCATACTTCAAGGTGGGTTTGAGAGTAGTTTATGGTTAGCTTACAGGAAGGAAGTTTTCTATCTGCATTGTAATCAAAAGAAATCCCTATCTTCTAACTGATCCCTGCAATATTTCAACTTTCTCAAAAGAGTTTCTCCTTAAAAAGATTCAGTGCTACAAACTTTAATAGCACTCTCTTAGAGAGAATTTGCATTCCAGTCGTACCCTCTCCAACGCTTTCACAACACTTGTGATGTGTTGCCTGGTACAACTAGTTTCTGTCAAGAGATACTGCTGCCAAGACATTTGGAAAAGGATTGCTTCATTAGCAAACTACTTTAAGTTCTATACACATATTAAAGCACACTGAACCATAAAGATAATGAAAAAAAGCAGATGAGTATTGTTAAGAAGTGTGAGGGCCCATCAAGGAATGTTAACAAGCAAAGTTAAATATGAATTGTTAGAAGCTGTATAAATTATTTGTTAATGGCCCAAACATAACTAATTTATAGATATGGAATTCAATTAATAAAATTTATCTAACATAAAGCATTAATGTCCATCAAAGATTTTATCTGATTTGTCCATCCTTCTTTCTAACCAAGATCTCAGTTCTTTCCCTGCTGTCATAATTCCTGGATCTGGTTTCTAGAAGGGCAGGAGATTCTCAGAGATTGTCAGTTTATAACTTCTATCACATTATGTTGTTATGTTCTTTTGTAGACAAAACCATATAGTATACAATTGCTTAAATGTACATCACCATGTACATGGTGTCAAGAGGACTTTGTGGCAAAAAACAGACTAACACAAAATGCACAATCCTATACAGTTTTCTTAGAATTACCCCCACTACGTTCGATACAGTTTACTCATTAGCAATTGTTTCCAGGATTGCAGTGAAAGCCATTTGTTGAGCAATCAGGAAAAAATGTGTGGCAGAAAGAATGAAATGGTGAGCTACCTATGACTTACTGGACACAAGGTAACATATGATCTCCCCCACTCAGGCAGGATTCTCTGGTGATTTTCCACTCCAATTCTTTTACCTGTCCCTATCCGTTTCAGTGGGGAGGAAACTAACTAATCCATTTTCAACGAACAGAGGGGCTTTGGATCTAAAACCACCAGTGTTGTATTTTAGATCATTATCCAATCCATTTATTCCATGTTGCACAAATACAGGATATCATATTGTTTATTTTATTTATTTTAATAAATTGTATACCACACAATAGTTTCTAAGATACACTGTAACTATGCTTTATAACAGCTGTGACCACATTCCCAGGCCTAATAACAGAAAGAACTGTTATGGAGGCTTGACTATAACCTCTGGCCTATTTGTGATGAGTAAGAACCATTCCCAGGGAACCAGACTGCAAGGTTGCACATTCAAAGTAACTTCCCATGAGGCCCCTGCTGTGTAACAAATGACTAATATAGCTATGTATGGACAGGCAAGCTAGCAAAAATAGAGGACTGAACTGTAGAGCAGTTATTCCTGGACTAGGCAAATGTAGTCCAGAATTACACAAATGAAAGTTCTGAGATTTCATTACCATAACCTCAACAGAGACACTTCATACTCATATATTTGATGGATCAGTTCCTCCTTTGTATACTTAATAGCATTTGGTGCCATTTCCGCAAACTAAAGACAATTAGCAGTAAGACTGGAGGTAAAAGATTAGCAAGTACCTTCACAACAAAACATTCAGCTTTTGGGGCTGGGGATGAGATACAGAGCACACTATTATGATGTAAAAAAATTAAGTCACTCAAGATGTTGCATTTTTACAACCTGGTAAAAACCTTTCTTTAAAAGTCCCTATTTCACTAAATTAATTCAGGTCTCTTCCAATTTCAGTACAAAAAGCAGTGTGCCAGTTCATTTTTGCAATACTATAAACACCTCAAATTATATATTATACACAGCTCAAATTTTAAACAGTTCAAAATGTAATTCCAGTCCAGAACCATTTACCTCTGCTAGTCCACAGAGCCCAACCATTTTGATTTTTAGATATAAATTTGAAAATTAACTTATTTCACAGACAATGTACTTTCACAGCAGTCAGTTTTACTGTGTATTTTATTATTTTTGTATGCTTGCTGGAATGTTTCCAATCTAAATTGTTTAAACAAATCCATTAAAAACTATTTTGAGGTCTTGGCATTTTAGTCAAAACATCCATCAAAGTAGGGCTTGTTAAAATTTCCTGAAGAAAACTCAGTTATTGTTATTATCATCAACATTTATTAGAGCTGCTGTGAGTCGAGAGGTCACTGCATTTACTTTGTATAAATTTAAGCTGTATACTGTCATGAACTCGCTCTTTTGTATTCTGTGGACCCCCTAGTTTATGTCTGAATTTCACTCACATAATGAACTGATATCTAGTTTATGAAAGCACGGCCCACAACAAATGTGAAACTCTCCAAAGAAACACAAGACTCTCGCCTTTTCATGTTGTTTTATAGTATGACAGGTAATAAGCAGTTGCTTCACTAAAACTGTCTTGCAAATGAGTTTTCTTGTAAGATCATGTAAGGTTTTTCTGTAAAGTAAGCAGGCAGGTCCAACAAACCTGTCTAGCCAGACTGTTCAGTCTTTCTTTTTCCTTTTTTGGTTTTGCTGCCAACTCCCAGGAGTAGGGAATCTTTTTATTCTGTAACGTATCCAGCAAATTTTGTAATTTAACAATACAATGAAGGGCTGAACTAATTTTAAGTCAATTCCTTTACCAACCAAAGGTTGTGATTTACGAGACTAGCACTCAAGCAGTTTGCTCAGCATCCTGATTTTATGATGCCATACTATGGAGAGGAAAACAGTATAACTTTCCATATCTCCAACTATTTGTTCCCTTTCTCTCTTGTTCCACATCCACAATGTATTCAGCAGCTAGCTCAGGAGGTATGGAAAGCATCTGTATGCTTCACAAAAGTGCAGACTCTGTTTTATCCAATTTGGCTTCTGCTTTCAGAAAAAAAGACATTTTTGTAGCGTTTTCGGGCTATGTGGCCATGTTCTGGAAGAGTTTATTCCTGACGTTTCACCAGCACCTGTGACTGGCATCTTGTGAAGCCTTCAACTTCACAAAAAAGATATTTGCTTACTACTATGAGGAAATTATCATTTTAATTCATTCACAAAATTTTAATCTGACTTAGTAGCCACCCACTACTTGTAACTGCAAATCTTCACAACCTTTGAAATTCCCCTGCATGACATCTGATATGCACAAAGAACTTGGAGATGAGACTAGTATGTTCCATTCATTTCATGTTGCTGAAATAAGATTTCTCCTTCTCCAACTCCAGTCACAACCAGACCCAACTCTAACCTTGTCCATGTACTGGGAAGCTTAATCCTGCTTCTAGTAGAAATGTGACCCCCAACTTTACTAATAAACCACCGAAAATGCAAAACATGTAACTGCATGAAGGAAGAGAGCATGAGGAACCAGCTATAGTTTTGTGTGTGTGTTTTAAAGAAAAGCACACTATTCTATTATAGGTTTCTCAGATCTATTGAAGACAGAGTAGTAGCATCCCAGACCTCTTTCCTCTTATCCTCAAAGCTGATGGGATTTTGGACTGTTGCTCTTCCTATTTCTCCCAATACATCCAATAAATCTGCCACCAGGAAAATTCCAGATTGCAAATATGCAGCAAGAATTTGAGTTCTCTATGACTAGGTTCAAGGCACATGCTATTATTTTATGATGTGAAAGACTGCAACTCCTGTTTTAAATGTATTATATTGCTTTGGAGTCTAAATATCCTAAAAGGCACCAAATCCTATCTGCTCTTAGAAGCTAAGCAACATCAGCCCAGGTTAGTACTTCGATGAGATCGACAATGAAAACCATGTGCTATAGGCTATACTTCAGAGAAAACTGCCAAAGCCACCTCTGAATATTCCTTGCCTAAGAAAACCCTATGAGAAATTCATGGGATCACTGTAACAGGCAACGTGAAGGCACATGCACACACATTGTTTGAAACTACCTTAAATTGCTGGTTTGCTCTCTGTATGCAAAAGAGCTTCTGATACAGGGTAGGATATAAACAGTTTAATAAAGAATGTGTTGAAAGAAAGATGCTAGCTACAATGCCCCGAGAAGTCAGCAGACGGGATCTTTGTGCTGCTGGGAAGAATGAACTTTTGCAACTGGTGAGAGGATTTGCGCAATCTCCTAAATCAATGGGCTTCAAACGTTTAGAGAGATGTTTTCTGATTACTTAATGGACAGGGCAAAATGCTGTACAGCTGGTCCAAAAGATATAAAGCCAAGCATCCAGAAGTCTATACAATGAATCCTACTAGGTGCCTAGTAAGTACCCACCACAAGATACAACTCCATCACAACTCCTGAATCGTGCAGGTTAGCATTCTAGGTTCTAAATATAGATAGTGCAAATAGTCAATAACCAGGTGCAAGACTGATATATTATCAAGCTTTCTGCTATCCATTCTTTCTATATATTCTATTTGTAAAATTAATAGTGAAACTCCTAAGTCCCCTTGGGGGTTAGGATTGTGGTGCCCAGAACTGGACACAGTATTCCAGGTGAGGCCTGATCAAAGCAGAATACGGTGCCACTATTACTTCCCTTGATCTAGACACTATACTTCTGATAATGTGCTCGTTTCACGTCTTTGTTCCTCCTTCACTAAGTTCTTTTGTTAGTTGTTTGGAAGGAGTGAAAACTATGGCTGCTGAAAGAGGTACACACAAGAAAAAAAATCCATTTTTGAGAATTTACCCATTCTATCCTGCAGAGGGCACTTCTGCACACACTATTTCCTCAGTGGCTAGAAGAAACAAAAGGGGAGAAATACTGACAACTGCTCCAGCCTTATCTGTTCTTATTTTAGATGGCACTGGAGAGCAACTGACATATACTGTACATTGCACAGCTAAAAGCATAAATCTTCTCCACATTTCCTACGTCCGTATGGCTTTAAAAGGCAAATTATGGCTCAGAAAAGCTATTTCCCCCAATGGCACACACAACCATTAAGTCCATGAGTTTTTATCTGAGAGCATTATTTGGGCTGTGTGTTTGTTTGTTTGTTTTAAATCTTTTCATGATAAAATTGCTCCTTGGGGCTGTGAGAAGACGACAGGCGAGACAAGATGCCTACTAGCTGGATCCGGAGTTACAACTGCTGCTTTCCCATCATCCATTTCTTCCCCCCACCCTCCCTGGCATTACCCTAAATGACCCCCATTCATTCACACACTTTATATCTTCCTCGTGAAACCATTTTTCTCCTGGCTTCCTTTTTTCCCCTTTATGAGAGGCCCCTTGTTGGAAAGGCGCTGTCAGGTTGCTCAAGTCAAGGGGGAGATATAAGGGGGGCAAAGAGGAGAGATTTCCCCGGATGCAGGAGGATTTCTTTCTCAAATCCCCTGGAGCCTAGCTGGGAATCCAGCTTCAGCAGGCAGAGCATGGTGGGGGTGGGAGAGAGAAGGAAAAGGGCAAAGGAAGCGGCAGAGGGAGCTTCTAGAAAAAGGCCTCCACGTAAAGCACTGATCCAGATAAAGGATGAAAGAAGGGCGAAGCAGGCTTTCTCTGTCTCTGGGTGACCAGATGTCCTCGCTGCAAAGGAGGACCAGGCACCGCCACATGGAGGAAACTCAAGAAAACATGTAGGACCTGATCAAATAAAAGATAAAGATAAAAACACTCACAGAAATATAAATGCATGCTCAAAAGGGAGGACGTTTTGGGATTTTTCTTGGACAGGAGGAGGACATGTAGGCCCCTGAAAAAGGAGGATGTCTGGTTACCCTTCATCTAAGTACAGATTCATGTTCCTTAATCATACTCGAGTGGGAAGACATTTTGGGGTTCCACAGGAGGTGCAAATGGAGGACAGCTCCTGGAAAAGCAGGCCATGTCTGGTTACCCTTTATAACAATATAGATTCATGTTTCTTAGTCATACTCAAATGGGAGGACGTTCTGAGATTCCTCTTGGACAGCAGGAGGAAATGTAGGGCCTGTCCTGAAAAAGGAGGATGTCTGGTTACCCTTCATATAAATACAAATCCATGCTTCTTAATCATGCTCAAAATGGAGGCCATTTTGTAATTCCTCCTGGAAAGAGGGTGGACATGTAGGATATGCCTGGGAAAAGGAGGACATCCGGTCACTCTGATCATGTAAATGCCTCTTATTCATGCTCAAAATGGAGAGCATTTTGGAATCCCTCCGGACAGGAGGTTGAAATGGAGGACATCTCCTGGAAAAGGAGGCTGTGTCTGGGCACCCTGCCTATAAATACAAACCCCTGCTTCTTAGTGTTGCTCAAAATGGGGGACATTTTGGACTCCCTCCTGGAAAGCCATCTCTGGTGAAAGGAAGGCATCTGGACTCATTGCATATAAATATGAAGCTATGTTTCTCAGTCATGCTCAAAATGGAGGGCATTTTGGACAGAAGGATGAAATGTGGGACATGCCCTGGAAAAAAAATTATCTGGGGTTTTCCTGTCAAGTTTCCTCCACAAACCCTAAAGTGTGGAGACCTGTCTATGCCCAGCCATGAAGCCGAGCTGAAAAGCATACTTCCCTGGCCCAGTCTTTCTAGGGCCTGGTGGGCCCCCTTTGAAACTTGGGTTTAGATGTAATGGATGCTCTTCTTTTCCCTGAATCCCCCCATTTGGGAGCCCTGCTATACAATGCAACCTCCCTCCATTTCGCTGGCCAGAGATCCCTCAGAGACTAAGAGCAGCAGCAGGGCCCTCCTCACAGACAGCAGAGGCCAGGAACTAGGCCTTGGCCTCCATTTTCCTCCTCTTCTTCATGCTCAAACACAACAGACTGTAGTGTTTCCCTTTCCTCCCCCCCTCCCTCTCACAGGCCTCATCATCTACACTGAGGAGATAATAACCCCAGTCTGACACCGCTTCAACTGCCCTGGCTCAGAATAATAGGGAATCCTGGGAACTGTAGTTTTGTGAGACACTGAGCATTCTCTGTCAGTGCCACAAAAAACTACAGTTTCCAGGATTCCCCAGCACTGAGCCAGGGCACTGAAAGCGGCCTCGAACTGGGTTATTTCTGCAGTGTGTTCTGGACCTTAGGCGATTTAATGTGTATACACACACACATCTTGCCTGAGGTATGTATATCTACATACACACACACACATATATATACACACACATCTTGCCTGAGGTGTATATGCTCATACACACGCACACACATATATATATCTTGCTTGAGGCGTGTATATATATATATATATACACACACACACACATATATATATCGCCATATATATGTGTGTGTCTGTATACACATACATATGGACACACACACATGTATCTCACCTGCGATATATATATATATATATATATATACACATACACACATATATATATCGTCTGAGTAGTATATGTGTGTGTGTGTATATATATATATGTATAAATGTATATTTGTATATATATATATATACACACATACACACACATGTATTTATAATACATTTATAAATACATGTGTGTGTATGTGTATATATATATATATATACAAATATACATTTATGCATATATATATACACACACACACAGATGAGAAGTATATATGTGTGTTTATGTGTATGTATGTGTGTGTATATATATATACACATATCAGGTGAGATATATGTTTGTGTGTGTATACACACACACATATACTACTCAGGTGACATATATATATATATGTGTGTGTATATATATATATATATCTATCAGGTGAGATACATGTGTGTTCATATGTATGTGTGTGTATATACACACACACATATATACTACTCAGACGATATATATATGTGTGTATGTATATATATAGATATATATATATATATCGCAGGTGAGATACATGTGTGTGTGTCCATATGTATGTGTATACAGACACACACATATATATGGCGATATATATATGTGTGTGTGTGTGTGTGTATATATATATATATATATACACGCCTCAAGCAAGATATATATATGTGTGTGTATGTAGATATACATACCTCAGGCAAGATGTGTGTGTGTATACACATTAAATCGCCTAAGGTCCAGAATACACTGCAGAAATAACCCAGTTCGAGACCGCTTTAAGTGTCCTAGCTCAGTGCTGGGGAATCCTGGGAACTGTAGTTATATAACCCCGGTTTGAGAGCGCTTTCGCGGCGCCGAGCGAGGGCATTCTGGGAATGGGAGTTTGTTGTGGGGCCCAGAGCGGAGCGAAAGCTCCGCTCTGGACCCCACAACAAACTCCCATTCCCAGAATGCCCTCGCTCGGCGCCGCGAAAGCGCTCTCAAACCGGGTTATCCCCGCAGTGCGGAGGCTGCCTGTCTCTCCTTACCTGAAGCCGTGTACCAGCTTCCTGCGTGGCTGGCCTCCCGGCAGAGCACTCGGTTGGACATCTTGGCGCCTGATCCGCCTATGGTGTTGGGGAGAGGAAGGGCAGGCTGGGTCGGGGCTGCTGCTCAGTCCGGCTCCTCCTTCTCCTCCGGCAGAGCCCAAGCCCCCTCGAGGGGGACGGCGCCGCCGGAGGGACCGCCAGGCCGGAGACAAAGGCCTCGGCGCCTCCCCTGATCCTCCTCCGGTGCGAACCTCAAGCGGCCGCCGCCGGGTCTGGCTCTGTCTGGCCCAGAACTCTCTCTCTCGGCTCTTACTAGAGCAGCGTGGCTTCCCATTGGACGCTGGGAAGGAGAAGCCGGCCGGCCATTGGCCGAGCCTTCCCCCCCCCACTCTCGGCGCCGTCGCGGCTTCCCATTGGACAGCGCTCCGAATAGCGGCCTTCCTATTGGCTAAGGAGGGAAAGAAGGGCGGGATCGTGGGCGATTGGTGGGGCTGAGTTGCCGTGGCGATGGCTTCTGGCTTCGGTGATTGGCGGGGAGGGGTTAGGGAGGGGAAGCGGCGATTGGAGGGAATATCGAAAGGGGCGTGGCGAAGTCGGGGGCGGGGCTTTGGGTTGCCGATGTAGGCGGTGGGCGGGGCGTTGTGTGGGAGCTCATAAACCGGAAGTGGCCCTGAGGGAGTAGTTCTCCTCAGAAGAGGCTCTGACTGTTGGTTCTTTTACCTCATAGAGGAGGGCCAGGCACCACAAAATGGAGGACACCACACAATAAAACCTGAAAACACTCCTGTGAATGTAAACCCAGGCTGTTTGGGTTATGAAAATTGGAGGATGTTGCCAAGCAAAAGCTGAAAACACATAAATAAATATAAAATCCATGCTCAAAACAAGTAATGATAATAATAAAGTTTATGGATAAGTTCTTTTCACCAAAGTCTGGTGTGTTACAACGTACACAAGCAAGCACAATAAAGCACCACAAAGCTAAAAACATGTATATTAATATAAAATCCATGCTCAAAACGAATAATGATAGTAATAAAGATTATAGATAAGCCCTTTTCACCAAAGTCTGGCACAACCAAACACATTAAAAGCTAAAAACATGTATATATAAATTCGTGCTCAAAATGAATAGTAATGATAATATGGATAAGTCCTTTTCACCAAAGTCTGGCGCGTTACAACGTACACAACCAAGCACAATAAAGCACAACAAAGCTAAAAATACGTATATAAATACTGTATAAATTCATGTTCAATATGAATAATAATGATAACAATGAAGTTTATTCGTAAGCCCTTTTCGCCAAAGTCTGGTACATTAGAACATAAACAGCCAAGCACAACAAAACACAACAAGGTTAAAAACATGCATGTGTGTGTGTATGTATATATATATATATATATATATATTCTACAATTTTAAACAGTTGTAGAATCCATTTAAACAATAAAGTTCTACAACGTATTGTTTAAATGGGAAAAAATTATACTCTTAAAAAAGCGTGGGCAATTTTAATATCTCTTATATATTTTAATACAATTGGCCCTCGTTATCCATGGATTTTTTTTTATCCATGAATTCAAGCATCCACAGATAGAAAATAACCAAAATAGTATAAATTCCAAATAAATAATAATAATAATAATAATAATTTTTATTATTATCCTGACTCTTCCAGGTGTGTTACAACAATAATGGACAATAAAATATATAAATAAAATACATAGTTACATACAAAATAAATTTCATAATCCCCTTATCCCCCAGCAACAACATTATAACATACAGATTAAAATCACTAAAATAGTCAAATTTAAAATTAAAGCAAGACATCTTGGGCAGTTATAAATCAATCTATGTCAGTGGGGCTGGGATGATCAATCAGGGAAGGCCTGATGAAGAGATCTGATGAAGAAGATGGCTTTTTAAAATAATGGATCTTTTCCAGCAGGTTGTTCCACAAATAGCCCCCCTTGATTAGAGACACCATATTCCTTTTCTGTTATATTTAATGGGACTTGGGCATCCATGGATTTTGTTATCCACTGGGGGGGTGGTCCTGGAACCAAACCCCAATGATTAACAAGGCCCCACTGAAATGCTGTTATAAAATATATGTAGTATACATGAATGAAAAGGAAGGGATGTTATCCTTTATTATTTGAACTACTAGTATTATTCCACTAGGAAGAGCATGGTAACAGAAGGTTTGCATAGAGTTTCCTTGGCTGCTACAGGACCGTTTCAGAATGGCCATAATGCACACCAGCAATCAAAGAGGAGTGGGGCATATATGTGTGCACAGAGAGAGAACATGACGAAACTTGGACTCTTCATCAGCCTTTTGCTCTTCACTAGTTCTTCCTCTAGAAGTAGGTTGTCATTTTTCTTTGCATCTTGAGTGCAGGGCTGTGTGGATATAGCAAAGCCACTTTGAGGGGATTGCCACCACAGTTTCTCAAATTAGGGCTGACCCCTAAAGCACCGGGAATGTAGGGAATCTTGGCGGTGAGAGTATTTAGGGACACCAGCAAAGCAGCTATGTGCAACCCAACAGCTGCTGCTAAATATTCTGCAATATTTTGTGAGACATTATATTTTTGCAGCTTCTTGGAATGGCTAAACTGAGTGAGCTGGCCCCAAACCAAATTGACCATAGGCAGAGGGTTATAAAAAGGAAGGCTGGCTTAAGCCAGGAGTTGATCTTGCATCCAAAATGGAAAGGCAGGAGACAATTGTCAATTGTAGCCAAGTCCACTTATGAAAACACTATGAACTCGTAGTTTGACATCCTGCAAATTTATAAACATATGTTTAGTTTTTCAGATTTCAGTAATCCAGTGACTGTTGGACTGAAGTGCAAAATATTATCAGTTTTTAAAGTTAGATGAAATAGGATCATGGTGGTGGGCTATACAAACACAGCCATTAAATCTATTTCAGCAATTTGACCACCCCATAAGTTATCTAGTATATTATAGTACTGAACCACTGCTATGGAAATACCAACAACTCTCAAAGTCCTCTGGCTAATAAGACTGAACTGAGAAGAGGTGGGGAAATTAGGCACTGTGTTATTACTGTAGAGAGAGGGCAAGAAAAGGAGGCAGAACCATTTAGCTAACAAAGAAGAAACGCTGAGCCTCAAATGGCAATAAACAAAATGAGATGGATGGCCTGTAGTTAGCTGTGCCTTACTAAGGAATCCATCTCATCTATGAAATCATGGCAGCAGGTACAAGTTCAAACAGGCACCCAACTCGGAAACACATCTTTTTAATGTTGATGCAGTAGCCCAATAATTTATTTATTTATTTTTGTTCAACTTGTTTCCAAGTTATGGTGACCCTAAAATTCACCTATCATGGAGTTTTCTTGGCAAGATTTGTTCGGAGGGGATTTGCCTTTGCCTTTCTCTGAAGTTGAGAGATTGTAACTTGCCCAAGATCATCCAATGGGGGTTCGAACCCTGGCCTCCAGAGTTGTACAGTAGTCCAGTGTTCAAACCACTACACTACATGGGCTTAATAAAAAGTTACCAGAGCCAAAAGAGACTCGTTGTTCCTTGAAAGTACTGTAGCAAATCTAACTGGAATAGGACTTACTCCTTTTAATATTTCCAGTAACTATTGAATAATAAATGAAAGTATTATAGTAGTGTTATAATGCAGGATTCAACATCTCTTTCCAATGAAATCTCTTTCAAATGAAATTTACTTCCAAATACACTTTAACACAAGGTAATAAAATGCTAAGCAAATGTTAATTAGGAAGTAAAACTGACAAAACTTGCTCAGACACAGAAACCTTTGTGGTTTACCCTAAGGTTCAACAACAAGCCACTCCAGACAAGAAACAGTCTCTGAAAGTTCCAGGTTTTTCTCCTATGCAAATTGAATTTATATTCCATTTTGGAGATCTGCAGGATTTTTTCCCTATCCCAAAGTATTCCCTGGCAACTCCTAGTATTACCAAGGACTTTTCATTTCCACTCCCCACACCAGTTTAAATCAACCCAGCATTTTCCAAAATGAAATGTACGTCTATATGGTTGTTCATGTTACATTGGAACTTGCTAACATTATCATTTAAGGAAATGCAACAAATGTTTCCAAGACCCAGATTCAACAGAGATCAGTCGGAAAGAGAATTGCTCACAATAAAATAAAATAATTCTAATGCTTAACTAACGTAAGATTGTTAAAGCACTCATAATACTTTAAGTATAATTTTTGAATATTAAAAAAAAGGTTAAATGGAAATTGATGAAAATCAGTTTCTGAAAGTTTATCTGAGGCTGCATCCACACTGCAAAAATAATCTGATTTGACACTACTTTAAGTTCCATGACTCAGTGCTATGGAATTCTGGGAACTGGAGCTCTGAAACACAACAAACTATAATTCCCAGAATTCCATAGCATTGAGCCATGGCAGTTAAACTGGTGTCAAACTGGATTATTTGTGTATTGCGAGTGCAGCCCCAGTTTAGATATGGGAGCAAAAAGGGAGAACACAAGGGATGGGGAGAGGGAAACCAGGGGTATTTCTAAGAGTTTGGATGTAAAAACATGAAAATGTAGGTAAAATCAAAACAAAAGAAATGTAAACTTAGTGATTTCAGAAACTGTCTTTGCTTCTGGATGAGTCCTCTAATAGTTTAAAAGCAGCTGAAAAAGTGGGATTGTAGAGGAGTAATTAAGGATGCTCTCCCTGCAAAACCAAGAGAGCTGGAGAGTATACAGTTCTGTCTATAGCTTTCTCCTTGTTCTTGCTGGGCTCTTTTGGGCTTCTCCACTTCAGCTGTATGGCAGATACTAGTGTTCCACATGCTGAGGATTATTATTATTATTATTATTATTATTATTAACCTTTGTGTAGCACTGTAAATTTACATATCGCTGTACATACAATCATTTAGATGGTTCCCTGTCCTCATACTTACAATCTAAAGAGACATGACACAAAAGGAGAAAGGAATGGTGATGGGGAAGGGGATCAAATCCAGCAGTTCTTCATTCCCTCTGAGGCCTGGACCAAGGCAGATGGACTGGAGGGAGAGCTCATCTTCTTAACACATAATTAGGGTGCAGCATCCTGGCGCAGAGAAAGGCACAAGTCTGGGAACACTTCCCTAAACAATATAGTCTTTTATTCAATTTTGAAACTGGTTAGAGAAATGATGAGGAGCACATGTGGGGGAAGAAGGTTCCAGGAGTGAGTGGCAGCAAGTGAGAAGGGACGAATCCAGGACAGAGCAGTGGAAATCCTCGGCTGGGACAGGAGACCTTGACTACCAGAGCGAAGGGTACAAGAAGGAGTGTGAGGAGAAAGAAGTTCAGACAAATAAGGAGGGGCCAATCCATGGAGGGCTTGAAAGTAAACAACAAAAGCTTGTACTGGATGCGGAAGGGGAAGGGGAGCCAATGAAGGGAGGATAAAAGATTAGAAACATGGTCAGAGCGGCGAGCGGATGTGATAATGCGTGCAGCGGAATGCTGTAAGGAAACTAAACGATGAGAGAGAGGAAGCCCTCTCAGAAGAAGATTACAATAATCTAGTCATGAGACCACTAGGGCATGGACCAGAGTCTTGGCAGTAGAGGCTGAGAGGAATGGATGGATTTTAGCAATGTTGTAGAGAAAGAATCTACAGGCCTTGGCGGTGGCCTGGATCTGGGGAATAAATGACAGAGAGGAATCAAAGATGAAACCGAGACTGCGGGCTTGCTGAACCAGTTGAATAGAAGTGTTGAATAAAACAGAAAAGGAGTATTGAAGGGTGGGCTTAGGTGGGAAGACAAGAAGCTCTGTCTTAGACATGTTGAGTTTTAAGCGCCGATGCCGCATCCACTGAGAGATGGCAGTCAGACAAGATGAAACTTGCTGTTCAAGCCCCGGTTAAAGGTCAGGGGTGGAAAGATACAGCTGAGCGTCATTGGCATACAGATGATAGGAGGAACCAAAAGAACCGATGAGTTTACCTAGGGAGACTGTGTATAGAAAAAACAAAAGGGGACCCAGGACAGAGCCCTGAGGAACTCCAACAGATAAGGGAACAGAGGAGGAAGTCTGACCACCCGTGACCACTGCAAAAGATCTATCAGATAAATAAATTTTAAACCAGTCGAGAACAGAGTCAGAGAACCCAAGATCAGAAAGTAAATCAACCAGGAGACAGTGGTCCACGGTGTCAAAGGCTGCAGACAAATCAAGAAGAATGAGAATGGAGTAGAGACCATTTGCCTTGGCCCGCAAGAGGTAATTTGAGACCTTGGTGAGGGCCGTCTGTGTAGAGTGCTGTGGGAGGAAACCAGACTGAAAAGGGTCCAGGATGGAATTGGTTTTGAGAAACTCAAGACAGCAAGAATAAATGATCCGTTCCAGAACCTTAGAAAGAAAAGGAAGAAGAGAAATCGGACAATAGCTGGACAAAGAAGAGGGGTTGAGAGAGGGTTTCTTCAGATTTGGGGAAACAAGAGCATGTTTGAAGTCTGAAAGGAAGGAACCCACAGAGAAAGAGAGATTAAAGATATAGAGGAGCTAGGGCAGAAAAGAAGGGGCTATAGAGAGTAGAAGATGGGAGGGGATAGGATCAAGAGAGCAGGTTGTAGGTTTGGAAGAGTTTAGCAGCGTAGAAAGTTCATCCAGAGAAACAGGAGGAAACACAGAGATTTTATTAGTAGAAGGTACCAGGAGGGTAGCAGTAGGGGGGAAATCAGGAGGAACTATTTCCGATCGAATGGTAGTGACTTTTGTGATACAGTAGTTTCTGAAGTCAGTGGGGGAGAATGATGAGAAGACACGGGGAGAGGAAGTTTTTAGCAGTGTGTTGAAGCAGGAGAACAAACACTGCGGGCGCCTTTTGTTGTCACAGATCAAGGATTTATAGTAGTTCTGTTTTGCCATGGAGAGGGCACGAGAAAAGGAGGAAAGGATTTAAAGTGAATGAAATCAGCCCACTCCCTGGAGTTTTTCAAAGATGCAAGGATGCAATGCATTTTGCTGTGTTTCTGTCTGGTTTTCCCTCAGATGTCCTGTTAGGGGCAGGACTGACCACATGTTGTCCCCTCTGTGATGTGGCAGTCCCTCAGCCAAATGTACCAAGCTATTCCAAAAAGGACAGTCTTAAAATGCTTTATAGAACATGCAGTATGCTTTCTTCCTTGGCTTATCTTTTTTGTGTACATGCAAGACAGATGAGCCAGCATGGCATAGTGGTTTGAGTTTTGGATTGCAACGCTGGAGACCAGGGTTTGATTCCCATCTCAGCCATGAAACCCACTACTGGGTAAACTTGGACAGGTCACATGCTCGCAGCCTCAAAGGAAAACAATGGGAAACCTCCTCTGATCAAATCTTGCCAAAAAAACCAAGAAGAAGTGATGGGAAAAAAACAGTCTAATATGTTAGGTTTCAAAATTAATTTTATAATGTTAAGCATTAGAAATTGGAATATTAATACACTACCATAAACGTTAACAATCAAGATTGTGTAATTCTTCTTATCATAAATTTGCTATTTAATATGCTAGATCTGGGGCATGCTGTGGACCTTTAGAGTGTGTCATGGAGGCTGTCACTGCTGACTTGGCATATTTTGGTTATAGCACCTTCAAAAGGGCTGGTTTTGCTTTTTTGAAAGTTACCTTCCTCTTCTCTTGATTCCACCCCACACACATGGACTACAAAGTCTATAATTGAATTGCTATCTGTGAATGCTGAGAGTCAAACACATCTAGGGATTGTCAGGTTGGAAAAATCTATCCCAAAGCATGGATTTTCACCTTATGCCCTCTTCAATTCAGTTAGTCACTCATCTGCATCTCTGTTTTCTTTCCAGCCTGCCACTGTTCACTTCACTCACTCCTCATTTGATAAAAGTTAATAAGGAAGGATTTATTTCATTTGAAGGCATTGATCCACCACAAATACAGCAATAGGTGAATGGGCACAAAGATCGGCTGGTGAACTGAGGTGAAAAATTCTGAATCTGAAATTTCTGAGTCTCTGAGCACATACAGAATATATTTCTGCAAAACTAAACAATTGTCTTCTTTCTTCCTCTCCACTCCCAATCAAAAGGTTTGATCTGCAAACACCAGTAATATAGTGTACGCATTGCCTGGAGGAACTCAGGATCCCAAGTTCACTATATGACTTCTTCAATTTAAATATTCAGGTATCTGCACTCATTTTAAATATAAATTAAAAGGGGTGGATGAGAAGGAAAGGGGGAGAGAGAGAGAGAGAGAGAGAGAGGAAGTTGGGTGAACAGGGGCTAAAAAGGAGAACAGGATGGTTGAGAGAAGACTATTGCGTATGAGTACACACCAATAATATTTTACAAGATAATGCACAACAGAAACCAGTCTAGAATATTAATAGAGAAGTTAATGAAGATTCACAATGCACACACACAGACATATGCTCCAAGCACTTTCCATCCATAGGGGCCCATGGCAGAAGGGGAAATATATTCCTATCAGAACTGAAAGGTCTGGCCTTCTGAAATTACAGTGGTCCCCCGGGTTACGAATCCCCCGGGGAACGAAATTCCTGGGGTCCGAAACCGGCGAGACCGCAAAAATTTCCCCGGGATCCAAAGGATCCCCCGGGGAATGAAACGGAAAAACCGCACGGCCCCTTTAAATCGGCCGCGCGGTCCGTCCGCTAAAGCGGTCCACCGGGATACAGTCATTTCTGGGTTACGAAAGGTAATCCGGAACGGATTACCTTCGTAACCCGGGGGACCACTGTATCCTGGGTGTTTATGGGGTTTAGTCTCCTGCTAAGTGAACATACCATATCCACATCCCATTCCAAAACTAACTTTTTTTTTCTTTCCCATACCCCCTTGCAACCCTGCTCTTAATCTTTTTCACAAACCCAGTTCTTCTGCTCTGGCCTGAGTTTAAAAGAGTTGTCTCTCTATTCCTCCTCATTCCTGCTGTCTTCCCTAAGAAATTACACAGATTTGCCTGCCTAATGTTGTGTAATTCCCTCCCACGCTAATAATTATTTTCCTAAGGCAGCAAGCCTGAGGGAGAAGCATGAACCCTGCCATATTCTAACAGTCCAATTTGCTACGGCATATTTTTAACTTCAGTGTTAATTGGTTAAATTAATGAGTTGGGGAAATCACTAGAAAATTCCATTGATTTAATAACTTAATTTGTTGATTAGTGAGTTAATCCCAAACTCTGGCAAACACAGAATTAAAAAATTAAAAAGGGCTTCAGATGGATTCCCCCACTCTCAATAAAATTATTGTAATTATTTTATATGACACAACTCTTTTATATAAGATGTGTAGTTTATTTAGTATAGGCCCTCCTAAACAGTTATCTGGCTTTTCGTCTCATTACTTAACCCACACACACTGTGAACGGGTGTTCCTCCACTTGCATGATTCTTCAAACTCCCTGTTACTGCTGGTATTATTTCTGAGTCATATATCATAGAATCATAGAGTTGGAAGAGACCACAAGGGCCATCCAGTTCAACCCCCCTGCCATGCAGGAACTCCCAATCAAGGCATCCCCAACAGATGGCCATCCAGCCTCTGCTTAAAGACCTCTAAGGAAGGAGATTCCCCTACACACCTAGGGAGTGTGTTCCACTGTCGAAAAGCCCTGTCAGGAAGTTCCTCCTAATGTTGAGGTGGAATCTCTTTTCCTGCAGTTTGCATCCATTGTTCCTCGTTCTAATCTCTGGAGCAGCAGAAAACAAGCTTGCTCCCTCCTCAATAAGACACCCCTTCAAATACTTAAAGAGGGCTATCATATCACCTCTTAACTTTCTCTTCTCCAGGCTAAACATCCCCAGCTCCCTAAGTCGTCCCTCATAGGGCATGGCTTCCAGACCCTTAACTATTTTAGTCGCCCTCCTTTGGACCCGCTCCAGTTTCTCCACATCCTTTTTGAATGGTGGTGCCCAGAACTGGACACAGTATTCCAGGTGGGGCCTGACCAAAGCAGAATAGAGTGGCACTATTACTTCCCTTGATCTAGACGCTATACTTCTATTTATGCAGCCTATGTCATTCCCATAGCAGTGACACACAAAAACTGCCGAATACTCACCTAGAAGCATCCTCTGGGTTTACTTTCACTAAATAATTGATGCAGGATCACAGTGAGAGAGGAGAGATCTGAAGCTTGAATGGGAGGAGGAGAAATCTGGTGTAGCAGTGGTCGAAGCCTCCTTCTCTATAGAGACAATGTGTAGTTCACCTACTCCTGTGTATGAGTGTGCTCTGTTTGTGTATTAGCAAATTGTGTATATATATAAAACAAAACAGCACAATTATCTCTCATCCCAAATAAAGGTAATCTGCCTTTGATGTGGGAATCAGTTAACAATTTGAAGATGCTTTATATGAGAAGAAAAAAAACTTTTTCGATAACAATCATGGATGAGCATCAGAGGTATGATAAAGTCGTCTCCTTTACCATACTTCTATGGAGGGGGCATGAAAGATAAAGGCAAATCCTATGCTTTTGAATATATTGTACCCAGTGGGATAAGGCACTATTTAGGTTTAATTTCATGGAGCAGTATGTCTGCAGAGCTCAGAAGGTATGCCTGTAATTTCAGACATCTAAAAATCTGTTGTAAGTTACACTATGACAGAGTAAACGTTGGCATGCCTTTTCAGGATATTGTAAGTATGAACCCTAACACAAGCAAAGTATTTTATGCATTGTACTTTATTTTTGTCACGTATTACAAGAATTCCTTATTCCCCCTCATGCTGGAAAACACACTAGAACAGAAAGGCAGCTACACAATATTAATTTTATTTATCAGAAAAGTAAACCCCTTTTAGTGTTTGGCTTTCTTGTTTCCATGACAGTAATAAAGACAGTTTGTCTTCTTGCTTCAAGTTTCTCTATGAAGAAGTATGTATCAAACTCTTTTTCAAGGTACAACTGGTGATCCAGTTTTTCTTCAATCTGTCCTTTCAGGGTAACAGGTGACACACCATATTCTAAGCAATGTTGATATGAATGACAGATTAATTTTTGGGATGATGATAGCGCAATATTTACTCCCAAGCTAGTGCGCATGTGAATTAAACATAACTGTCACATTGTACATATAAAACTGTTTATACTAAGACAGATAGAGTGGGTGGCATCTAATCCATCTGTGTCTCCTTTGACTGGCAAGCTGCTCTTCAGGGCCTTACGCAGAGGTCCTGGTTAATCTGGCTACAAGATCATCTTGTAGAAATGTCAGAGCCAGACCTAGGATATATGTGTATGCAAAATATTGCTTTATTATTGAGCAGTGGTCTCCTTCTGAAGTCATCAGAAGCTAGGAAGATCAAGTTATCCAGCAATGTGTGCTCTCCCATTAATTGAAGTGCCTATTTAAAATGTTCTTTATCTCAATGCAACCAACAAGATGACATAGCTAAATCCAAAAATGTCAATTTAAAAATGGGTGGGTGGTTGAGGATTATTGCTAAAACCACAGTTTCTTAGAAATTAGTCTCCCATTTAACACCCCTTATATATTATTAGGAATAGGTATGACTAAATCACACTAGTAACTATAGTAATCTGTCAAGCCTGCAATGCAAAATTAATTTCCAAGACGTAATCTGTAGGCAGTATACATGTTTATGTGACTAGATATAAGCTCTGCACCATTTCAATAGAATAGGAATAGCGTAATAGAACAATATTCTTCCAAGAGTTTTGAGAATTCTACAAGCCTCACTCTCTGAAGAATCATCTTTAGAGAAAGGCCTAGAGCTCTACAATCTGAGTATCTTGGAAACAATTTTCAGGAGACTGGATGACAAACCAGATTTCTCCTGGGCCTTCAGTAGAGACAGTATTATCTCAAGATTCAGATGCAAATTTTGATACAGTGGCTGAAGCTCTGTTACCATCTAGTTAGATGGAATACTGGTGTCTAAGGATGGAACAGCCCTTGGAATAAGCAGGGCCTCCACTTATAAATAATTCTTCATGATTAAAGGGTTATTTATGAATAAGACCCATTCCAAGGTCTTCCCTTGGATAACTAGCCTTCAGCTGTATCCTGGGTGGGGCTGTGAAAGCTCTGACTTAAAAGCCTTCAGTTCCAGCCTCAGAGTTGCCTGCATGTTTGTTCTCCAGCTCCATGACTCATGTTATGATTCCCAGCTGCCTTGCTTTCTATCAGACACTGTGCAATAAGAGCGTGAAACTCTCTTTTGCATCCTGCTCTTGGCATTAGATTTACCAGGATTTTTATTTTCACATCTCTGTGTTGACATTGCCTTAATCAAGATGCTTCTGATTATTTCTCTCATACAAGCTGGAAAGGCTACATCTAAATATGTGACATACTCTGGTGACTATCTTATGCAGAGCAATCCCACGTACACATAAGCCCCAATGAAGTCAAAGAGATTTATACTTAAGCACCTGTGTATAGGACTATGGCCATGGAATGATTAAACTACTCACCTAATTGAACTGTCATGACTTTATTTTGGATGCTTTTGTTTAAATGCTAACTTAAAACAAGGAAGGATATAAAATGTAAGGTACATTTTTTAAATAATACAAGAAAAGGTTCAAAAAATGATGGGTAAATTAGGATTTTGGTTTTGTTGGATTTATACACCAGTCAATGATTCATGTTTATTTAGCATATATGCTGAGCAATCAAATGGTCCTCTTTGGATGAAATTAAGTTCGGTCCTCATACTGTGCCTTATTTTTTAAAAGATATGCTGCCAGATATTCAATAGGATTTGGTGGTCTGAAAAGGAAAAAAGAGAAGTACTTTCTTACATAGCTAATTCTTAACTTGAGGTATGTGTTTTATTTCAAGATATAATGTAACCAACACTTGGCACACATAAACAAGATAGTGTGTAAATCAAATCACTTGCTAGCATATACATCTCAGTCAGAAGATCGTTTTTATATATGT
Organism: Urosaurus nigricauda; assembly: GCA_034509955.1. NCBI lineage: Eukaryota > Metazoa > Chordata > Lepidosauria > Squamata > Phrynosomatidae > Urosaurus > Urosaurus nigricauda. The sequence continues at coordinate 322,041,923 of JAOEGL010000001.1, forward strand.
TTTATATGCTTTCTCTCTTATTTTACAGATAGAAAGACCTTATTTTTGAAGTAGGCTATAGGCTAGCGGTGGTGCTGTGTGAAGCCAGAGAGAAAACTCCCCCCCCCACTGAATTCTTAATATCTTTCATTGTGTAGTATCATGTTTTGTCCTCGCATCACATGACTTCTTTCCATACCCTTTCTCTGAAATAATTTAAGCTCCCTATTCCCCATTAACACACCCTGCATTTTCTTCAGATTAATACTATCCTGTCTGTTTAACACTGCATGCCTTCTGCTGCTAGCTTTTTTTTTTTTTTTTTTTTTTGCTGACTAAGGAGGAAAGGATTCCTCTTAATGGTCAGCATGGAGAATGGGAATTGTGGGAGGAAAGACAATGTACTCTGACTCCTGAATTGGCATCTCACTCTGCCTCTGTGCCAGCTGCAAAGGAAAAGAAGACCCTCTTTGTGACCCCTCCTGGTTCAGCCAACTCAGAAACAAAGGGACAGAGCAGTCCATTAGTCCTGTAACAGCCCCCTGGGTTTTTCTGCTAAACACATAAAGGAGAGGGGAGGAATAGGAAAGACTGCGGGTTAGATAGAAAGGCCCCAATTGGCAGCTTCTCCTGGGCCAATGGTTTCCCATCCTTATATACGCTAAATTTTAAAACTGTAAAGAATGGCAGATCTGTTTCAGTTATTTGGTCTGCTTATTTTTGACTTGCAGAAAGTAAATTTCTAAGAAGACATTAATTCCTTTAGTCAAATTAGTCCAGTCAGTAGTGCTTTAATTTCCACAGTCAGATTGTCTATTTCAGCCCTTTCCGGCTTTGGGAAGGGAGAAAGGAGAGAAAACTATTTAGCTCTTCTCCAGACATAAAGTAAACGGAAGGAAAGATCTGCAGTGAGGTGAAAATACTTGGCTCTAAGAACTTCCATATTAGGGTACCCTCTTCCTTTCCTTAAAAATTCTCTCAGTAAAGGGACGAGGAGAAACTGTGATCCAGTAACAGTACTCTACCACTAAGAAAATCAAGGATAAAAGAATCTTGTGGACTTAACTGGTTTTTAAAATCAGACTCTATTTTTCTGTTTACTGTGTCCGTTATGGTCACTGAGGGACAAAGGCAAGAGGAAAGATGTTGCTTAAGGCTAGAGTGGGTGGATGAATGGTGGAGAGAATTCTGGAATATGGTGAGTGCAGACTTGGAGTCAGAAAGGAGATATGATAAACAGGGTAAGAGTGTCCTTGTGAGGCTGGAGTGTCCACACTACACCTATTATAATATTGGTTAACACACCAACCTCAGAAACTCTTAAACAGTTTATCATATCTTCTTCCCACCCACCCTGGCCTTAAGGTAACATCTTTCCTCCTGCCTTTGTCCCTCAATGACCATAGTTAAAACTGAACTTGTTACCTCATCACCATACCCACAAGTTTTGCATTTCTAGCCTATTCATATATAGTCTGGTTATAAGGGTCTTTCCTGGGGGTCAGTTCACTCCATATATCTGAGGAAGTAAACCAAGTCTAGGAACACTTCTGCTACGATTTCTTTCACACAGTTGGTCTCAAAGAGGCTACAAGATCCCCTTTAATATTCATGTTCCAGACTAATACAGCTATGTCTCAATTCTATGTCAGTTACAGTGCTCAATTAATGAAGGCTATTGTCATCCTAAACTGCTCCCACATAGGTAAAATAAAGTCTCTGAAAAATTATCCTCTTTGCATTTCAAGGCATCCATTGTATTCTTCAAAAAATCAGCTGAAGCAGCAAGTTGCATTTGGACTACACTATCTTAAAATGTGGGGAGGAGCTCACATGAAAGAGCTTTCCATACTCCCCACCCAAATCTTTTAACATAGGTAACTAGCACAGTCAAGGAATTTTGGTATTTTGTATGAAGGAAATTTTATGTATGTACGTAAGTACATACATACATACATATATCCCCAGGCTACAATTAGAAAAAAGTATATCCAGACAGAAATTGGCCACCCTATTTGGTTTATATAAGAGCCAGGCCTCTATAACCGTGATGGCAAACATATGGCATGCATGCCATGGGTGGCACGTGACGCCATTTCACCAGGCACAGGCCAGGAAGCAGGAGGAAAGGACATGCGTGGGCCCGTTCCTCCTCCTCCCTGTCTTTTCCTGGCCTTCAGTTGTCTCTCTGAGACAGATGGAAGCCAGAAAATGGCGCTGGGGAGAAGGAGCCAGAGGCGTGCACCTCTGGCTCCTCCTCCTAGCCCTCTCCCAGCCTCCAGCTGACTCTCCCAGATAGCTAGAGTCTGGGAAAATGGCGAGGGAAGGAGGAGCTACCAGTGCGCGCTAGTGGCTCCTCCCCAGAGACCTTTGCCAGCCTCCAGCTGTGTCCGGAGGGATAGCTAGGGGCAGAAAAGGTCCGTGGGGAGGGGAGGATGGGACGTTTGCCCAGTCCTCTTCCTCCCCACTTACCTTTCCTGACACCCAAGTGACTCCAGAGAGCCAACTGGGGGGCAGGAGAGATCCAGGGGCAGAGGAGGATGGGGTGCGTGTCCAGTCCTCTTCCTCCCCACTTACCTTTCCTGACCCCCAAATGGCTCCAGAGAGTCAATTGGGGGGACAGAAAAGGTACATGGGGAAGAGGGACAGGCGCGTGCCCAGTTCTTTTCCTGCCCACTTACTTTTCTCGGCCCCCAGCTGTCTCTCAGAGACAGCTGGAGGCTGAGGAGAAAGAGCAAGAGGAGCGACTGCATGTGCCCATTGCCCTCCTCCTGAAACTCCTCCTGCTTCTAGCTGTCTCTCAGAGACAGCTGGAGGCTGGGGAAAGGGCGGGGGGAGAAGTCCTGCCCCAGAAGCCCCGCCTCTGGAGAGCAGAAGCTCCGCCTCCTGGGTGGAAGTCCTGCCCCCAGCATGCAGACCTAAAAAGGTTCACCATTACTATAACATATCCAAGTATATGTGGCATTTGTAAAAACAATAAAGTACCACCATACCTTTCCTTTGCAAGCACTGCAAGTCCTTGTAGTAAGATAGGCACTACTGTCTGATCCAGATAGGCACGTGTAGGCAAGGACTGAAGATCCACTTTCTGCTTTGATGTTTTCTCTGCATTTGCTTTCTCATTTTCCACTATTCGCTTAAAAATATAAAACATGCACTTCATTAAGATAACATAAAGATTTTAGTTGAAAAATATCAAGTCATGCATTTTTAATTAAAGTGGCCCTAAAATCGTAGAATCATAGAGTCGGAAGGGGCCCCAAGGTCCATCTGGCTACAGGATTGCCTTCTCCTGTACAATCATCCCTGTACACTCAGATCCTCTAGGAAACGTTTGTTCCAATCGGCCAAGAGAAAACTGGCAACAGTTTGCCAGAGGACTTTTTCTTCTCCTCCTGCCCTGATTGTGGAATGCCTGCCAGAAGAGATTTACCATTGAGTGATTTATCATTAAAAATTTATCATTAAGTGATTTACCACTGAGTAAAACTTTTAAAGAGTGCCTCCACACAGCTAGCTTTTAAAGCTCTATAACAAGTATTTCTATGTGGGGTTTCTAGTTCCCAAAGTAGTGAACTTAGAAGTTCTGTTGTATCCAAAAGTACATAAAAATATGCACAGCACATAATAAATAACATCAGTCTTAGTGTGTATATTTTTGTACAAACCACAGCATTGTTTTGTAAGCCCATGCCTGGATAACTACTCTTATTATTTTTAGAATACTTAACACAAAACTCATTTATGGAGTGATTTACTTTTTGTGACATATATGCACATATGTCTCTCTCTTTGGATGGGATGCAAAGAGATATTCTCTGGTTCTCTGTGTTCCTCTAACCCACCCATAAGGAATATATAAGAGATGGTTCCTCCCTCCAAAATACAGCCTACAGCGCCTTCATTGGCGGTCCCTCAGTAAAGTAATAACCAGGGCTGACTGTTATACATTTAAACAAATTATACAGGACAGTGCCCAAATGAGTCCAACTTTAACTAAGAATAATTCTAACAATGATATTAGTTACCTCTACGTTTTCTGTTAGACCATACTCTGCGTGAGGATTTTCAGGAGCCTGTACAACAACACACAATTTAAAAATGAAAACCAAGTATTAAAAAAATAAATAAAACCAGGAATATTATGAGTAATTGTTTATGCTTTTAGCATTACCTGTGGTTGGCCCTCCATAGTCTGTTCTGTGTCCATGATGTGTAGATTTTACCAAAGGTAACCCTGGAAGGAAAACACACACAAACGTATTGCCTTTTACATTGTCGTATGTTTTCAAAGCTGATATGTAAAATATCTCCAGTGGCCCAAATGCTGTGAACATTCAGGGACCTATCAGCCTGAATTCAGATTCTCTTATCCAGTGAGTTCGTGCCAACAATATTGTTCCATGTAAAAATAAGAATACAGTGTTTATTAGGAAGATGACAAATAGTTTCACTGTTTAAAACCACCCTTTATACTACCTTTATTACCCTGAAGGAACCCTTGAAATAATTTTAAGGTCTCGAGGGGAACCCCTGCACAAACATTATTTTACCTACAGCTTAAAAAAAGAGGGTTTCACCCCAAAATCAAGATCTGTCACCAAACTCCTTGTGTAACTCTAGGGTTCCAGGGAACCCTGGTGCAGAAATCACTTTATACTATTGCTATTATCCTGCAAAAGAGCAAGAAAATTTCACTGCTGTAAAGTTCATAAAAGAGACTCATGCACACTTATTCTAAGGAAGCTTGGTTTATTTCAACAGGTCTCATTCCCATGTAAGCAGGACTGTAGCCTTGTGCCTGTAACCTAGGCTGCATCTGAACTGCAAAAACAATCCAGTTTGACACCTCTTTCACTGCCTTTGGTCCATCCTATGGAATCCTGGGATTTGTAGTCTGTGGTGGCACCAAAACTCTCTGGCTAAGCATTTCACCAAAACTAAAAATCCCAGGATTCGGTAGCTTCGTGGCAGTTAAATCCTGGCAGTTAAAGTGGTATCTCTTACCTTTATTACACTGCATTTAAGAGCAACCCCAAGTAGTTTGTGTGGAAAAAGGGAGACCCTGGTCCAAAACACAGTGCAGAAATAACCCAGTTTGAGACCACTTGAACAGTCTTGGCTCAGTGCTGGGGAATCCTGGGAATTGTAGTTTATAGTGGCACCAGAGCTCTCTGACAGAGAAGGCTCAAGGCCTCACAAAACTATACTTCCCAGGATTTCTAGCATTGAGCCAAGAAAGTTAAAGCGGTCTCAAACTGGGTTATTTCTGCAGTGTGTCTGAGACCTCTGTTTCCCAGCTGGGCTTACAATAAAAGTCCAAAACATCTTGCAGAAACAATCCAGTTCGAGACTGCTTTAACTGCCCTGACTCAGTGCTAGGGAACTCTGGGAATTGTAATTTATTGTGGCACCAGAGCTCTCTCTCTGACAGAGAAGGCTCAATGCCTCACAAAGCTACAGTTCCCAGGATTCCCTAGCACTGAGCCAGGGCAGTGAAAGCAGTCTCAAACTGGGATTATTTCTGCAGTGTGTTTCAGACCTAGAGATACATCTATAGAGCAGAAATAATCCAATTTGGCATCACTTTTACCTCTTTTCTTCTGGCTCAGGGCTATGGAATTCTGGGAGCTGGAGTTTGTTGTACATAGTAGTACATCATGGCATTCAGCGAAATAAACACGGCAGATGGCTATTAGAGCGGAATAATAGCGCGATAACAGGGTAGTGTGATATTGTTCTCCCAGGGCAGTCCTTCCCAAACCGTGCCCCTTTAAGAGAAAGTTGGACTACAACTCCCAGAAGCCTCAGCCGCGTTGGCCAATGGCCTGGGATTCTGGGGGCTGAAGTCCAAAACTCCCTTAAAGGGGGCACTGTTTGGGGACCACTGTCTTGGGCTGGAGAGGGATGAAGGGCGTCCCCTCTTTCCCTCGGGGCTTCCAAGCCAGAGCCTCCCGGGGCCCTTGAGTCCAACTCTTACCTCGGTTCGAAGCCGAATCCAGGCGAGGTTGAGCGACCGTTGCGGAGCAACGAGAGAAAACAACAACCGTCCCGCTAATATAATAAACAGCAGCCTCCTCGGCTGTCGTGATGAAAGGCCGCGCCGTAAATGAACTCACTCAGCAACTGTCGTAATTCGTCGCCCGCGGAGCAGGTTCAGGGATTGACGTCATAGGAGAGGGCGTGGCCTAAGGGGAAGCGGCCGCTGGTGGCTGTGAGAAGAAAGGAAGCCGTAGGCCTGAAGGGAGCAGTCGCTCTGCGTCATGATGGGGGCGGGGCCTGTTTAGTTCTCTCGGAAGGGGGCGGGGCTTAAAGGAAAACGGCGGTTGGCGGCTTGGCTTTAGGCCTAAACAAAAGCAAAGCACTACAGTCGACTCTTCACTCACCTCACGCGTTGGCCCCACTTTAACTACCACAGTTCCATGCTATGGAATTCTGGGAACTGTACCTTGCCATGGCCCCAATATTATAATAATATTGTTAATATTATTTTATATATTAACAATATAATTATAGTTTATTATTATTATAGTTTATATTATTATAATAATTTACTACACAGTATTGTTATTATAATATTAAATAATAATAATAATAATAATAATAAGCATGTGGAGATATTTCGACGCGCACAATAAACACCAAGGAAACCAAGCCTGCATCCACACTGGAGAAATGACCCAGTTTAGCACCGCTTTAACTCTTTGTCTGGCTCAAGGCTATGGGATTCTGGGAACTGGAGTTTGTTGTGGGCCTCTGGGTGGGGCCACAATAATAATAATAATTTTTGATTTATACCCTGCTCTTCAGCCAAGGCTATCAAAGCAGCTTACAATTTGTTAATTAAGACATTTCCCTGCCCTCAGGCTTACAATCTGAAATAGACAGGAAACAAAAGGAGAAGGGAGAGGTGGTGGTGAAGGAGGAAAGTCCAGCAGTTCTTCTCTCCCTCAGAGGCCTGGACCATGGCAGATGGATCGGAGGGAGGGCTCTTCTTCTTTTTAGGCAAGGCTAAAAAGCTGGAGCTGGCTTGCCTTTCTCTCCCTCAAGATGGTGGATGGAGGGAGGGCTCTTCTTGCTTTCAGGCTCTTCTCTCCCTCAGAGTCCACAGCGGTGGCAGTTGGAATGGAACAACAAACTCCCATTCGCAGAGTGCCCTAGCCCGGTGCCGGGGCAGTGAAAGCGCTCTCAAACCAGAGTTATATAACTACAATTCCCAGGATTCCCCAGCACTGAGCCAGGGTACTTGAAGCAGTCTCGAACTGGGTTATTTCTGCAGTGTGTTCTGGACCTCAGGTGATCTAATGTGTAGTAAACCATATAGTCCATGAGTGTATGTTTCTCATATATGAATAGAGTGGGGTCTGGGTTTTTTTTTTTAAAAAGAGATGTCTTATTCATCTCATATTCCTTCTTTTCAATAAAAGCCATTACTTTCTGAAAGTGCTGCTTCTAGACTTGATTTTGGAGTTCATATGCTGGTGAAGTCTGACAAAAACAATATAAACAACAGTCCTAAAACATCAATCTATGGCCTGATCTAGATTGGCAAAAAGAAGTGTGTTCATGGCTGCATGAAAGTCTAGCCTTTAGATGAGAAAAAGGGAAAGCGTGCCATGAAAACGCTTTTTTTGCATTTTAGGGGAGAAGAAGCGCCTTTAAAAAGGTGCTGGTTTTTCCAGCTTCTTTTTTTAAAAACTCCGGAACAGCGCAGCTCCATCTAAAGGCTGTGGTTCTGCTGCTAAGCATTAAGGAAAAGGCCACTTCATGTCACACTTTCCTGCCCATCTAGAAAGCCCCCATATGAAAACAGATCCGATGTGGGCCCCACAACATACTCCAACTCCCAGAATTCCATAGCCTTCCTTCCCTGGCTCAAGATTCCACAATCTGAATAGACTTCCAGATAGAGCCCCCACCCACACACAAAGGCTCCTCAGCCAATCAGCTCCCACATGCAAATTTCCTTAAAGATCCTACAGTCAGAGAACAGACTTTTACAGGCCCCGCCCTCCTCTTTGCCCCAATAGCGCGGAGGAGAAATGGAGCGAAGGGCATGACGGGAGCGGTAGTTCCTTCCGCGCCTTTCCACTTCCAGCCTGTTCTGCGCATGCGCCGAACGACAATAGGCCTGGGTCTGTGGGAGGGGGGACCGTTATTATTCTTGATTGACAGCGCGGTTCGAATGAGGCAGGTGGGCGTGGCTTCGAGTCCAGACTCGATAATGATGATGGCAGGCCGGTTGTTATTGTCGTCCTCCTCAGTATGGCGGCGGTGAATGAATTCTCCCGGCGGGCGAGGGACGACGACGAAGAAGACGAAGAAGGGCTCCGCAGCAGCAGCGTCAGCTGTGGCTCCTCCGGTCCCTCCTCCTTCTCCTCCTCAGAAGCGGAACCTCTTCTTCTTCTACTTCTCCTACCCTCTCTTGGCCGCCTTCGCCCTCCTCCGCTTCCTGGCCTTCCAGCTGGGACTCCTCTTCGCCTGCCTCGGACGAAGGCTCTCCCCTCCGAGTCCTCCCCTCATGATGGCCGCCTCCTCCGGCAGAACAACTACCAGCGACGCCGCCGCAGCCCCGGAGACGGTCAGGGCCTGCCACAAGCGCGCCTTCGAGTGCATCTCCGCCGCCCTCCGCATCGACGAGGAACGGGACGGTAAGAGGGGATGCCTCCACACGACACAGAGCATTATAAACCGCTTTCGTACCGCTTGGACTCTTTGTCTCATCAGTCGCTATGGAATTCTGGGAGTTGGAGTTTGTTGTGGGGCCTTACGGCCCCACAACAAACTCCAACTCCCAGAATTCCATAGCGGCTGATGAGACAAAGAGTCCAAGCAATGCTCATATATATAATATAAAATATATAATGTTCATATATACAATAGTATAAAAGTAAATTCATGCTTGCTCATGTAAATTATGTTTATATATATATATATATATATGACATATGATGTGTATATATATATATATGAAATTATATGTATTTATTGTTCATAGCACACGCACACACATATATAAAATATTATGCTCATATATATATATATAATGTTCGTATAAAATATAAAAATAAATTGATGCTTGTTCATGTAAATTATGTTCATATGTATATATATGACGTATGATGTGTGTGTATTATATATATATATATATATATATGAAATTATATGTATTGTTCATAGCGCGCGCACACACATATATAAAATATTATGATCATATGTACATATATATATATAATGTTCGTATAAAATATAAAAATAAATTGATGCTTGTTCATGTAAATTATGTTCATATGTATATATATGACGTATGATGTGTGTGTATTATATATATATATATATATATGAAATTATATGTATTGTTCATAGCGCGCGCACACACATATATAAAATATTATGCTCATATATATATATATTTATAATGTTCGTATAAATATTATAAAAGCAAATTCATGCTTGTTCGTGTAAATTGTGTTCATACGTGTATTTATATATATATATATATGATGTGTGTGTATATATATATATATATGAAATTATATGTATTTGTTCATAGTGTACACACACACACATATATAATTATGCTCATATGTATATATATATATATATATAATGTTCATATAAAATATTATAAAAGCAAATTCATGCTTGTTGCATGTAAATTATATATATATATATATGAGGTATGATGTGTGTATATATATATGAAATTATATGTATTTATTGTTCATAGCACACACACACACATATATAAAATTATGCTCATATATATATAATGTTCATATAAAATATTATAAAAGCAAATTCATTCTTGTTCATGTAAATTATGTTCATATCTATATATATGAAATTATATGTATTTATTGTTCATATAAGTTTTTCCACACACACACACACACACATATAAAAATTATGCTTATATATATATATATATAAAATGTTCGTATAAATTATTAAAATAGTAAATTCATGCTTGTTCATATAAATTGTTTTCTTTTGTATATATATTGATTATGTATAAATTATGTCCATATGTATGTATATATAAATAATTAAGTTAATATATATATATATATACACACACACATATATAAAATGTTCCTATAAAATATTATAAAAGTAAATTCATGCTTGTAAATATAAATCCATGCTTCTTAGTCGTCCTCAAAATAGAGGACATTTTTAGAATCCCTCCTGGATTGTAGGTCAAAATGTTGGGTGGGTCCTGGAAAAGGAGGACATGTCTGGTCACCCTGCTTTTTAGTCGTGCTCAAACTGGAGGACGTTTTTGGAATCCTTCCTCAGTATAGGTTGAAATGTAGGGCAGATCCTGGGAAAAGAGGACGTGCCTGGTCCCCCTGCCCTGAAGGGAAGGCCAGCTGGAGAGTCCTTATTATCACTTCCTTCCATGTGTGACTCTTGGGCTCTCTTGAGCCACAGTCAAGATGGCTCAGGTGCAGAGATTGGGTTTTGAGTTCTTTCTTTCATCAGGCTACATCCGCACCGCAGGAATAATCCAGGCTGACACTGCTTTAACTGCCATGGCTCAATGCTGTGGAATCCTGGGATTTGCAGTTGTGGTGTTTGACCACTCTACAAATTCCAGAGCTTTGAGCCAGGGCAGTTAAAACGGTGTCAATCTCTCTGTATGTGTGCTTTGATTGTGAGTTCTTGCCTGGCAGGGGGTTGGAATGGATGGCTCTCGATGTCTCTTCCTACTCTATGATTCTATGAATCTGGATTATTTCTGATGTGCAGATGGAACCTTTAAGTCTTCAAAGGGGTCTTGTAGCACCTTTGAGACTAAGGCTGCGTCCACACTGGAGAAATAACTGGTTTGACACTGCTTTAACTGCCCTGGCTCAAGGCTATGGTATTCTGGGAGTTGGAGTTTTTTGTGGGCTCAGAGCGTCCTCTCTGGGCCCACAACAAACTCCAACTCCCAGAATCCCATAGCCTTGAGCCAGGGCAGTTAAAGCAGTGTCAAACCAGTTTATTTCTCCAGTGTGGACCAAGCTTAACAGTAAGAGGCTGGTAGTATGAGCTTTTGTAGACTTAAGTCTGCTTCCTCAAACATACATCTGAGGACATAGGCTCAAATCTACAAAAGCTGATGGTACCAGCTCCTTTCTTTCATCTAGTCTCAAAGGTGCTACGAGATCCCTTTGCACGCCGCTTTTCCAGACTGACATGGCTATTTGTTTGAATTCTCTCAGTCTTGTGGTTTGTTCTGGCTTGTGTTAAGTATAAGAGTACAGAGGACTGCACTTCTATTAGTCTATGGCTGCCATTACAAAGGACTAGAAGGAGGAGAGATTTGGAGGGCTGAATTGCCTCCACAAAGAAAGGATTGGCAGTGTTATGTGCAAAAGGACTTGTGACATGAAGAACTAGTGGGTGGAGTCCTTTTGAGGGTGGCTTCGCTGTGAAGCTGAAAGAGACTTTGTCTGATACCCAATTAGCCTCTTTGTTCTCGGCTTTCAGCTCGTACTTCTGGGGTTTCATCTCATGCACTGCTCCAGCTTTCTTACGTTGCCTTCTCTGTGCTGCATGTCAGACTCCAGCTTCTGAGATGCTGAATTATTTCCGTAACTGGCAATGCTGGGGAAATAAGGATACTTATAGAATGATGGAGCTTTCTTTACTGTCTTGCTCTCACATCTGTACATGGTGATGGGCAATACCATGGTTTAGAGCTGGTTCTCACCTTAGTGTTCGGAGTTATATCTTTAGGATTTAAGATTTGAGTTGTGGTGCTGGAGAAGAGTCCTGAGAATATGGTCAATGCTCAAGAAGACAAACAAATGGGTCCTAGGACAGATCAAGCCTGAACTCTCCCTGGCTTCCAGGATGACACATTGTGAGAAGGAATGAATCATTAGGAAAGGTAGAGGGTAGTAAAAAGAGAGGAGGACCACATGCCAGATGTACTCCATCAGAAAGACCAAGGGGCCTGAGCCTGCAGGATCTGAGCAGAGGATGAGGACAGGGGTTCTTGGAGATGTCTCATCCATAGGATTGCCATTAGTTGAAGCCGACTCAAGGATAGTGAACAACAGTAAGAGTGATGGTGGCAAAGCTTTCAAGGATGACTTGTTTTTGGTACTGTTGGACTGGTACTACCTCAGCAGGATTTGCTAGTTTGGTGTGAGAACATAAAGGCATGTTCAGAAGTTCATGTTGCAACTTGTTACTTGCACTGTCAGGTGAATAATTTCTGTCTTCTTGATGTTGAAAGTTTGGAACAAAGATAAGCTATTGATATGTTTATACAGTAAAACATGTTGTCATGTAGGATCTTTATGGTATAAGTTCGTAGATATTTTAGTGAGGCTAATTGCTAGAAATCTACCAGTGTTCTTAAGACACTAAGGGTAATGTACAGTATAATCTTGGTCACCACAGTTTGATAATGTGATAGCTGCTAACACTTGAAGTTACTGCCCCATTGTGGATTTTGAGTACAGTAGGGTCTCGATTATCCAACCTTCGGTTATCCAACATTCTGGATTATCCAACGTTGCAGCAGCTGTGATTTCTTTAAATTTTCTGTGATTTCTTTAAATTTTCAGAGGACTGAACTGTTTATACTGTACATCACAATGTTGATCAGTGATTTCTTTACATTTACTTTTACTGTTATTACAATAAATACTTTTGGAATTCAAAGTGATTTCAAGGCTTTTCTTGGACCTTCCGGATTATCCAACATTTTTGGTTATCCAACTATCAGCTGGTCCAGTTTATGTCGGATAATCAAGACTCAACTGTAATTAGGTTGAGTTGGATCAGATCAGATTGCCTTTTGGACTGGATGGCCCTTGTGGTCTCTTCCAGCTCTGTGAGTCTGTGATTCCACAAAAAAGAATTGTGGTCATAACTGCAAAACTGAGGACTTACTGGTAAATTTGAACCTTGTAGACAAGATCTGGATTTTTTAAAAAAGGCCTTTTTTGCTCTAACAAACCAGTTCTGTGGCATCACCTGGAACTTACTTCCTCTTAACTCTGTAACACCAGATTTGCTCTGGTTAGGTACACGGAGTTGAATGTCCCTTATCAGAAATTCCAAAATCTGAAATATTCCATTTCCAAAACTTTTTCATGGGTGACTCAGATAGGGACATCTTTGTTTTCTGATAGTTCAGTGTACATTAACTTTGTTTCATGTACAAACCTAATAAAAATATTGAAGAAAATTGCCTTCAGGTTGTGTGTACAAGGTGTATATGAAAAGTAAATAAATTTTGTGTATAAACTTGGGTCCTCTCTCCAAGATATCTCACTGTGTACATATATGCAAATACAGGTATGCCAAAATCCAAAACAGTTCTGCTCCCAAGGGAGACTCATCCTGTAAGTGTAAGTTATATTTTTATCCTGCCCTATCTTCCAAGAAACTTGTTTTACATTCTCTCTCTTTCCCCTGGGTTAGCTGAGAGTAGTTAGCCCTATTTTACCCAGTAAGCTTTTCGGCTGATTGGTCTTCTGATCTTATCATGTAACATGGTATAGTTTTTCCCCTCTACAAATCTGAGGCTCTCCCTGCTTCCTCATTCTCCTCACATTTTAGTGTGGAAGATAATGTTCAGACACATGAATCCTGCTGTTATCTCCAGTTTGAATGAAAATAGCAGAGGGATTTCACCCTGCCCCTTGCTCTCATTCTTGATGGAGACTACAAAGAGAGTGTGTGGTAGGATTACTGCTGTCATTTCACACTAAAGGTAATTTTCTTGCCCTCCTTGCATTTCCTCATGGAGTGGGAGTGTGGTGGGGAAGCAGTGTTCCTTTATCTCCAATTTCACACCCAAGACAGTTGGGTAAAAGAAAATGGACAGATGGGAATGGGTGGGGGATAGATAATTTCAGAGAAGGGTGGAGTCTGTTGACAGGACCTTTCTACTTTTAATGCCACTGACCCTCTTCCCACCGTGTGTACATAAATATGTAGTGAGTTTCCTCTTTTATGAAGAATCAAATAGTCACAATCTGACTGATAACTTGGAAGGATATTTTGATTCCCTTGCTTAATTGCATTTTTCTCTCTTGCACATGGCTTTGTCTGCTAGCTGTCATGAACTGTGTGGAGCTACTTGCTGCACATGTGCTTTTATATGATATATCTGGTCAAAGCTCATGACCTAGGCTGAGGTTGACCTGTGTGCATCTGTGTAGAAGATCTGATGTATATATTTATAGCTGGGTTTCTTGCATATATTTGTTGAATTGTTTTTGAATGGGTGTTTTTAATATCAGGAGAAAAGATTTCTAACCTTTTAAAAGAGTAATAAAGTGATACTGTGGTTCCACAAACCCTGGAAGGACTCTTTGACTAGATTTTTTAGATTTTGTATTCTGTAGCATCATTACATGGGTACTGAACAGTGTGTGGAGCGTGAAGGACTTGTTTTTCATAATAAAAAGAATAAAACAACCCTTTTCTTCCCAGCAGGACAAAAGGAACAAGCTGTTGAATGGTACAGAAAGGGGATTGAAGAACTGGAGAAAGGAATAGCAGTAGTAGTTACAGGTCAAGGTAAGTCCACCTTGTGAGTGCAGTTTTACAAATATATATGGAGCGCTCTCTCTCCCTCTCTAAAACTAGTTTGGATAGGGAAACGGAATAATTGAGTAAAACTATTTTGTTGTAGCATTAAAATTAATTATTCTTGTATAATTAAAACAAGTAATTCTTTTAGTATAAATTTCTCCTCTATCCCACTGTCTTATTACTGTTTCTATGGATCGAGTAAGTATTCTTTGAAACTATTCTCTGCTTCAAGTTCATTTGAAGCAGTATTAATAGAAGATATAGAAAGCAGGTCTAATCTGCTCTTGTGCCTCTATACCGGCAGCTTGATGTACAGAAATTAGCATGTGATGTTTCCACATCATAGGAGTAAGTTTGTCTCCTTTTCTTGACTAATTATAGCTTACTGTGCAAACAACCTCTACAGTAAGAGGTTGAAAACCTATTATTTATTCATTCATTCATTCAGTTTATACCCTGTTTTTCCCCTGGGAAGGGAGAGTAAATTTGGAAGTAATTTGTTTACATGCTACTTAAGATTGGGCTGTACAGTGGTCTCCCGGGATCCGAATCCCCCGGGGAACGAAATCCCCGGGGAACGAAAGAGCCGGGGGAGAAAAAAAGCCCCCGGCCAACGAAAAAAACCCTGGGTTGCGAAAGAAATTCGCAACCCGGAAGTTTTAAAACAGCGCGCTTACGGCGCGCTGTCCGTTGGCGAAAGGGGTCCCCCGGGTTGCGAAAACTTCCAGGATATGAAGGTAATCCCAGAACGGATTACCTTCGTAACCCGGGGGACCACTGTAATTTAAATTGTACAGGATTTGTTCTGTTGCAGTCTATTAAAATCTTGACTATCTGGTTGGCACACTGGATCCAAAACAGATTTTATTCCTATCTGTTGAATGATGCTGGTTGGCAAACTGATAGTCTAGATGTCAGTTATATAATGAATTACCGGTATACTAATTTCAGACCATCATTTTGAACAGCACCCACCTAGACCAGTAGTGGAAATTTTGCAGCTTCCAAAACACTAAACTCCTAGCATTCCTCACATTTGGTATGTTGCCAGGGGATGATACAGCCCCAAAACATTTGGAGGTCTACATGATTTCCACCCGTGATTTAAACCATGTTAAGATAAAGTCTGGAAATCATGTGGTCTTGCAGATTTAACTACAACTCCTGTTGCCATTAGCTAGTATGATCAATAGAACGCGGAACAATGGATGCAAACTGCAGGAAAAGAGATTCCACCTCAACATTAGGAGGAACTTCCTGACAGTAAGGGCTGTTCGACAGTGGAACACACTCCCTCGGAGTGTAGTGGAGTCTCCTTCCTTAGGGGTCTTTAAGCAGAGGCTGGATGGCCATCTGTCAGGGATGCTTTGACTTGGAGTTCCTGCATGGCAGGGGGTTGGACTGGATGGCCCTTGTGGTCTCTTCCAACTCTATGATTCTATGATTCTAGTCAAGGCTCATGGGAGCTGAATTCCAGCAATATTGAGAGAGAGACAGATTTCCTATTCCTGTTTTTTATTATCATGATTGCAGTCTTAGTCCTTAGGAACTACTGTATTTGGAATACTGAGATGCTGTTGCACTTTACTGTCTAACATGTTGCAGACCTCACAACCTCAAGTACACCCTATGCGTTAAGAGAACTGTTAATAGTCAGACTGCTATGTATATGCATGGCTTCACATCAGAGCTCATAAATAAGAAATGAAGTGTGGGAGAAAGGCTATGCAGTGCACAGGTGTCTTTTTCCACTGTATTCACTAGGCCTTTATTGCATGTTTTGCCTCTTTACTGTCCAAAAGAACAAAATGCAGAAATTCGGGAAATAGAGAATGAATAAATATTCTCCTGGATATTAGATTCATGTGCCCATGATCCATTTACTTGAATTATTATTTTAAATGGATAATAAGTCTGTATGTATCACTTGGTTATGGTTACTTTTTATCTGATGACGATCTGTTTTCCTTTGTGGGCAGCATGAGTGAGTGTCAAAAGACAGTGAGTTGTTTTCCTCAGGTTTATTTTGAGTCCTCATATTAGCATCTTTTTCTTTTCTCTTTAAAGCAAGATTAAAGTTTTAAGCATATGCATCATTTTGATGTCAGAAGGCACCAAATTTAGGTTTAATTAGCAAAACCAATATATTAAAATTATTGTATAAATTGGAGGTGGCTGATAGATTAACATTCATTAATATCTTATTAGATTTTTAAAAAAATTAATGACTTTGGGGACTAAGATCCAGCCAAATATGTTGACTTTGAAGTACCATTGATTTCTGCTGGATAGAGTCTTCACTGTCTTCACTGAAATAAACAGGACTGAAAAACATCTTTTGCTTTTGCCCTAATTTATGAATCTCTAATTTGAATTATCATTTTTCATAAAGAGTCCTAATGTTGTCACTGGCGTCATTCTAAATGTAAAGAAGGAACACAAATATAAAAAAGGAACTGACTAACTATGGATAAAGTGATGAAATATAACTGCTCTCTATCTGTTGTTATTAATTGTGCTCATTTGCATCCCTTCCCCATGTGTGTCCCTGTACCTAAAGAGAGAAAAGCATGTATAGACTTGTAATGTTAGGTAAGCGTGTAAAACATGGAAGCTTTTTGCTGTGGTAGTCACTTCTAGACGCATTTCTATTTTGCAATGTCATTTGAATATTTTGTTCACATTCTTGTGGTAGAGTATAGAAGCAACATTGCTGTTGTAACTGTGCCTGAATATTTAACTTTCTTTTTAAGGAGATCATTATGAACGAGCTCGCCGTCTCCAGTCTAAAATGATGACAAATTTGGCAATGGCCAAGGACCGTTTGCAACTGTTAGGTACTACTTAATATTATTGTTTTAGAAAACTATAGAAATTACAGTTGTGCAATGCATATATTTCAGAAGTATGTATTGATACTGGAGAGGAATTAGAAATTTTAAAAGAGTTGGGATTCTTATACTCTTATAAAAATTCATATCAGGATTAATGTTTACCTGCATAGAGTTTGTGTACCCACTGAGATAGAAATAGAAGAATAAACTTGGAAAGTTTAAGGTAATTGATTTGTCAGGTAGAAGTACATTTAGTGGAGAATGGTGTAAGGGGGATAATTCAGTGGTGGAAAGCATAGGAAGAGCAATTGTCTGGAAGATGAAAACGCCAAAATATCTACCTACAAATTAGGCTTAGTGATGAAAAGTGACAAATTATGGAACAGACTGATTATCCTGTTTATTTTGGAATCTGCTTAGAGTTTTAGTTCAAATCTAGACAGCTTTCTAAAATACACAGTGGACTCAGAGGTGACCAGTTTTTTTTAACAATGACATCATATTTAAAAGTATTAAAACAAATAAAAAAAGACCACAAAACAGTTAACTTGCACATTGAGAAAAGCAAACCAAAATTAGGTAGCAGTTGCTAATAGAGTGTTAACCTGATTTTAAGTAACCCACATGATTCTTTGATGTCATTAAATCATATCTTTTCCCTTCTTTATTTGAATGTCATGGTTTGAATGACAGCATAGTCATTGGAAAATCAAATTTTATTTGCTGAAGAAAAGGCATAATAGAACCTCTGTATGGGGATGATTGAGTCCCCAGATCCCATGACTTATTCCAGTAGTGTGAGGTCCTTGCTGGTGATGACATTTCTGGAGAATTACTAATCCATAATAATTTCTACTGCGATTAAAGAAGCTTTCTAAGACATAAAGCTGTAAACATTTTACCCAACTTTTTGGCCTACAATGTCCACAATCTAACAGCTACTGTAATAAAATCACTTTTTCCACTTTCCCCACTTGTGCCCAAAGATAAGTTGAATCATATCACATCAAGATATTTAAGGAACATGTACACTTTCCCAGGTGTAAGAGAACTTTTATTTTCTTGTTTGAAGAGGCAGCAGATTTCCACAGCAATGATTGATTTGGAGTCAGTCAATCCTGCTCCTAGAGGAAAGTAAGTTGCTATATTATAGTTCAGGAGTGTAACCACACATGTGCTCTCTTATGCTGTTTTACCTTCCTTTCCCTCTGGTTCCACCTTTTTCTAAAGTGTTTCCATTAAAATTGGGCACTCCTCAAAATGGGGGCCTGTCCTTTGCTATCTATCTCTAAAAGCACATTTCATCTCAATACATCTTTTCTAACTGATAAAACTATAAGTGGAAGGTGATTTTTTTTCCATATTAGGCTTTCTGTGTAACACTTGCACTGCAATTTTGTGAATTTGTAATTATATTTTGGGTAGTTTCCAAATCATTGTTCTGTTCTAGTTGAAGAACTGGAGGGAGACACAGGCCCAAAACTCACAGGACAAATAAAGTGCCTTTTGGGTGCTTTGGGGGCATGGAGTTCAAACAACACATCTCCAAACTGTCAGGAAGTTGCTCTGAGGCTACTTAAGGCAGCCCGAAGCCAATCCAAAAAGGAACGGCAGAAAGCTGTTCCTGCCCGCAGCCTGTTCAGGACTGTGGTGTGTGGTTGCTGTGGTCATGGGGCAATCAAGGCTGGAGTGGTCTTTGGCTGCTCCTTTTGCCCCAGCTGCTTCACCCCTAAGAGACCTATATTTGATTGTCCACAAGATCAAAATCTCCAATCACTTGATCTAAATGAATTGCAAATAATTTTTTAAACCCTATAAAACATTTGGAATTTACCTTCTAGTTTCTATGTTTCAAGCCAAGCAGATAAGTCTTTATATTCTGGCCAATCTACTTAGAAAAATAAGAGGCAGGGATGAAAGTAGTATTTGCTATTATTCATTTCCTGGCCAAGAAATGGGTTTTCTGATGCTTGGGAAACCAGGTCAGGAAGATTAATGCAATTGCAAGCATTTTGCACAATTTTCACCTGGTAGTCACATATTCCAGTGTTTCAGGAAATTTTTCTGCCCAGAAACACACTTGTGTGTTTGTGTGATAATAGCAATAGCAAGTACATTTCTATATACCACTTGTCAGTGAACTAGCACTCCCTAAGCAGTTTACCATATGAAATCCAATTGCCCCCAACAAGCTGGGTTCTCATTTTACTAACCTACAAAAGGATGGAAGGCTGAGTAGACCCTGGAGCCCTGCTTGGGATTGAACTCACAACCTTGTGGCTGCAGTACTGGCATTAACCAACTGCACCACCAGGGCAGTGGATTTCTGCACATGAACCACTTTTTGTGTGCTTTCTGTGCAAGATTGCTGTTTTCTGTACAAATCCATCAATCTTGTACAAAATATGAAAAAAGTTTTGCTCAAAATTATAGCCACATGATTTTGTTGTGCAATATTGCTAGGGCTTTTTGTGTATGTAGAAAACAGCAATTTTGCACAAAAAACACACGTGGCTTTTTGGAAACAGTGTTTTTTTGTTCAACCTCCCCCCCCCCCATAACTCTCATGCAAAAAACTTGTCAATTTCTGTGCAGACTTGTATTTTACCCCACATGTGTGGGGCATAGCAATTTGGGCTTCCTTTTGGTGACTAGAATAAATGAATCTGGTTCTTTCTACGTAGTCTTGATTTCTATTGAATTGGTGTAACCTATAAAATAGGTATTTTAAAAATGTCTGTTTGTATCTTCCTCATATTTTCTAGCTCACAATTCTCACCCAAGGAAAAATCAGGCTCAGATTAGAAATGACAAACAGTATTCCTTTCCATCCCCCTATCCTGTGTGTGTTTGGAGCTCAAATCCAGTTTCTATCTTGTACTCAGCTTTTTGGACAGGTTGTGCATTCTTTCTGATGAGTCACAATCTTTTATGGCCAGACAGGATTCCGTAGCCGCCATTTTCTTTTGTTGCCTCCCTGCATCCTGGTTATTTTTCTGCAGTGATTTAGAACTCCCCTTCCAGCTTAACTGGTGTTAACCAGAAATATAGCTGGAGGAAAGTGTTAAGCAGCATGTCCTTTATTATCTGTATCTCTACTTAGACCCACAGTCCTCCAAGGTCATGTTTTAAGACATATGTTAGTTTTGTTTTGTGTTTTTTTTACAATGGACTTAGCCTGGATATACTTTCAAAATTTGTTGTTAAGGTCCATAGCTTAAAAAAAGTAGACATTGACAGTTTGTGCAGTTCTACTCAGAGTAAAGTCACATTTGTTTTATCCTAAAACAAATAAAATCTTTATTTGTTTTAGGACTTTAGAATAGTTTTCAAATGTACTATACCATATGCTGGCAATGGCCAGTGTACTGTATAGAGTCTTTAAAAAGTGTGTGGAAAATATAGAAGTTTATATACTTCTGATCTGATGTAATGAAAGGACTGAGTTAGCTTTGGAGTTTTTACTAATATGGCTTCAAATTGATTTTGTAAATACAGTAGATGAAAATTATTTGCTGAAATACTGGGGTTGACGATATCCTTTCTTTGATAGCTCCTTAGTATGAAATGTTATTTAGTTTTATCACATGATTCTAGTGTTCATTTTGAAGTAAAAAAAGTCTCTTTTGTATCATAGTCAATGACAGTAAAACCTAGCCTTATCCAGATATTTTTAATTAAAATATTATTCTTTATAAAATTTTAATTAAAAGGCTCTGGATAAGGTCAGGTTTTATTGTCATTGTCTATGATACAAAAGGGACTCCCCCTCTTTAAAAAAAAACACTTGAAAACTGCTAAAACTAATCCAGCAAAAGAGTGTACTGCTTTCTTGGAATCAGTCATGAATGAATATTGAAAAGTAAAAGGAAATAAAGCTTTTGAGAACTGAGACATAACAATTTATTTGAAAAATTTCAATTTGCCTTTCCCTGTAAAAACAACAAAATGCCATTAAAATGATTACAGCATGCAAAAATTATATCAGATTAACTGAGTGGGTGGGAGCTAAAAGAGATCCGTAAGATGAGACACAACAGCTAAAAAGTTCCTCTTCCCCATAACCTTCCTTCTCAATGCCTCTGAGGAGCATTTAAGCATATACAGAGATAGTTGTGAGAGTCAATGCTTCTACAGGTCTTGAGGCTGTAAGCTGTGTAAGGGCTTAAAGGGAAGCACCAGCAGTTTGCATCTTTTTCTAGGCTCTTTGTGCATATATCAGATCGGTTTCAGTTGCCTGATTATTAATAGCCTACTGATAATTATTATAGGTATTGTAGTTTATAGTCTGGAGATGAACTATTGCATTCAGGGAGAACTGTTCTGCTCATAGAGAATGGAAGTTCTGAGAGAATGAAGGACAAAGGCTTTCACTTGCTCTTTAACTGGCCATGTGCTTGGCTGTAGTTCTCATCATCTCATGCAACTGTGGGGCTTTCTAGATTGGCAGGAAAGTGTGACATGAAGTTGCCTTTTCCTTAATGCTTAGCAGCTGCACCACAGCCTTTAGATGGAGCTGCGCTGTTCCGCAGTTTTTAAAAAAGAAGCTGGGAAAACCAACACCTTTTTAAAGGCGCTTCTTCTCCCCTAAAACGCAAAAAAAGCGTTTTCATGGCACACTTTCCCTTTTTCTCATCTTAAGGCTAGACTTTCATGCAGGCATGAACACACTTCTTTTTGCCAATCTAGATCAGGCCTGTGTCTATTTAAGGTGTAATAGCATTTTGAGGGGCACCCACTTCAGAGCTGGGAAACAATACAAGTACAATAAAAATATTTATGTTATGAGATGAAAGGTCAAATCTAGTTTTCTGGGATGGTATGATAACCATAATCTTATTTGAATGCAAATTTTGGGCATCTTCTAATTTTTAGGAGGGAGTTAGTACAAATCTATGTTTTAACTCATATTACAAAATAAGATTGTTCATTTAAGGCCTTTTAGTTAAGATAGCTGGCTGTCAATTGTTTACATGGAAGCATATAATAATCTATAATACACTGAAAATGGAAGGCCACGTTTGTACAGACTTGGATGCTGAGAAAGCAGTAATTATGGAAAACATTTTATGAGCCAAATTTGCACTGAAATTTGCTTTTTCACCATAGCTGTATTTATTAAGAATCCAAAGAAAACGGATGTTAGCATAACTTTATAAAATAGTTCACCTTCTAAAGTAATAATAAATAAACTAATGCAGAATAAACACATTCCTCATTAAGAAAGAAGACTGTTATGACTTTTCAAGTGCAGGAGGATATTTAGTAAGAGATGTTAACTTCCTTCAGAAGCATGATGACTAATGACCAATATAAAGCATGGAGGTAATAGAAATTGCAGGATTTATTGGAATTTTTCTTATGAACATATTAGACTTGTCAGAGAGTCTTCTTTATGGTTTCATATATAATTACTATTGTTCAGTAATACTCAATAGTTTTGAGTATTAAAATACTTAAAAATTCAATAATGTAGTGGCTGTTTACTGCTCAGTTTCTTGATCATTTGATGTATCTATGATAGAAGACTTGTTAAGTAGCTTGCAATTAGTTAAAATTAACATTTTATATCATGGCATTAGCTGTTAAAACATGTGTTAATAATTATATGGAAATATTTCCCAGTTGACCTTAATACAAAGATAAGATCTCGGTCCAACTTATACCAACAACTTGCAGACATTCCTTTTTCACATGGAGATAGATAGCCATAAGTCTTTGCATAGTGCATTGAAAAGTTCCCCACCAGTTTTTTCATTGTTACTCCTGACTAATTCAGCTATTGACTGCAGTTCATTACTTTTTCATAATAGCACATCATTTATTAGATGTACTTGTAATTTCATTACATAGTCAACATTAGACTTGTGCTTTGTAATTTTAATCCATATCAAATCAATTGATGGCAAAGTCATTTCGGTATGATTAGTGTATGTAACTTTCATTGGTTCATTTTTTGTTTTTTATTTTTCCTTTCCCCTCCTCTGTTTTGTTGCATAGAGAAGATGCAGGCAGTTAAGCAAATCCCCAAGCCGCAAATGGAAGTGTATAGTGACAGTACTAACCTGGTGTATCGCAATGGACATCTCCAGTCAGGTGGGTTTGGTTTTACCAGCACCTAAATAATTAGGGGGATGTCTGTCAGTGCCTATTCAAAAATAAACAAAATATGCAGTGCTAAATTGCCTGCTGCTAATCAGTTTTTAAAATGTTTTATGTTTAAAAGTTTTGTATAAGTGCATTTCATCCTCAAAGTTATCTCACCATGGTTTTTGCTAAACTGCTTTTCTTGTATTTTAAGTTTCCTCCATCTTAAATTAACTAGTTGTGAAGGTATGGCATTAATTATTTGTAAAATTTCTAATGGTTTTAAAAGGTAATGTAGTGGACTGAAAATAAATCAGTATATCTAGGCCTTCTAAAATATCAGGAAATATAAATCCATACATTTTGTGGATGGTTCTAAAGCGTAAGGTGTAAAATGTTTGGATTATTCTGATTTTTATTTTCTGTTAACCAAGCATTATTTATGTAACTTCTATTCAAGGAATTGGCTCACTGTTTTTTGTTGCTAGGTATGCTTAGGATGACAAAAGAAGGCTGCATTCATGTGTACACTGGAATATTAAATAGGAGTATTATATTTGAAAAGCATCTGTTCTACAAAGAGTGAGAAAAACTGATGTGACAAAGTACAAAAGGGGTCTCTGGTGGAGGCATATCCTATTACCATAAAGATGCCGTATATTTATTTTTCTAAGCTTTCATGTTTTTTAGTACACAATTTAAGGATGCTAGGCAGAAGTAATTTTACCACACACATAATCTTTTTAAAATAGTTTTTTTTTTTTGGATTAATTGAAAATGTACTGTCAAGTGTACAAATTTAGCTAAAATATAAGCTTGGTTTTTAAATATTTTTTCCTTATAAATCCGGTGTATTATGTTTTTCTCTTGCTTTTCCCTGTGTGGAAATGATGGTTTTTGGGTTTTGTTTTGTGTTTTTTTTTTTTTTTTTGAAAAAGTGAATGCTTATTAGATTTGGATCAGAAATATACTGTACCCTGTTTTCAACTTTAACTTGAAATCTCAAAATCTATTTAGAGAAAGTTATGCAAACTTTGACTTTGCCCATATACTTATAGTGATGTTAAGCATGGTTGTGTGTTATGAGCTTGATGTTTGCACAGGTGGAATCGTGAACAAGAGGGTCACTGCAAAAGAAAATGCTGTTTCTTCTGTAGCCTCAATTGCAGCTCTTTTCTCTAGTTCTATACTACCCCCCCCCCCCCATTCATGGGATTGAGATTTGCAGATCTGATTATTCATGGTTTTGTCATCAACCTTCCGAAGCCTCCCCTGCAGGGCAAAGATCACCATGTGCACATTCAGACAACAGTCTCAGGTTTTGGGAATGGGGAGCACCAGTGATTGCCATAGCTGCTCCCAACTGCCTCCCAATGTGTGTTGCTCTATGGGCTGTATGCAGGATGATGTATGCCCTTTTCAGCAACCTGGTCTTTCTCATCTTCTTTCTTTCTGCATTGAGGCAGGTTGGCTTCTGTGAGCCTGAAACAGAGCGGTTACTCGCAATCAGGTGTTGTGTAGACTGGGAGCTTGGAAGTGGATAATGAAAAAACAATCCAGCAACTCCTTCCAGGCTTTAGGCACACAGAGGCCAGCCTACCTCACTGGGGAGAGAATGAAGGTGAAAAAGACCAGGCTTCTGGAAAGGGCATACAGCTGCATACTGCCCACAGAACAACAGGCTTTGGGAGGTGGCTGTTGCTGTTGCACCCAGCAGTGTTGGGCATGCGGAGGGCAGACCAACCACCTCCTAAAGCAGGGTGCTGTGTGCATATCTGCAGTAGTTCATTCCTCCCCCCCCCGCCCATTTCTTTCAAAGTGTGGGACTCTGCTTTTAATGCATGCATGGCAGCCCCAGGCTTTAGGAGGGAGCAGCAGCTGTGGAGCCTGAGCACCAGGCACACATTCTTCATATTCCCCCCTCCAGGGATTCTCCCAGCTGCCCACTTGACAAGCCTGAGGAACTTTCCTGGGAAGGGAGCTTTGACTCCACTTCCACTGTATATGCGTGGTTTTTAGCCAGTTTTGTGGTGATCCTGTGCCCTTAATTCCCTTGAATGTAGAGGGCTGACTATATTCAGCTAAGTAATAACATTGACTAGGCTGTAATCATGAGCCATTTGTGATCTAGTAAAATTTCCCTTGTGCAAGAAATTTCAGAATAAAATGCTCTTCAGATGCCCAGTATGGAGAGAGATGAGTCTTTCAGGCAGGTTAATCACATGATGTTTCAGGCTATTCCCTATCTTTTTTCTCAGTATTAAAGAATATTTTGCCCCTGCCTGAAAAATGAGTTTTAAAAAAAGAAAGGAAAGAAAAATAGACCAATCACTATAAGTTTGTCCAATCCCTCATCCCTTCCCTATTTTCTGCCCTCTTTCCATTCTCCCTCCCAGCAAATGCCTCCTTTTGATTTTTATTTTTTTAAAAACTCTCTCTGAAGCCTTAACACTAAAGTGGTAAGCTCCAGTAGTGCTGTTACTGTGTTTGGAAAGATCAGCCCCTGGACAGTATTCAATTTTAATTAACACGGTTGCAAGCTTGAATTTAGAAAAATGAAAAAAATCAGTTTATAAAATGCTTTTATTCCCATCATATACACTGTGGAGGGCGTGGAGGATTTGGGTAGTACTGGCTGGAGCAGGTGTGACAAGCATGACCGACCGCATTTGAAATATAGATGTGTGTGTGAGCAAGTAATCTTTCCAAGCAATAGCATTATTGAATCCTGCCATTTTAATGCAAGGTTTAAAATGAGGTTTATTAAACAAAAAGAAAAGGGGAATAATGTTATTGCATCTTACTGCTTTAGCTGCACTAGCAAGTCCAGTTAAACTGATACAATTTAAAAAACAAAAACAAAAGCAATGTCTAGAACTGTGTGGTTCCTAAATTTCAGGAAATTTTACATGTCTAACCATTGATACCGTGTACACTTTTATGACCTATTGGAATCATATGTGTTGAACCAGCAGCTGCTGTTAGTATGCTGCTACTACTACTACTACTACTATTACTATCATCATCATCTATTTATAGAGTGCTGTAAGTAAGCAGCAGATTAACAACCAGTAATTTGTTACTAACAGAAGTGAATAGGTGACTTCAGTTTAGTTATTAACTATAACTTGAATGTCAAGTACATGCAAATCTGTTTTCCAGTGACAAGAGTCTCATACTGATGGCGATGAGTATATCTCCTAGTAATAAAAAATAATAGCTATACTTATTCAAAACTCATATTAAGAGCATCACACAGAAGGCCTCCTGAATATTTTGCTATATGCAGTGGGCACTGAACATAAGATAATTAAATGGGTGGAAACATATGACCCTCCAGAGTCTGGATAGCAACTCTCAGCTTCCCTTACCATTGGCAGTGCTGCCTAGGGCTTTTGGGGATTGTAGTCCAACAACATCTGGAGGGCTTCATAATTCTCAGCTCCAGTTTAAAAGAACTTCAAAAAAGGGCATTCTGAAAGTTCATTCTCCCTCCAAGGCTGATCTTTATGTAGATATATCTTATACAGGTTTCCTGGTGCCTCTTTCTTATATCTTCTTCTTTTCTTCTTTCCTTCATTTTTTTAATAATCAAAAGCCATGCAAAAAGATGTTTTGCAAAAGTAAACCCTTTGGCCTAATTTAGTAAAAACACTTCAAATTCTTGTCAGAACATTAATATTTACATCTAAATTTGTAAAAAAAAAGGTCATACAACACATGTAGCACATCTAGTGTTTGGGGATTTACAACATTAGATTTTACTTCAGTTCAGTAGGCTATTGCAAGTTGTCAACTTGATAAATTTGAGCATAGATATACATCTATAAGTGTTGATCTGCTATATCTCAGTTACTTTTACTGAAATATGTATACCTCAATAATGGAACTATTTATTCCCAAGAAGTGAAGAAAAATGTTATATGTACTAAAAACCCTTGTATGAAGAAGGGGAAGATGAGGGCCAAATAATGGAGAAACTTGTAAATTTATTTTTAGCAACACCTGAGAAAATTGGAGGAAAAATGAGTGTGAAAAGAACAATTTTAATGGAGTATCTGAAAGTTTCTTATTTTTACTACCTTGTTTCAGTTGCTAAACTATTTTTTTGTCAGGATAGATAGAAATAATTGTTGAATCCCATTTATCCTTTATTGTGTCTGCAAGCCTGTTTTCAATTGCTTCATATTGGCTTCATACAGTTCATGATTATACTTGAAATATTTTTGTTGGGAGAGGTGAGGAGCAGTTGTTCAGTATTCCAGATGCTGTTGAACTGTAGCTCCCACCAACCTTTACCCCTTTAATCAATGGTGAGGTATGCTGGAAGTTGCAGTTTAATAACATCCAGAGGGCCAGATTTTTGTTAGCATATATGTTGTACCCCACCCCGATTGCTCACCCAGAGGGACGGGGTATAAATAAATTATTGTTGTTATTATTATTATTATTATTAAGATGCCGGTCAGCAATTCGAGGCCCAGGTGCCATGTGACAGAGTGAACTTCCATCACTATTCCCAGCTTCTGTCAACCTAGCAGTTCAAAAGCATGTGAAAGTTCCTGTAGATAAATAGGTACCACTTTGGTGGGAAGGTAACAGCATTTTGTGTTGTCATGCTGGCCATATGATCACAACTCTGGCTCTTCAGCTTAGTAACAAAGATGAGCATTGCCCCCTACAGTCAGACATGACTTGACAACTTTGTCAAAATTTTAGTACATATAACATTTCCCCACACATACATGCATGCACACACACACACAATGTTTTTGCCAACTTGAGAGCTAGGGATCAAGAGTATGCATGAAATCATGGCTTAAAAAGCCAAAATGTGTAGAGGTTGAGGCTCCCTTATCTGAAATGCTTGGGATCAGAAGTGTTTTGGATTTTGGAGTCATTCAGATTTTGAAATATTTGCATATACAGTTGCCCTTCTGTTTTTGCAGACTTTGAATCTATGTCACTCATCTGTTTACGAATGGGGACAAAATGGGGGCATGCTGCCAATAGGGCTTGAATACCGGTGATTTCCCGTTTTCATGGGGAGGGGGTCCGGAATGGAGGGGCTACTAATTATAATGAGATGTCTTGACAATAAGACTCAAGTCTTAAACATGAAATTCATTTATGTTTATGTACACCTTATAAACTTAACCTAAAGGTAATTTTATATACAATATTTTTACTAATTTTGTGCTTAAAACAAAATTTGTGTACATTGAAGCATCAGAAAGCAAAGGTATCACTATCTCAGCTACCCATATGGACAATTTTGAATTTTGGAATATTTTGGATTTCAGAACCTTTATATACAACTTTTATGTACCCTCATACAGACTATTTGCTGCTGTTCAGGTTTGGTTTTAGGACCCCCTGTGGATACCAAAATCTGGATGCTCGAGTCCCAGTATATACAGTGGGTAGTATATTGATGTCCCTTATATAAAATGGCAAAATCATGGTTTACTTTTTTGGTTTCCCCCCTGAATAGTACGAATATTTTCAAGCCATGCATGGTTGAATCCATGGATGTGGAGGGCTGACAGTAATTGAAGCAAGACAGTACCATGTTAAACAAAGCAGTAGTTCAAACCACAATAGTTTATAACCATATATGTGTACACTTTGATCCTAAATAAATGCTAAATTTTTCTGGACTTCTCAGGAGCCTTCTGTACCATGGCATCCTTCTGCACTTGTTCTCTGGAGTGCAGATTAGTGGGATGGTATGGTGGTTTCAACTGTATCCAGAAAGCTGATTTTAGAAGATAATTCTGGTAGACTGGAGCTCAAATAGTTTATATTTACGCTGTGAAGTTTTGCAGGATTTCTTTTTGTCCACTGTTTTGAACATCTCTGTGTGATCATCTAGCAGCTTGGAGTTAAGCATTATCAATGTGCAGATAATATTCAACTCTGTAACCTATGTGCTGGATTTAAGAATCAATAATAGAAGTGACAGGGTTGATAAAATGAAGTGCAGTCCTTACGAGAGTGAAATTCTCTTGGAATATGGTTTGTCTTCAGAGGTGGTGGTCAATCTGTTCTGGATGGTTTTGCAATCATCCTAAAGCAGGTATGCAGAAAATGTGGTCTCAGGAGCCAGTTGCAATGTCTGAAATCTGTTTGAGACTTTCAGTGACTTCTGGTGGTATCCCAAACCCCTAAAACGCTTTACACTTTTTCAGACTTTTTGGTTTGAAAGTGGGTTCAGACGAAAAGATATGCTTTCAAATGCCCTATTTGCCCTATTTACGCCAAAAACTATCTGAAAATGGTGACTAGAAATGATGTAATGTCCTCTTGTCCCATGGAGGAGCCATAGAGGTTAAAATTGGCCCCTGCTCCCACACAGTTGCCCACCCTTGCCAGAAGAATCAGGTCTTCAGCTTGAGGGCACTCATTAATCCAGTTCTGTGGCATAAAGTGCTTTTTATCAACCAAGACTTGTATGTTTCTTGTACTCCATCCTAGATGTCTATGATTATTCATCCTCTTGTAATGGGCTATTTCATGAATATTGTCCAGAAAGCTCAGTTAATTTCAAATATAACTGCTGAGCTGCTAACTTTGAATAGTTTTTAGGAACATGTTTCTTTAATATAATAATATATAATAATATTATTAATATTATATATATTATTATTAACATGTTTCTTTAGTGCTAAAGAGTCTCGTGGGCTTTTACAAGTGCAGTTCAAACATCTTGGAACCTGGGAATTTTATCATCCTGTCTTGTCCCACATTATTCTGCCTGGCAGCATTTATGATGTTTTCTGGATTAAATAACAAAGCAAATAGAACAGATGGTAACTTGTTTGGCTGTGATGCCCAGTGTCTTGAATCTAGTAACATTCACACAGTCACTGCAGTCTTTTAGCAAAAAGGGGCCCTGGTGATGCAGTGGTTAAATGCCTGTACTGCAGCCACTCACTCAAAACCATAAGGTTGTGAGATCAAAACCAGCAAAAGGGCTCAAGCTCAACTCAGGCTTGCATCCTTCTGAGGTCGCTAAAATGAGTACCCAGATTGTTGGGGGCAAGTAGCTTACAGTTGTAAACCGCTTAGACACTCCTTAGGTGGTATGAAGCAGTATATAAATGAAGCTGTTTGTTTGTTTTAGGGTTTTGAAATAAATGTGTTTTTAGCTGTTTTAGTGTTTGTTTCTGTAAATATTTATTTCATTATTTTTTAAATTTTCCATCAGCCATCCCAATTCTTGTTAAAAATGAAATACGATACAAATGATACAGTCCTCATCTCCCTACTAAAGTACATATGCCTGAGAGGTGGGCACATGACTTCACTTTAAAAGCTTTCAATGAAAGAAAGTCCTCCACCTTTTGAGGATATAAACTGTTAAGTGAGGAAATGAAACCCGGTATTACCAGAGAGAGAGAGAGAGAGCGAGAGAGAGAGTAAAAACATTTTTTAATTCCAAAAAGAAAGTTTTTACTATGTTGCTTTCTCTCCCCCCCCCCCCCCCCCCCCCGGTAATATTAGGCTTCATTTCCTCACAATGTTTATACCCTCAAAAAGTAGTGACTTTCTTTCATTGAAGGCTTTTAAAGTGAAGTCATGTGCAAACCTCTCAGGCGTATGTACTTTATTTTTTATTTTATTTTTATATTTATTTATTTATTTATACCCCGCCCTTCAGCCCTATAGGCTATCAGAGGGGCTTACAATTATTATTTTAATTAGACGGTTCCCTGCCCTCAGGCTTACAATCTAAGAAGACACGACAAAAGGAGAAGGGAATGGTGTTGGGGAAGGGGATCAGGTCCAGCAGTTCTTCTCCCTCTCTGAGGCCTGGACCAAGGCAGATGGACTGGAGGGAGGGCTCGTTTTCTTAATCTAGGACAGGCCCGATGGAATTTGGCCTGTCCTTTCACACCCTCCTAGTAAAGTAGATTAGTACTTTACTTTATTATTATTTATTTATTACTTTAGTAGTAGATTCCTGCATTGACAGGAACTTGAACTAGATGGTCCATGGAAACCCACCAAGTCTGAGATTCTGTTAATAGATCTAATACTGGAATCTTATTAAAATATGACTAGGTTAATATAAAGCAAACCACGTCGTACATCCATTTCACTACAAATCATTATTTTGGGTCAAGTGAGGTTTTATGGGCTGGTATTCTTAAATGTGAAATTTCATTGTTATTTTCATTTAAGCAGGCTGCAGTTTAATGCATGTCACATACTGATATAAAAATCAGTGCAAGCAATGAATTGTATCCTGTCAAAATGTCTGTTTTAGTTTGGATAATTGCATCGTAGCTGATGTTTTCTATAAGAATATGATCAAGTCAATTTGAGTTTGGCTGGCATTAGCTGTATCCAATTGTAAATTTGGTTTCCGATTCCCAGTCTAAAAATGTACAATGTTTGGATGCTGCAGAAATCATTTTACAGATTGTATTTCATTCTAGAACAGTTTAGTTTCTAAGAGTGAACTTTAAATCAGGGAGTCTCTAGTTCAAATCTAATCTTGGCAATGAATTTCATAAGGTGTGCTAGAATCCTCTGTCAACCTGAGTCACTAATTCCAAGATGTGGCCAATAGTACAGTGGGACCTTTATATCCATGGACTTGCCACCTGTGGATTCAGGCATCCACAGACAACAAGTTTGCATTGTCCCCAATGGTGGTGCGTTCATGTGGCTGCACTGCCATTAGGGACAGCCCCGTTGTCCCCAGTGGCAGCCCATGCATGCGACTGCACTGCCATTAGTACAGTTCTGTTGTCCCTAAAGGCAGTGTGGCCATGTGCACGTGTCACCAGTGGAGGCAAAAGAACTTGAGCATCCGCAGATTTTGGTATCGGGGTGGGGAATGTCTGCAGATACGGGCCCACTGTAAATTATTTTACTTTGTCATGCAAATTATAGTGGTTCAGCCTTTCCAAGCCAGGAACTCTTCAGGGATGATTGGAGTTGGAGTCCAACACAATTAAAGGGCATTAGACTAGGGAATGCTGTAGCAGTTTTATGATTAAGCAAATTGAGCCATGGAGATTCACAGATTTACAAGGTGCTAAACACAAGAAGAGGGTTAATTTTTCAACACCTGTATGATCAGCAGTGTTATTTAACACCTATCCTAAAAGGTCTTCACTGGCTGCAAATCAGCTTCCAGGCGCAATACAAGGTGTTGGTTATTACCTATAAAGCCCTACATGGCTTGGGTCCAGCATACTTGTGGGCGTGTCTTTTCCCATATAACCCACCCCACACTCTTAGGTCCTCTGGGAGGAAACTTCTGCAGCCATAGAAGACCAGGCTAGCCACAGCTTCCCAAAGGACCTTTTCATCAGCCGCTCCTAAATTGTGGAATGGCTTGCTGGATGAGATCCGTCTGATTAATAATCTTGAAGCCTTTAAAAAGGCAGATAAGACAGCCTTCCTTGATTAATTCCAAAAATAAATGAGATTGCCCCTCTGTCTGTTTATAGCCTCTTCTACTATCTGCCTGCTTTATAATTTTTAATTTAGATTGGAATTTTAATCTGAAGTGTTTTTAGATTGAATAATTTGTTGGTTTTGTTGGGAATGGGGATTGTGATTTTATGACTTTGTATTTGTAATTGATATTTGTTTTTTTGCTTAGAACCCCCCTCAGTCCAAAAGGGAGAGGTGGGCTAATAATAATAATAATAATAATAATTATTATTATTATTATTATTATCAGTTGATGATAGAAAGATTAACAAAGCTGATAGAGTTGGTAATGGTAATTTTTGTAGACTTACAGGAGATTTTTGTACTAGGAAAAATTTCCCACATAGGGAAAAATTTACATGGCTTATAACAAAAGTATTACCCTCATAGTTAGTATTTGTAAATGTAGGCCCATTAGAATTGTTTTAAGGCAAGTAGATTTAATCAAGATGTACTTAATGGAGATATTCAACTCACTGTTTGAATAGCTCTGTATTTACATATCTATCTTTTTTTTCTTTTTTTGTAGAAAGTGGAGCTGTTCCAAAAAAGAAGGATCCACTGACTCATGCTAGTAACTCACTCCCTCGTTCAAAAGCTGTTGCAAAATCTGGTTCTGTAGGCCTTTCAGGTCATCAAAGGACACCTAGTTATACTGGAATATCCAACTTTTCTGTACCTAGACAGGGAACTGTTCCTGCAACCTCAAGTCAGAAGGTAAGGTTGGTAGCTCTATGCACACTGTGCTTAACATTTTAACAATTTGCCTTTACAGCAAAAGTACAATTCAAAATAGAAGACCTTTATTTTATGACCATTGAGAACTCTTTGAACTCACATTTCAATAACTCACTAGTTTCATGGTTTGCATGAACAAGATCCCAGAGTGTGACCCCCCTGGCATATCTAGGCAGTCTGAAATTCTCAAGTTGTTGTTGTTGTTGTTGTTGTTAACTGCTGTCAAGCTGACTTCAACTTATGGCAGTCCTAGAAATGAGAGGCCTCCAAGTCATCAACAGGTCAGGTCTTGCAAGCTTCCTTGACTGAGGTCCAAAACACATTGCAGAAATAATCCAGTTTGAGACCGCTTTAATTGCCCTGGCTCACTGTCAGCGAATTCTGGGAACTGTAGTTTTGTTAGACAATTAGCCTTCTCTGTCAGAGAGCTCTGGTACCACAATAAACTACAGTTCCCAGGATTCTCTAGCATTGAGGCTGGGCAGTTAAAACCGGCTCACACTGGGCTGTTTCTACAGTGTATTTTAGACCTTTGTCCACCAGTAATTCAGTCTTCTTTTCCTACTGCCTTCTGTCTGGCCAAGCATTATTATCTTTTCAAATGAGTCCTGTCTTCTCATGATATATCCGAAGTACTGTACTACAATCTCAGTTTAGTCACTTTGGGTTTTAGAGAGAGTTCAAGCTTGATTTGCTCTAGGACCTGTTTATTGGGTACTCTAGAGTAGATTTGAGTGGCTTGGGTGGCTGGGTGGGGAGAAATCTTAGAAATCTCATTCTGCTAAATAAGGGCTTTAATGAGCCAAGAGAATTATTTTGCAATTCGTGATGTTAAGCAGTCTGATTTCCACAGTAGTGAAATTTCTCCGAAGATATGGAAATGAGTTGGGCACCAGGTTCAGTGATATTAGGGGAGCTTGTTGGAATGTGTCTGTACATATAGTTGTTGACTTGATCTTCCTTATCTTCATTTTGAAGAGATTAAGGGCCTATACAGATTGGGAAAAAGGGGCAGACACAGGCTGCCCCTTTCTCCCCCAGATTGTGGCCACAATGCACTGGGGAAAAGGAGCTGCGAAATGCGGCTCCTTTCTCCGCCGCTGCCAAGGCGCTGTAATGTCTCTCGTGCGCCGTGCTGTTTGGATGCGGCACATAAGCCACATCATCATCACATGTGCTGTGTAAATGGTGGCGTGCCAAGATGGCACCCACAGTGAGCAGTAGGGCTCAGGAGCGTGCAGGTGTTCCGCTCTCCCGAGCCCTACCTTTAGCCTCAGGCTGGCGCAAAGTGCCGGTCTGTACCAGGCCTAAGTTTTTCTGTTCATTCAGAAGTTCATTAGAGGCTACACAAGATAGCAAAATGTACACTAGTAGTTATGGCAACAATGTAACTGTTAAAACTATCACCACCACCACACCTCTTAAAATGTTACACTTTTTGGTAATCTAGTTTCATTTTTTCTCTCATAATGCTTAGTTCATAATTTTAGAACTGGATCAAAATAGAGTGTCCTGGTAAGGTTTGAGTACTTGACTAGGACTCAGAAAGATTATGGTTTGAATCCCCGTGGAAACAAATTAGTGACCTTTGGCTGGTATCTGTCTCTCAGATTCAGAGGAAAACAGTGGCAAACTTGTGAAGAAATTTAGCTAAGAAAACCCTTGTATAGAGTCCACATAAGTCAGAGTCAACTTGAAGTCAACAGATATACACTAATCGATCTTGGTGGTAAATACCTGGAAAGATGTTGTGGCATTGTGGTGGACAATCAGTGAAAGCATGTCTATTTAGCAATGGTGAAATGCAGTTCATATAGAAGGAATGACAAAAGAAAAAGACTGAAGAATAAATCAGGCAGTATTATTATGCTGTCATAATTATGGTCCAGGTAACCAACATTTTTGGTTACCCCATCTCAAGAGACATCAGGATGGGGAAAAATGCAGAAAAAAGCATGTCAGATTGTCTAAAGCACACACCAAGAACAATTTTGCTTCTCTTATTAACCTGTCTGCTGGAAGGAAATTGATTCCCTTCATCTTCACTGGCTACCTAATGCATTGGGATCTAGTTGCATTTTCAACCAGTATTGAAATATCTGAAACAATTGTTTCTTCAGGTTACTCCCAAAAATAATAGAGCCAACAAGCCTTCCACACCTACAACTGCTGTGAGGAAAAAAAAGGATGCAAAGATTTTTAGAAATGTGGATAGTAATCTTGCTAATCTTATTCTCAGCGAAATTGTAGATAGGTAAGTAACAGATGGCTTTAATGAAGACTGGATTCTTTCTTTTATACTATTTATTTTATGGACTTAATCATTTAGGGAGACTCTAGCATTTTTCCTGCAGTGCAAATAATATGAACTATATTTATTTTTCTTTGTCAGTTTAAATCAAAATTTAGGTGGGGAGGCTTAAATTAGAAAATTTGCAGGTGGCACAGTGGTTAAATGTCGGTACTAGAGCCATTCACAGTCACAGGGTTGTGATTTCGATCCCAGGGGTTCCAAGGTCCACACAGCCTTACATCCTTCCATAGGTCGCTAAAATGAGTACCCAACTTGTTGGGGGCAATTAGCTTACAAATTGTAAACCGCTTAGGGAGCGCTTAAGTGCACTCCTAAGCAGCATAGAAGTGTACTTGCTGTTGCTATTGCTATTGTTACTGCATTGTAGTATTTATAATAACGTATTGTTTTATGAATATTAATTATTAATAAAAATAGGCAGACTAATTCAGTAAATTGATCTGGTCTGTTCTAATGTATGACTAATTTCCTAAGTGTATTGGGTCCTTAAAACTGGATGAGATGAGGGATGAGAATCTAGCCGGCTGCATTTCGGAAAGAAATGCCTATTGTTTCACTAATTGCTATTCTGTATCTACTAGTGGGCCATCTGTCAAATTTGATGATATTGCTGGTCAAGAGTTGGCTAAGCAGGCACTGCAGGAAATTGTTATCCTTCCTTCTCTAAGACCTGAGGTAAGCAGTTTTCCTTCTTGTTCTATGTAGCACCCTTCAGGTTTCAGTTAACTGTATTATATATATTGTTATTATTATCCTTCATTTATATAGTGTCATCGATGCACATGGCGCTTTACAAGTAAAACAACAAAAACAATGGGTCGTGCTAGTCATACAGTTTAAAGTATATAAAGTGTATAATGTATGTAATGTGGTTTTGACCATTTGCAAGGTCTGCTTGCACTCTTCCTCCTCCACCTCCCTCCTGGTTTTTTTCCCTTTGGAGGAAAAAGGCCAGGAGGGAGAAGCTGGGAAGCTTGCCAACCTCGCCGCTTTCCAGGACAGAGAGCTGCCTCTTTCCCCAAGCAGCTCTCCATCCTGGGAAGTGATTTAGGGAAACGATTCCTCGCCCTTTTCCAGGACAGAGAGCTGCCTCTTTCCCCTTGCAGCTCTCCGCCCTGGGAAGAGGTTTGGAGAAACAATCCCCCACCCTTTTCCTGGACAAAGAGCTGCCTGGGAAGGGACAGGGAGCAAGATGAAGGGACAGGAGGACAGAGAAAGAAGAAGAGTGCACATGCTTCTGCTCCTCTTCTCTTGCTGTTCTGTCTCTTTAACTGGCTTCCAGAGTGGGTGTGGGGGGGTGTTATTTATGTTTTTCCATATTCGTGGAAGTCTTGTGCTCCTACCCCCCGCAAATGTGGAGGGACAACTGTATGTGATAAATTCCATATCTCACATGGTATTCACTTTAGCTGAAGTGAATTCCCACTTACAATGCTTTATTTTTCTAAAAAGGACTGAATGCATCTTAAAAGAATTAAAATATACAAAAGTTAAAAATTAAAAACAATGTACAAAACAACATATCTGTAATGAAAATATACCCTCCACCCAAGAATACCAAAATACAGGGATAATGAGCTGCTGGATTTGAGTGTTAATTTTGATAATGAAGGTTCTCTGAAAAAAATCATAGAGCAGGGGGAAAAGTCACTTTGCACATGTGATGAAAGCTAGTGTAATATTGGATTTAGTCCAGCATTATAATGTGACATATATGCTGCAGAACTGTCAGTTTATATCTAAATATGTGGTGGTTTATTATGAAAAACTGTTCACCCTCAGCTATTCTTTTAGTTGTTTACAGGACTTAGGGCTCCTGCACGTGGATTGTTGTTGTTTGGACCTCCAGGAAATGGAAAGACGATGCTGGTAAGAAATCTGGTTTGCTTTTAGAGTTATGTGAGTCAGTCTGTATCCATTTCTTGTCAGTGTCACATATATTCAATTGTAACTCCTCTTATGAATGATCATTTCATTACTTCTCATTCTGTGAGAATGAGAATCAGTTCATAATTCTGTGCTTTTATTGTTGCCTCCCAACTTTATTTTTATATGTACCTTTCCCTAAAATACCTGTTTTTATATGTATCTCTGCATATGTATCAATATGCAGGTTTTTGGTGCACTACTGCATTTAGAGAAATCTAGATTCCAAAACATAATTGCATTGTGATCAATGTGTTAAACTCAGAAGAAAAGATTATGTCAGTTGCTCAAAAATGAGGACCAAACATAATTCTCTAGCATACCTTTATTATTTATTTATTTATTGAATTTATACCCCATTTTTTCTCCAAGATGTGATTCAAGATAGATCCCTGTGCTCTTGTATCATAGTTCTCAACCTTTGCCCCTGCATATATTTTGGATTTCAACTCAAAAAAGTTTGAGAACCAATCTCTTGCATGTTATTAACAGAGAATTCTTGTTAGCTTTCTGATGTGCTTTATATGTGTATGGAATGAAGATAATTGCCTAATGTCTTTGAAAATAGTAACATATAGGACATCTGTACTCTGGAAGTAAGCTAGGTGACAACTTCAGAAATATTTTATAAGGGAAATTCAGCTTCTATCTATAGTAGCCAGTATGTCAAGCAGTGGGATGCTACATATTGCTGTAGTGTTGATTCAGTATTTGAGTTTATCTTAGTTGCACTGTTTCTTATATATTTCATTAAGCATACCGTTAACTCTCTATTGTAGCTCTAACTTGCTCTTTTTTTTTCAATTTAAGGCCAAAGCTGTGGCTGCAGAATCAAATTCAACCTTCTTTAATATAAGTGCTGCAAGTCTGACATCAAAATATGTAAGTAACAGCTATATCTATGGGTTGTATACTTAAGGAATCCTTAGAGTTCATAATTTCTGTGGGTTCTGTTCAGGAAGTGTTACTGGGCTGTTTTGCCCTGTGTGGTTGCTTATCTTTGTTTCTAGAGCAGTCACTACTGCTTGCTTTGCTTTTGCCGGTTTTCTCTGTCAGCTAGAAGAGACCTGTAGCTTGTTAGAGGGTGAACAGGATTCTTGGCCTGGAAATAAGAAATAAGTTTTTGAGTCAGAGTGAAATATTTTAGCTGGATGTATGTATGTGCCTGGCTTCTGGTCTGCTTGGGAGATGAGGCCATATATGAAGAGTTTCAGAAAAAAGAATACATACTTTACGTAGAGAAAATATGGCTTGAATCATTGCTACTTCTCTAGAATACCTGTTTATTTTTGTTCTGCCAGTAATCATCAGTTTTACTGTGACTGAAAGACACTATCATACATGCTAACCACATTCAGATGCAATGTTAAGCCTAAATTCTAGTTTATTGATAATAAGACAGTTTGCTAGTGCATGCTGCTGATTACTTCTGTTGCAAGCTGAAGCACCTTTAAAAATCTGTGAATGTTTCCTTCCTTTTTTGCTTTGGTGTGAAGAATTAGAAGCCATGGCTGTAGAATTCTGATTTTTTGCTGCAACTAGTTGCACTTACTCTGTTCTGCTTGAGCTTTTTCCTATAGCGTTTGGTTTCAAACTACAGTCAGCTCTCTGTATTGGCAGGGATTCAGTTCCACACACCCCTGATGGATATAAAAAAATGCGGGACCTCAAGTCCCATTAGCATCAGTGGATGCCGATGTGTGTCTGGCGGCATCAGCATGGCTGCATGCATGCACTGCCATAATAGTCTGCAGATGGCTAGCCCGCCAATACGAGGGCTGACTGTAATAATTAAGCAACATTCCAAGCAACAAATTTTCCCTTCACAAACCTTGTAGATGATCCCCTTCAAGGCGATAGATTAAGTCTGTGGGCAGAAAGTTGCCAGTTACTAGTATAAAACAAGGCGGCAATAATAAAAGCACAGAATGATGAACAACACCCTCTGGGTTGAAAACCTCTCCCACAACAACACAACTTAATTTCTGAAGTTCTGTTTGAATAGAAAGGTCCTTGCCTGGCAGTAACAGAACAAGCTGAGGAGCAGCCTAGCCTTTCTTTGAAGGGGATTCTGCAGTATGAGAACTGCTGCTGAAAAACCCCTCTCAAATACCCTTCAAATGTGCCTCTGGCCTATGAGGCTAATATAAAGCTCATATGGGAAGTAATGGTCTTTCAGTTAGCCTGAACCCAAGGGATTTTTTGTTTGTTTTTTGGGGGTGGCTGGATTGATTTGGTGAGAAGCCTATGAAGTAGGATGGTGGTTTTCTCTTGCTTTGTTATTGAGGTTAATTCTGTTTTTAATACTACTGCTTGTTTTACTGCCAGATTTGCCCTCCTGATTTACATGTGTATATTTGTATTTCTGTGATGATTCTATGCCTTGTACACAGGTTCATTTGGTTCCAGATTTGATGATGATTGGATTAGAGCCATTTAAATGAGGTCTAGATAGAACTGATTCAGTTTTTTTTAACGAATTGAAATAAACCAAACCTTTGTAAAATAAAAATAAAGAATAAACACAATTTAGTGTAGAGCACATGAAACAATAAACATGGGCAAAATTTTCGGAACATAGGCAGTGTAGAAATATTTGGTAATGAAACATTGATTGTGATGGAAAGTTCCTAATTACAGTTTTGAAACACATTAAGTGATTGGCTAAGGCTGCATCTGCACTGCAGAATTAATGCAGTTTGACACTGCTTTAACTGCCATGGCTAAATGCTGTGGAATTCTGGGATTTGTTTTGTGAGGTACAATTGGCCCTTTTTATCTGAGGACTTGCCATCCATAGATTTGAGTATATGTAGATGGCAAACCCACATTGTCCCCAATGGTGGTGCGTGCATGTGGTAGCGCTGCCATTAGGGACATCCCATGTTGTCCCCAGTGGCAGTATGTGCACGTTGCCATGCCGCCATTAGGGAAAACAGGACTTCACCAGGTGCACACACCACCATTGAAGTCCTGTTGTCTCTAATGGTGGAGTGACCACATACCTGAGCTGACAATGGGGACAATGGGGGCTGTCCCTAATGGCGGTGTGGCCATGTGCATGTGTCGCAGTTGAAGTCCTGTTGTCCTTAATGGCAGCACAGCAACGATACTGAGTGCTGACTGTATTTAGCCATCTCTGTTAGAGTGTTCTGGTGCCATAACAAACTACAAATCCTAGGATTCCATAGGATGGAGCCATAACATTTAAAACAGTGTCAAAATGCATTACTTCTGCTGTATGGCAGGAGCTTTGGATCTCTCAGCAGATTCCCCATGCCCCATTCCATATCGTTCGAGAGGGTCTGTCAGTTCTCTAGAGAGGCTTTTATGGATGTATATGTGCAAGGGAAAGCAGGGATGAGAAGCATTGCTTCCAAAAAGTTTCTTAATACTGTTAAAAAGAGGAGGACCATTCCCTACATCTATCACAATCTTGGGAGAGACAAAGGCAGGCTTGCTCCTTCCAGCCTCACTTGAAAAGAGGAGGACCCTTCCCTACATCCTCCACCATCTTAGGAGAGACAAAGGCAGGCTTGCTACATCTGGCCTTGCCTGGAGGAGAAGGAGCCCTCCCTTCACCTACCATGATCCAGGGAGAGAGAGGGGCAGGCCAGCTCCATCTGGCCTTGCCAGAGGGAGGAAGGGTCTTCCCTACACCCACCATCATCCGGGGAAGAGAAAGGTAGGCAAGCTAGCTCCATCGGGCCTTGCCTGATGGAAGAGGAGCCCTCCTCCAGTCCATCTGCCTTGGTCCAGGCCTCAGAGGGAGAGAAGAAATGCTGGACCTGATTCCTTTTTCCTCCACCATTCCTTTTTCCTTTTGTGTCGTGTCTTTTTAGATTGTAAGCCTCAGGGCAGGGAATTGTCTAATTCATACATTGTATGTACAGTGCTATGTAAATTTACAGCACTATATAAATGAAGCTTCATCATCATCATCATCATCATCATCATCATCTTAATTTATTTTATCTTAAATTTCCAGCCTTTCAATGCAAGGTTTTGTGTTAGAAGACAGAACATATGTTACGAGTTTCAAGCTGATATTAAAACTGGAATGGAATTCAGTTAGATTAGCCTTGTAATAATACATGTTAATGCTTAATAATACATGCAAAAAACTTCTAAAGTCAGCACTTCAGCAATCTTGTTGTTTTCTCCTCCTAGGTTGGTGAAGGAGAGAAACTAGTGCGTGCTCTTTTTGCAGTAGCCAGAGAACTTCAGCCTTCTATAATTTTTATAGGTAAACTTCAATATTTGTTTTGTTGTTGTTGTGTGCCTTCAA
This sequence comes from Urosaurus nigricauda, assembly GCA_034509955.1. Taxonomy (NCBI): domain Eukaryota; kingdom Metazoa; phylum Chordata; class Lepidosauria; order Squamata; family Phrynosomatidae; genus Urosaurus; species Urosaurus nigricauda. Next base: position 322,084,092 of record JAOEGL010000001.1, read on the forward strand.
AGTCATTTCCGACTTACGACGACCCTAACGTGACCCTATCATGGTTTTGGGTTTTTTTGACAAGATTTGTTCAGAGGAAGTTTACCATTGCTTTTCCCTGAGGCTTAGACCGTGTGACTTGCCCAAGGTCACCCAGCAGGTTTCAAGGCTGAACGGAGAATTGAACCATGGTCTTCAGAATCATAGTCCAACACTCAAACCACTATACCATGCTGGTTCCTAGTAAAAGGCAAATAAAGCAGCATGAACGTTTATGAAGTCTTAAAATGATGGGACTAAGTTGCATCTCATTCAATTAATTTTGTATGTTTCTTAAAAATAGGTGTTATGTTTTAGGTTTTAATTTATTTCTAATGAATAGAAATTAATTATTTTTACTTAATGGAAATGACTTTTGACCATCTGTATTGAAGAGCTGTCTATTAAATAGCCAATAGATAGATAGTATTATATAGCATAAATAGTATATTAAATAGCCAGTAGACAGATAAAATAAACTGTTAGCTTAGATCATTAGTTTGGTTGTAGAAGGGAGACTGACTTCAGTCATATATGTTTACCCCAAAAGTGCTTGTAATTTAATTGGCAGTTTTGAGGTAATACTGTATATACTCGTGTATAAGTCTAGAGTTTTTATTCAAAAAATTGACCCCAAAAATTTGAGTTGACTTATCTACAGGTTAATGTAAGTATTGTAATTTAACTCTTATTACACCATCCCCTGGTGAAAGGCAAGAATATAATCTGTTGTGGAAGCACTGATTCCCCGCTCTGCTCTCTCATCCATCCAGCCTTTAATGTGACCACAAACAGTTATAACTGCTGAAATATTCTGGGTTCTTTGACATTGTTTTCCTTTATTTCATCCTTTACGTCCTTCATTACATGTTCTTAAGTTTTACCCTTGATGTATCCACGGGTCATATAAAAATCCATAATTTTAGCCCCCAAACCTGCCCTTGACTTATATATAAGGTATAGTTGAGTATATATGGTAGATTTTTCTTAAAATACAATTTTAAAGATATATTTTAATTGTAGCAAATGTTACAGCATTTTCACTGTTTTTTAGATGAAGTGGATAGCCTATTATGTGAAAGAAGAGAAGGTGAACATGATGCTAGTAGACGTCTGAAGACAGAATTCTTAATTGAGTTTGATGGTGTAAGTATCAAACAGTGATTGAGGGCAGTGACAGTTATGTAGCATGTTTTAAACTATACAGATTTTATTTTCTGTTTATTACTGTGTTCATATTAGAATAAAGAATAAGAAAAAGACAAACAGGTAATATGTTGCCAGAAAGAAATTAATTCCTGCTTCTCTTTTCTTACTTTGCTTAATCTCTAGATCAGTGGTTCTCAACCTTTGTTAGGCTGCGACTCCCTTGGGCTGGATGTCTCGCCCCTTCTTATGGCTAGCGGCCTCCCTGATTGGTTGGGAGGCCAAGAAGGAGCGGTACTTCTGGCCGCAAAGGCCACTGGAAGCCCTGCGTGATTGAGGTGGTGGCAGCAGCAGGCCAGAGGAGGCCTGGCTGCCCTGGAGTAGGAGGAGGAGGGGCAAGCCCCAACTGGGCGATCCCTGAGAAAGGTTCGTTCAACCCCCAAAGGGGTCACAACTCACAGGTTGGGAAACACTGCTCTAGATAATCCCCACTGAAGTCTTGGAGTATGAACTGTAGTGTGAAATAGCATACTGTGAAGATAGATGGAACCAATGAAATGATTCACATTTTTAGAATATGGTAGTAATATAGTATTTGTTCATATGCATGTTTTCAACTGTAGAGTGAATAATCAGCAAAAAAAGAGCTTTATTTATATATTACGCTTTTTTAGGAATATATGCCTCATAGTATTTTCCAATTTTAAAATCTAAACATTTGCTTTATGAAAAAAAATAGGTACAGTCTTCAGGGGAAGACCGAATACTTGTAATGGGAGCAACTAATAGGCCACAAGAACTTGATGATGCTGTTCTCAGGTACTTTACACCACACATTTATTAGCGTTCCATACATAGTGAGGATCTACATTCAGCCAATTTTTTTCTTTCAGTTAGTCTCAAAGGAGCTACAAGATCTTTCTACGTACTGCATTCAGCTTAGTTGTTTTTCCTGAATACAATAATATGAAAAAGATGGATTCAGCTATTTAAAAATAGGGACAACTAACCTAGCACCTTGTGAATATTTTAGACTATAGCTTCCATTATTTCTGACTCCTTGGTATGTTGGTTGAAGCAGATGGGAGTTGTCCAAAACATCAGAAAAGGAGCAGACTGAGTTACTTCTGTTTTAGAGAATAATTTAGGGGTGCTTGAGCAAAGCATCTCTCTCCCATGTTATGCCTTGAACCTTTGGAAAGTAAATTGGGTTGGGGAGAAGTTGGCAACCCATCTTTCTCTTAGTATATGTATGGAGTTCTCTTTCCTGTGCAAAGAACTCTCTTCATGGGATCTATGGATTTTTGGTGTTTTTAAAGGAACAAGTTTATGTACCTGTTGGCTGTCAAAAAATTATGGACCCCCCTTTTGCACACTAGTAGTTGAATGCTGTTGAATGCTGATCATACCACTTCAGAATAGCACCCATCTTTACAAACATGGGCATATTTTTCAGCGTGACAAAATGCAAGATGTTGCAACTAAGGGCAAGTGAAGGAACTGGAATTGGAATAGGAAGGTTCTGCAGTGTAGGTTGCTATGGGCAGAACAAACTTAGGCCCTGTACGAGATGCTGCCCCTTTCTGCCCCAGATTGTTGCCATGGCAGCCGCATGGGTGCGGCAACGATCCGCTCCAAAAAGGAGCCGTGAAACACAGCTACTTTCTGTGCCGCTGCCAAGGTGCCATTAGCGCCCTGGAGCATTGCAGTGACATCTCTTGCATGCCGCGCCGTTTGGACGCAGCGCACAAGGCATGTCATTGGCGCGTGCGCTGTCTGAATGCGCATGCACCCCCAAAATGGTGCCGGGAGAGCACGGAGCATGTGGGCGTTCTGCTCTCCTGAGCCCTAATTTTGGCCTCAGGCCACCGCAAAGCACGGTCTGTACCAGCTTTAGTTTAACATGGTAAGTGATTAGAGCTATATGATTAGAGCGCTAAATGATTAGAGCTATATAATAAATAGGACTGGAGAAATTACAAGTAAGATTTTTATCAGTTGACTTTCCTGCTTAAGTATACAGTAGTTATGTGTTCTAGTTCCCAGCTGTATGGGTGTGATGGCTTGGTTGTGATAAGTAACTGTGTGCAAATAATGTGTTTAATTTAAAAAATGTTATGGAACAACCTTTAAAAGATCCTACACTCTGACATGCCTGCCCCCCTGACACCATGAAAATTCTTACAACTGGAATTAGTTTCTAAGTAGAAGAAACATTCGAAGGACAAAGAGTGTCACCAGTCTTGGTCTCCACCTTATTCCAGTCTTCTTTGACCTGGTCTGAAGATAATTGCTCTGAGATTGCTTCACACACCACAGAGGCACAGGAACCTTGGGATTACTCCCGTAAAAGCTCACCCACTTGTGTTATGGAAGATAAGGTTGTGACTGTCCACTCCAATGGCAACATCTCTGAGGGATTGTTCCTGGAAACCTCACTGGCTGTAAGGGTGACAGTTACACCCCCTCCTTCCAGGCATAAGCCATCTACTATGCTGTCTCCAGCTTCAAGGCCTCTACTGGAACCACCATTTCCATCCTGAAGACATAAGTATCGGTCTTTTTCGGTCCTGTTGATCCCAGTAGTCCTGTTATTGATCAGCCTCAAGGTCATGCACAAACTCTGGTTCCTGCTCGACCTGTAGGTCCTGCTCCAAAGGGCATCATTGTCAGTGTCACTGTTGCCAAAGTCAGTTTTAACCGGAAGCATTTAGATAGTTCTTTGATTTTGGAGCACCTATATTTTAGCCAAAAAGTTTTCTTAAAACATTTGAATGGAGATCTTACAGCATTTATTATCCTCTAACTAGAGTGTTATTTTTTTCTCACCCAGCAATGTGTCTGCTCTCTAATTCTGAAATGGTATAAGAGAGGTGTATTTTACTATATCTTCCTCCCTTAACTACAGCTTCAGTATCTGTTATTTTTTACAGGCGATTCATTAAACGAGTGTATGTATCTTTACCAAATGAAGAGGTATGTACTTTGTGACTGTATCTTAATATCAGATAGAACCTCCCTGCTAATTCCTGCTAAAAGCGGCAGAAGTTACTTAAGGCAGATACTATAGGTTTATTCATATATTTTTTAAATTTAGTTCTTAGGTGGAGGATATTCTGAATTTTGTGGTTCCCTCTATCAGAATCTGGAAGCAGGGCTTGTTTCAATTTCGTATCTTCTCTAATTTTTCTCTTACCTCAAACTCTACAGTATCTCCTGCTAATGTGTAAATAAAACCCATCAGTATGTTTGTGCTAAAGAACCATTAGTGGAAGGAAAATAGCTACCAGCACTTTCCCCCAGATACTTCTGTAGTATAGTTTGCACAATGTCCTGATAGGTTCTGTAGCAGTACTCCTAATTTCTGCTTGCATATGGACTCTCATACCCTGTTGCAGAAATCTCAGGACATTTTTCTCTTGCAGTCATCTTGCTCTTATGCAGCAAATGCAGGAGCACTGTGTGAAAAAAAATAACTTTTATAAGATGAAAGTTGTTCTGTATATTTGAACAGCACAATATCCATCTCAGGACAGAATAGTAGAATCCAGTGGAAAAGGGTGATCTCTCAGTGTACCTCAAAAATGTGCTCTGATGAATTGAGAAAACCTCCAGAGACAGCCTTCACTCATAGTTTTTTGAGGCTGGGTTCTAGAAGAGTTTATTCCTGACATTTCGCCAGCAGCTTTGGCTAGCATCTCTGAAGATGCCAGCCATAGCTGCTGGAGAAATGTCAGGAATAAACTCTTCTAGAATACGGCCTCATAGGTTGAAAAAAACTATGGATGCTAGCAGTGAAAGCCTTTGACTTCACAGCCTTCACTTATTTTGAAGAGCTGAGGGAGGGAAAGAGAAGGAACTAGTTTGTATTTCAAGTATTTTCTGTAAACTTTTTGTGATTATTTATTTATTTTTGCACACTCACTAATAGTGAATGTTGGGTTTTACAGACACGACTGCTTTTACTAAAAAATCTCCTGAGCAAGCAAGGAAATCCATTAACACAAAAAGAGTTGGCACAGCTAGCTAGGTGAGTAAATTTCTGCTTTATTGCAAACTCTAGCCGATACTGTTCTGTAACAGGGAGGCTAAACACTATTCAGTATGTTATGCACATGCTTCACTTCCTGGGTTTTTATGCAGTCACTATCAATATTTGATGTATACGTTTCTCAAAAACAGATTGCCATTGATATTTTGATACAAAGGCAAAATGTTATTTTACATTATTATTAAAACACCCAATGAATCACTTGTTGTGTGCCTTCAAGTCATTTCTGACCCTAAGGGGAACCTATTTTGGGTTTTTCCTGGGAGGTTTATGTGGGGGGCGAGGGTGGTGTTACCATTTCCATTCTCTGAGGCTGAGAGAGTGTGACTTACCCAGGTCACCCAGTGGGTTTACATGGCTGAGCAAGTATTCAAATGCTAGTCCCCAGAAGCATAGTTCAGTGCTTAAAACACTACGCTTATTTACTATAAATATTTTTTGAATATAAACTTAGTAGCCTTTAATAAAATTGAACTGGTAAGAGAACAAAATATTATAAACTTATTTTCCTATAATACAATTGTACTTTTTAAGATTCGTGAAGTTTATGTGTTATCTTTTCCTTTTTACAAAGAATGACAGAAGGCTACTCAGGGAGTGACTTAACAGCATTGGCAAAAGATGCAGCACTGGGCCCTATACGAGGTAAGCATGGTTATCATTTTGAGAAAATGAACTGTAAAGTGGTTAGAAATATTTGTCCAGCTGCATGCCTTCTCCTTTTCCAATAGGACAGGATGCAAAGAACTATTTACATCTGTCCAAGAGGGATATATCTGGCATTTTTTAAAACGTTAAACAGCAAACCTCTCTATAGTTCTACAAGAGTGTGGCATAGTGGGCAATTTCTTAGTTGTGCAGCTTGGTCTCATAAATTAATTCAGAAGCACTGAAATAATTTTTTTCCTTAGGGTGGAAAAATGAAATGCATATATATAGGATGGGGGACACCTGGCTTAAGGAGACTATGGGTGAAAGGGATTTAGGAGTCCTAGTAGACCACAAATTGAACATGTGGCAGCTAAAAAGGCCAATTATATCAAGAGAAATATAGTATCTAGATGAAGGGAAGAAATATTGCCACTGTATTCTACTTTGATCAGACCTCATCTGGAATACTGTGTCTAGTTCTGGGCATGACAATTTAAAAAGGATGTTGAGAAATTGGAGCATATCCAAAGGAGGGCGACTAAAATGGTGAAGGGTCTGAAAACCATGCCCTATGAGGAACAACTTGGGGAACTGGGTATGTTTAGTCTGGAGAAGAATGTTTAACAGATGATATGATACTCCTGTGTTAAATATTTGAAGGGATGTCATATTGAGGATGGAGCATGCTTGTTCTCTGCTGCTCCAGGGAACAGGACCCAGAACAATGTATGCAAGCTACAGGAAAAGAGATTCCATCTAAACATCAGGAGGAACTTCCTGATAGTAAGAGCTGTTCGACAGTGGTATACACTCTGAGTGTGATGGTCTTTAAACAGAGGGTGGGTGTCTGTCTGTCAGGGATGCTTTGATTGAGAGTTCCTGCATGGCTGGGAGGTTGGACTGGGTGGCCCTTATGGTCTCTTCCAACTCTCTGATTCTATGATTCTACAGGGCATATACATTTGATACCTACAGAGTGTAAAATATATTCAGTGGATATAAGTGACTACACATTTTTGCATTAGCAAGTTATGTTGTAAAGCAGAAGGTTTTATATTTGTTTTGAATAATTATTCTAGCTCAGACTTTCTCAAATTAGTATTAATGTATCCTTCCCCTTCCTTACAGCCCCTCATAATCTCTTCTTTGAGGGATGGGGTATCCTTTGTAACAGATTTTGGGGCCCATGGAGGAGAGGAGAGGGGGAAAGTCCTATTCTCACACTTCTGGCACTTTTTCTATAAATCATATCAGTAATCAATATCAAAATAGAAGATACTGGGTACATTGGAGCTTTTAAACACCAAATTTGTGTATTCAGTCCTAATACACAGATTAGGACTGAAAAACAATGGAACTCACTATTGCTGATGTTGCTTTTACCTACTTTGACTTCCTCTTAGTGAGTTTGATTTTCACACATACACAGTGATGCTTCAAATATTGTGGCTTCTGATGATATATGTATTTCTTTTGAAATTCACTGACTGTGATTTCCTTACTTTGCAGAACTTAAACCAGAGCAAGTAAAGAACATGTCTGCTAGTGAGGTATGCTATTTAAGACCTGATAAGCCAAAAAGAATTATTCTAGCTCAGACTTTCTCAAATTAGTATTAATGTATCCTTCCCCTTCCTTATAGCCCCTGTTCACTTTTGCCATTTTTCTCTTCATAACTTATAAAGTAGAATACAGTTTCTTGTTTGCAGATCTCAGATGAATAAATAAGGGGGAAAGAAGCTGCTGCATAGGATAGCCAAACAAAATGTTCACTATAAATTCCAGAGACATTATTGAAAGTACTATAAGCTTGTCTAGCATCTAGAACTTGCAGTTGCACAATTTATCTTAATAAAGGTCCAAAACACACTGCAGAAATAATCCAGTCTGAGACCGCTTTAACTGTGTTGGCTCATTGCTAGGGAATTCTGGGAACTGTAGTTTTGTGAGACCAATTAGCCGCCTTTGTCAGAAAGAGCTTTGGTGCCACAATAAACTACAGTTCCCAGCCTTCCCATAAAATAAAAAACTAAAAGTAAAACTAATACAAACATAATTTATTTTATTCTGCATTTTGATGTTTGTGACTGTTGAAAATTTGATAATAGATATAAATACTTTATAAGTTCAGTTTAATTTTTAAAAATATAATTTTTATTTGTATTTTCATAAAATATAAAAAAGCAAACAAAGGTCAATTGACAATATTGAATTGGTAGTTTTGATTTGTACAATTTCTATTACCTTCTATACAGAAATATTTCCTACTAGCTTGGTTATCTGAGATATATTACATTACATACATTGACTTTTGGTTAAACCTTTTTTTTTTAATCCCATTGAAACTTTGCATTTCTTATCTATTCTGTCTAGGTAATTATACAATTCCTTTTTTGCTAATGAGAATATTTAAAATTGAATATCGTTTCTTTTTAATTTCCTGCTTGTATATTCTTTGTCTTGTTTCTCACATTTCTATGAATGGATTGACCTTTACTTTTTGTGATTCTCTCCCTCTCTCTCAATCTCTCTCTCTCTTCATTCATACATATACACACAGATATGGATAAATTCATATAAATTTATATTTCTATGTATTACTTTGACTATCCATTTGTAAAAGAGAAAAGTAGTAGTTTTATTATTCCTTGTTTGTACCATAGTGTTGCTTTATGTTTCCTACTTCAGATACATCCTCTTGTTGTCTTTTTTGTTTGGCTTTGTTTTGTTTGTTTTGCTTTATAATTGTCTTTTTGTGTTACATCTCTTTATTGTTATTGTTTTCGCTATAATTCTTCATTGTTTATTCCCCACTTTTCTTTCCAATATTGTACTAAAGGTTGCCAGGCCTTTTCTGTTTTCGTTAAAGTTCAGTTTAATGTCTTGGTTCAGATTTTAGGTTGAAGCAGGCATAGTTAAAAGTTAATGTTTTTTTTTCTTTGCTTCTAGATGAGGAACATCAGATTGTCGGACTTTACTGAATCTTTGAAAAAAATTAAACGTAGTCTGAGCCCTCAGACCCTGGAAGCCTATATTCGCTGGAACAAAGACTTTGGGGACACTACAGTTTGATATGCCGCTTTGTTAAGAGAAAGGAAAACATTGCAAGCAAGAGACAGTTAACAGAAATCACTGGTGGACAGTAGCCAGAGTTTACAAAACTTTTCAGATCTCTAAATGCCTGCACTAAAAGACCAGATTCATCTAAAGAACAAAAAAAGAAATTAAGAGTGGCGATCTGGAGAGCACAATAAAAGAAATCTAGCAGTTCAGTGGTGGTAGGGAATATCATTTGTATATATTGTTGCTGACTGAAACAGTCCAATAGCACTATCAGTTTTAAATACTTTTTTTAAAAATTTGCTCATGACATTTATTTTTTGCTTTGTTTCTCTTAATCACTAACTGTAAGAGTCTGTTTTTCATTTATTTTACCTATGTGTTGATGATGTGCCAAATAAAAATTCTGCATATAGATCAGGATGTTTGAAAAGTCTACTACAAAAAGCAGGTTTGTTTGAACTTTTTGTTTGTTTGTTTTTTGTTCAAATGAAGTCCATCAGTTAATCAAACAATCTAAAAAGCAATCTTTCACAGAACAGCTGTGACAAAACCAACCAGATGAAGCACTAGACGTGTGAAAGTTGCCAGTTTTACATAATTCATTTTCTGTAGTACTTCTCTAATAAATTATTATGGTAGGAAAATTGTGCAGACCATACTATAAACAGTTGAACAAACTTCAGTGTTCTCTTTGTGTTAGTTTTGTATGTCTGATGACTGAAAGATATTTCAGTCTGATGATTGTCTAACAATATGTGCAGATTAGCATAGTTGCAGTGACTTGTTTAATTGAATTGCCTTCTGTGTCTTACATGTTCTTCATTTTACAGCTGATGTCTGGAAGGTATAGTAAACACACTTTCTGTAAGCTTTTATTATTTATTCCTTAGGGTTCTAAAATGATGTTTTTAGATAAACATGTGAGGAGAACAAGTACTCCCCTCAGGGTTCAAAATTGCATGGAGAGCCTTTACAGATAGAGAAATCTTTCCTCTTCACTGATGTATCTTTTTTACATAGAGGTTGATAGAAGTCTACAGAGAGTGGGGTTGCCCTAATGTGCTTTTCCTCCTCGTGTGTTCAGTTGTATAACTCCAGAACAGGGCTTTTATAAGAATTTAAAAAAATAATTTAAGAATCAATGTGGGGAAGATAAAAAAGAACAAAAAAGATAGAAAATTCTGTTCCGAAAGTAAACATACATATTTTATCTCAGATAATTTTTAGATATGACTTCTAATCTGAGTTACTGAACTGAAATGTGCTACTTTTTTGGCAGTTGATGTAGACAGTGATTGATCTTGAACTGATTGATTTTGAACTGTATTCTGTAAAGCCCTTTGATGTGTTCCTAGATACAGTGCTGGCATCAGAAGGCGTAAAACTTTTCTAATGGCACCATGAAAAATTAAATAGTTCTAAAACCTACAGTGATCAATATAAGCTAACAAAATTTGCTGAGACTTTGGAAATTGATTTAAAATATGTTAAAATTGTTGATCAGGTAAGGCAGATTCCATAGTGTCTAAAACTACAGGATACATGAGCTGAGATCTACTTCTTATAGGAACATGGAAAAACTTGGTAGTTGCACTGGGTACCCTTCATGTTTCCCTCCTGATTTGTTAAAAATATTTTCTAATTCTTTTTGTATGAAAAACTGAAGATCTATGTCATTGCTCCCCAGCTTGAGCTAAATTTATTTTAGGATTCATAACTCGTCATGGTTTGAAATAAAGTCAAGACTGCTTTCTTATACAGTACTTGAAAGCAAAAATATTTTGCACCATCTCATTTTATGTTAATTGTAAAGATGATCCTTTATGATGGCATCAGTTCATTGCCTACATGGGTGTTTTTAAAAAATGAGGTTTTTTTAGAGAAGGAATATGTGCCATATTTCATGTTTTACTGTGGGCAGACTGGTGTGGAAATTAGTCCGAGAACGTTGTGCTTTTATATTTTGAATGGCTTTCCTGATGTACCTGAATCATGTGGTGGTGGGGGGGGGGGGACTCAGTAAGGGGAATTAGTGAAAATTCTGTTTTAGAAGCTCAAACCGTTCAAAGTTTTAAAACCTGTGATAATTTTAGCCACTGATTAGTTACAAAAAATGTGATTGAAATGTGCTTTATGCTTGCTAACTCCAAGCAGGTCTACGCACTCTTGTTTGGACTCAGGTTTGCAGCCAAGGCCTGGCAAATTCTATATCAAACAATATTAAACAGGAAAAATTAAAGGACTTGTTGTTGTCTCTAATAATTTCCATGTAGTTTGAACTAGTAATATGGAGATCTGGCTATATTAAATATTTTACGAGAATTGTTAGGCCACTTGAGTGAAATGCTTTCATAGGTATATACAGAGAATGCTTCAGGTTCTTACGTGAACAAAATACACCTTTTTGTGTCTACATAATAGCTTTTCTGTCCTTTTGTGCTCTGTAACAGCTACAGTAGTTCTATGTATTTTTTGATGTTTCATGGTGTTCAAAGCTATTTACTTTAAATTTCATATATATTACCTTTAAGTGAGGACAGCATTGTAGTTTTCATTAAGCCCACTTCCCATCTGAAGTTGTTAGATAAATTAATAAATACTAGGTTTTGGGCAGGGGGATGTACAAATACAACTATATGGGATAAATAGTTACAAGAAAATCATAGAGATTCAATGATAAATAGAATCATAGAGCATCATGGAAGAGACCACAAGGACCATCCAGTCCAGTGCCCTGCTGCACAGGAACACACAGTCAAAGCACTCCTGACAAATGGCCATCCAACCTCTGTTTAAATACTTCCAATGAAAGAGACCCCACTACACACAAAGGCAGTGTATTGGATTGCCAAAAATCTCTTAATGTTTAGGAGGAATCTCTGTTCCTGTACTTTGAATCCATATCTGAGAGCAATACCTTCTTCAGAACGTCATCTTTTCAAATACAGTGCGCCTGCATCATACGCGGGTGCAACTTCCGCGGCTTTCAGTGTATGTTGAAAGCCGCACCGGAAGAAGGTTCAGCACACCCTGGAAGGGATAATGGTGCATGCGCTGCAAGCATGAGCCCCATTATCTTTAATGGGGCTCAAGCATACACAGAATTCCCCTTACTGTATTTAAACACGGAATTCCCCTTACTGTATTTAAACAAGCCTCTCATTGTCTGTATTGTTTAAATACAGTATACAGTATTGCATCTCTTCTCTAGGCTAAGCATACCCAGCTCCCTGAGCTGCTTTTCATAGAACATATTGCGTATACTCATGTATAAGTCTGAAAATTTTAGTCAAAAAATGGGGGGAAAACTCCATTGACTTATCCGGGGCTCAGTGTTTTTACTTTAACTCTTATCAAAAAAGGAACCATCCCAATATAAGAGTAGACTGGCAAAAGGTGATAGCTTAGTCCACCCTGGGAGAACCAAAAAGAAGCAACAGCCATCTCTGCTCTCTGCTGCAGTGGCTCTTTTGGCGTTTTTGAATGTCTGGATGGGAAAGTGGTGGTGGTGGTGCCTCTTTGGCAGTTCCCCTCAAAGGAGTGCCAAAAGGAATTGTACTTTGAAAGATTTCAGTAAGGCATTTGTGTATGTTTGTCAGCTTTTCTGGGTTAAAATCAAGCAACATCATCACAGTAAATTTAAAGACTATAATCATTGTTAACATAGTCATCATTTTCTTTGCTTTGCCTTTTCATCCTTTTTGACGTATTTTCTCAGCTCCATCTCCACCTCGGCACACACAGCCACAATTTACTGTAGTTTCCTCTTTAGAGTGAACGCAAACAGTTGTGCCTGTCAGAATTTTGTAAGTTCTTTGGCATCATTTTCATTTGCATTGTCCTTCAAATCCTTTGTTACATGCCACAAAGTTTTACCTTGGACTTACCCATGGATCATATCAAAATGCATAATTTTGGTTTCAAAAGCTACTCTCACCTTACACACAAGGTCAAATTATAGACAAGTATATATGGTAGCTTCCAGAACTTTCACCATTTTGGTCGCCTGCCTCTGCACAGTCTGCTCTGTGACAACCAAGGAAAAAGTTGTCATCTATTATAGCCCCACCGTTATTTAAATGCTGGTCTGAGGAAACAAGGTTACGTTTGGCTTTTAGGAAGTTAGTATCTCAGACATGTTGTATTTGTTAATGCTGTTAATACCAATTTATCAAGTTTTGTTAATGACTTGAATACAAACTGAGTACAAGTTGGTTGACAGTTTCTATGGTGTTGATACTTCTTTAGGGTATTTCTGTAATATTGCCAGATTTTATAATAATAATATTGCTTTATTTCAAGGCAAACAGGGACAGTGTTAATGTAATTCATTTTAATTCTGTTTATGTTTCAGATCTCCTTAGTAAAAGTAGTTGTTAGGTAGATTTTTTATATGTAACACACCATTCTAAATTCATCACTTAGTATCAATGATATGAAATTTCCTTCAAGGAAAATATGTGTGATTGTTACCTAAGGGTGACATGTAGGCATTAGGAAGATCCTGGTATTACCACTTCCTTCAGTGCAAGATAGGAATGAGATCTGAGCATGGTAGTGTACATACTGCAGTAGTGTACATACTGCAATTTCTCTGTGTTGCCACATGAAAGATTATTCATTGCTATATAGGAGCTTGCCCAGTTAGGAAGAAGCTATAACAAGCAGAGAGAAGCACTACATGGAGCTATTTCTAGAAAATACTGTTAGGTAGCTCTCACCCTTTCTGTCTTTGATAGGTTTCTTCTGAAATAGCAACCTTTCAAGAACGATCTTGATACTTATGGGTTTTGAATTTTAAACCAAAGGTGCTGCCACAATTATAATGTCTTTGTACTGTCCACATTTTTAGCTATGGATATTTGGCTTTGGATCTTTTAAAAAAATGTTAGATACTGCTATTCAGTATCAAAATATTGGGAAAATAAAATGTGTGAAAGCATGAAGAATGTTCTAATAGGATTAGATGGACATACTTGATCTTCTTTCATAAAATGTTGCAATTTGTTTTTATGGCCAGCTGTCTGATTTATGTCCATTACTACTCGCCTTTCAAATCTGTTGCCTATTTTGCTGTATAATATTTTTAATGTGATACAACATTACAGAAAAGTTTCTTTTGTAGAATATTTCCATTTGGTTTCTCTGAAATGAGGCTAAAAAATCTTAACTGTAATGTATTTCTAATTTAAATACAATGTGCTGAAACAAGGTTTTTAATTTTTATTACATCAATTTTGTTAGATTCTAAATAAAAAAAGTGAAAATAGTACAACTGAGTGCTAAATACATGTGTAAGTTAAAATTCATTCTTTCTGTACTTAATCGGATGAGAAATATGCCTTCAACTTGTGTAACCCCATGAATTTTAAGTATTTTCTCAACCTAGCCAGAGGTTTTTCAGAAATTTTTTTTTTGACCAGAACCTCTTCGTAGTTGTAAACACTATGATCCAAAACACACTGCAGAATTTTGAAATCGCTTTAACTTCCCTGGCTCAGTGCTAGGGAATCCTGGGAGCTGTAGTTTATTGTGGCACCAGAGGTCTCTGCCAAATAAGTCTATGGGGCTTTCTAGATTGGCAGGAAAGTGTGACATGAAGTTGCCTTTTCCTCAATGCTTAGCAGCTGCACCACAGCCTTTACATGGAGCTGCGCTGTTCCGCAGTTTTTAAAAAAGAAGCTAGGAAAACCAGCACCTTTTTAAAGGCGCTTCTTCTCCCCTAAAATGCAAAAAAAAGCGTTTTCATGGCACAATTCCCTTTTTTCTCATCTAAAGGCTAGACTTTCATGCAGCCATGAACACATTTCTTTTTGCCAATCTAGAAAGCCCCTAAATATCTCACAAAACAACGGTTTCCAAAATTCCCTAGCATTGAGCCAGAACACTTAAAGCGGTCTCAAACCGAATTATTTCTGCAGTGTGTTTTGGACACATGTCTTAGATCAGGAGTAGGTAAAGTGCGGTCCCCAAAGGGTGCCAAAAAAAAAAAAAAGAGAGAGAAAAGCCCCAAAATTATCTCTGGGTTGTTTTGTTTTTGGGATGGCAAGTGTGTGCGTGTGCGTGTGTGCAACCCTCCAATTTCTGCTGGAAGGCTAATGCAGCCTCCTCTTTCACATTTGCTCACTCTTGGCCTAGAGCCTGCACCAGAGAGACCAGTGTGTAACTTTGTGATGACATAGTTGTGTCTCTGACACTACACAGCACTTCGAGCGAATTGCAGTGATGCGTATCGGCACTGCACATAGTCTTCCGTTGCAAAAATGGGCCCACGGCGCAATAGGGCCGGTTGCCTAGTAGACACAATGTTGGCTGTGCTTGTGCAATGTTACTTGGTGGTGATCCTCTCTCTTCCTGTGAACATGAGCAAGTCTGCGTTCACACTAGAGAAATAATCCGGTTTGGCACCGCTTTAACTGCCCTGGCTCAAGGCTATGGAATTCTGGGAGTTGGAGTTTGTTGTGGGGCCCAGAGCGGAGCTTTGCTCCGCTCTGGGCCCACAACAAACTCCAACTCCCAGAATTCCATAGCCTTGAGCCAGGGCAGTTAAAGCGGTGCCAAACCGGATTATTTCTCCAGTGTGAACGCAGAAACACACTACAGAAATAACCCAGTTTGGCACCGTTTTTACTCCTGTGGAATTCTGGAATAATAACAATTATTATTATTATGAGGTATTTTAGCCTTCTCTGTTAAAGAGAGCTCTGATAGTACCACAAAAAACCCCTAAAAACCCCAGAATTCCACCACGGTGGCAGTTAAAGCGGTGCCAAACCGTGCTATTTATATCTCCAGTGTGGATGATGAGTGTGCCACAAAATCTGCCTCACACACAACAAGGCCCTGATTGATTTGAGGCGGTTAGGCTTGATTGACAGGCAACCATGTTCCTCGCCGAGGAACGGACCAATGGGAGCCGGGCTCCGTAACCTTGGCAACTTAGCCCGCCTCTCCACAGGTGAATAGTCTTCTTTAGAGCCGGCGCATGCGCATTGGTTTCACTCTCCCCGCCGCTCTCCGCAACGTCGACACTAGTGAAGAAGTCGCGCCGCGTCACTAGTCGTCAGTTCCTGGGACTGACCAATCACACGTTAGCTCCGCCTCGTCTCCATGGCGACGGGAAAGGCCCGCCTCTTCCGGCCCCTTTGGGGAGCCGCTGCTGCTTCGCCCTCAACATGGTGAGTTCTTTTTCCTTTTCACCCCAAAAGTGGACTAGAGTGTTTGTGCGCATGCGCAGTTCAGGTCCCCCAGTGGACTCCAGCTCCCAGAATCCCAGGCTATTGGCCAACAGGGCTGAGGCTTCTGGGAGTTGTAGTCCAAAAGCATTGCCAGTGATAATGGGATGATTGTGGGATGGTTCTGGGACTGACCCTAGTGTGATAATCTCATTTGACACAATGGGGCCTCAAGTAAATAGAAATAAAGAAGTAAGCAGATATTTACTGTTCATTGTTTGTTTGTTTGTTTGTTTGTTTCTCAGGGGACAATATACTTGTTTCGCAAATCCCAGAAATCCCTGCTTGGCAAGTTGACCCAGGAATTCAGATCGGTCGCATCTGATCGAAGGGTGAGGATTTTTAAATTTATAATAGAGAAAACGAAAGAAAGTACGGTCCATGGTCCGTATCCACAGACGCGAAAATTTGCTGTTTCAAAATGTCTTTTTTCAAAATTCCAAAAATCAAACCATTATATTGCCATTTAATATATAAGGGACACCATTTTATTGCTCCATTGTATATAATGGGACTTGAGCATCCACAGATTTTGTTTTTCATACCAGCGGATACAAAGGGCTCACTGTATAACGTTCGGTGATACATTTATTTTTTCAGAGAAATATATTTTAATGTAGTGATTTTAAAGAAAAAAATTGTTGTTATTTGCTGTCAAATTGTCTTTCATTTATGGTGACCTTATGAATGAGAGACCTCCAAGATCTCCCAGTCCTTCATCTTTAACGTGCTCAGTGTCAGATGCCCTCCAGGTTGCTTAATTTAAATTTTGGGGACATGCAGCTATTGGTCTGCACAATGTATGGAAGAGTATATGTCACTGTGTCCAGTTCTGGGCGCCACAATTCAAAAAGGATGTGGAGAAAATGGAGCCATGTGTCCAAAGGAGGGCGACTAAGATGGTGAAGGGCCTGGAAGCCATGCCCTATGAGGACTGCCTTAGGGAGCTGGGGATGTTTAGCCTGGGGAAGAGAAGGTTAAGAGGTGATACGATAGCCCTGTTTAAATACTTGAAGGGATGTCACATTGAAGAGGGAGCAAGCTTGTTTTCTGCTGCTGCAGAGACTAGGACACGGAACAATGGATGCAAACTGCAGGAAAAGAGATTCCACCTCAACATTAGGAGGAACTTCCTGGCAGTAAGGGCTGTTCGACAGTGGAACACACTCCCTCGGAGTGTAGTGGAGTCTCCGTCCTTGGAGGTCTTTAAACAGAGGCTGGATGGCCATCTGTCGGGGATGCTTTGACTGGGAGTTCCTGCATGGCAGGGGGTTGGACCGGATGGCCCTTCTTGTGGTCTCTTCCAGCTCTATGATTCTATGATGAGTAATGCCATTTTTTCCCCTCTCTATTATGCCATTGCTCTTCATTGCTCTGGTTATGCCTTTACTTGTTTTAGAATGCCTTGTTTAGAGTAAGTCCAATTAATATCAGAAGAATCTTCTTCTTCTTCTTCACCTTTATTTTTATAGCTCTGTAAATTTACACAGCGCTGAACATACAATCTTTTAATTAGACAGTTCCCTGCCCTCAGACTTACAATCTAAAAATCTTTATATAGAAGTATACTTCTAGATAGGGGCTTAGAGGATAGGTTTATGAACCAATAAAATCATTGGCCCATGGTTTTTGATGTCTTAGATACCCATCTTAGATACCACAGTTGTGTGCCCCTGAATTTCTTTAACTGATGTTAAACCAGAATTCCCTGGTTTGAATGTAACAAGGAATTCTGGTGCAGTGAAAATCAAGTTGTTTGTTCGTAACTAGGCATGCAATGGAAAGTGGAGAGAGATGTGCGTGTGGTTGTGACATTTGTCTGTGGTTTTGTAAACTATAGTTTACACTGTTTTGAATCATAGATGTGCCCCAGAATGCATCTGTGCTCTTTGAGATTTGCAAGTGGTTAAAACTAATGTTCTATGATTATTTTTGTGTGATTATGTTGCAGGATTATAATTTTTCTTCCAACAAACATTTTTAATTCCTTTGCAAAGTAGTTATTTTAACTATTGTCATTTACAGTCCTGGAAGATCTTGCTGTTTGGTGCAATAAACATAGTATGTACTGGTTTCCTTCTTATGTGGTGCAGCTCTACAAACAGCATAGGTATGTTTCTGTTTCTGCATTTAAATGCTTGTGGATAGTAAATTGATTGTAGAATTAATAAAATTAGGTGCTCTTGGTTTGTAATACAGATTGACAGCCAGTATAATAATTACATGAGGTTATGTCTGTTAGCATCATGTGATATTAAATAGTGTCTTTCTCTCAGGTTTTTTTCAAAAGACACTCTAGATCATTGCTATTTTCTTTTGTCATTTCTTCCTTGAGGTTTTCCCCAGGTGGGGGTTTAACAGGATAGCAAAATTAATTAGCCTGTACTCTGTAAGGTATTGTCTGGTTTTGTGCCTTATTGACTGGCTCCATTTGGATATGACTTGACAATCACTGGTACTGTTTCTGCTGCGAATTTCTTGAAGTTGGCTGTTGCCACATTATGCCCCCAACATTGCAATTTGAAATTTGGTACATTTTCCAACATTAGAAATGTGCAAGATGAGAGATCATGCAGTAGGTTATTTATTACTTGTGAGTGGATTTGATCATGACCTTGTGTGTTTTATTGCCTTGTCTGCCATTTTTATTCGTGTCTCAGGGTGATTGGATAATAAAATACAGAGATAATGATGTGTGACTCTCCAGATGTTGTTGAGCTACAACTCCCACTATCCCATATGGCTATGGAAGTTGCAGTTGAGCAACACTGCAGAGGAGAGGTACACATTCTGTAGCCTGATAAAGATTATTTTAATGTATATGCTGCTTCCTTGCACATCTCTCCCTCCCCTACTTTTAACAACAAGATACCCTAGTAGTCGACTGTCTGCTAGGAATGAAAAGGTTAGTCCCTCCTTGCATGGTGTGATCTTGACAAAAATCTCAAATATGTCTGCACACATGGCAGCTTTTGCCCATTGGAACTTTTTTTTAAAAGTGCACTTGAATTGGAGTGGGGCTGAAGAGAGAGGAGAGGTGGCTGATGCAGGGTTGGGGACAAGAGAAATACAAACAGGAGAGACAGAGAGAGAAAGAAGGTGAGAGGGAAAGAGAATGGTACATAGCATCAACAGATGGATCAATGAAAAGAAGGAGGCAATTGGTTTTGTCATGCGCAAGGATGAGCTCTTTATGATGGCAGTGGTGCAGTAGCTCTGCCATGACTGTTCCATAGCAACTTTCCCACCAACGCAAAGTGGCAGCAGTACTTCTAGACAGTGGGATGTATTTCAGATCTGAAACTGGCATTTTGGTCTTTGAAGAAGGATGCCTAGAGGCTTCCTCAGATATCTGCAGTGCAAAAAAGTATTTGTCTTGATGCAGCAGTGGGATGACAATGGCGGGACCATCTGATATGTTGTCCCACAATGTTTACTTTTTCAAGAAGAACATTTGCGGTAGAGCTTGCTAAGTGGCAAAATGTCTGAGATGGATGAACAGCACATGGTCTCTAAAACATTGTCCTGAGGGTATGTAGTCCTCAGTGTGGAGAAAATGTTTCCTGCCCTTGGGCCCCTTCCACACTACACAATTGTAGCACTGTGATTCCTCTTGAACTGCCATGATTCCATCCCATGTAACCTGGGATTTGCAGTTTAGGGAGAGAAATCTAGATTTCTTAGCTAGAGGGCTCTAGAGTCTCACCAGCTACAAACTGTAGAAATCCATAGGATGCTGACATGGCAGTTAAAGTAGAATAAGGTTAAGATTCTTTGCACACAAAGAAACTGGTAGGTTTATTATTTCTTTCTACATGAATAAACTGTGTCATCTTCTTTCCACAGCTTTAACTGCATACACATACCTAACAATCTTTGATCTTTTCAGGTATGTTTGTTTACTCAATTTCAGAATATAAGAAATTTATATAATAGGTCCTTAACCTGTTAAAGAAAACCATAGATTGTGGCAGGCTGCTTATGTTTCGGTATGAGATTTCACAGGTTAGCAGTCCATCCCTATGTATGTGTTGTTATTGTTAACTGCCTTTTAGTCAACCCTGACTCATGGCTATCCTGTGGATGAGATATCTCCAAGCCACCCTCTCCTCCACTGCTCTGCTTAGGTCCTCTAGATTCAGGCCCTGAGAGCTGCATTTAGGATCCCCAAGGGGCTTTGCACACCCCTGCCTTAGGGCATTCTTTTAAGTAAACATGTTTAGGATTGCACTTCCAAAGTAATTTATTTGAAGGTTATATTTTGAAAATCAGGAATTCATCTCAGCTTTTGATAGCTAAATTTTACTTATTTGAATTTTCATTTATTTATTTATTTTTTTGTTTCTTTAGTTTAATAACTTGCTTAATAAGTTATTGGGTGATGATGAAAAAGCCTACCCCAGCCTATTCCTTTGGGTAAGTTTGCATAATATGCTGGTGTTTGATGTCATCAGAAAATGTTTTAAAAACTTATTTTTCTAAAGAGTGAGACAAATGGTTAATAGTTTGATTTACCAGTTTCATAAATGTTTAATAGTTTCATAAACAAAGTCAGTTTAAGAACCTGTGTAAATTTTGTACAAATCTCATCAGCCAGATAAGAAAGGTGAAACTTGCATACCAAGTTTCATTCTCATTCATATATATATATGTATGTATATGTATGTATGTATGTATATTCACTCATTCATTCTTAGCCCAAAGAACAAAGATCTCCTGTGTTACTTTTTTTAATTAGAGAGTCAAGGACAAAAACAGTATTCAGTGTCATATTTAATCAGTTGTCTGACCATACTTGGAAACAAATCCTTAATTTAATGGAATTTACTTTCTGATAAATGTTCTTATTTGTTCATGTTGATTTTTAAATGTTTGATTTTTCCAAATTTCAGGTTTGAGAGGTTTGAAGTCTTAGCAGTATTTGCCTCCACAGTTCTGGCACAGCTTGGAGCACTTTTTATATTAAAAGAAAGGTAGGAATATGTGTTGCTTGCACTTAAGATTTATGTGTAACAAGGACAACATCCATGAAATAACAAAATTTAATATAGTTTTTTAGTAATAGTTACAAGCGGTAGTATGCAACTGACTGTAAAACTGATTCTCATTTCTTACAGTGCTGAGAGGTTTCTGGAACAACCAGAGATTCACACGTAAGTGCTTTTAATATATAAATATGTAGAATTAAAATTGTAGGAGCAAAGTGGCATAACCAAAACATATTTTTTAATATAATACATAGGTCAATAGCAAAAATCTGTTGACATTAAGGAATCCAGGCTGTTTCTGTAGAGATGGAAATCAGTTCAAATAATTAATCAGTTGACAAATGGATTCAGAAAGTTGTTGCAGCTAAGGATTTAAAGTTTATAGATGTAAAAGAATCCTTATGTGTGATATATGAAGCTTACTTTCTCATAATTTGGCTATTAGGATAAGATGAACACTTACATATATTATTATTATTAATTTTACTAATTTTATTTATATAGCTCTGTAAGTTTACACAGTGCTGTACATACAATCTTATAGTTAGACGGATCCCTGCCCTCAGGCTTACAGTCTAAAAGACAACACAAAAGGAAAAGGGGAAGGTGGTGGGAAGAGGATGAGGTCCAGTGGTTCTTCTCTCCCTCTGGGGCCTGGACCAAGGCAGATGGACTGGAGGGAGGGCACGGCTTCTTAATACATAGTTAGAAGGAGGCATCCTGGGGCAGATGGCACAATCCTGGGAACGCTTCCCTAAACAATATAGTCTTTAACTTACTTTTGAACCTGGTTAGAGAAGTGATGAGGCGCACATGTGGGGGAAGAAGGTTCCAGGAGTGAGGGGCAGCAAGTGAGAAGGGACGAATTCAGGACAGAGCAGTGGAAATCCTCGGCTGGGACAGGAGACCTTGACTACTAGAATGGAGAGTACGAGAAGGAATGTAAGGAGAAAGAAGTTCAGACAAGTAAGGAGGGGACAGTCCATGGAGGGCTTTGAAAGTCAATAACAAAAGCTTGTACTGGGTGCGGAAGGGGAAGGGGAGCCAGTGAAGGGAGGATAAGAGGGGAGAAACATGCTCAAAGCGGCAAGCAGATGTGATAATACGTGGAGCTGAGTTCTGGACAGAGATTAAAAGATGGAGATGAGAGAGAGGAAGCCCTGTCAGAAGAAGGTTACAATAATCTAGTCGTGAAACCACTAGGGCATGAAAAAGTTGAAAAAGAAATTGAATAAGGTGAAATATATAATATATGGATAATAATAATAATAATAATAGGCTAATGTAACTAATTAAATTGGTGAAGGAATATTTATTAATTTCATTACTTTTTTTAGGGGTCGATTGTTGGTTGGCACCTTTGTGGCACTCTCTTTCAACTTGTTTACAATGCTGTCTGTTAGAAATAAACCTTTTGCTTATGTCTCTGAAGGTATGTCATAAGTATATGAGAAAAAATCCTAAAATGAGTTAATACTTCTAAGTTCAAAATGTTGCTTACTAATCAGTAATTATGTATGGTTGTCACCAAACCTCTTCTCCAATACTGTATGCATAAAGCCCCTGGAGGAAAGGCAGTGTAAGCATTCCCTTTTTTGCATTACACTTTGGAGAATGATAAACATAGCTGAAGACTTTTATTCTTGAAATGGACTCTTATCTGTTTTTTATGTTTTCTGAATGGCACTGCAAAGGAAAGCAACATTGGTACAGGATCTGAGGTTTGTTGCTGTGCATCCTACTCTTTGGAGAGTTTGAGTCACTTGTTCCTGCCTAATAGACTTGTAGATGGGCCTGTATAGTTGTTGTTCATTTCTAGAAGATAATTTCCCTATAAAACAATTATAGCATCTCTACAATCTACACTGATGTGGCTTGTTTTGGCACATAACTTTGTCAACATTTACGATTCTAGAGTAGATTAAAGCTGAAATTCTATACATACTTACCTGGGAATAAATACTTTTAAAGTCAATAGGAATTAATTGTGAGTATAGTTTTGTGGGAAGTGTTCAAGTTCAGCTATGGTATCTTAATCTCGTTATAACACCTGCAGCAGACCTTGACTTGCATAAGTGCAAACTAGTTTGCATATTGCTTTTTAAAACTTTTTGAAAGCTATATAATGTTATAAAATTCTGTAGAATAAATAAAGTTTATGATTTGACAGTACTCTTTAGCAACACCTATACAGTCACTTGCCTTCAAGTTAGGATATCATTTCAAGCATCATCAGTGTGAAAGCTGAATAGATCATGTTTATCTCTTTTTCTGTTATTAAAATAAATTAATAGAAACCCATCTATGATAAAGAAGTCATTGAGTTGTTTTTTCACAAGAGTGAAAGGTCATAACTGCTCATACCAACACTTCAAAGATAAACTGTGTAACCTTTTCCTTTTTTGAGCAATCACTGTACGAGCTGCTAGACAAAAATATTATCAACTCTTTATTAATAAGATTTTTGTTTCTTTGAGTAAACAGAAAGATTAAACACACACACATATAGAGTTATTGTCCCTTGTTCATTGAAAATTTGCAACCAGTTTTAATAATAATAATAATAATAATAATTTACTTTTGAACAGCACTACCATGTGTGAAAGTACCAACAACATGGCAGTTTTTCCAGTATTTGGCAGATGTTTGCTTTTAGAGCTCAGTTTCAGTGGTGTACCATTGTTTTAAAATTCTTTCTCAATATTTACATATTTTAACTGAGATTTCTTTTATGGAGAGGCTTCCCATAACGGAGAATATAAATTATGTCATAGGACCAATTACAGTGACAGCACTTAGGGCAGTCAAGAGAGAATATTTTTTGAAGTTAATACAGCAAACCCAGAACTGCTTTGAAACATCACTGATTCAAATTTAGTTAATGAATGGCCTGTTACAAGCTTTACTTTAGGATGGACTAAGTATAAAACTGGTTAATTTGAAGCCGTGAGACACAAACATTACCTAGTTGTTGTTTTGTGTGAATTCCTGACTTGGTTTCATATCTTATAAATAAATTTTTCATCGCTTCTCGGCCTTTTGGCTAAGATCAAGTGTAGTATAAATAAATCTTTCAAATGATATAGTTGTTTGGCTTCCCATCTCTTTACCTGAGAAAATTTGTCCTCAGCAGTCAAGTAGGTGGTGCCATAAGAATAGTAAAAAGAGAGATGCTAATTTATATATTTTTCACACTTCACTAGTATTTCAATCCTGACTGATACTGTTAAAAGCTCTGTTGGCACAATACCTAAGGGGATTGACGTGAACCCAGAGTGCATATATTCCATCCCATTTCTATATAGGCCAAATTAGAATATAAAAGTGTATTTCTCATTTGTTACAGATAATACAAGGATATGTGTGTTGAAAAAAACACTTGCATGATAATAGTAGTCCTTAGAGCCACCGCTCTGTAACAGTTAAAAAGCTCTCTTTATTGCAGTTTGTGTCACTTTACCTCTTACTGGAATCAACTAATATGGGGTATTCCAAAAGCTAATAGTGACTGGGCAGAACATATACATGAGATTTCCTTTTTCACAGATAGATGAAACATAATTGTGATCTGAACAAGCAGCCCAGCTTAGGTAGCTCAGGTACTAACAGCAGTATACAGGTTTGTCCTGGTGGACTACAGAGAATGACAGCTTTTAGAGGACACTTGATTATTGTGGTTATAATGTCTCACTACATTTTAGACGAGAGGACCAAATCCAAATTAATTGTATATCCTATGGTAATATTTAAAAAACTTGCAACTAAGGTTAATGTCCCCCCATGATTTCCTATTTACAGCTGAACAGACTTTAATTCAATATACATGTGAGAATACTAATGAGTTTTTAGTTAGAAGTATACGTTTAAAAAGCTTATGTTAATTGATTTAGCCAGGCTAAAATTATAATAAAATAGACTTTACCAGAGAGCCAGTGTGATGTAATGTTTTGAGTGCTGGACTTCTGCTCTGGAGCTCAGGGTTTCAATCCCTACTCACACTCAGTGTCAGAGGAAGGCAAGGGCAAACCACCTCTGAACAAATCTTGACAAACAACAAAATGCTGTGATAGGGTTGCCTTAGGGTTCCCTAAGAAATGACTTGAAGGTATCCAATACACAAACAGAAACCCATATACTTGGTGGAGTAAAAATTGTAAGAGTAATAAAATAGTGTTTCAAACATAGATTTTGTGTAAGATAAGGTAATGATTTTTTATGATAACACATATTACTCATTTTTTGTAGCTGCAAGCACAAGCTGGCTTCAGGAGCATGTTGCTGATCTCACTCGGAGGTAAGATTGAGGATGACAGTGCAATTGTATATTTTGCAGGGTTTTGCAACTGCCAAACTTTGGACCAGATCTCCCCCACCCCACCCCACCCCACCCCATTCCTCATTTTAAAGCCAGAGGCAAGGGCTTTATGGTAATCACAATGGATCTGGCCATGGACCTTGCTGGTATTACACTTTCATATCCAGCAGCTGATCTTTCTTTGGCAGATGGATGGGCCAGACTCCTGCTTCCCCTGCTCTTGCTACAGTGGAAAGAGGTCATTGTTCTGTAACCAAAAGCAGAGGCCAGATTGTGCTTCCCCTCATTTCTGCAGTCCTATAGCAACTTTCCCATCACCTCATTTTCTGATTCTTTTAGCTAGAGATGTGAAGGATTGTTCTGCATGTAGAGTTATTACTGGGATGATCATCATATCATATCATTCACCAAGCTTATAGCATTTTACACATCTGGAAACCATTAATGGAGGTTTGCAAAGAATTACTAGTACAGTAAATATTCTTTCTCAGTCCAGAAAATACAGCCGGCCCTGCATATCCATGGATTTTTTATGCACAGATTCAAGTTTCCAAGGCTTGAAAATATTTAATAAATATACAAATTCCAAACAGCAGACCTTGATTTTACCATTTTATACAAGGGACACCATATTGTCCCTTGTATATAATACTGCCCATTGTATATAATGGGACTTGAGCATCCATGGATTTTGGTATACATGGGGGGTCCTGGAACCAAACCCAGAGGATACCAAAGGCCTACTGTACTAGCAAATATTGTTGCTTAATTATTGAGATACTTCAATATTATCCTTTGTACATCATCTTGAGGGTTCTGGTGGATTAGGAAGTGACAAACAGATGCATTAAATAAACAAACAAACATAACTGTTCTGCTGTTGATAATATCAGTTGGTGGAAATGATCCAACTGAATATTAATACATTCCCACACTCACTACAATTCAGTAACAAGGCTCAAAATTGTCCTCAGTTTAATTCCCCCTCTTTGTAGAGACCTAGTGTAAAACTTACCACTGTACATATAAATAGGGTGTGTGGTTGTTCATCTTCCAGTTTTCATTACTAATTATATTATTACTCTCTTTTAGTTTGTGTGGTATCATTCCTGGCTTGAGCAGCATATTTCTTCCACGCATGAATCCTTTTGTCTTGATCGACCTTGCTGGGGCTTTAGCTCTCTGTATTACATACATGCTAATCGAAATTAAGTAAGTATCGCTACACTTAGCATAATATTAACAAATACTGAATATTAGGAAAAAACCAGATGTCCCCTCTAAAATTATGTTTGTTTATTTCAGTAACTATTTTGCTGTTGATACTGCCTCTGCAGTAGCTATTGCCTTGATGACATTTGGTACTATGTATCCCATGAGTGTCTACAGTGGAAAGGTATTGCTTCAGGTGAGAGAATGATTGAAACCTTTTTGTTATGGTCTTTTACGTTCTAATCAGTGTTAGCAGCACTTAACTGGCTTGAACAACAGAAAAATAAGGAGCTGGCAAAATTCATACACATGCAGATTCTCATGTTGTGAAATGTACAAAAATTGTTATAGAAAGGATCTCAGAAAATCAAAGAAGATATAGGAAGATCATCATTTCCTGCCCACATGGGCTATGTATTGATGGTTTACTGTTTAAGAGTTTGGCCTGAGAGATGCTTTGCACACTTTAAGGAAACTATACAAAAAGAGATGCTTGAAACAGTGTCTAGGGATGCTTGATAGTTTGTTTCTTTAGTCTAGCTTATAGCTTGCTACCATCTGTCATCTTAACTGTATAGAACAGTTCTCTGGAAGGTGTACAGGAGCTGCTCATTCCTAAGAGTGGTTATCTGAGCTGTTAATTGAACAAGAATTTATTTAGTCATCTATATGGATATGAAGTTAATCTTCAGAAAGCTGAAATACTGGCACTAAACCCTGGCAGGAGTAATAGATGCTTACTCCCCAGGATCTCTGAAAAAAAAAATACTGAAGCATTTATTTTAAATTGAAGAATGTAATACAGTTGCAACAAATCACAGTTAGAATATTGAATGGAATAATTTATATTAGTTGATACAAGGAAAGATTTGTATATAAGTTGAATTTGGCTGAGTTGTAATTTTATCAAGTCTTTTTTTAAAAAAAAGGTTTACAAAATTATAACATTTTCTTCTAGGTCTTAAAAATTAAATTGCACAATATTTATTGAAATTCCTCTTTTAAGAGAAAAAGACTGACTTATCTGTTTTTCACTTACATTACTGTATTAAGCTACTAATAGTAACATTCATTCATTTGGATGGATAAGTAAAATTGAATCTTACTGGACAGAAGTAAAAAGATTCAGCTGGAGAGAACAAGCAATTTGTTGGTATTATTGTTATGTTCTGTGCCTTCAAGTCGTTTCTGACTTATGGCAGTCCTATAACAGAGTTTTCTTGGCATAATTTGTTCAGAGGAGGTTTGCCATTGTTTTCCCTGAGGCCAAGAAAGTTAACAAACAATGCTAATACTTTTTAGATGTTGGTTCCATCTTAAAATTAGAGTTGGCTTTTATCTATCTTTGATAGACTGACTCCGTGGTGAGTACTGACATAACTGAAGACTGAGCATGCTCACATCTTTAGGAGCAGGGCATATGAACTGGAGTCAGAAAAAGAAAAGCAGGTCAGATGAAGCTAACATATATAGCAGCAGCATCCAAAGGAATCTACAGGGGGAAAAAAGAGACACATCTCAAAATGCTCGAAAGATGGCCTGTTCTAGTCGAAAAGCCTGACGTGTTTCAGCCTGTGTGTACTGTTATACTAAAAAGACTTTCTTCAGAGGCCTATTTAGAATCACACTGAAGACATTTCTGAATCAGAATCTCTTGAACCATTGACTAGACAAATGAAAACTTGAGTCAAGCCTTTGGTCCATCCAGACCAATATTGTGACTCTGACCAGCAGCAATATCTCTCCAAGGTTTCAGACAGCATTCTTACCTAACACTATTAGAACATCCCTCTATTTATTTGTGGTCTCCCTCTTAAGTGTTAATCAGGCCTAACCCTACTCAGCATTGGAAGTCAGATGAGATTGGGTGTTTTCATGGTGATATTTCTGTATCTCTATGGTGGTATCTCTATCATGAAAGGATGGCCAACTGCTGGAAACAAAGAGCTCTGGACAGTTGACATTTCAGGAGATGAAGTTTCATTATATATATTTTTTGCTCCAGGCTGTGCTTGTTGTTTTATAATTTCCTTCATGAACTTTCGGCACTTAGGTGACAGCAGTAGTCATATAATGACAATGGCACAGTTTTTCTTAAGGTTGTGGTTATAGGCAATAACTAAAAACAGAAGTTATCTGCGCCAGCTGAAAATTGAGTAAGGAAGTAAAAAAATGTGACATATGGTACAGTTAGACACAGTAACCCACCAGTTGTGAGCCTCAAAAGAACAACTTGACAATTCATTCTGTGCCATTTGGTACATTGTAATTTACTATATCAACAAGGATGCTGTTCGTAAATTGCCGCCCACTGTGTGCTTTCTTCAGGAGAAATGTACTTGGACAATATGTCTTGTTTCCCTCCTACTCAAGCAGTGTAAAACAATGAACCAGCTGGTTCCCAGATACCTTGATTGTTCATATTTCAGCAGCACTGTAACAGTTGAGTGTTACAATTGTCTTTTGCATTGCATTCATAGTAGTCTAATCCCTTCTACATAGTCTAATCCCTTCTACTTGAAATGGCTTAGAACAGGAACGGAAATCATATGGCCTGTGGATCCCTCCTGGATCCTTCCTGTGCCCCCGTTTGGTGGGGTCAAAATGCTCATCAGAACATCAGAAACAGTGGTGTTAATGTAGAGCTTTATAGAGGACATTTGATCTAGTGTGTGTGTGTGTGGTCTTTTGATTTCCACACCCCAAATAGAAGTAAAATACCATTACTTCAGATTTTGAAAAATGCTTGCAGTCTACATTTTGGAAGGTTATGTAGCCTTTGGTTCACCTGCTGGGAGAACTGAATTTGTCTTTGGGGCCTGCTGAAGTTTCCTATCCTTGGTTTAAGAAGCTTCAATAGGTAGAGAATGTCACTGCCTGAATGTACATATATTCACAATATCTGCAATGGCTACATGGGTTGTTTATGTATTTCCAGGCCCAATTTATAGTGCTGGGTGATCCCTTTTAAAGTCCAAATTGGCTTGGGACCAGGTTAATTGAAAGGTCTGCATCTGTATGAACTTGTCCATACTCATATGTCAGCAAGGAGGTGTGATAACTTGTTGGCTTAAGAAAGAGAGCTTTTTATGTGGTGGCCCCATCCTAGTGATTATACTCCAGTGGGGGATTTGCATGCACCTCCATGCCTGTCTTATTTTAAATAGGCATTAAAGGCCAGGCTGTTCCAGTCTGCTTTTAAACAAATATATATCCATTTATAATAAATAATAAACTGGAGTTTTTACTAATGATGTTACTTTAAATATTTCATGTTGCTCTCTTAATTGATAGATTTTTTTGTGTTTGTTTCAATGTTTTACCTAGTAAACTGCATTGAGAAGGCTTTGTTTAAAAAGCAATTTAAAACCATTTTAAGTAAATACAAATAAAACTGTGGTAAAATAAATTTTTTCAACAAAATTTTTTTCCAGACAACACCGCCTCATGTGATTGGACAGCTAGATAAACTTATAAGAGAGGTAAATCAATGTTAAAAGATACATTTGTACACAGTGACCGGGACTAACCCCATCTCAATTAGTTTCCAGGAAATGCTTATTGGAATGTAGGATAAAGAGGACCAGTGGCCCATGGTCTAAGCTTGCGAGAGTAGGACACCTCATCCCCTGATTTTGGTAGATGCTCCCCCCCCCCCCGCCCCAACCATATATTGCTGATAAATAATAGTGGGTCTTCTCACTTCATGAGATGGAACTCCAGAGAGCTCCTTGGTTTTGGAAGATTTGGGGAGAGGATTTGGGACTACTCCTGGAAGCTGGAAAAACTTGCATGTGGAATGAGATCTATATATAGTTTAAATTGTGTTTATATATATAAACACAAGTTGGGTACTCATTTTAGTGACGTCAGATATAATTAAGAACAGTTGCTACTCTACATGCACCTTTCTGATAGTAAGTTTGTTGTTTAGTACACACACACACGTGTAATACTGTGTTTTTATTTAAACTAGAAAAATGGCATCAGCATGAATGTCAAGTGCTCAAGACATAAATTTGTTCTGATCATCAATTCTATTCCCCCAGCAATCGGTCCTGATCCTGTTGTTGACATTGTAGAACATATGCATTTTTTGGTGGTGTCAGATAGCATAAATTTAGATAAATTTCATTTATAACTTGATATAGGTATGGTGGTGCAGTGGTGAAATGCTGGTACTGCAGCACTCACTTCCAAACTACAAGGTTGTGAAAGTATGCAGGGGTAGCTGTGTTGGCCATTTAGCAAATTCAAACAAAAATACACCAAACAGTGATACTTTTATTGGTAACTGAAATATACAACATACTTGTTGCAAGCTTTCAAAGCTCTACTGGCTTTATCAGGCAAGATGTTACAAACCAAACAGGAGAAACAAAATTGAGATGTTAGTAAGAGGCCTGCATTTTGTTGTTTCTGTCCTTAGTTAAAATGGTATGAGGAGGGTAAATTTTGTAGGCTAGCTCCCAATCCTTGCCAGGGGCTTGGGGTCGATTCAGCCTGTCATCTGTTCGAGGTGGCTAAAATGAGTACCCAGCTTGTTGGGGGCAATTAGCTTACAGTTGTAAACGTCTTTGAGACTTCTTAGTGTGGTTTGAAACAGTATTTAAATGAAGCTGCTATTGCTGTTGCTATAAATAGACATACATCCTGAAGCTGTGTATATTTATATTGGAAGTCCATTGATTTTAAAATGGTTTAACCTCAAGTAAATTTGGTTATTTATAAAAACCCTAGCAAGTTATTAAAAACATTATTTTAATATCAGTAGTATTTCTTACTGTTTGTCTTGGTCTAGGTTTCTACTTTGGATGGTGTCTTAGAGGTTCGAAATGAACACTTCTGGACATTGGGGTTTGGTTCATTGGTATGTATTTTTCTTCTTCATTGTGTTATATTTCTTTAAAAGCAAAGTATGAGGCACCAATCAGTCCAATCATTTAATAAGTCCAGTCATTTCTTGTGTAGGCCAGGGTTATATTAAGGGCATTAAATTCTTCTGAATCTGCTTCACTTGCAGACACAAATACCCCAGTCACGTACAGTATAAATTCTGCTTTCCAGGGACTGATGAGCTTATTTTTCATTTCCTTTCTAGGCTGGATCAGTACATGTGAGAATTCGAAGAGATGCCAATGAACAAATGGTACTTGCTCATGTGACCAACCGATTATATACATTAGTGTCTACTTTGACAGTTCAGATTTTCAAAGATGACTGGATCAGGCCTACCTTGACCACTGGACCTATTACAAACAGTATGCTGAACCTTTCAGATCATCATATAATTCCCATGCCACCTCTAAAGGCTGCAGAAAACTCTAGCCCTGCCACTTCCACTCCAGCTAGAGCAAGCAGTCCCCCTCCTGAATTCTCTTTTAATACTCCAGGCAAAAATATGAACCCAGTCATTCTGCCAAACACTCAAACAAGACCCTATGGACTAGGCTTCAACTATGGAACTGTACCTTACAGCAGTGTCTTCACTTCAGGATTAGGAATGCCAGCAATAGGAGCAAGCCAGGGATTCAGGACTGGTCTTATAAATGCTCCCCACAGATATGGAACTGGCACTCGAGGTCAGTCCAGACCTTAATAAACTATTTCTCATATTTATTGTTTGAATTTATTTTTTTCATCTATTTTATTGCTAATTTTTCTACAGGACCAAATTTTCTAGATATGTGGGATCAGGTATTTCCAAAAAAAATCATGAAACTATGTGCTCTGATTTCATCTTTTATGTGGTTATTGCTCTTTAACTGTGAAGTTGTTTGCTCAGTGACGCTCTGACAAAGAATGACCTGCTTCATATTTTTATTGCTCATTTTATAAGTGATTATGACAATATATCAATGAACTTTCTGAAATAACAAATTTTAGCAAAGGAGTAAGTGATTAACCTGATGATTAATGAGAGAATTCTCTGTGAACAAAACATTTCCCATCCTTTTTCTAAAATATTGCTGTCTCTGATGTAATCAAGCAATCATTTTTAAAATTCACCTTAAGTGAAAAAAATGTTTTTTATACAGGCTAGTCTCCTGGAGGACCAGTGGATACTATTGAAAGTCAGTTTGACATTTACGGAAATATATACCCATGTTTTACAAAAGTTTTGTCAGCTACTCTGTGGTTGTAAGTGTTGCATATTGATATTTATTCCTATCTTTTTTATGGTATGCTGGGAAATAAAATACCACATAGGGTGATATTGTTAACCCTGTGTAAAGTGTGCAGTGGGGAGCGTATGTATGAAGAACTGATACTTCATACTCTACTGGCATCCTGACATTTGTGAAAGCAACTGACTTTGACATCAGTACCCTGTTCCTGTTGTTTAATTATTGGGGTTACCTGCAATGTGATGGCAAGCATGACTCCTAGACGGGATGTCTACTTCATATCTGACTGAAGCAATAAGTCTTCTCTTAAGGCTTTCATCAGTAGTGTTTTGATGTCTTGCTAATCAGGTAACCAGTTATGCTTTTCTATGAGCTCAAAGTGAACTGTGTTTTGGGGGTCATCCTTGAATGACTGTGTTTGAAGGCTTGTTTGTGGGATTTTGTTTTTGGCCTTGTGCTCTCCCTGAGCACATGATCTAAGGGGGCAGGGCTTCTGCTGAGCCGCTGACTTGCTTGGGGTCTGAGTATGAGCTACTAGCTGTATATCACTGTTGGCTCTGTCTTTATTGCTCATTCTCTGAGGGCCAGCAGTACACACAGTCATATCAGTAAGAGTTATTACAGTCTGGAGGGGTAAAAAAAAAAAAAAACAGGGTTGGAGGAAGAAGGATCTCTTGTTTGCTGCAGTGTGCACGTGCCATGTTTGACTTGCCAGAAAACCTGACTATATTTGCAGCAGGAACAAACTGGTGGCTCTCTTGAAAGAGAAGGTCAAGGAACTGCAGCTACTGAGACTCTTTAGTGCATCAGAGAACACGAGGACCTCCTGGATAGAACAGAGGGAGAATTGAGCCTACTGAATGAACAGGAAGAAACTGCCTTCTAGTCTGTTGTATTTTACCCACTGTATAGAATTTTTAATATCAAAGCATGTATTCTGCTAAGCCCTCTTGATCATTCCAAGAAGTATAAATAGAAATTAAATGCAAGGAGAAATGGGTTCCAGTAAGTTTTGGTTTTATTGTTCAGTGACAATCTACAAGACACCTGCCTAGTCAAATGTAAACACAAAGAATGGTACCCAGCTTTTAAAGACAATATCCAGGTCACTGCATTTTCATAGATTACTAATAAATGATATTTAAGAACCAAATGTATGGCATATATTAGTAGATGGTGACAAATGACCATAAGTAGATGGTGACAAATGACCATAAGACCAAATTAAGGGTATTAATTTGTTTCTTTTCTTTAAAAAAAGGTTTGCTTTGTGTTAATTATGCATTGCAGTCAATAATGTCAAAAAAGAGGACATCCTATATAATCTTACTACATAGTCTTTCTGTTTGTCTCTACCAACCAATACAATTTGCTGTATTTTGCTTGTTTCAGCTCTTATGTTTTTAAATCTATCATGTTGTATTAGAGTTTCTACAGGCCAGAAATAAGCGTAAATGTTCCTTCATGATCTGTTGTTCCTTCTCTGATATGTTGTATATGGAGTTATTTCATACAAAAAAGGCCAAAGCAAATTCCCCTTTTTATATTTCTTATTTAGTACTTTAGATAGCACTATTTTCATCTTTGAACTGAATGACTAGTGCCATTTGCATGCAGAAGGTTCCAGTTCAGTTTTGGCCTTTCAAGGTAGTGATGGGAGATTCTCCTATCAGAAGAAATTCTGAACTGTTGATAAGTATAGGCAGTTCTGGGCTAGATGGACCAACAGCTTTCAATGTACTCCTAGCATTGCTTGAGCCAAAGGAACTCTGTGATATAGAATAGCCAGTCCTGTGAATCTGATATCACCCATCTAAACATGGGAAGTTAATGCCGATCAGGAAGAATAAATACCAAGAATATAACACATGGATATCTAAAAACCAAAATTTTCATCTTAAAAAACCCCACAACCTGTCCTAATTTCAGAGTATAGTAAAGGGGATTAATTTGGACTAACGTTATCAGATGAAGTCTCCTGTATGGGTATACCTGTACACATACCAGACATCATAAAAGTGATATAAACAACTAAAAGGATGAAATTTCATGGCAGGTGTGGGCCATGTGTGGCCCTTCAAATATTGGACTGCAGTTCCCATCAACCATAACCATCTTAGCTAATGGGGAGGGATGATGGTACCTGCAGTCCAAAAATATTTGCATGGTCACCTGTTGTCCATTCACCTTGTAGCTATGGCATGCAAGCTGCAGGCTTCTGAGATTATACTGTTAGATGAAATTAACAAGACAATATGCAGTATATATTTTAAAGGATACAGACATATAGCCTGGAAATGTGTATGCTTCAAAAGTTGGGGTAAATTCTCTGGTATCAAGTTGATGCTATTGCCTGTCTGTGATTCACCTTTAAGCTTAAAATCCAGTGTTGAATAATTGCCTAAGAGATTATACAGCTAGCTGAGATCTTTTCTCAGCAGATAAATGGTTGCAGGTTACAGATCAAGAAGTTTAAAACTTTTGAGCATTATGATTTAATCTGGGCCCACTATTTTTTCACTCTTTAAATAGTTGTAACCAGGAGTTGTTGGGGAGGGGGGGCAATCAATTATTGGTATGACAGGCACTGTCCTTTGGAACTGAAAATTTCTGAGATTCAGCTGGTTAGCAGAACATTACAGGATGCTCATAATTTTTAATTTTTTTTTAAACACACTTTACTATCTTTCATTGTACAATAACAGGCCTAAATTCAATTGTTAATCCCAACTAGGTTTCTCTGCAAAACTTATCTTCACCAGTGAAGCTGCAATAACAAAGCTGTTCAACATTCTCACCCTTGGATTTTTATGAAAACAGCACTTAGTTCTTTAGAACTTGTGGTCACTATTATGAAATCTTGAATATCATAGTGTAGGATAGTGAAACCACGATTTTGGCTCACCCAAAATAAGGCTAAACTTGATTGATAGTTCTGACCAGAGTAATCCATTGAACTGAAGCAATTTACATAAATATTGAATCACCAACTTCCTGTTGATTCAGTGGATCTATTCTGATTGTGATTAACTTGAATTTAGGCCTACTACTACTGCAGTAAAAGATAGTGAACTGTATTTTGCTGTAGATTTTTCTTGTTACTAAAGAACTGGATATAAATGTGGTTGTTTTCATTGCAGTTACCACAAGGGCTTTGGATCCTCTCCATGCTCATATTGAAGAGAACATGTAAAACTTTCTATATTAAATCCCAATGGAAATACATTCCTTTTAAATATTTTCATGGGCAGTGGTCAACCCCACACTTTGCATGCAGATGGCCCAAGGCTGAAATTTGGGCAAGGAGAGTAGCCTCCTTGCAACTGGAAAGATGCTGCCCAGTCAGTGTGAATAGTACTGTGGGAAATGGACAAAAAAATCTGACTCAGTATACAATGGCATCCAGTATCCCTACATATATTTTACTCCTATAGCATCCAAAAGTGTATTAGAAAAATCCAAAGAGGTATATGTGGTAAAATTTTAAAAGAGGGCAACTGGTAGATGGGTACCAAAATTGTTATCACAGGTGGAGATATTCCAGCACAAACACTTGCAGAATTTTGTTGAGGTTATCAACAGTAGGCTTATCAAGGTTTTCTTCTGTATCCTCCATTGTATGCCATACTCTGGGGAAAGGAGACGGTATCAAGTGTAGGACAGGAACTCCTAATATGAAGAC
This sequence comes from Urosaurus nigricauda, assembly GCA_034509955.1. Lineage (NCBI taxonomy): Eukaryota > Metazoa > Chordata > Lepidosauria > Squamata > Phrynosomatidae > Urosaurus > Urosaurus nigricauda. Next base: position 322,120,581 of record JAOEGL010000001.1, read on the forward strand.
AGAACAATGATAAAAAGATGATCAACCTTCTGGACTTGACTGTATTAGTGTGAGGGTAATATTTCCAAGTTCTGTATATATATTTTAAAATTGTAGTTCCCAGACACCCTCCCCAGCCATTGTGGCAATTTTAATATAAATGTGGTATGTTATATTTTCAGTATTGGAAATCTGATGTTGAGCAGCTAAAGGTTAATTGATACAGTCAGTGGTCTTGTGGCAGCTATTTTGTTCTGCAGCACCATTTTATTGTCTACTTGGGTGACTTGTTTTCCAACTCCTGTACCCTATTTCCAGTCTACAATGAGGTGGCTTCTGGTGGCATCCAGAACTGAAAGCTTCTGTTTGGGATGTACAACCTACCTAACCTGCTTTCCACATGGAGGAATAGCTTTGGGTTCAGCAAAAAAGTTGCCACAAAGTCAAGACAATCATGAACTGGCCCTAAATATGCAACCTGATTCACAAGCACACTTACTCTGCTGACTTCATTGTGGGAATTTATATGTATGGAGTTATTTGCAAGTGTGCATCTTGCTCAACTTCTGTAGATCAGATGTGGGACTTAAAGTTTTCTAGGTGCTGTTGGACTTCAGCTCCCAGCATTCCTCATATTTAACTATACAAGCTCAGGTTGTTGAAGATGCAATCTAACATCTGGAGCATACCATGATTTCCACTCCTGCTATGCTGCAAAGCAACTTATGTGGTTGAAAGTTGCCTTTGTTCCCAACTTGGTGGAGATTGTGTGTCTTTAAGTTGTTTCTGATTTATGGTGACTCTCTCACAGGATTTATTATCCCAGAATGGGACGTAAGGTGTAAGGTGAAGCAGGTGAAGAAATCACTTAAAGCTAATACAGTTAAAATCATCATATTTAAAACTGATTAAAATTATATTAAAACAATATAAAATTATTTTTAAAACTTACAGAAGTTAACAAATAAACAAAGCACATGCCCCGATAAGAAGCCTGCCTGAGAGCAATTATGTATTAAAAGCCTGCTTAAACAAAAAAGTCTTTGCCTACCAACAAAAGGAAAGCATTGGAGGGGCCAGCCCTCTGTGTCCAGGGTTTTCTGGACCTGAGAGTGCATGTCTCACCCAAGGTCACCCAGTGAGTTTTCATGGCCAAGAGAGTCTAAAGAGTTGTAGTTCAGTGCTCAAATGACTATACGATGCTGGCCTAACTTGGTACATATTACAGTACAGTATAAGCAAAATAGGTCCTTGTGTGCTAATGGAAGAATAAAGAATTTAAAGGTTTTCATACCTCTTCTTAGAAATGGAGCATGGTCATCTTCAACAGGATGTCTTCGCAAGTCATTCCGGAAATACTGCCTTTCAGCAGGGTAATTCTTCAGCAAACCCAACTCATGAAGGTTTCGTTCTGCAGTTTGTTAAAAAATACAAAAATAATGTTTGAACAATATATGATGATATAAATGCTTCTTTTAAAGCCCAATGCTTAATTAAAACACAGTTTTGAAGCGGAAATATGGTTTTCCTCGAAACTTCACACAATGAAGCGATCGTGTGAGTGCAGTCCCAGTTGTCATGACTGTTAAATTGGTTTGTGTAAAAGGTTAAAGTCAAATGTTGAATTTGCTTGGCTGCTGCTTAGTATCTCACAATTTGCATAGGTTTTTATCTTAAAGGTTTGGTTTGGTTTGCTTTAGTGGAAGAAGAAAGAAGGAACATAATGTAACTAGTTAAGATATTATGCTGTAATATTATAAACAAACAGGAAGGTGTTGTTGTTGTTGTTGAGATTTTTCTACCCAAGGACAGGGTAGAAGATGGCATACTGGGAGATGTGATGTAAAATGCTGAGAGTGTTTTATTTAAGAGTAACTCTGGTATTCACAACTATAATAGGTCACAGTTTTTACTATGTGAAATAGGCAACTTTATTTTTCAAATTGATATGTTTTACAGAATCCAGCCTTACCAATTGCTTCAAGTCTAGCAAACCAACGAGCAGTGTTGAGAAAGTAAACAGGAAAAATGGGGTTCCGAGCACCAATTAAATCCAGTAACACGAAAAGATCCTGTGAGAAGGTGGTAAAGAAAAAAAGACTTAAAAACCTCATTTTTAGCACCCTGGGCCTAAATACCCTAAAGGCACCATATCCTGTCTAAAACTGGACACTAAGCAGGGTCGGCCCTGGTTAGTATTTGGATGAGAGACTGTCAACAAATACCAGGTGCTGTAGGTTACATTTCAGAGAAAAGAACTGACAAACCCACTTCAGAGTATTCCTTTCAAATAAAATCCTATGAAATGGGCTGCCGTAAGTTGGCTGACAACTTGAAGGCACATATACACATAGATATAATGAAGTAACTATCTAAAATGTTTACAGCCCCAGACAAACTGTGTCAGCTGCCTTTCTTTAGTATTATTAAACATTTTCTCACAGTGCCCCAGTACTGACTATAAATATATTCAATATATTTTACTTTTCCCCAAATTGTTTTATTATGCATTATAAGATTCTGCTCTTTAAAAAGTAGTATCACAGCTTCCTCTCTACTTGTATCATAAGGCTTTAGCATATGATGCTCTAAACAGGACAGATAGAACCATGATGTTGGCTGTAAATAAGCCCTGATCTTTTGGGCTTCCATGGCAGCTACCTGTTTGTGTGCTAGAGGCCATATGTTTCATCAAGTGGTGTGATCAAATTAAAAATAATTTGTAATTATTTTAAAAAAATAAACTCTCCACCCTAGTGTTCAATTTAAAAGGGCAAAATAGAGGGTTTTTCTCTTTTTAACCTCCATGTTGTTCGTTTAATCCTGAGGTGACTCTTTAAATAAAAATCAAGATTGTGGGGGGATAAACCTGCCCCGTTCATGGGGATGTCTGAACTGGTGTCAATCCAAACTGAGATGCGTCCACATAATTTAGAAATTAAAACCAACATTCAATAGAGGTCTTTAACTGTAGGCTGCATTGCAGTATTATTCAAAGGATTGTTGCTTTTAATCTGATAGAACATAAAAAGATGTAAAAGAATCCTGAAACCCCTTTGAGACTAACTGGAATAAAATGTAGACTCCAGTTCACTTCACCAGATGTTAAATCCCTTGATTGTGTCTAAGGAAATGGATTTTCTCCATCTCAAACATGCTACAGGATTCATTTATATCTTTTTAGCAGGCTGCATGTTTAACATAGCATATGGTTCGACCCAAGACTGCAAAGCTCTTAGGCTGCATCTGCACTGCAGGATTAATGCATTTTGACACTACACAACTGCCATGGCTCAGTGCAATGAAATTGTGGGATTTATAGTTTGTTGTGACACCTGAACACTCTGACAGAGAAGGCTACATATCTCACAAAACTACAAATTCCAGAATTCCATAGCATTGAGCTCTGGCAGCTAAAGCAGTGCCAAACTGCATTATTTCTGCAGTGCAGATGCAGTCTGGGTCCATCTTATTGCCTGGCCACAGTTAGTAGTAGCCAATGACTTCCATGTCAATCAGGTGGGTGGCAGAGTGTAGTCCAGAATCTTTGCAGACCAAGAGGAACTATTCAAGGTGCTGAACTATTTGGAAGTTAAGATTCAGCACCTCAAACAGCTCCTTTTAAAATTTGGACCAAAAACCCAGGGCAGATTCACTGCCACTCTGACACAGAAGCTACCAATCTTCTGTAGTACATCAAAATACCTACAGAGAGTTTTGTCAATAAGAAAGCAGTAAAATATTTCCCAAGAAACTTTCCAGATCTTCAATCCTCCACTTTCCTTCAAGCATCATAAAGTTAACACTTACAATGCCCTGGATCTGATTTGTACTTGTAGCACCTGGTGGGTGTGGAGTAGCTGCCATTTTCTGGGCCAAGGATCGCGAGCCATAGAGCGAATCAGAAGGGGTCCATCGAACAAAGGCTTCTTCACCATCAAAGAAAATGAGCTTCAAGGAGAGATCTGGCCTGGCACTCAAGTTCATCGGCTGTGGAAGGATGCATGGAGAAAGTAGAACTTGAGGACACAAATGGAGGGGTAACATGCAGAAAGAAGAGAGAGAGAGAAAGCAAGTACCTTCAGTGAATGAAGTTGTGTGTCCAGGGCACGTGCCAATTCTAGCATCATAGCACACGGCACAGCTGAGTCAGTGGCTCCCACAAAGACTTCGCCATCCAATTGCGGTGGAAAGTATTTGGAATCATAATGGCAAGCAAGGACCAAATGGCGCTTGGCAAAAGGATTGAGGGTACTGATTATATTTGAGAATGTGCGGTACCCATAAGGAGTATGGCTCTGAAATGTATCCTCTTCGACAACCCAGCCAGCTTGGAGGCCATGCAAACGGTGCTTGATATGCTGAAATTTAGACATGCCACAGATTACAGCAAGAAGACCACTACATATTTCCTAGCCAGCTTTGCAGGAACTAGAGAACTTCCTTAAAAGAGCTGAACTGAAATTGCAACCCTGAAATTATATCTAAACTTGTACACTGGAAAAGTAATGTTTATTTTGTTTACTGTATTTCTGAATTGCCTTTTGAAACCAAACAATTAGTACAGAAGCAACAACAATGCAGCAGTGACATAAAAATCATAGGCCGGGAGCCAACTGTATCAATTGCTGAATGGTAAGTCTAGCTGGGACTAGCAATTGGATTTAGGCCATAAATAAAATGCTAAAAGTAATGTTTAAGACCTACAACAATGCTATTAAAGACCCAGTTAAAAGATACATCTTGTCACCTTACCTAACCAGAGTAAAAGTAGGGTGTAGTTGTAATTCCAAAGGGAATATATTCCTGAATTTAGAAGTTCCACAGGGTGAATTTTGAGTGTGTATGTGTCCATGTTTAATGACATATGCTTTAATCTGGTTTTAATTTTTTGATTGTTTAATCTTGTTTTAAACTTTATATCTTGTGGATTTTTAGCAATGTTTTTTTTTAATTTGTTGCAAGCCACTTTGAGCCCCAATCTGGGGAAAAGGTGGGATAGAAAATTATCATCATCATCACCACCACCACCATCAATCATCCACCCTTGTCTGATCCATAAGTGCACCTATGCCAATGAGGCTGCCTTCAAAAGAAGGAAAATGTTGTTGTTGCTGCTGTTGTTGTTGTTTCTTATCCACCTCTCTCCATGGATGGAGGTGGGGAACAACAATTAATAGACAAACAACATCAGTTAAAACACATCAGTTACAATACACATCAAAGGACAAATAAGATATGCACATATTAAAACAATTCCCATTTAAAATTCACAATTTTAAAAAATAGCCTTCTTGTCAACCTTTCCTCTTTACTTAGGGACAGGATGCAAATAAGCACACCACTTGATGAAACAGAGAGGCATTCTCTACTTGGCCCTGGGGTTGTAGAGGGGCCAAGAAGAAGGGGATTAAGGAGCAAGAAGGTGCATCTCTATATCATTCCCCTATTAATATTAAACTTAGTTAAATGAGTGTCAAGGTAATTAAATCAATATGACTTAATTAACTTTTTTCCAGCATTAATAATATAGTTAATATTCCAGGATACTGCTGTATAGACATGGGGTGCCATTCTGGAAGTTCTGCCCCTCTCTGCAATCAGTCAGAAGTTCAGAGCCTGGAAATATAACTGTTTTGGATTATGATTCTCAGAATCCTCCAACCAGGTAAGGTGGATGTTCTTTGAAAAAGTAACTTTTCAAAGTTGGAACAGGAGAAGGAATCAACCAGGAAGGCATCTTTGTGTATGGATGAGGATAAAGGCTAGGAGCCAGTTGATCAAGGCAAGTCCTAATAAAAAGTGTTATGGATACACCTACAATCTGGATCCCACCCACCCCTCCACCGCCATACTTTCTTCATGTTCTCAACTGCAAAAAACAAGGAAGCCACTGTTTTAAAAAGTGGAGCTTTAAGGCAGTTTACAAATCCACTTGGAAATCTAAAGAATACCCTAGAAGGCAATTGGATTCTGTTCCTTAGCAATTACTGTATCACTTAATGACATTTAATTGCCTTCCACTGAGGGCAGACCTCGCTGTTTCCTTAGCAATGTGTCTCATCTGCTTCAGACACTGTCTCTGTGGCATACTATAATGTCATTAGGCTCAAGGTCTAATGGGGCCTTATATAACATGCTGATACTTGTCCACAAGAAAACCTCTGTACAAATTAAAAGCGATGTGACAAAAGGCTATTTATCTAGAAGATGAATACAAATGGTCTCTTCTATGAAATCAAACCAACAGAAAGGAAAGCCACCCCCCCCCCCGCCCTGTACTCATGAGAATGAAATTAGACATAACTATATGTGGCATTACCATTGGCAACAAAAAAAGGTCTGCCAGTTTGCCCTTCTGTGTGTTTACTAGGACAGAAACTTCAAAAAAAATCACATTAAAATGAAAAGGTACCAGATGGAACAACATCTTCAAAGGTAGGAGAATCAGGGCATGCACAGTTATTAAAATCACTTTTTACACCTTTCAGGTATTAAGGAATGTGAATGTAACAAACACATAGCAAATAAACATTAATCTATGGGGGAAATTTCAACTTAGTACAATGGGTTGCCTGTCTTGGATGAGAACTATTCTAAACATACCCAGGTATTATTAGTTTTGTCCATGCCAAGTGGTCCAAATGGGTATTTTATCATAAACATTCTTAAGTACAGGAGGCACATAGTAAGGGCCTTTATCAATATACCTTGAAACTATCAAAGAGCAGTTATCTCTCCATCAAGTTTCAGATAGTGTTCTCTTCCCCCATATCAATATAGATTCTTGTTAGAACATGCCCAATGATTGCTGTGCCAGAGATGTCACTGTTATGTTCTTTACTTACACAACCTGCCAGTAAATCTCCTAGGAGACACAAGACTTCAGTGCAACTGATGCTTTGTGAAACAGTTTGTCTCTTTTAGTGCTTCATTAACTGTAGATTAAATGTACCTATCCTTCCATTCCTGCTGTACTAAGAGGGCTCACCATTGCTTTATGGCCTTTTCAGAGAATCAGGCTTTAGGACAACAAATATGAAATACAACCAGAAATACAATTTTCCCCGCAGCCAATATAACAATTGCTAGTGGCTATTGTTAAGGCATAACTGATGAGGACATCCTCTCCACCTCCATTCCATGAACTTTAATTGTGTAGTTAGACAACAATAGCCAGAATCCTGATGGTATACTAAACTAGTAGTTTAGTGTCTTTTCCTCGTGTCACACCGTGTTAGGGAGGGAAGGCAGACAATATCTGCTCTTTTCAAGCAGCCCATTTCTCCAATACCACATTTTCTTATGGCTGCAGCACCTGAAGACTTTTTCCTTCTACATACCTCCCCCCCAACCTATACCAGTTCAGTGTAGTGATGTGATGTAGTGCATCAACATGACACCAGCCAATAATTTCTACTTGCAAGGCAGGGGGTTGGACTTGATGGTCCTTGTGGTCTCTTCCAACTCTATGATTTTATTATTCTTTTTTAATTTGACCATTAATTTGCTACAGAATGCAAATTCAGTGTTGCTTCAGGAAGTAGGATGGTAGATGACATCATTGTCCAAGTTGGTCAAAATGCCCTGACACCCTGACATTACGAGTACTGGACCCACCATAATATTGCCTGCCATGCCAACACTGTGTTTGACCAGTTATTTTGGTGGAGGAAAGACACCAGTATAGTTTCACGATTCCTACAGCAAGACTGTTCGCTTTCAGTCCCTTAAGTGGGAAAGGAATATTACCAACACTATGTCTGGGCTAATGTGACTAAAGTGTTCATATGTTTGGTGCTGTTGTACAAGTGAAAAGGCTTCAGTGACTTTCTTAGTGGGACAGTCCTTACATTGCTATGGATGCAGATAAATGTCCTGCAGGAAGATGGATACAGGTGGCATGCCATAGTGTAGAACAATTTACAAAAATCAGTGTGTGTGAATCAATTGGGAGATTCAGGAGGCAGTTGATGAAAAAAACCTGGGAAAGAGACAGGGAAGATTCAAGATATCAGTACAGACTGTATTTCTAATCTGTTTAGCCTCACCTGACGAACTGCGTAACTTCCTGGTGATCCTGGATATCTCTCTATAAGTATTGGGTGGAGATCATTTTGCCACATTCGATTGACATCTGTATGCACAGCAACTTGTTGGATACGTGTCACATTTAAAATGGTTGGCCGGTGGGAATACTGTGGATGGAATAAAAGGTGAGATTATGACAATAGGCTACTGTAAGATGTTTCGTTGTCATGCAATTGCTAGTGTCACAAAAGAGTTTATCACACGACGGGAACTGGAAGTATAATCCAATGACAGTCGAAACGCAATCATAGGGTTTCACGTTATTGCATGAAAGACTACCACATGCATTTTCGGGCAATGGAAAGTCCTTCTGAATGCAATCATGGGGTTTCATGTTGTTGTGTGAGAAACTATCACACGCAATTTCAGGCAATTTCGGGCAATGGGAAGTCATTCCGAATGTGTTGCAGCATCAATACGCAATCACATAAATTCGCTGAACTAGCAAATTCACTCATTTCCGAACTGGCCCCACTTTCATTTCTTTCGAAATTGAGAGAAATTCCTTCTGTGTGATAACATCCTTAGAGTAGATGAACTGAATCAATTGCTGAATGATAAATCAACACATGTATTAAACTAATTGTTTTGGTTCGTTTATTCTAGGTGGGCCTAGTAAATGGATATAGGCCTAAATAGAGAAGAATATATACATATATTTAAGAGTACCTTTTAGCTGCTTTTCTGTTAATATAAGCATGGAAAGTGGCTAACAATGGAAGAAAATTGTACTCTTTGGAAACTTCATTTTTAGTGTGCTCAGTATTAGGGCTAAATCCTAATTTTCTTGAAATATGAATAATGGAAAGTATATTTGTTAAGTTTTCTTGCTGACTGTGCTTAATTTTTTTAAAAAAATGTTTTTAAGCAGCACAGCCCTCTGACTCAAACTCTTGTGCATATAGTTAAGGGGAAAAAATAACTCAAATAAAAGCAGGTAAATAAACAGACTTAGCAAGGAAATAAATAAAAGGCTTAGAAAGAAAGTCACCATCCTGAGAAAACAGAACATTGGCTTACTTATGCCAGTCTTTGCCACGTAGCAATAATACTATGGCCAAGCTATTGTTGAAGTAAGGTACAGTCAATTCCAGACATAGAATGGAATTCAAAGTCATAGCCATGTTTGTCTGGATCAATATGCAAAGGGATCTTGTAGCGCCTTTGAGACTAATTGAGAGAAAGAAGTTGGTAGCATAAGCTTTTGTAGACTGTGTCTGTGCATTCCATATAACTGATGAAGTAGACTTAGAGGTAGTCCACATTGGCCAAATAAAGCAGCTTGTAACTGCCTTGGAGGTGGGGTGTTTAGATGACGCACAAGGCGAAACCGGGGGGGGGGGGGGAGTGAAAGGAAGTGAAAGATTTATTTGCATAGAAATGGAACAGTTAAAGAAGTATGATACCAGTTTGAGTATCTTGACTCCACCTTATGGATTCCTGGGATTTAGTGAAGGGCTTGGCAAGGCATTCCCTGCTAGAGAGCTCCAGACCCGTAAATTATGGCACCAGTACCCTCTAGCAAAGAATTCTAAGTATTACACCAAACAACAGATCCCAGAACTTAGATGAGGGGACTGACAGCAGTTTAAAGTGGTGTCAAAAAGTGGTATACAGTATATGTGTAGTGTGGATACTTTCCAAAAGCAGAGTACAGAACATCAGCAAACAAAAAGGTTTTGCAAACAAAAACCTCAAAAAAGTAAACAAAAAACTCAGTCTTTTCTTTGCTCATTATTTCTCATCTCAAAGTCACCCAAGCACCCACACTATGGGTTTCTTCATCTTTTCTCCAGTGAGTAAGTACACTAAAAATGAGCCAGTACAAAAAATCTAAAGCACCACTTTTGCTGACCTGTGACTCTCTGCTAAAGTAAAAGAGTAGTTTTCTCTGCAGGGCTCTCAGACTACATACACGCTGGTTCTGGTTTGACACTGCTTTAACTGCCCTGGCTCAATGCTATGGAATTCTGGGAAATGTAGTTTGTTGTGGCTCCAGAGCAGAGCTCTGCTTTGCTCAGTGCCAGGAGCTGATCTGCCTGTGTAGTTTGGCTACTATCTGTGAGTTTCACAAACAGAAACAGTGATTTGACAGCAGCAATACAACATTTTATAATTCCCTGGAGCTCCAGGAAATGTAACAAATGTTTACTTTAGAAAGGATGAGTACAGAGGCCTATGAAAGCATTCCTGTCATATATATATGAAAGTCTATCAGAAATATATATGTGTTTATATATGTGTGTGCGCACACACAGACGAATATCTATATCTATATCTATATATCTGTTTGGCTTTGCCTCTTATAAGGAGCTGCTCCTGGGGTGTCATTAGGGATGAAAAATTAAACATCGAGATCGGTTGGAGAGAGTACATCACTGAATGCACAGTGATATAAATAAATGCACAGATATAAAATGGGAAACACCTGGCTGAATGAGACCACATGTGAAAGGGATCTAGGAGTTCAAGTAGACCATAAGCTGAACATGAGTCAACAGTGCTATGCGGCAGCTAAAAAGGCCAATGCAATTTTAGGCTGCATCAATAGAAGTATAGTGTCTAGATCAAGGGAAGTAATAGTGCCACTCTGTTCTGCTTTGGTCAGGTCCCACCTGGAATACTGTGTCCAGTTCTGGGCACCACAATTCAAAAAGGATGTGGAGAAAATGGAGCGTGTCCAAAGGAGGGCGACTAAAATGGTGAAGGGTCTGGAAACCATGCCCTATGTGGAACGCCTTAGGGAGCTGGCAATGTTTAGCCTAGAGATGAGATGGTTAAGAGGTGATATGATAGCCCTGTTTAAATACTTGAAGGGATGTCACATTGAGGAGGGAGCAAGCTTGTTTTCTGCTGCTCCAAAGAACAGGACCCGGAACAATGGATGCAAGCTCCAGGAGAAGAGATTCCACCTCAACATTGGGAGGAAATTCCTGACAGCGCGGGCTGTTCGACAGTGGAACACACTTCCTCAGAGTGTGGTGGAGTCTCCGTCCTTAGAGGTCTTTAAGCAGAGGCTGGATAGCCATCTGTCGGGGATGCTTTGGTGGAGAGTTCCTGCATGGCAGGGGTTGGACTGGATGGCCCTTGTGGTCTCTTCCAGCTCTATGATGCTGTGATTCTATGAAATAAAACACCAGGTCCAACATTTTGAAGCAGCACTTATGTTATGCTTTCCTTAATCCTAAGGGCCAGAGAAGAGGAATCAACCCCTGAAACTCAGGCCATGAGATCTGGCAGTCACAGGCAAGATGTATGATCAGGTCTCTCTCCCTGAATTTAGTAACTGATATTACAGGGGCAGGTGGATGCTGTAATTTATTTTGCAATGAACAGTCTTCTAACTCTCCAGGTCTAAAAGGCCTGGGCTTCCTAGTGGTTATGGCACTGGCTGGAGACTTGCTCTCGTCTCCCCAGAGAAGCCACTTAGAAATCACTGATATTCATTTCAATACAGTTAAAAGTCATGTTGATTTCCCCCTAGGATGATTGTGGGGGGTGGTATTCTGTGGAGGACACATTCTGCCCCACACATCCTGCCCTTCAAAATCTGCAAAAACAACAACAAATTGTGCATAAATCACCAGTGTAGGGTTGCCAGATCCAACTCTCCAGTTTTCATGGGTCATCATAAGTAGGAGACAAAGGTGCAGTTTTGATGGGCTAAGCTTCAGGAAAGAGGAAAGGGCAGTGTGCAGATCTCTGGCTCAGCTAATGCATCAGCTGCTCACTGCAATTTGCAAGGCTTAATTGATCTATGTATTTATTTAGCTGCCTTCTTCCCTCCCAGCTATTACTGCGCTATCTGAATCCCTCTTCTGACTAGAAGTAGGCTAGATTAACTGTTCCCCTTCCTATCTCCCTAGGTAGGTGAGGATGAGGAGAGATACTTTCCTCTCATTTTGCCTTGATTTGGGAACAGTCACTTTAGTTAAGAAACCATGGAAATTATGTGTCCCTGCACATCTTGTTGGAGTGGAATTCCCATCATTCTTCACCCCTGTTTATGGTGATTAGGACTGCTAGGATGTGTAGTGCAGCATGTAGACGGCTGCTTGATTCCTACTACCAGTGTAGATGAAGAATATTTAATCATTTGTCCATAATTAGGGGTTACATCCAATGTTATGTAAGTGGATTTCCACTCATGCTATGTGGCTTCCCCCTTTCCTTCCCCTCTGGAGCCTTCTAGTACTTCCTGAACCTGCACCAGAGGTCTTCCAGAGCAAACTGGGTCTCACATAGGGGCTGCTAGTTTTGAAGCAGAATGTCTAAAGGTTTTTCTCCTTCATGAGCAAGGCCATGTTCTGCTAGCATCTGGAGCACAGGGGATTGAATATGGGAGTTAATCACGAGGACAAAATCTATAAACTTGGCTGCTGAATCTTTGTTGTAGAATTCCCTACTTGCTTTCATTTCATTCTGCAGTGGGGAATGTTTAAATATTCCTCCATCCATGCATTGACCAGACCCATCTGTTTATCTTCAACAAGAAGACTGCATCATGCACCTTCATGCCCTGTTTCCATTCACTCCCAGCCTTTATTTCACGTGTGTTTTCCTTCCTCTGGAATCTGATCCTTCTACTTCATGCTGAGATAATTGGGCTGAGTGGGAGGTATTGATTTATACATCAGGCTACCTCATAACATATTTTAAAAAAATGTGTGTCATGAGCCAACTAGATCACCTATTTTTAAAAGATGCAACATCCCTTCTGGGCATTCAATCCATACTGTGCACAACAATAGATTAAATGGCAATGTAAAAGGTGACTGCATGTTTAATGGTTTATGTATATACCGTATGTATGTTTGTATGTGAGAGTTTCTACTCTATTTGTGTTGTATTTTGTGTGTGTGTGTGTTTGATATAATAATAGTAATAATAATAATAGACAATGTAAAAGGCATAGGGTAGAACACTGCTCAGAACTGAACCCTCCCACATAGCATCACCATAAAAATGCACACTTGTGTCAATCCTTGCTTTGCTAAAAAAAGAAAGGAGAAATGCAATTTTCAGTCCTCCTTTCCCCCAAACCCATGACTGAGAGGTCTGTAACCTCTTCCCCTCTCACTCCAATTTCCATCCTCATAAGCCTTCCTGCCGTGTTTTATGTTTATTTTCAGATTCCCACCCATCACACCCAGCAAAGAGTGAGGAAAATACAAAGCAAGCCAGACAACAGGTAAAGAAAGAGTCTTGACCCACCTTTTCCTGAGTCCAGTCTGCTCTGCCTTCTCGGCCCCTCACTAGTCCAGGGAGAAAAGCTATGGCCAGGGAGAAGACCCAGGCCAGGCACAAGGAGACTGTTGCCTTGCTCCCTCTGGCTCCCTTAGCCATGCTTATCTTCTGCTGGAGCAGTGTTCCCTTTCAGTGTAGCAACTGGGGCTGCTAATTCTCTCGCTGATGCAGATCTATGAGCACATGTGAGAGACTGCTTGGGGGGCAGTGATGAAGCAACTCAACCTTCCTTCCCAGAGAGAATGAGGCTGGTGGTAAAGCAAGCAGGAGAGAGGACTACAGTACAGGCAGCTCACTCAGAGCCACTCTGCCTTTGCATGAGGCTCATTCTTGCTTCTGAACCTGTTTTTTGCCAGCCAGCCTGACTCTCTGACCAGCTTCCCTCAAACACACACAGAGAGATGTTGATTCCCACCATCCAATCATCCAGCCTTAACTATCACCATTTCCTCAGGGATGTGATTTTTTTGTCCCTGGCACCACGTCAGCAGCATCAGCATCAGGAGGACAGCATATGACTAATCCCCGCCTCAGCCTTGGGCAGCAGCCACAGCAGGATGGGTTCTCCCCCCTCCCTGCTTCATTTCCTCTACTCTTCCTTCCTCAGCCAGAGATACAGCTCAACAATATCTCTGAGTACTGGATTGGCTGTTGTGTGTGTGCGTTCATATGTGTGTGCACGTGTTTCCTTAGCAAATGGGCAATCACTTTGAGATTCCTCCCCTAAAAAGTTCTAGGAATGGAAATCAGGCACATTGATTTCTATTGACAAGGTGCCCTTTCAGCTTCATGAGTCCCATGAGCATCAATTTCAGATGTAGTGGGTGAAGGGCATGTTTTTCAGTCCCCTAGAGAAGACAGGACAGCCTAACTTTTACCTTTCTTTTTCAAATCTCAACATTGTTGTTAAATTGAAGGCTTTCACGGCTGGCATCCATAGTTTTTTGTGGGTTTTTCGGGCTATGAAGCTGTGTTCCAGAAGAGTTTATTCCTGACGTTTTGCCAGCAGCTGTGGCTGGCATCTTCAGAGAAGTTGACAGCCACAGTTTCTGGTGAAATGTCAGGAATAAACTCTTCTAGAACATGGTCTCATAGCCTGAAAAATCCAGAAAAAACTATTGTTGTTAAGCTTTGTTCAAGTGCTTGATAATACAGTACCCTAAACTGAGGTGCAGTGTCCCATACACAGTTAACTGAGAATAACCTCCACTGAACATACCAGATCTTACTGACATAAAACATTGCACTGTACATCTCAGCAAAACACCCCCTTCAAAAAATATATAACCCCTATGTTGACAAAGTCAGTTTGACAGGTTAGCATTTGGTTTCCGGTGATGCTCACCCTTTTCCTCCAAGGGTCATGATGAAGATTGTTGTTAGCAGTGGGAAATCTCTGATTTATCTACAGTGATTTCTGGCTGGGGGAGAGGCTTTAACCTTATCACCAACTCCAGGCTCATAGTGAGGAGTGGAATGGATAGAATCTTGCCCTTGCCTGTAAACTCAGGTAAAAGAAAACTGCTGCAGTCCCTCTTAGGTTGTCTGTTTTTTTTTCTCATTTATAACTTTTGCCATCTTGATCACACTCTGATCACATCCGATGCTCCCATAAAATGTACTGAACGTGGCAGAGCAATGGTGTGATAAAACTTTGTTTCACATCTTCCAATATTTCACAGGTGAAAACTGGGACATGTGTAGCCAAGTGAAATATTGGAAGATGTGAAACAAAGTTTTATCACACCATTGCTCTGCCACGTTCAGTACATTTTATGGGAGCATCGGATGGTCTTGTCTTCTACTTGTAATCCTCCAGAAAATTCATTAACAGGAAAAAAGACAGATAAACTGGATAGTTTTTCCGACAGCTAGTATGAAGTGCCTTGGAGATTGGAATCATAGAGTTGATAGAGATTCCAAGGGTCATCCAGTCCAATGCCCTGCCAAGCAGGAATACATAATCAAAGTACTTCCAATAGATGGCCATCCAGCCTCTGTTAAAAAACCCCCAAAGGAGGAGTCTCCACTGCACTCCAAGGCAGTATATTCCACTGGCAAACATCTATTACCATTAGCAAGTTCTTCCTAATGTTGAGGTGGAGTCTCTTTTCCTGTAGTTTGAATCCATTGCTCCATAGTGTCAGGAACATCAGAAAACAAGCTTGCTCCATCATCAAATATTTAAGTATGCCTATCATTATAACATTAATTAACATTATCTTCCACAGGCTAAACATACCCTGCTCCCTAAGCCACTTCTCATAGGACCTTTCATAATTTTGGTTGTCCTCCTTTGGAAACGCTTCAGCTTGTCAATCTCTCAAAGTGCGGTGCCTAGTATTCTAGTTGAGGTCTGACAAGAGCAGAACAGAGTGGTACTATTACTTCCCTCAGTCTAGACACTGTACTCCTATTGAAGCAACCAGAATTCCATTGGCTTTTTTAGTTGTCACATCACACTACTGACTCATGTTCAGTTTGTAATAGACACTTAAATCCCTTTCACATGTACTGCAGTCAAACAGGTATCACCCATCCTGTATCTGTGCATTTGATTTTTATGATCTAAGTATAGTACCTTACATTTCTCCCTGCTGAAATTCATTTTGTTAGTTTTGGCCCAGCTTTCTAATCTATTCAGGTCATTTTGAATTTTGATCCTTTCATCTGGGGTATTAGCTTCTCCTCCTAATCTGGTGTCATCTGCAAATTTGATAAGCATGCCCACTATTCTTCCATCCAAGTCACTTGATAAAGATGTTGAATAGCACTGAGGTCAGGACAAAACCTTGGGGCACCCCCCTGGCAACTTCTTTCCAAGATGGAAAGGAGACGTTGCTGAGCATGCTTTGGGTTTGGTGGGTCAACCTAACAGTTCCTTGTCTAGCTCACATTTTGCTATCTTGTTTGCAAGAATATCCTGGGGGACCTTGTCAAAGGCCTTACTGAAATCCTCGTTGGGAAAAGAACGGACCGGGATTGAGGGAAGTAAAGCATTCCATCCCCAGAAGCCCTGCCCCTAGAAGCTGTGACACTCAGTGTGGGGATACAACTACTCAGAATGAGTCCAACCAAAAAACAAGCTAAAGTCTATCTGAGGGCCTATGGTGAGGCAATAAATGTAGTTTAAAAATATTTTTTCTGCTAAAACCATTGCAGCTACATAGAACTGTTCAGCTGAGTTGTTTTGAGTGTCCAGGGATCTACTACAATCTGGCTCAAAGGAGAATTTTAGCCACTCACTAGTCCCCTGTGAAGAATTTGCCCATCGTTTTGCAGATAAAATTGGCTGCTCTTTTTTAGATGCCAGAATTGATACAGTTCTGATGGATGTAACCTTGGACCCTGCTTGTCCAGTGTTAATGCATACTTTTCAGTTTGTGCAACCTGAGGATATGGACAGGATCCTTAGAGAAGTGAGAGCCACACATGTGGACTAGACCCTTGCTCTTCCTAGCTAAATAAACAGGCCAGAGGAGGACTTGCTGAGTGAGTAAGGGAGGTGAGTAATGCCTCTTAAAGGCAGGTCCCTAACATGCCTGAAGGAGGCTGTGGTAAGACCTCTTTTAAAATATCTTTCCTTGGATCGTACTAAATTAGATAATTATAGGCCAGTCTCCAACCTTCCATTTTTGGGCAAGGTTCAACTCCAGGAGCTCCTGGATGAGGTCAATTATTTGGATCCATTTCAATCTAGTTTCAGACCTGGTTTTGTGTTAGAGAAAGGATCATCCTAGTGAATGGCCTAGGGAATTGGGCAGGGGGAGTGTGCCCCTTTTGGTTCTGCTGGACCTCTCAGTGGCTTTTGATATCATTAACTATGGGTATCCTTCTGAGTCACCTCTCTGGGATGGGGCTTGGAAGTAGTTCTACATTGGCTCCATTCTTTCTTGGAGTGGTGCTCTTAGAGGATGGTTCTGGGTGGTTCCTGTTCAATTTCTTGGCCATTGGCCTGTGAAGTCTCTCAGGGCCTGGTCTTGTCCAACATATTGGCCTGATCTAGATTGGCAAAAAGATGTGTGTTCATGGCTGCATGAAAGTCTAGCCTTTAGATGAGAAAAAGGGAAAAGTGTGCCATGAAAACGCTTTTTTTGTGTTTTAGGGGAGAAGAAGCGCCTTTAAAAAGATGCTGGTTTTCCCAGCTTCTTTTTTAAAAACTGCATAACAGCACAGCTCCATCTAAAGGCTGTGGTGCAGCTGCTAAGCATTAAGGAAAAGGCAACTTCATGTCACACTTTCCTGCCAATCTAGAAAGCCCCATTATTTAACTTCTACATGAAATTGCTGTGAGAGGTTGTCCAGAGTTTTGGAGTCAGGTGTTATCAGTGTGTTGATGATGCCCAGCTCTATTACTGCTTTGCACGTAATTCCAAGGAGGCTGTTCCTGTGTTAAACTGGTGCCTGGCAGCTGTAATGGCCTGAATTTGGGGGGGGGGGGGGGGGCAGGATTGAAACCTAATCCACACAAAAACAGATGTGCTCCTGGTCAGTCAAAAGACAGATCTGGAAATAGGAATTCAGTCTGTGTTGGATGGGGTTATGTTCCCCTGAAAACTCAGGTTCATAGTTTGGATGTACTCCTGGATTCAGCTCAGCTTGGAGGTCCAGGTTTCAGTGGTGACTAGAAGTGCTTTTGCACAGTTGAAACTAATGCACCAATTGCATCCATTCCTAGAGAAGTCACTACTGGCCACAGTGGTACATGTCTTTGTTACCTCCTGTTTGGATTACTGCAATGTATTCTGTTTGGGGCTGCCTTTGAAAGGTGCTCAGAAATGTCAGTTGGCTCAAAAAGCTGCAGCCAGGTCGTTAACTGGGGCTGGCTACAGAGAGCACCTAACTCCCTGCCAACCTGTTTCTGGGCACAATTCAAAGTGCTGGTGATGACCTATAAAGCCCTATATGGCTTGGGTTCAAGTTATTTGAAGGACCATATTTCCCTTTATTAGAACCCTAAGATTGTCTGGAGAGATCCTTCTCTCTGTCCCACCACCTTCTCAGGCATATTTGGTGGGTACAGAGGAAAGGGCCTTCTTGGTGGCTGCTTCAAGAGTTTAGGATGGCTCCTACCTTGCTCTTCTGTTGGCAGGACCAAATATTTCTGTGCCATCAGGCTTTTACTGACTAACTGTGCTTTTAATGCTGTATGGTTCTGTTTTTAAGGTTGGTATCCAGTCATTTAATGTATTTTATTTTTGTAATGTCTAATCTTTAATCTCCACGAACAGTTTCTCTCTAAAAGTTATATTTATACTTTTTATGCTTTTGTATTGTTTTTAATTTGTATTATTTTAAATATGTTGCTAGTCCCTTTAAGTCTCATTATTGTGAGAAAGGCAGGATACAAATTAATAAAAATACTGTACAACAACAACAACTTCCAAAGAACAAGAGCTCACCACCTTCTGCAGCAGTCAGTTCCACCGTTGAACAGCTTTTACATTTAATAAGTTCTTCCTGTATTTAGATGAAATCTCTTGTAGTTTGAATCCATTTTGATCCTGCTAACAGAATCACAGGTGCAAAATTTCTGATAAATATTTTCAGGGCAGTTTGTGCAAGATCAGTCATTGCATTTAGAGATTTTCAAACTACATGCATGGCCAAGGAGATATTTGATAGCTGGCAGAGGATAAATCTCCACAAGCATTCCTTTACTAGACTTCTCGTTCTGACCCTGCCAATAATCCCAGCTGATGGCATTGAAGCATGACACCTCAGCCAAATAGTGGTTTGGGATGGGGGGGGGGGGGGGAAGGAGGATGCAGTTTTGCAATAAGGAAAGATGATGATGGTTGTTTTTCTGCCCTCTACCATACTCACTGCAAGCCCAGTAGGGCAATGGCTCATTTTTGTTCCTGGCAGCAAAATTGCTGCTGGATCACCCACAGGAACTCCCAACTTCCATTGGATACTAATTGTGGAATCACACCCTAGTGACTACTTATCCCTAGGTTTTTTGTGGTAATTTGTTTTTAAACTTACGTAAACCAGATAGTTGACTGTGGTTAAAAGATCTTCAGCATTTTGGAAGAATAGGTGCAGTGTTTTTTGCAGCAAGCTAGTCTCGACATTGGGAGAGGTGGGGTGATTTGCTCCTCCTTACACATCTCCATGGGCTTTTTGGCAAATTACATGAAAATAGCAAATATTATAAAGGAATTTGTAGGCAAGGAACCTGACAATTTTCAGATGTTTAGATGCAGCAGTTAATAGATTTAAGGTTTTGAATTAGAAAGTTTTAGGAAGGACTCTTCATGGATAACATGAATGCCACACTTCTTCCATTCCTGTATACAGGTTATCCACTAAATCCAGTAACCACCTCTCTTGAAATAGGATGTTGATCTTTTCCCCCTTCAGGGTAGATCATTCTTGATGGGAAAATCAGAGCGATTACTTAGCTTAACCAAGCTGCATCTGTGTTGCCTGCAGTGTATTTCACAGAACTGCCTGATTCAACATCCTTATGCAAATCTGTCTGTCTGGTTCATTATGAATGATGGCCAGTGAACTGTCAAAATATTATTTTTTAAAATCACCTGTGGATGTTTTCTAAAACGACTAATTTATTCACAGGTTCTGAGACCACTCTTTTAAGTAATGACACTCACTGTAGTTCAATGCTAAGAAACCATGTGGTCTTCACAATGCTGTTGGAATGCAATTCCCATCAGCCCAGTTAGCATATCCAATGATGAGGGACGGTGGGAAATATAGCCCAGCAGCATCTGAACGACCAAGGCAGTCTTTGGTCTCATTCATCTGACCTTACTTTGACTATCAGTCAAAGTTAAATCACACCCTTTTAGCTAGTCTGTAAACATGTTTTTCTTATGAGCGCAGGAGAATTTGTTTCCCCTTTCCCATATAATCACAGGATTGAATGGAACTGCAATCTCCAGTCCCCTGCCCTGCCTCCAATTCCCTGCCATGCAGGAATGTACAACTAAAATGTTCTTGAAAGATGGCCATCCAACCTCTGCTTAAAGACCTCCAAAGAAGGAAAATCTAACTGCTGTCCACTGTTGAACAGTTCTTACAATCACAAAGTTCTTCCTCATGTTGAGGCAAAATCTCTTTTCTTGTAATGTGAATTCAATGTTCATGTTCTAGTCTCCAAATCAGCAGAAAACAAGTTTGCGCCATCTTCTATATCTCTTTGCTTTAAAAACATGGATATCCCATCACCTCTCAGTGTTCTCCTAAGTTAAGCATACAGAACCCCCTAAGTCATTCCTTATAGGGCTTGGTTTCCAGACCTTTTACCATCCTGATCACCTTCCCACTGGACAAACTTGTCTAAGAAGCAAGTTTGGTCCAAGAAACCACAAGAGCCAGAAACAAAGTCTTTCCTCCAGAAAGGTCAGATAATCACTGGCAAAGAGGCACACATGCTCTAGCTGCCTAAATAGGCAGGCAGCAGGCATTCAGGTGTGCCTGATTACAAAGGCTTTTTGGATAAAGCCTCAGTGATCTCTAAAGGGCTTCTCTTTCAGCTTGACACTCCCTAAAGGTAGGCACACTTCCCAGATCCTCCTCTATGTCCACAGCCTCAACCCCACACAAACTTGGCTGCTGAACCTCTGGAGAAGCCACAGACTCTGCAACAGCAGGCTCCCCAGTGGCAGGCTCAGGTCCCAGAGGCTCTGGCTCATCCTCTGAGTCATTCTCCAGGCTGGGTATGACAGACACAGCATTCCAGCTTTCAGACCAAAGCAGAAAAGAACAGAGTTATTACTACTTCTAAGACTCTAAAGACCTGTGTCTAGTTTGTGCACTCAGTGTCTGATCAGCTCTAATGATAAATATATCAACATTTTGCATTTGCTTGACTTCCAGCCTTTGTAACTAGATAAGTTGTAGAGGATCCAATGTACAATCTCCTAGTTGTTTTTTTTAAGTAATAGTAACAGTTATAGGGCATTGCAGTCTGAATGGGCACCACTGTAATGGGGGAATTAGATCATTCCCCTCTACACTGCTTTTCCATATAAAACTACACATCTAAAACTGCAAAACAAACACACAGGTGGAACTGCACTCTACATTAATTGGCTCATTCAGCCTTCTTTGTATTCTATATAAACATTTTTGTGTAATCCAGATTTTTTAGCAAAGGCTTTTACTCAGTACATCTGAACGTGTATTTCCATATGCCCATTTCTAGCCTTTTTCCTGCTTTCTCCCAATCTTCCAACCAAACTACTGCCAGTCTAATTCTTCAACAGATTTTAAAACATTTTGGATCTAATCCCACCATCATCCACCAGTCTATGTCTAACTAAAATTACATAAATTGTAGCTTGCATTCAGAAGACCATGGGATGCTCATGCTGCAGGAAGGATGAGGAAAACAATTCCCCACATACACTACAGGTTGAGTGACCTTTTGGAAAGAAGTGCAACAGTTGAATGGGAAAAAGTTAATTAGTAAAACTTGCCTTCCTCTATTGGGAAATGAGAAGTCTCTTCCATTTATTTAGGTGATCATCTAAATCCAACATAGAGCTTCTACCTAAAACTGCTGTCCTTAAGTGTATTTTTGTAGGCATGACCAGATCACTCAGATAGCAGACATGCATGAAGTAGAGACTGGGAGTGAATGGTCTGAAGGCATATGACGCAGTCTTCACTACCATATTATCTGCACACACCTCATCTTGATGAATTTGGTACTAAGCAGGGTGACACAGCCACCACAGAATATTAACATTGTCTATGAATGGTGTTAATCTATGAGAAATGGTCTCTGATCTGATAAAAGGTATCCTGGAAAATCTGGGTTACTTTACTAGGAGATGTAAGAAATTACAGTAAAATAAATCAGAACTTTATGGAAGAAGTCTAATTATTTTGAATATGGATTACAAATGGAAAAGAAAATCTAAAGATTCCTGTTTCTCTTGAATTTAATAGAACACTGCTAACATACATAGAACATTCTTTTTTAAAAAAGTGCCTTGCACAATTGTTGGTAATGCTACAACGCCACCTGATGGTTCCTGCTAAAATAAAGCATGCACAAGCCAGCTGTCATCCTCAAATTCTTTGCTAGGATAAATTTGTTTTGCCACAATAGGAGTCTTTGTGGCTAGCTATTCCTGTGTATCCTCAATTAGGAACAGCTTAGTATGCAGTGCGCTGACATTTCTTATCTGTAACTAAAGTCAACCCTAATAATCATATGAAGCCAGGGCAGTCTACCACACTGCACTGTTGAATGCAATACTGTAGGATTCCAGGGTCATCAATTCTGCTGTCTCAGAAAGGAATTATCTGACTAAAGCAAGGTTGGTCCTTTCATTTGGCAGAAGAGAGCATGGTGGAGAGCATTCATTAGGCTTCTGTTCCCTTTTGTCAGAAGGCAAAGCAGTGTATGCTACATGCCCTGCCCTGCCCTGAGAGCCCTAAAGTAGCATTTATTCTCAGATATGGTGGAGAGGACCTGCTCTTTGCTGAGACCAAGAGAGCCTGGACAGTCCCAGATGTCACTAGGAAAGGAAGGCAACTTGGTGGTGTGTGTCTGTGTGTGAGTGTGTTCCAGATGCCCCAAGTAACCTGTCTGATGGAAGACAGGTTTGCTAGGGCAGCTCTGTTCTCCTGGTCTGGCTGTACCTGTTTTCAGATTTTGATGTGGGATGTGACTGTGGAGCAATGGACATTTCAAGAAGGGCTTTACCTTACTATATCTTACTATACAGACTGCCAAAAGTCTGTATAGATCATCAAATGAAAAGTCCCCCCCCCCCAAATCTGTGTTACCTGAAAATGTTTTGTACTTCAGTTATGTCTGCTTTTGCAGTACATGGCAAACAGTACAATTCATGGCTACTGAATGGGTAGGAAGTCATAGTTTATGAATATCTCTCTTCTTTTTGTGACCAAGATGCAGGAGAGAGAGCCTTTCAGTTTTCTGCAAGAAACCTCAAACCACTCCAGTGTCTTTCCAAAAAAATTATTTTGCTACTAGGAAATGTGATAGAATAGATTTTCTAGTTTTGGAAAGCAAAAACTTTGTTCTAGCATGGATACAAAAATGCTTCTTGATGGTAAGAAGCATTTTATTTACAACAGTTTGGGCCTCAAAACAGATTAACCTAAAGAAGCTCATAGAGAGAAAGCAATTGTGAGTTATTTTTATTATTATTTAGAGTATTTATACAGAGAAAGGCATGATATAAATTTAATAGATAAAGTTTCATATCCCTCTTCTCTCTCTATAACCTGGGACCCTTGAATATTGTGGGGCAGGGTCAGTGGTGTGGTGAATCCACTGTGAGTTTTATTCCAGACTGTAAAGGAGTCACCCAAAATGTTCAACCTTTGGGGTAGGGTTCAGCACCCTGGATAACTCCTTCACTGCATCACTGACATGGAGGTCAGTGGCTGCTCCAATGTTGGATAAAGTAGAAGCTCCTGCGGGGAGGAAAATCAGACTTGGATCTTAAAATACATTCTCAAAACTTCAGAAAGTTAGCAAAATAAATAAATAAATAAAAAATAAAAAATCCACATGTCAGCTTCTCCTGTTAGCTCCCACCACCATTGACCACTGGCCATGTTGCTAAGATTGATGAGAGCTGTAGTTCAACAACATTTGGAGGGCCATATATTGCCCTTTCCTGAGCTGCAGGGTGAATGAGGGAAATGGAAATTTTCCTTCCATGAACATCCTTATGTTAACTTATAGTCAAATGCATGGCAATGCTTTGTAATGTTTTGTAAAGATTTTCTATCCTTTGCACCTTGTGTTGGATCCCACCTTTGTCTCAAAGGCTTTTTAATAAATGAGCAATATTAATTAGGATCCAAATTTAGACGGTAATTGTATACACACTTATTGGTGGTTAAGTCTCTTTGAACTCAGCAGCACTTATTTTTGAATAAACATGCAGAATTGTACTGTTAGGCTTAATGTTAACTCATTGAAATCTCAGTGGGCACATTAAGCCATAAGTAACTTTAAGTCTTCTTGATTTTAATTGTTTCATCTGCTCTGTTCACTATGAAGCCTAGATTCTGTTTAAGGACTTTGTTACATCTATGGGCAAGAACCTAATAATTATCCTAGTTGTTTCATTATTTTATGGCTTGATCATATATTTGTTTATTTGTTGTTTAAACAAATTAGGCTTCAATTCTATACCAATTTACTAGGAAGTTTTATTGCAGTTTGGGCAGACTTGATAGTTTAGCATACAGTAGCTTTTGATAAAACATCATTGAACTGTATGTGATTTGAACTGCACACTGACTAGACACAGTACAATTAAAACCATTCTAAATCAATATTATTTTGAATAATGCAGAGAGACACAGTAATTTCATTTCCATCTCACTGAGGAGGACGATGCCTCAGCAACTTTAAAGGGCTCTAGTGTGGAAACAACCCAAGCCCTCTTTATTCACCTACCATCCATAGTTACACATCTCATAATATAGAACTGTGTGGAAAAAGTCCATTATGCTTTCTCATATGCAGAAATAAAACAACTATTCCATTCGTCCCAAGTGGCTTAGGTGTACAGCAATGGAGAAAGGGTCAAACGAGTGGGAGCATGGGGTTAATCCTAAGGCTGCAACACCCCTCCTCCCCCTGATTCTCTGACAATTGATATTAAAAGACACACTATGGTCCAAAACACACTGCAGAAATAATTCAGTTTCCATGGACCTTACTGCCAAACCTTTTAGGCCAAGGGTTTTCTCCATAAAAATTATATGGCTCTAAATACCAGGTTGCATAGCAATAAAAAAATCTGTATGCATTTTGTTGTTGTCCAAGTTGCATTGTTAGCTAAAAGATGTCTGACCACAAATAGTATCTTAATTCACAATGGTTGCAGGAAATTCAAACTGGATAAATTCATCAAGGTGCACAACATGTGAGCAGAAGACAGAACAATTCAGAGATGCAAACAGACTAGTATAGTCAGCTGTGTAAACCTGTACAATTTGGTTTTTTAATTTTGTGAATTCTGCAAATTACCGTGTGGGGTACTGTCTATGGCTAGATTTTCATGTCACACCAAACCAGAATTCTATTGAATTCCTGGTTTTATGAGACAAGGCATCATGGTGGCTCTTGCTGCCTGACATTTCCACTTATAGTATGAGTAGCTTTAGGCTGTAATTCATTCAGTGTAATTTGTTCAGTGGCAGCAGACAGCCCTTGGGCTTGTCTATCCCTGACAAGACAGACCTATGTGGCCATGTTCTAGAAGAGTTCCTTTCTGACGTTTCGCCAGCATCTGTGGCTGGCATCTTCAGCCAGCTTCTGAAGATGCCAGCCACAGATGCTGGCGAAATGTCAGAAAGGAACTTGTCTAGAACATGGCCACATAGCCTGAAAGCCCCACAAAAAACTATGGATGCCGGCCATGAAAGCCTTCGAACCCTAAAATAGTGGTTCTCAAGTGGGGATGCTCCATTGTTGAACATTAGCTTCCAGAATCTCTTATCATTTGCCAGGGTGGCTCTGGCTTCTGCAAGTTGGAGTCCCATGATATCTGGACTCATAGAATCATAGACTCATAGAATCATAGGGTTGGAAAAGACAAGAGCCATCCAGTCCAACTCCTTGCCATGCAGGAAGACACAATCAAAGCACCCCCAAGAGATGGCCATCCAAAGAAGGAAACTCTACCACACTCATTGCTGTAGAACAACCCAGGAATTGTTTCTCTTATTTCCGGGGGGAGAGATCAGTTCAGAAAGTTGGCCATTTCTGTGTTCGGACATGATGCTAAATAAAGTATGCCCCAAAGCTCCATAGAATGTTTACTGGGGTGGGGGCGGTGCATCTGCTGCTCTGGGATGGAGAATCTTTTCTCAATTTTACCAGTACACCTTCCACAGCTACTCAGTGTTGAATGGCCAGTGCTGAACCTCTGAAGGGATATGATCCACCACTGGGCAAAGCTCTTGTTCAACCCAGAGCAGTTATGGGTAACAACAACAGTGGGTGTCCTGCTCTTGTGGTCATGTTGTATCCCCTGGCTACCTGGACAGTGGGAGTCAACATTCTGGCTTGTTTACAATAAGCTAGGTTTCTGTGAATCCTGGCTTATAGTGATGTCCAAGGGAAGGTTTAATTACTTGCTGTGGGAACAGTAACATTTAGATATCTATTTGTTAAAAATAAATATCTTCACTAGAAAGATGGTAACTGTGATGTTTGCTAATTACATAAATTGTTGTTCTGTGTCTTCAAGCTGTTTGTGACCTATGGTGACCCTAAGGAAAACCTATGACAGGATTTTCTTGACAAGATATTTTCGGGGGGGGGGGGGGGGTGCTTTGCTTTTGCTCTGAGGCTTTGCTCTGAGGCTGAGAGAGAGTGACTTGCCCAAGATCACCAGGTGGTTTTCCATGACCAAAAGGGGATTTACACCTGGCTTTTCATAGTCATAGCCCAATTCTACATCAGGTTGGCTAGATTGTATTAATCTGTCCACTTTCCCTGATATAATCTTGCATAATTTTTATAATCATTATAGTCTTTGGCTAATCAATATAATTTTTGAATTATTAAAATAGGAAATTAGTTAGGGAAATCACCCCAGCAATTACTTTAGGTAATCAGTGGCCTATATCACAGGATTCCTGGAAGACTGTGCAGTGTAATCACATACATGAGTCCTGCATTTTATAGTTACATCTGTGACTAAATAAAGATGACCAAATTAGAAGCTGCTTTGAGATTTATTGGTGAAAACAAATTGTTCTGCTTTTGAAATATAGAATCAGCAAAGGACATAACAAAAGCTTCTTAGACAGATGTGGGTGTTATTGTACAGGCTATTAATAATCATTTTACCTAATCCACCCTCAGTTCTAATCTATGAAAAAGCAGCTAGTATGGTTTAGGATGACAAATTAAAGAACATTGAATCTATTGGATGCTACATAGCTAAGCTTTACAAAGAAGCTTAATTGTTGCCCGAAAATGGTTCTGGTAATACCCAATATCCATCTGTTATTGTTCATAAACTGATATACAGCTAGGAGGGGCTGAAAAATATTCTCTATATACAGGAAAGCTTGGTTCATTCAAAGTGAATCTAACACTGTCTTTAAAACTCTTTATATCACCAAACCTGATGTGTGGGAGTCACAAGTGAAAAAAGAAGCAAAGATTATTCTGAACTATCTAGCACACCATTTTAGCAGTAGCAACAAGATTATCTATTCATTGAACATCCATCATTAACATAATACTCTGAGGTATTAACTTTTCAAGTGTGCCAACTATGTGTCACTATACATTTTATATCAAGATTTCACCTCACTGATAAGTCCCAAGCAAATTGTTTGGCAGCACCATTGGCACTTTGTAACATTTCATATCCAGAAAATGAAAAGAATAAAGATTTTTGTTGTTGCTTTCTACCTCATTTCACCACTGAAAATGAGGGTAGTACTACTGTTTGTTCTTCACAAACAGCCATCACACCTTTTTTTTCCTTTGGTTACACAACTTTATACCACAAATTTGAACATAATAAAATGTCTCTAAAGCAAAGCTAAAGACCTAACTGATAATGGATGGAAAACTCTAGCTCAGTGGTTTTTAAAAATGATGATTTGTATGCTTCTGGTACTTCACTCTTAAACATTTTTATCAGTGATTTAGATATGGGTTGGAGGGAATCATTAATCTAACTTGTGAATGATACAAAACTAGGAGGGGTAGATAACAAATTGGAAGATTGGAACTTAGTTCAAACAGACCTTGATAATTAGAAAATTGGGAGAATTCAAAGATGTAGCCGTGTTAGTCTGTAGAATCAGTCTGTAGTGAGATCTTGCAGCACCTTTGAGACTAACTAAAGAAAGAAATTGGCAGCATGAGTTTTCCTAGACTTAAGTCTAATTCCTCAGATGCATTATTTCTCCAAATGCATCTGAGGAAGGAGACCTTTCTACGATAGCTCATGCTGCCAACTTCTTCTTTCAGTGAGTTTCAAAGGTGCTACAAAGTCTGTCTACATACTGATTCTATAGACTAACACGGCTATATCTTTGAATTCTAAACTGAGGCTGTTGTACTTTGAACATATCATGATATGGCATAACTCATTGGAAAAGATGATAATGTTTGATAAAGTGGAAGGCAGTAGGAAAAGAGGAAAACTAAACTGCAGTTGGATTGACTCAGTCAAGTAAGTGGCTGCCCTCAGTTTGCAAGACCGGAGCAGGCAGGCTGAGCAGATGTCCCCTTTTTCCAGGACATGCCCTACATTTCAACTTTCTGCCCAGGAGGAATTTCAATATGTCCTCCCTTTTGAGCATGACTAAGAAACATGACATTTATTGGAGTGTACATTTTTCTTGCATGTCCTACCTTTTGTGTTGCCTTGTCCTCCTTTGCAGTTATGACATCTGATGACCCTGTGAGCAGGGCAGGTGTTGACCATGACTCTTGGAGGTGTCCTCCATAAGGCTCTCAAATCGAAGTTGACCTGTTGGCAAACAAGAACACAACAAATCACAACTCCCATGGTAGACAACAGCCATGTTCTCTCAAAGGGATGAATGCAGTGTCTTTTTGTCTCAAGAGGAGAGGCCCTGCGGTTCAGTCACACATTTTAGTCAGGAATGTAGCAAGAGCTCAGGAATGAGGAAGCTTTCCCAATAGCCTTTTTAAAGTACTTTAATGCAGCCTGTAGACAGCCAGCATGACATAGTGGTTTGAGTGTTGTTCTACAACTCTGGGGAAAAGATTTCAATTGCCAGCTCGGTCATAGAAACCCACTGGGTGACCTTGGGCAAGTCACATTCTCTCAGCCTCAGGAGAAGGCAATGGCAAACCTCTTCTGAACAAACCTTTCCAAGGACTCTTTCATACAAGGCTAAATTGGAAGTATAATTTAAGGTCAATTCGAATGCAATCATGGGTTTTATGTTATTGCAAATTAACTCTTCACATGCAAATTCGGGCAGGAGGGAAGCCAATTCGAATGCAATCATGGGTTTTACCTTATTGCGAATTAAAGCTTCGCATGCAAATTCGGGCAGGAGGGGGTTAATTTCGGGTAATGGGAAGTAATTCCGAACGGAGCAGGGGTTCATGTAAATTCGCTAAACAAGCGAATTTACATAAATCCGCATTGGCTCCATTCGGAGTTGGGAGAAATTCCTCCCCGTTTGAAAGAGTCCCAAGAAAACCCCACGATAGGTTAGCCTTAGGGTTGGCGTAAGTTGGATTTGACTTAAAGTCACACAACAACAAGAAAATGTGGCCCTGCAGATATTGTTGGACTACAGTTCCCAGCACTTTTAAAAATTATAATTGTTTTTATTTGTTTTATAACAACAATACAAAACAAACAATACATAAAAAACAAATAGCCTTTGAGGTGTATACATAAATTTGCATAATAGGTGTCTTTTGTGGGGTAATGAGTAACAAAGTCCTAAAGACGTCAGTCTGCCTGCATCCATACTGGAGAAATAACCCGGTTTGGCACCGCTTTAACTCTTTTCTGGCTCAAGGCTATGGAATTCATATATAAACAGTTTTAAAGGCAGTGTTAGATTCACTTTGAATGAACCAACCTTGATCCATTTCAAACTGGCTTCAGTCACCTTGGTTGATGATCTCCGTCTGTGCATTGACAGGGGAAGTGTGGCCCTGTTGGTGCTCTTGGACCTCTCAGCGGCCTTCGATACCATCGACCACAGTATCCTCCTGGAGTGTCTGAAGGAATTGGGAATCGGACACTGCTCCGGTCCTATCACTTGGACAGGCTCCAGATGGTGTCACTTGGTGACAGTTGTTCAGCCAAGAGGGAGCTCAACTAGGGCGTCCCTCAAGACGCGATACTGTTGCCAATGCTATTCCACATTTACATGAAACCGCTGGGTCAGGTCATCCGGAGACATGGGGCGGGGTGTTATCAGTACACTGATGACACCCAAATATGTTTCTCCATGTCTCAGACAGTGACCAAGGATGGCATCTCCCCACTGAGTGACTGTCCGAAGTCAGTAATAGATTGGATGAGGGAAAATAGACTTAAACTGAATCCAAACAAAACAGAGGTACTCGCTATAGGCAATCCTATTACAGGTGCGGAGATTAGTCACACTTCCCTAAAGGACTGTGTTTGTAGCCTGGGGGTACTCGGGTTGATGCAACATCCAGGAGTGCCCGCTATCAGCTTCGGCTGATACGCCAGCTACGATCCTTTGTGGAACGGGAGAACCTAGAAACGGTTGTACATTCGCTGGTAATCTCTCATCTCGATTTCTGCAATGTGATCTACATGGGGCAACCCTCATGCCACGTTCGGAAGCTGCAATTGGTTCAAAACATGGCAGCCAGATTACTGTATATACTCATGTATAAGTC
The DNA here is from genome assembly GCA_034509955.1 of Urosaurus nigricauda. Taxonomy (NCBI): domain Eukaryota; kingdom Metazoa; phylum Chordata; class Lepidosauria; order Squamata; family Phrynosomatidae; genus Urosaurus; species Urosaurus nigricauda. The sequence goes on from JAOEGL010000001.1 coordinate 322,151,260, forward strand.
TAGAAATTTAGGTCAAAAAATGGACCCAGAAAACCTGAGTTGACTTATCCATGAGTCAATGTAAAGTACTGCACCTTACCTCTTGCAGTTCACTGCCCCCGTCGGATGTTTTCCGATTTTATTGTGAATTCTAATTTAAATGCTTTTAAAATTACTATTTTAGATTATTACGTTTTTAATGCTGTAGCACATTATTTATTTAAACTGTTCCCCGCTTGGTGTTACCCGCCTGGATCCAACACAGGGAGAGGCAGGATACAAATAAATATTATTATTATTATTATTATTATTGGAGTTGGAGTTTGTTGTATAATAATCCGGTTTGGCACCGCTTTCACTCTTTTCTGGCTCAAGGCTATGGAATTCTGGGAGTTGGAGTTTGTTGTGGGGCCCAGAGCGGAGCGAAGCTCCGCTCTGGGCCCCACAACAAACTCCAACTCCCAGAATTCCATAGCCTTGAGCCAGAAAAGAGTGATAGCGGTGCCAAAGTGGGCTATTTCTCCAGTGTGGACGTAGCCATAGAATCATAGAGTTGGAAGAGACCACAAGGGCCTTCAAGCCCAATCCCTGCCAGTGTAGGAATGTACACAACAACCACAACAACAACAAAGGCCTGGCTTAAGAAACAACTGTATGGTTTATTATGGGAAGTGTTCTTCTCTCAAGAAGAAATGCTGAGGTAAATCTTGAGGCCACACAAACAACAATGGCCAACAATTGCTTGGACTAAGTGTGTGTGAATGAATGCTGCCCAGTGGAAGTATGTACACAGTCTCAGAGTTTGGGCCCTTCATTGCAGAAATGGGGGGGAGGAGACACATTAGAGAGCAGCAGTGGTCCCTAAGAGAACTTTTGGACTACAGCTCCCAGAATCCCAGGCTATTGGCCAAGAGAGCAGTTTGGGGATCACTACTCAGTCTCTAGTCTAGAGGTTCCAAAGAAGTAACGGAAATTCTGCTCTGCGCGCAGTGCGCCTGCGCAAACCTCAGCCCGCGCTAATTGGCCCCCGGGCCTTGTAGTCCTCGCTCTCGTCCGCTCCCAGCGCAAGGAGGGGTTGGAAGACTCCATTTCCCAGCATGCCTCTCACATTCTTCTCTCTCTCTCCCCCCTCCCTCGCAGTGTGTCCCATCTCGGGCTGCTGAGGCTTCTTCTTAGTTCGTTTAGTGTCTCTCTCTGCTGCTGGTGCTCCGAGTGGGAGCGGCGCTCTGCTGCTGCTGCTGCGTGTCCGTCCCGGGGAAGGGGCTCCCGTGCGGACTGAAGTGAGTGAGTGAGTGGCTCTTAGGAGGAGGACGGAGGGTGGAAGCTGCGGGGGCGGAGACCGGGAACGGCGGGGTGGTGGTGGAGGAAAGTTCCTTCGGTCCCCCCCCCACAAACGCCAGCTCCCAGAATTCCATAGCCTTCAGCCAGACAAAGAAATTATTATTTTTATTATTATTTATTTATTTAGAGTAATTTCTATCTTGCTCTTTAAGACCCAAAACTACTTCTCAGATGTTTGTGGTTTATGTATTTATTTTTATTTTATTTATTTTATTATTTATTTATTTAGAGTAATTTCTGTCCCACTCTTTCAGCCACGAAAGCTCTCAGATGTTTGTGGTTTTTATATATATATATATATATATTATTTATTTAGAGTAATTTGTGTCCTGCTCTTTCAGCCACTAAAGTTCTCCGATGTTTGTGATTTATACTTCTTTCTTTCTTTCTTATTATTTATTTAGAGTAATTTCTATCCCACTGTTTCAACCACCAAAGCTTTCAGATTTTTGTGGTTTATATATTATTTATTTATTTTTTATTTATTTAGAGTAATATCTATCCCGCTCTTTCAGCCACCAAAGCTCTCAGATGTTTGTGCTTTATATATTTGTTATTTATTAATTATTATTTATTTAGAGTAATTTCTATCCCACTGTTTGAGCCACAGAAGCTCTCAGAGGTTTGTGGTTTATGTGTTTATATTTATTTATTATTTATTTTTATTTATTATTTATTTTTATTTATTATTTATTTTTATTTATTATTTATTTTTATTTATTATTTATTTTTATTTATTATTATTTTTTAGAGTAATTTCTGTCCTGCTCTTTCAGCCACAAAAGCTCTCAGATGTTTGTGGTTTATATATTATTTATTTATTTATATTTGTTATTATTATTTATTTGGAGTGATTTCTATCCCGCTCTTTCAGCCACAAAAGCTCTCAGATGTTTGCAGTTTATATATTTATTTATATTTATTATTATTTATTTAGTGTAATTTCTGTCTCATTTTTTCAGCCACAAAAACTCTCAAATGTTTGTGGTTTGTATATTTATTTTAATTTATTATTATTATTTATTTAGAATAATTTATATCCCACTCTTTCAGCCAAAAAACTCTCGGGTGTTTGTGGGTTATGTTATTTATTTATTTATTTATTTAGAGTAAATTCTGTCTTGCTTTTTCAGCCCCAAAAGCTCTCAGATGTTTGTGATTTATATCTTTATTTTTATATCTTTATTTTTATTTATTATTATTTATTTATTGAGCGTAATTTCTATCTGACTCTTTCAGCCAGCAGAACTCTCAGATGTTTATGATCTATATATTTATTTTTACTTATTTATTTAGAGTAGTTTCTATCCTCCTCTTTCAACTGCAAAAGCTTTCAGATGTTTGTGATCTATGTATTTATTTTTATTTATTTAGAGACATTGCTATTCCTACTTTTTCAGCTACCAAAGCTCTCAGGTGTTTGGCCTATATTTATTTTTATTTATTTAGAATAATTTCTATCTCATTCTTTCAGCAACCGACCAAAGCAGCTCACACGTTTGTTAGTTTGACACCCCCCTGATTTATCCTCAACCTTTCCCCTTTAAGACCTTGGGAAAATTGTTTGTCTGCATAAAGAAACACACACACACACACTGTCTAAGTTGCTAAATGACAAAATGGGATGGCGATAGATACTCAGGCAGTGGAGTCTGTTAGGCTCCAGTCTATGGAGACTGTACAGCAGAGGAGGAGTGAGAGAGAGAGAAATACAGCATGAAGTGAATCAGTTAAAGTGGATGCTTTTCAACTCCTTCCTGCCACCCACAAACCCTGTGAAGCTTCGGCTGTTCCAAGTGATGATGCCGAGAGCCTGACTTTATGGGAGGCTGGCGCAGAGAGTCCCAGTTTTGAGTCTACAGATGTTCTTGGATGACACTTCTCATCACCGCTGGCCATGCTGTGCAATGCTTCTGGGATTTAAAGCCCAGTGATATTTGGAGACTGAGGTTTGGTCAGGCCCCACCTGGAATACTGTGTCCAGTTCTGGGCACCACAATTCAAAAAGGGTGTGGAGAAACTGGAGCGGGTCCAAAGGAGGGCGACTAAAATGGTGAAGGGTCTAGAAACCATGCCCTATGAGGAACGACTTAGGGAGCTGGGGATGTTTAGCCTGGAGAAGAGAAGGTTAAGAGGTGATATGATAGCCCTGTTCAAATATTTGAAGGGATGTCATATTGAGGAGGGAGCAAGCTTGTTTTCTGCTGCTCCAGAGACTAGAACGCAGAACAATGGATGCAAACTGCAGGAAAAGAGATTCCACCTCAACATTAGGAAGAACCTCCTGACAGTAAGGGCTGTTTGACAGTGGAACACACTCCCTTGGAGTGTAGTGGAGTCTCCATCCTTGGAGGTCTTTAAGCAGAGGCTGGATGGCCATCTGTCAGGGATGCTTTGATTTGGAGTTCCTGCATGGCAGGGGGTTGGACTGGATGGCCCTTGGGGTCTCTTCCAACTCTATGATTCTATGAAACGTTGGGCCAGTGGGATAAGGGCAGTGATGCACTCTGATGAAGAGAGCAGTAGAGTGCTGCAGGTTGCCTTCCCCGGCTTTATTATTATTATTTTAGCCGATCCTTTGCAAGGGATTGAGATTCTTTTGAAATTTATTTCTGAGCTTTGACTTGGAAGTTCATCGTATACTCAGTTGTTAGCAAACAATTATGCTTTGGCATACACAGAATACAGCAACTGATCAGTGGTCCAGGAGGCCAAGGCTGCAGCTTTGTGCACATTTGTCCCATTGGATCTCATCGGCCCTGCCAATAATGTTGGCCTTGTTTATTAACAGCGCTTTCTTGAGCAAACTTTTTTCCTGTAGTTGCTGCAGAACTAAATCAGAGGAGTGATCAGGATATTGTGTAGACACATCTTTCAGTCTGAATATTAGGGAAAACTTTTAGATCAACTAAACATTGTGACAAATAAATTGTTAGCCTTGTTAGTTAAGGGAGAGTGGGTGGGCGTATATGTTGCCAGCCCTATTTCCTTCCCTGAGTAGATTTTGCTTCTCTGTGGCCAAGGACAGTCCTTGGCACTTGTTCTTGTTGAGGGTGCCTTGTTCTCACAGTTATCAAAGAAGTACTTCACTTCCATATTTTGCAGAGAAAGTGGCAGAGAGTTTGCCACTTGGACATTATGAGGCTGTGGCAGCAGCCAGACAACCTTCTAACCTTACAGCTTTGGAGAGGATGCTACACAACTACAGGGGAAAGAGTTTTTCATGTTCATCTACCTTTGATACTGTTTGGAAAGAAGATTGAGATTCATCAGGTTCACCAGAACATGAACATGAGAAGTGAAAACACAGAAGTCTGCTTGTACTTCTTGAAAGCAGAACAGGCAGGATAGGAAAAAATGTGGACAAAACTTCATGGATTGGGTGGTGAAACAGATAAGGATTTGAACTGTACTGATTATGTAAGGCGTAGATAGTTTTGACTTTGAAATGGATTCCTTCCAGTGTCGCTGTTTATCTATCAGTGACCGATTTCCTTTGAAAGAGGAGTTACTAGAAATGATTGCAAAAGATAACTCATGAGTTAAAATGCCTTTAATCCTGAATGAGTCAATTTTGGATGCTATTATGACTTGAAAGTGGAAGAGAGCTATTTCTAAGTTGAAAGTATGAGCTGATCAGTGTGATTACTTTCACATTCCACACATGGAAAATTTGGAAATAAGATTGAGAGCAGCACTGAAATCCTCACTGGGGGAGAAAGAGTAAAGCATGGGAAAAGGTATGCAAACTTTGCATGTAGATTCTTGACCTGATTTCTAGCTATTTCTCTTGGCTAGACTGTTTTATCTCTTCTTGTCTAATTCTGTACATTTTTTGGCCCTTACTTTTGGATTTCCTTTCTGAAAAAATTAACTTAGGCTAAAACTGCCATGCTGAGGAGCAGCTAGTTTTGAGGAAATTCATGAGCCAATCTGGATTAATCGCTTTAAATGATACATTGTGTTCTAGCTTTCTTTGTCCACTCAGATATCTGCCGCTACAACTGTTTGTATGAGAAGTGGCAGCGATGCCAAAATACCAGTAGTTCCATCATAGCTAAATTTATGATAAGCTATATCCCACTTCCTTTGTATTTACCACAAAAACCCACCAATGATCTATCCTTTCTCACTTAGATTCTTGCAGTGCCTTCCTCTCCTTCTAGCTCTTTATGCTATTCAGCTCAGAATGCTTCTCCTTTCTTCTTGTTATGATTATGTGCTTTTTTTCTTTTATATTCTTATTAGTTGCTATGTAGAGTCTGTCATATTTCAGTTCTTTGTTGTAGCAGCATGTTGTAGTTAATGCAGGGAAGGTGAAATAATTGCAATTTTCCCCTTTGCTTTTGGATTTACTGGAGTTTTAACAGGGATTTAGACAAATAAGTTCCTCTAGCCATCTACTTTATTTAGATTATTTTTGCTAAGGAATACAGGTACATCATATTTTAGGAGCCATGAACAGTCAAGTGCCAGTGTGATGTATTGGTTAGAATATTGTACTGTGCCTTGGAAAATCCAGTCTTTAGTTTCACTTGAGCCATCAAAATCACTGAATGACCTGAGAGACATGTACATTTTGAAGCAAAGATTGTATTGATGAGGGAAATGTTTCAGAAAATCTAAATGATCTTTGACATGTTCAATTTTGTAACTTTGTTACTTAAACTTAATCCAGTGAATAGAATCTTGTTTTAATACTGGGTTCTATTCAGACTTATAAAGGATTCATTAAATCAGTGTCCATACAGAAGTGTCCCTGATTTCAGTGGTTCTCCCCTGGGATTAAGTCAGGATATAATCCATTGTAACTAGTAACCATTAGATCAGTAATTAGAACTTGACATATCTCTGTTCTTGGCTTTTTAGCATTTTTTCCCTGTTCAAATAAGTGATGCTCTTCCTGAAAGGATATTGCTGTGAAAAATATATTCTAAAGTGATATGTTCTTGATTTGCCTTCGTGTCCTAGATTAGAAGAATCTGCTTTATCTGAAGCATCTGAATATGTTGTTTTGTTAACTGCCCTTGAGTCGGCCCCCACTCATGATAACCCTGTGGATGAGACATCTCCAAGACCCCTATCATCCACTGCACTCCTTAGGTCTTGCAAATTCATGTCTGTGACCTCTCTGATTTAGTCTATCCATCTGGTGTGTAGTCTTCCTCTTTTTCCTATTACCCTCTACTTTTCCTAGCATTATTGTCTGTTGTAGTGAATCATTCCTTCCCATGGTGTGGCCAAAGTATGACAGCTTCATTTTTGTCATTTTGGCTTCCAGGGAGGGTTTAGGCTTGATCTGTTTCAGAACCTATTTGTTTGTCTTTTTGTCCATGGCATCACTCTTCCCTAGCACCAAATCTCAGGTGAGTTTATTTTTTTTTCTCTTTGGCTTTTGTTCATTGTTTGGGTCTCTCTGTACATGGTGGTAGGGTGATTCTACATTTAGTGCTCAGTTGTATATCTTTGCACTTTAGGATCTTGTCTAGTTCTTTCATGGCTGCCTTTCCCATTCCTAGCCTCCTCCTTATTTCTTGACTGCACCCTCCATCGTGATGGATGGTTGATCCAAGATAAGGGAAGTCTTTAACTATTTCAGTTTCTTCTAGGATGAATTTATGTAGATCTTCTGGTCATTATTTTTGTTTTCTTTGTGTTCAGCAGCAAGCATGTCTTTGTACTGTCTTCCTTGATCTTGCTTAGTAATTATAATAATAAGATATAATAATATTTATTTATTTATACCCCGCTCTTCAGCCCTAAAGGCTATCAGAGCAGCTTACAATTATTATTACAATGAGATGGTTCCCTGCCCTGAGGCTTACAATCTAAGAAGACACAACACAAAAGGAAAAGGGAATGGCGGTGGGGAAGGGGATCAGGTCGAAAAGTTCTTCTCTCCCTCTGAGGCCTGGACCAAGATGGACTGAAGGGAGGGCTCTGCTTCATAATCTAGAACAGGCCCAACGGAGTTTGGCCTGTCCTTTCACTCCCTCCTAGGCCAGATGGTGTTGCCATGGAGAGAAGGCATGTCAACTTGAGGCCAAGCCCGATGGTGTTGCTAGGCCTGTCCTTTCACTCCCTCCTAGACCAGATGGTGTTGCCATGGAGGGAGGACTTTTCAACTTGAGGCCAGGTCCGGTGGTATTGCTAGGCCTGTCCTTCACTCCTTATTCCAAGTTTGTGATGTTTTCTGCTAGTAGCATGGTGTCATCCACAGATTGTTGATGTTGCTTCCTCCTGTTTTTTCTCCTCCTGAGTCTAAGCTTGCTCTTTGTATGATATTTTCTGCATACGTGTTCAATAAGCAGGCTGATAGAATACATTCTTGCCTGACCCCTTTATCAACTGGGAACCATATTCTCCATATTCTTTTCTAACAGTAGCCTCTTGTCCTTAGTACAAGTTTCTCATCAAGACAATCAAATATAGTGGCATCCCTATGTCTTTAAGAGCTTTCCATAGATTTTTGTGATCTGTGTGGTCAAAGGCTTTGCTACAGTCTGTAAAGCACATGCTGATTTTTTTTTCAGGGGTAAGAATCTGAATTTAGTTTTACATACATTCCTTTTTTTAGAGAGGAGGTATGTACAGCTCTGTAAATAAAATGTTTAGCTACCTTGCAGCACAATTGAATGCACTAAGTGTAAATTGCATTGAGTTCAGTGTCACTTACTGCCCAATAAATTTGTATAGGATTGCAAGGTTGGTATTGCATTGAGAAGTGGAAAGGTAAATTATGGCCAGGATGTAGACCTATGGGCGTAATTGCTGTATTTCCCATGTTTCACTATGCTTCAGCTTGTATCTTCCAAAAAGTTCATTCCAAGTTTGAGGATCCCTGGATCAACATTTATGACTCATAGTACAAATAGAAGTACTTTCTACTAGTACAAGTTATGGGAGTTCAAACTCATTCCCTGTATTTGTGTACTTTCCAAAGTTAGATGTTGAATAATACTTACTTTTCTCAAATGCCACTACAGTATCTTTCTCCTTTTAAAAATGTTTTTATAAACACACAAAAATATTTTATAAAACATACAAAACACACAATGGAAAAAGAAAGGAGAAAAAAAACCTAGCAAGAGAAAGGCAAATACAAATAACAATGATTTCCTTCCCCAAATCACTTGGCTATACAGTAGAGTCTCGATTATCCGTCCTTCAGTTATCCAACATTCTGGATTATCTGTGATTTCGGCTGCTGTGATTTCTTTAAATTTTCTGTGATTTCTTTAAATTTTCAGAGGACTGATCTGTTTATACTGTACACCACAATGTTGATCAGTGGTTTCTTTACATTTACTGTTACTACAATAAAACTTCAATACATTTGCAATTCATATTGATTACAAGGCTTTTCTTGGACCCTCCGGATTATCCAACATTTTCGGCTATCCGACGTATCAGCTGGTCCAGTTTATGTTAAATAATTGAGACTCTGCTGTACTTGAAACTATAATTTAACGTCCTCCTAATGATTATATGAATGTCCTTCTATTTCTAATGAATTTTAAGTATTATTCAAACCCACATGTTGAAAGAGAACCTAATTTTTGTTTTAAAAATGTAATAAATCCTATTTTTGAGATGACACAGAGGAGCAACCCACCACAATTGGGTTTATCCCCACGTGTCACCTTGACCAGGCAGGAGCCCAAGTTCTTTTCAGTTACTATGATTAAGACTCCCCCCCCCCCTTTCCATCAGTTTTTTTTTTATTTCCTGCCCTGCCCACCTGACATGGCTAGCCCTTCTCTGGTTAAGTCAGGGGTAAGAATATGAATTTTTAATGTAAAATAGGATTAGATGATGGAGAAAAAGGTTGAAGAGGAGAGGGAAAAGATGAGTTTATTTTTTAAAAAAATCAGTTGAGACAAAAGGCAAAGAGAATGCATTCCATCTGATGGCCAAGCAGCTGACTGGAGGACAGGATAAACTGAAAAATATTGCTACCTAGACGACTGCTGCCCAGCAAGTCTCTGAGGATGAGCAAAGGGAGGAACTGAGGAAAGTTTTCCAAATTTCTAGTGAAAGTGAATCAGAAGGATTTAAAAAACAAGTACTTCTTAAAAACAGACTGAAGTCAAGCAGAAGCAAGGCTTTAAGGCTCAGGAGACAGTGAGTACTATGCAGAAGGCTAAGAAGAAAATTGAACTGGGTGTTAAAACCACTTCTGTGTACATACTTAATCCAAGAAAAATGGTGCAGTGGTTGCAAGGTCTCCAAGGGTCAGTTTTGCCTGTTTGATTACAAGGATTTGAAGGCGAGGGTGGAGCTGAGTTAGAACATAGCTCCGCAGTAAGGGCATACCTGGCTTCACCAGCATCAGCCTCGATTAGTGCTACAAAAATGTGGAAATGAAAGGGCTGCCTCAACAAATCACTGTGGTTTACTCAGCAGCACAGCACATATCAGGATACCCATTAAGTTTAATTAACCAGTCTTCCTGAGTTGGTATTACAGAGTCCTTCAGTTTTTGAGCATATACAGTTCTTGCAGCTATAACCATACATCAGGTCTGAAAAACATATGGGCTGTGGGCAACTTGCGGACTGCCAAAGGATTCTGAAGGCTTGTGGGAAAGAGACATTTGGAGGAGGAGGATGGGTGAGTCCTCACCCCTCAAAGCTACTTCACTGCTTGGCTTTCTCCTGGGAAAAACTGGGTGGAGGAGGAAGGGGAAAGGTGAATGTTTGCCCCTCAAGCCTCCTCTGCCACTCAGCTTTCTCTCTGGAAAGACCCAGGTAGAGGAGGAGGAGGAAGGGTGAACGTTTGCCCCCAAGGCTCTTCCACTGCTCGGCTTCTCATGGGAAAGAGCTGGGCAGCAGAGAAGAAGGATGGAGTTAATATTAATAATATTAATTAATTAAACCTGTCTGTGGCCCAGACAAGTTTAGCCTATTTTAATTTTGGCCCCTACCTATTGTTAAGTTGTGAAAATCTGCCATACAGTATGTCTCTTCTGAGTAGATTAAGCTCACTGTGCAGTCTTTAAAATTTCAAACTGAGAGAATGTTCCCCAAACAACAACTTGAATTGGTTCTCTTTTTTTTATGAGAACAATTACTTTGATTTTTGTTATGAAACTGCTTTTCTTCTACAATGGGGATGTGCAACTTGATGGACCTCAACTCCAATCACGCACATGTTGCTAGACTGTAACTCCCCATCAATCTTTCTCATGAATTGTTGTCCTAGTACACCCGGAGGGCTACAACTTGCTGACTTAGTTCTATAAACTACAACTCAATCATTTTTGAATTTCAATTAACAACTCTGCAACAACTCCTTGCAGAGGAGATCACCTTCTTGGAACCAGAAGGCAGTTTCACCCTTGTTTTTTGGTTTCAGGATTGTGGGAGATAACTGTGGCATAGTTTCCAGAAGCATGAGCTAGCTTACCACAATCGCCAGGCTTCTCTTCAAGACAGCAGACAATGGTGCTTTCTGGCATAGTACCAACAGACAGGACATTGCCAATGTTGAGTTGAGCTGTCTTGCTACAATAAACAAATTGTCCTGTGTGAATGCCTTCAGCAGCAATGAACAATTCTGTTCGTTTCTTAAATCTGTATGGATCATGGAAAACAACCTTGGCAAGAGGAGCTCCTCATCAAGGATTGTGAATTATATCCTTTACAATACCCTTGATGTAGCCATGTCTTTCAGCAAAGTCAACAGCTCTTAGCTTTGCTGCACCCTTCCTGTATTTCACATGGGCCCTGAACACAGATCCCACACCTTTTCTTTGACCTCTGATTACACGTCCCATTGTGTACTCAGAGGGACCTGGTTTGGAAAGGAGGCAGGGCGGATTTCAATTAATAGTTCTGCTAATGAAAACTCATTTGGTATGTTTGCATGGCAGAATTTACATAGTCATTCTTTTAAAAAAACAGAAGCTAAAATGCTGGTTTTAAGCAGTGGTGAAATTCATGAAACAGTGCAGTACAAAAAGAAGTTACTTTGAAAACAAGAAGTTAAAATAATCGGAAAAACAATACATGGTCTAAGGGGGAGAAATGTGTGTGGTATATTTCCTAACGGTACAAAAACGTAGAGTGTGTTGTGTTCTTTTAAAAGATTGCAGCAAATTTCTGGAACTGTTTTCTTGTGGAGGAAAGGACAGAAACAAAAAAGAATAAAGCAATTAAGCTTAAAATGTGCTTTGGACCCTTTGTTTAGTAATCACTTTAGAAACGTAATAACTAGTGAGGTAGAATAGGGGTTGGGGATGGTTTAGGCCAGTGGTCCCCGAACTGTGCTCTTTAAGGGATTTTGAACGTTAGCTCCCAGAATCCCAGACTACTGGCCAACATTACTGAGGGCTTCAGGGAGCTGATGTCCAAAATCTCTTAAAGGGCATAGTTTGGGGACCACTAGTTTAGGCAGTGTACCACAAATTGCACATTGACAACTTGTGGGGATAATGAATATGTACTAAACAAATAGATTTCCATTGCTGTTTCAGTTTAGGGCACATATGTACACATGACATCTGTGGTCATTCCACCTTGATTCCCTTTACATCTAAATTACAAAAAGGGAGGTGTGTGTATATGTGCAGAGAAGGGATCATAGATAATGTTGCAGAACTAAATTCTTCTTTTCCTGGAAACTGCTTTTTGTTTAGTGAAAAATGTTGAACTTGAAAGCCCTGGGGATTCATATAGAAAGGTGCAAATCTATGATTAAGAAACTCTCAAAATGACTTAGAAACTCTAATGTAAAATGTTGTAGCTGTTGATCAAAATTTTCAGTCAACATTTTCTGTACTCAGATTCTCTAGTTGAAGGGATTCTAGAGAAATCTAACATGTACATGAGGAAATGAAACAACTGCTGTATAACTTCAGAGCAGATCTGTACAAATCTGGATACAGCTGGATAGTTGTTTTTTGGTTTGAGCATGTTTGTGGATGGATGCCTACATGATGTTGAAATTGTGAATATATATTTAGTTCTCAAGAGATTATTTTATTATTGTATGTTGGTCTGATTAATTTCAAAATATTTCACAATATTTACATTCCCCATATCTTTGTAGTGCATTGAAATATCTACCGGTACATGGTAAAATTGATAGCTGGTGTCATTTTGTTTTGAGGATAACTTTTTTTCCTGGTTTCTACTTATTCTGGCTTCTAGCAGCTACTTAGGTTCTCAGGAAGAGGTGTTTTCCATCACTTGTTAACTTCATCTTTTTACATGGAGAACCCAGGGACTGAGCTAGGGACTTTAGACATGTTAAGCAGGTACTGCTGAGCTATGGTTTCTCCCTAAAGGATGTGAAAATAAAATTGAATATATTGCCTTTAAAAAATGAAGAGAGAAATAGATGTGTCATGAGCATTTTGAATCTACTGTCCTTTCTGTTTTAAATGAGACTGTGGTGTTATATAACATTCCTAGTATATGGGAAATAATGTGTGTTTTTTTCTCCTTCCACTAGGCAATACATAGCAGTTCAAAATGCTACAGATTACCACTATGAATCCAGCGCTTCTGTTCACTGTACTTGTATTCATAAAGGTTTTGTTCCTTCCTTTCGTAAGATGAACATCTTCCAAATATGAGTGCATGGAGATTGTTGAGGATAACCTTATTTTTTAATCTCCATTAAATGAAACGGGAACTTCTGAAAACGAATTCCTCCAAGACTGGATTTGTGAACCAGGACATTATTCACAATTTTTTTCAAACTGTCATAACATATAACAGTGCTGTTGACTTGTATGCAGTACGTCTAAGTACATTTGATAGGTATCCTACCCTAAATGAATTTTAAGGTTGTCTCAGGAGTAGTGACATGAAGAGCCTGTGAAATAACACTGCCTATTTCTGTTTCTGAAGAGAACAATTTCATAATGATGTAAGCCTCTCCCAACATCTGGATGTGGTGCTAAAGGCAAAGCATTTTGATCAGCTGACGTGAAGCAGTGCAAAGAGGGCCTTTCATTAAAATAACTTCTGGCCAAAATAATCTTAAATATCAGCATGCACAGAATGAAAAGGAAAATGAAGATGACATAGACAAGAGGACATTTCCATGAACCATAAAAGGGAAGTGTGAGATTATACTTGCTGCATTGCAGGGTAGAGGGGAAAAAACACACATATTCTTGACTATTGAACAAGTCTCGAAGGATTTAAATCAAGTCAGATGTCATCAAACGAATCTTCTCCTCCATCTTTACCAAAGTTTTCCCCATCTGCGTCTCATGCTGCTGCTCCACCTGCCCCTTCTTTATCTTCAAGTCCACAATCTGGGCTCTCAGGACGGTTGTCCAATGGCAGCTTCAGTACACAAAGTCTCACCAACTCCAGGAGCTCTGTGCACGGAATCTCCTTCTTGCTGCAGATTGGTCTCACTCGTGAGACAGTTACCATTGAGACTCAAGAACTTTCCCTTTCTGTTGTCAAAGACCTGGTGTGCTCTGTAGTTTATCAAAAGGTACAGTATAACATGCAATGTTGTTGATTTTAGTCTTATTTATATTATCACTAGCTCTATGTAATTTTCTCTTCAGTGTTAATGAGCATGCAACGGGCTGGGTGAGGAAACTTATGATAGTTCCACTTGCCATCCTTGTTGTCTTCTGGATGTTGAGGATGAACTTATTCAGTGGGGGGTCTGCATAGATAGAAAAGATGCCTTGCTGCAAAAGTTCGTCTGCAACAAGCTGGAGGTTGGAGAACAGTAGTGTCCTTCTCTTCACCCTTGAAGGTTTATTAAAACACATGGCAAACACCTGAATAAGGCTTGTGTGAACCAGAAATTTTTCCAGCGTTGAGGGCGGAGCCATCCTTCATGAGGGTTGGTTCCCCCTGTTTGCTCCAATCAGGCAGGACTATGACTTTTGGGCGTGTCCACCAGGGGAATCCATCCCCCTTGTTTGCCCAGTCTAGTTCCTGCCTTCGCTCCGTCAGGTCGTGTTTTCCTAACTCTCCTTTACTCACAAAACAAAATCTTCTTTATTCTCCTTTTACTCCTTACCTCTTCTCTCTCTGTGAGGGCCGACTAAGGTCCGAAGAGCTAGAGGGCCCAGGCATGTCTGGGGAATCTGGCCATGCTACCCAGGCTCTCCACAAGAGGAATGGATCAGCCCTGACCCGGGAGGTGCGGCCTGTAGGCCGCTCGGCGCAGCCGGAGGAGGGATATCCCTTTTCTCCGCGCTTGAAGGCGCCGGACCGCGGGAACCTGTCCCGAAATCGGGAGGGTGCGGTTAGCAAGGAGGACGCCGAGAGACCGCAGGAACCTGTCCCGAAATCGGGAGGGTGCGGTTAGCAAGGAGGATGCCGAGAGACCGCAGGAACCTGTCCCGAAATCGGGAGGGTGCGGTTAGCAAGGAGGACGCGAGAGACCGCAGGAACCTGTCCCGAAATCGGGAGGGTGCGGTTAGCAAGGAGGACGAGAGAGACCGCAGGAACCTGTCCCGAAATCGGGAGGGTGCGGTCGGCAAGGAGGACGCCGAGAGAAATGTGAGTAATGCTGCAGTGAGCAGCTTGGGTACCCTGCAGCCTCTCCCTCCCGAACGTCGGCTCCCTTCTCCTCCTTACTAGCCTTACAGCTGGCGCAATCCTGTATTGCCTCCCAAACGGTCTCCTCTCAGAGAGGGGCCCGTTTTCAGGCTAAGGCCGTGGCAGAGAATTCTTCCCAAGAGTCAGGGTCAGAGGCAGAAAGGACTCAGAGATAAAGGAGGGCCAGGGAATTATCTTCCTCTCCCTCATTCTTCAGATTCTCGAGGGACGCCTTCTCCCCCTTGGAAAGTCATCCCTCCAAGATGGACCCCAAGATCACTGGAGGGAGCTCAGTGGTCCTTCAGCCCCTGGAGTCGGGCTCACAGAGGGACAGGCTCCTTTACAATTCCAGGAGACCTAGGGAACCCTCTTCTTCTTTCCCCCCCGCCTCCCGCTCTTCCAGGGATGCCATTCCCCTTTGGAGCAGGGCAAATTTGCACCCAAACGTTCCTCCTTGGCGCACAAATTCAAACTCAAAAAAGGCGGGAGCCATGCCGATGCTACTTCAGGTTTATTCCTCCAAGCATAAACATAATGGAGAGCGCCATCTAAGGCTAAGAAGCAAAATGCTTGCAGTTAAAATCCTCAGATGAGGATGTTCTCTCCAAATCTCAGTCCTCTTCTGCCTCTGAGGGAGAATGGTCTGAGGGGGGCCAGAACACCAGCCCCAGGGTGGTGAGATAGAGACCCTGACAGACCTTGGCGCGGCTGGAGGCCCTGTCCCTGGCCAGATTGCGCCCCACTGCGGACATCAAACCCGGCAAGAGGTTTGGACAGTGGGAGAGAGAGAGAGAGAGAAGGCAGATTTCAAGAGGTGAGTGAGGATTCAGTCCTTAATCCTATGTTTGTGGGTTAAGCTTTACCCAAGAGATTTGTTTCTGACTTGCATTGCCAGCTTTGAAGGAGGCTTCAGTTGCTTCAGAGATTCAAATGGAGAGTTTCCCTCCAAAACCAACTGCCTTCTCCTCTCCTTCCTCCAAGATCCACTCAGACTGAAGGGATCAGAGAGGATTAACAAAAGGATTTCCAGGTGCAGGGAGTCTGCTTCTGCCCCATTGTCCCCTGGTCTAAGGTGTCAATCTCTCCTTGGGAGAATTTGGCCAAAAAGACATTTATTTATTGTGCTTGCCTTTTTAAAAATAATAGGCAAAGCTGGAACTGAAGGTGTGGCAGCCATTTTGATTAAGGGCAGCTAGGCAGAAAAGGAAAGGCCTGCTGCTTCTGCTAACTAATATGCCTTTTGTAAAACAAAGGAAAATAATACCTATAGTTCACTCCTCAGAAGAGGAATGTGATCTGAAAAAGAGTTAAAAATAAAAAATAAAGATGAGGGCCTTTCAGTACCTCCTGAAAGCTCCTGAAATCTGTTAGATGTTTGGGGACTGATGATCCTTCATTATTACTGTATTTGTATATATAAAGTTTTGAGAACAGCTTCTCTTATTAAACTTCCCACAGTTCACAGATACCCTAATTGGTACCCTCATGTAGTTCTTCAGGCATTAACCAAACCACAGTTTGAATAACTTGACAGAGTTGATATTAAGTTTCTTACCTGGAAAACAGTATTTTTTTTTAATGCTATTAGTTCAGCTAGAAGGTTTTCTGAACCAGGAGCACTATCCACAGGAGTGAAATATGCATCTTCTGCGAGGATTCAGTTCTGCTTGACGGGATCTGATGTTCATGACTAAAGTTAACTTCACATTTCATAGAGCACAGGAGATCATTTTCCCTTCATTCGTTCCTGACCCCAAAAAGGAACTTGAAAAGACTTGGCTCACACTAGATGTAGGCAGAGTTCGGTGTATTTACATCAAACGCACTTGTCGATGGCGCAAATCAGACAGTCTATTTGTCTCCTTCGGTCCTACATACCTGGGAAGTTTTTCTTCATCGACCCTGGCTTGATGGATCTGGGCTTGCATCTCTCAGTGTGAGTCGATGATGGGTAATACGCTGCAAGGAAGGGTCAGCGCTCATTCCGCTCACAGTGCTGCCACACCTGCCGCCCTAACCACTAATGTTCTTCTCTCCAATATTTGCAGGGTGGCCGCTTGGTCATCTCCTTCCATATTTATCCATCGCTGCCGAATCAATGCCTTCCAACTGGCTGGGGCATCATTTGGTAGACGGATCCTTCAATCCATCCTATAATTCCTTACCTCAGTTCCCACCCATCTAGGGAGCTTTGGTATGTCCCTCATGAAGGATGGCTCCGCCCTCAACGCTGGAAAAACGAACATTGGCTTACCTTGTGAGATGTTTGTTTTCAGCGATGAGGGCGGAGTCATCCTGCCCACCCGTAACTGAGGAATTTTTTCTCGGTGTCGGGGGGTGTTGTAAGGTTAATAGGATCCTTGTTCTAGTGTCTAGAATTGTTATAGTTAAATGGTTAAACTTTCTCTATTGTTGTTAGTATTTCTTCATTGTTATAAACTCTCTCTGCTTGGCTATACATTGACTGGGCAAACAAGGGGGATGGATTCCCCTGGTGGACACGCCCAAAAGTCATAGTCCTGCCTGATTGGAGCAAACAGGGGGAACCAACCCTCATGAAGGATGACTCCGCCCTCATCGCTGAAAACAAACATCTCACAAGGTAAGCCAATGTTCGTGTCTGAAGAGTCAGTCCTCCACACATCTGTTCAAGTCCCACTAAGCTCAGTGGAATTTATTCCCTGATAAGTGGGCATAAGGTTTCAGCCTAATGTTCAGTTCCAGATCATAGTGCTTGGTTTTATCATTTATAGAATTGTTTAGGAAAAAACTGGACCATCTCAGCAATCATGCTGGGAGAAAAAATGAACATCTCAATTTTTCTATCATTTTGCTATGATTATCTCAGGTATATGAATGTTACTGGTAATCTTTATTAACACAGTTAAAAGACTACATATACTGTGTGATTTTTAAATACATATTTGTTATATTTGTGTGCTCCCCTTCTTTCAAGAATCTAAGAGTACTGCATTAGCATCAGAGCAATCCTCGATGTAGGCTTGATTGAGGTCATAGGACTACTGTATTTCTGATACTTCTTCTTTCTGGGATTTTATCTGCAGAATGGTCAGGTTTGGGTCTCAGATAGCATTCCATCACTCAACCCATTTCCTTCACTGTTGAGTGAAACACATTTCCTGGATCATGAGGTCCTGAATTATCCCTATTGTGATAGGAGCAGGAAAAAGGTTCATGAACCTAAGGTTCATTCTTAGTGTCTGCCTAAGTACAGTTTAAAAGGGCAAACTGTAGTGACATGCCAAAGGCCAGACACAGAAAGTTTCATAGCCAAGTGGGTATTTAAATGAGTTTTCCACATCTGAACTTGGCCCTTGAGTGTTTGTGTTATACTAGCTTTCTTGGATAAGATGTGAAGTACTGTATCATACCTTTCACTGGGTTTCCCAATGCTACAATTAATCAGGGATGGTACTTCTGGAAAATTGAGGAATGAAAATACGCCATAAGATGTCTGATACTTTTGATCCCCTGCATTCTGACACTACAAGGCTTGGGCTGCCTTTCTGTTAAGAGTAAAGTTCTGTAGATTTGTCACATCTTGTGATAAGGAGCTGATGCTCATGCTTACCAAGATGGGGCTTTTGCATTGCATTACAATACTTGCTAGTAAGATTTAAGTTGAATCCCAAGATGTGATCTCAGATAAATAAATTCAGTAGTTTCTTTCATGGTAAAAAATACATTATCAGATCCAGCTTTTAAAAATATAATGATGGAATAAAGGAAATAAAATAGAGTAGTACATTGATAAACTGGCTTAGTTTTCTAGTTATCCTGTTCCTTTCTGAGTTGTTTCCGTTGTGTGTAGCCTTGTTAAATCTGGTATTTAGTTGTTTCATTTTTCATTGGAGATTTTAAAAGGTTTTTAAGTGACACTGGATTTTAAGAAACACAGCTCTTTCATATTTTTCTTGGCACATCACACTTTTGACAGATAATAGTTTCTTTTTTGTCAGTTTGGCAGCTTGCATAACCATTTTTGTTGTTTATTTCCATATTTGGACAACATGCTTAATTTGGGTTGGGGATAAATCCTAGTAATTTTGTTCCAGATTAATGCTCCATGTTTTCTCTTTTAGAGCTATTGAATGTGCTTGTAAAATATATATTTGGTAGCTGGTGCCCATTGATAGGGTACAAGCATTGGATAGGGAGGTTTATACATATTACCTTCCCTTTCTTGAGTTAGTATGCTTATGCAGTGTGCTAATGTTGTATTGCATCTATTATACTGAAGAACAGCATTTTACTTTTGTTGAAAAGAGTTGAATGCTGTTATACCAGTGGTCCAGAGCCATTTTAGTTAGATGAAGAACAGAGATTTAAAATATATTTGTAGAATTAAGTAGTGATTCCTTGTAAATTCATTGTAAAAAAAAGAAAGAAAAAGAAACATAGCATACTAAACTATCTACAGTCAGCCCTCCTTATCCGTGGATTTTTTAATCCACGGATTCAAGCATCCATGGTTTAAAAATACTGAAAAAAGTATTAATTCCAAATAGCAAATCTTGATATTCTATTTTATATAAGGGAGACCATTTTGCTATGTCATTGTATTTCATGGGATTTGAGCATCCACAGATTTTGGTATCCATGGGGGATACTGGAACCAAATCCCAGCAGATAACAAGGACCCACTATATTTTAATAAATGACATAGAAGCTAAACAGACCGGCCAAAAGGGAGTGGGGTATGGCAACTGCACGCCACATGTCCCAACTCCACCCCCAAGCCCCCGTCACGTGGTGCGAGGTGCTGCAGCCCCGATCCAGCTCTCAAAGGGGTGGTGACAAGCCACTCCTTTGGGGCTGTCTGTTTTGCCCCATAGATAGCTGCCTGCTCTTGGCAAAGAGAATACTTGTTTTCACCGTAAGACCAAGTAATTAACAGAATTACTGAATGGGCTACATATACTGCACCTTGGTGAGTTTGTTGCATCAGGCTAGGATTTGCCTTTAAGGTGTTGAAACTATTTTTTAAAGGATTGTGAGCCCCATTGAGTTAAATGCATGTAAATTTGCAGGGTGGGAATAAGTCTATGAACAGAGTGCAGGGCCTCTATTTGCTTACTTGAAACATAGTCCTGTTGAATTTGACAGCATTTGTATTCCTGAAAGTCTCACATTTGTTACAGATCTGCCACACCATGCCATCCTTTCCAGCCAGTATTCAATGAGATCTACTTTTGCCACTTTAGGGAAAGTTTCAAAGTAAAGTCTCTTTCAGAGGCTGCTCTGGACCAGTTCACAGCTGACAGAGCTTAAGGAGGAAGAATAAAGTTTTGAAATACTTTTCAAGACATCAAGAAGTTCCTGAGTTAAGCTTCACTTACTCATTTTGTTGGAGGCACAGTGTGGAGTTGTTTCCTTCTCCCAACAATACTTTTTCCATGGTCCCCAACTACTTGGAGCTCAAGGTGTAGTGTATCACAACTGCTTTCTGGAAATGATGAACGCAATTTGAACTTTTCAGTTTTTCTCCTCATCTTCCTCCAGGAAGAAACTGTAAAGCATAATAAAGGCACTTCCTGCTTCACATGGACTTGGTCACCAACCCAAGCAATTCCTTCACTTTGGCTTTCTCAGTCACATTGTTTGTTGAGGGGGGGCAGCACAGTCCTCTGTAGAACTGAATCGACATTAAAAACCATCCAAAATGTAGAGTATAAGTACAAAATGGCAGTGGGTGTCATCCAGCAATGCTCAGTTTAACATATAAAGCTGACTCTTTCTTTTTTGCAGTCATACAATATTTCATGTGAATTGCATGTCTTTGCCATCGGTCCAAAACACACTGCAGAAATAATCCAGCTTGAGACCACTTTAACTGCCCTGGCTCAATGCTAGGGAATTCTGGGAACTGTAGTTTTGTGAGACATTTAGCCTTCTCTGTCAGAGAGCTCTGGTGCCACAATAAACTACAATTCCCAGGATTCCCTAGCACTAAACCAGAGCACTTAAAACATGCTCAAACTGGATTATTTCTGCAGTGTGTTTTGGACCATCCGGAAGTGTTAATTCTCACACAGAGCTGAGCTGATAGTACCATAGTCACTACACATGCACAGTGCAGGAGAATGCATTTGTAGTGTTGACTGGCAAGGGGATGGATCAGTGATGTATTGCAATCTGTTTGCAGTGTTCTCTTTCTGTGCTATTCCCTCACTGTGTTACTCACTGATTCAAGTGAAAGATAATAACATAAGAAACTACTGTGTGGAGGTTATGGGAGGTTGGTAGAGCAATTTGTACAGATGTCTGTGTCTGCGTTAAGGTATTCTGCTACTTTATCAGTTTATTTTCTTCCTGAATTCATATCTGTCACATCTTTTCTTGTGGATTGGCTTTTTTATTTGATGTTTACCTGTCTGGTTGGTAGCCTCTGCTTGAATCAGCACTCACTTCAAATTCAGAAGCTTATAATATTCAGAGCACTGGGAAATGGCTAGAACTTCCGAGTCCATTCTTGTCCATTCTAGTTGGTGTTAGTGCAGCTGTATACGCATGAGAGCTCTGATTGTGCCAGCAGCAGCTGCAGAATAAGCACATGTCTTCTGCAGGCAAAAAAAATTAAAAAAACAACCCAACTTCTGATCAGGAAATAGGGAGGAGGGTTTCTTATTTGTGGTGGATATCTTTTCATAAGTACTATTCCAGCTGGTACACAGGTGCCAGTACAACTGTAAGATCACAGATGGATCTAATAAGTAGATCTGATCTTTGGCCAGGAGACATTGATAGGTCTGAGAACAAAGACTTAAAATCAGATTGTATATATTTTATATCAATATGGTCTAACATGAAAGCATCCAGCTGCCAAGTAGGAGCTGATAGGAATCCTATTTGAATTCTGCAATGTTAAAGGCCTGCCTATCTATGGTATTCCATGGGTGGCAGAAGTTTTCTCATTGGAATTGATTTCTCCATCAAAATAATAATAATAATAATAATAATAATAATAGTAATAACAATAATAGTAATAATAATAATTTATTCATTTCTATTCTGCCTTTTCTCAATGGGAATCAAGGCTGATTACAATGAGTGTTCACAACATCAAACAGATTAAAATTACAGGCAAGGTTAAAAAGAATCCCACATCCCTCCCCTCAGTTGTATAAAATTAAACACAACCCAATTAAAAAAGAATTAAACAAAGTAAGAGTTAAAAGTACGAAGATTCCTATTGCACATTAAATGAGATGGAGAATGAATTCCAACATTAATTCCAGTTTAAGGGGGAGAGGGTTGTGTTTTCCCTGCGGAAAAGAGTGGAGATCATGATATCAATTACATTGAAAATATTGATAAAGTCAATAAGGAGAGAGTAAACTGAAAAGGCTAATCTGGAAAGGCCTGCCGGAAGAGATCAGTCTTAATAGCCTCTTTAAAAGCTTCCAAGATGGTAATATGGCATATCTCATCCGGCAGGTCATTCCAGAGCTCAGGAACGGCAGATGAAAAGGTCCTCTGGGTCACCACAGGCAGTCTGGTCTTTTTAGTTTGTAGTAGGTTCTTCCCAGAGGACCTGAGTGTGCAGGGTGGATTGTGTGGGAGGAGGCGCTCCTGCAAGTAGTCTGGACCCAGGCCATATAGGGCTTTAAAGGTGATAACCAACACCTTGTACCTTGCCCAGAAATTGATAGGCAGCCAATGAAGAGATTTTAAAACACGTGTAATGTGGGCGGCTCTCGAAGTCCCTGCAATCAATCTGGTTGCCATGTTTTGTACCAGTTGAAGTTTCTGAACTTGGCACGAAGGTAGCCCCATGTAGAGCGCATTACAAAAGTTAAGCCAAGAGGTTACCAGTGCATGTACTACCGTTTCTAGGTCACCCGCTTCCAGGAAGTGTCGCAGCTGGCGTATCAGCCGAAGCTGATAACAGGCACTCCTGACCGTTGCTTCTATCTGAGGTATCATCTGCAAGGACGAGGCAAGGAGTACCCCCAAGCTGTGAACACAGTATTTCAGGGGAAGTGTGATCCCATCCAGAACTGGTGCTTGTATCTCCATTCCCAGATTGGGGGTCCCTATAGCAAGTACCTCCGTCTTACCTCGATTCAGTTCGAGTTGGTTTTCCCTTATCCAATTCATTACCGCCTCAAGACAGGCATTCAGAGGAGAGATGCCAACCTTAGTTACTGCATCAGTCCAAGACATAGAGAAGCATATTTGGGTGTCATCAGCGTGCTGGTAACACCCCACTCCATTATGGCAATTTTGGGTCACAATTTGTGATAACCTCTTTATATTTCTAGTTTGAAAATATCTGTCTGTAAATATGACAGCCACTATATAATGGTGTGGTGGCTTGAGTGTTGGACTATGACTCTGGAGGTCAGGGTTTGATTTTCTGCTTGGCCATGGAAACCCATTGGGTGACCTCAGGCAAGTTACACACCCTCAGTCCTAGAAACCCCCATGATCAGTTCATCTTAGTGTCGTCATAAGTCAGAAACTACTTGAGGGCGCACAACAACAAATATGTGGCTGCATCATAAACTATTATTGCACTTGTGGAAGCAGCTTCTGTGAGTACCAGCAGGAAGAAATAATCTTCTCTTTCTTCTGTTCCTGCCAATACCTAAAAACCTTCTCCATGAGATTGACAAACCCTCTGGTAAATGTTTTTGGCATTAGAAAGAGCTACAGTGGGGAGGAAGAAGAGAATAAAAATTCCAATCCTAACACAGATGTAATGTTGGAGTTAGGATTGTGCATTTGTCTTTTTGTAAATATCCTACGCTCATTTGAAGCAGTTCAGTATGACATTTGAAATTTCACTTGTTTTATCCTAACAACTCTATGAATTAGGCAGAAAGAGAGAGTGACCTCAGAGTTACTGAATGAGTTTTTTAATTAAGGGGCTGAGCAGACAGGTGTGGCACAGGCTAAGTCTTAACCTGAATCGGTCCATGGTCTGGTACAAAGTTGGGTGGCTGTTTACATGCCTGTCCATCCCTGCACCATGGACTTGCTACCATTGCATGCCACTTGCCTTTCTACACTGTTGTTGCTACTCAGAAAACCCTTGTTGCTGTGTTTGGTGGAAAGGGGTCACCTGACTGCACCCATGTGGCCAGGTATCCCCTTTCCACGTCAGACATGGCCATGGAGTCTTAGTAGTGGCAATGGCATGTAAAGGGCATGGAATGTAAAGGGCATTCAGGGTTGCCCAGTGTGCTGGGGTTGTCGTACAATTTCTGAGAAACACTGCAGCAAATGGTGGGGCATTTTGACCTGCTCTAAGGCCCCTTTGCCTTGGGATTGGACCAGGACTGCATCTGGTCTGCCTCGTCCTGGCCTGGGGGCATTAGCCTGCATTATTTGAACAGGACAAAGCGAGGTTGTGGTGAATATGGGCCTTTTGACCCATGCGGACAAGCCCTAAGTGGAAATTGGGTCTAGCTCTTATCTGATCCAAGTGGATCTACCAGGCGATACTACTCCTTTTTGTGTGTTACTTGCTTAAAGGACATTCACGCATAAAGGTGCAGCTGGCTCTTACCTTCCAGGTTCATCTGGTTGAATTAGACAATTGAAAAAATAAATCTAGGCAGCTGTTCATACATGGGTGATTTCTATTCAGATATCCGCAAGAACAGCAGTATGACCCTGCTGTTCTTTTTATCCATGCCTTTCAAATGGATAATGTGTGAGGAGTGCCATGGATTTTTCTCTCTAATCAGTTTTGGTATCTTTTGTCCTTTTGGTTCAGCTTTATAAATTCATGCTCAAGAAGATTTCTGGGTATCTTGTGATAAATGTTTTTGAAAGTTGCTAATATCAAACTGTTAATCCTGGGAAACATCAGTTCGAGTGAATTTTATGTTTTGTTTTCTTAGTTCATTACCTGTGTTAACTGTTTAATTACATACCGTTTCCCCCCGAAAATAAGACACTGTCTTATATTTATTTTTCCTCAAGAAGACACACTATGGCTTATTTTCACAGGATTTCTTATTTTTATTAAGTTTGGTACAACAATCTACATTTATTCAAATATAGTTAAGTCATCTTCTGGAACATTGTCATAACTCTCCAAACCTGGAATTCCATCCTGAATTTCTTGTGACTCCATTTTCTTTAGAACCATTGGCCCCAGTCTTTCCGCTCCCTTCCCACCCCCTTCTGTGCCTGGGCTATCACTATGTCTTATTTTCGGGGAAACACAAATGTGCAAATGCTTAGAAATACTGCTACAGCTTATTTTATGGGCCTGTCTTATTTTCGGGGAAAGAGGGCAGTAGTATTTGTACTGGAATGGTTAGTGTTCCAAAAGAAATCATGGGGATGAATTCAATGTAATATTTAGCTTCACTGATGTGAGTTTTCATTTTTTTAATGCGTTGTAGAGAAATGCATGTGGGAAAGATCAGGTTTTGAGGGTGGATGTAGTTAAATTATTTAAAAATGGTAAGTATACAGGAATTTGTACAATTTAATGAAGATTCTTCTTACACATGGGTGGGCAGTTGTGGAGGAATCATTGACTAGTTTTTAAGCCAGTGCCCCATGACATGCTGCAGTCCACAGAACACTGGGTAAAAATAGCTGGAAGTGGGACCTGTAAGTTACCACTTTTGGTTCTAGCCAATTTCCAGCCATTTTTTTTATGTTGGGTTGGTTAGGAGGGTGATTTATGTGTTTTGGTATTGGCCACTTCTGATGGTTTCCGAGAGTGGCATCTTATGATTCTGGGAAAACTTTGTTCCGCAGGGGTTTTTTTTTGACAGGGAGTTTAGGATTCTGTTTAAGGCAGGGGATTACAAGAAAGGTTGTTGGGCCTGTGAAAAAATCCTTTGACTCACTGTTTCCTCTCCTCTGCTCTTAAGGCTGACTTAAGCATTATTTCTTACTCTTATTTCTTATTATGAGGAGGCCTAAAAGAGAAAAGGTATACAGCTTCCCAGAATAGAGACTTTTTCATTCTGACTGCATATTTCTATAAAGAAATCATTCCAAAAGTACTATGGTAGTTGACAGAAGTTGTTTGGGCACTGGACTGTGACTCTGGAGAGCAGGATTCAATTCCCCACTTGGAGACTCTGGGCAAATCACACACACTCTCAGCCTTAGAGGATGACCAACCCTTCTGAAGAAACTTGCCAAGAAAACTCACTGTAAGTTGGAAATGACTTGAAAACACACAACAACAACAACAACAACAACGGTAATAAACATTGCATTGAAAAACCGATTGAAGCTTAATCCAGACAAAACGGAGGTGCTCACAGTCACAGGCCCGAAACCAGGTTTGGGAATACAACTTCCAGTCCTCGATGGAGTCACACTCTCCTCGAAGGACTCTGTTCGCAGTCTGGGGGTACTCCTTGATCCGTCGCTTCACATGACAAGTCAGGTGAATGCGACGGTCAGGAGCGCTTGTTACCAGCTTCGGCTGATACGCCAGCTGCGCCCTTTCCTGGAGAGGAGGGATCTGGAAACTGTGATACACGCGCTGGTAACCTCACGTTTGGACTACTGCAATGCACTCTACATGGGGCTACCCTTGTGCCTAACCCGGAAACTACAAATGGTCCAAAATATGGCAGCCAGACTTCTGGCTGGAACATCCAGGAGAGAGCATATCACTCCTGTGCTAAAAGCCCTCCACTGGCTGCCGATCAGTTTCCGTGCACAGTACAAGGTGTTGGTTTTAACCTTTAAAGCCCGTCATGGCTTGGGCCCATCTTATCTAAGGGACCGCCTCCTCCCATATGAACCCCCCCGCACACTCCGGTCCTCTGGGAGGAACCTGCTTCAACCCATGAAGACCAAGCTGGTACAGACCTCCCAGAGGGCTTTTTCGGCTGTCGCCCCCAAGTTGTGGAATGACCTGCCGGACGAGATGCGTCTCATTACATCTTTAGAAGGCTTTAAAAGAGCCCTAAAGACGCATCTCTTCCGGCAAGCCTTCCCAGAGAATGTGAATATCCCCAGCTCCATACCTAGGTTTTAAGGGCTTTTTAAATCTTTTCCTGCATTTTTCTCCATACAACCTAAGCTGGGTCCGCTCCCTACTATTGTGTATTGCTATTTTAATCTATTATGTTTTTTAACTCCATTGTGATTTAATTCTTTTTTAAGGTAGGGTGGTAAGGGTAAGGAAGGGGTATTTTAACTTGATATTGTTTTAACCTCTGCTGTACTCCGCCCCGATTGCTTGTTCAGAGGGGCGGAATAGAAATAAATAAATAATAATAATAATAATAATTATTATTATTATTATTGCATTGGTGCAAAAAATCTCTCAAAAGAGACTGACTTTTTAATTAAAAAGCTTTAAAATATTTTGATCACCTACATGCTTCTTTATCACAAGATAATAGGGCTCTTTCCCATTACACATTTATAAACACTATAATTCCATTTTAACTGCCATGACAACTTTCTATGAAATCCTAGAATTTACAGTTTAAGGAGGGGTATTTATAATCATCAGCCATGGAGCTTTGGTGTTTCACTACAGTTCCATAGGATGTTGTCACTGCAGCTTAAATGAATATAATATAATTATATGGTGTGAAAGGTCCCTTATCCCTTAGGAACAAATAGTATGCCTTGCAGAAGTGAATTTATTTTGTAAAATGTGAAACTGAATGGGTCAAACCCTTATGATCAGAAATCTCTTTGTCCCATGTTTGTTTTCTTGAACTACATGGGCTACTTTATGTTGACCCTATGCTTCTGTAATGTCTTTTTGAGATGTTTGTGTACTGTACCATACTGTAAGTTGCAGCTATTGTTTTAGCAACCACTAAATGGAGACATTTTGGTGACAGATTTGGAGATAAAGTGTTTTAATGCTAACGTGATACAGTACTTGCTTTGTAATCTTGGATCAGTATTAGCAATGATTTTTCTTCCTGCATAACTGCCACTTCCTCATTCCCATCTGAGAATAATTAAGCTATCTGTATTGAAATTTATCAACTTTTTCATTTGTCCCTTTCCGACTATTTTGGCTCGCTTTAGTCTTCTGCTTCTTTGGAATCTCACCTTCATGCCCTCCAAGGTGGTAGAATTCAAAGATAACAGTGTGTTAGTCTGGAAAATCAGTATGCAAAAGTATCTTGTAGCACCTTCCTTTTCCATCATGCCCTTTAAGTTCTAGCTGCTTCCTGAATTATTCCCTTTTACTATAGCTGACAGTCAAAAGAGAATAGAATAAGAAAATAAATGTAATACATAGATTTGCCAAGTTAATCTTAATGCACTTCTAATGAAGGTGAAAAGCACAGTATTTTTAAGTACCAAAGTAAAGTACTTTTAATATGGAGTGAATAAGTTTTTTGTAGCATATGGAGATTACCTCATAAAAATTTGGACCCTATGATCTATGTCTCTGTCTCGCCAGGGTTTCAGATAGAAATCAACTTGTCTGGAGATGACAAGGACTGAACCTGGAGCATTCTTCACATATAAAGCATATCCTTTTCCAGAGGAAATGTGGCCCTCCCCACAATGTGTTCTTGCCAGTCTTGAAAACTGTAGGTAGAATCATAGAGTTGGAAGAGACCACAAGGGCCATCCAGTCCAACCCCCCTGCCATGCAGGAAATCACAATCAAAGCATCCCCGACAGATGGCCATCCAGTCTCTATTTAAAGACCTCTAAGGAAGGAGATTCCACTACACTCTGAGGGAGTGTGTTCCACTGTCAAACAGCCCTTACTGTCAGGAAATTCCTCCAAATGTTGAGGTGGAATCTCTTTTCCTGTAGCTTGCATCCATTGTTCTGGGTCCTGTTCTCTGGAGCAGCAGAAAACAAGCTTGCTCCCTCCTCAATATGACATCCTCTCAAATATTTAAACAGGGCTATCATATCACCTCTTAACCATCTCTTCTCCAGGCTAAACATCCCCAGTTCCCTAAGGCATTCCTCATAGGGCATGGTTTCTAGACCCTTCACCATTTTAGTTGCCCTCCTTTGGACCCGCTCCAGTTTCTCAACATCTTTTTTAAATTGTGGTGCCCAGTACTAGACACAGTATTCCTAAGGCATTCCGCATTGGCCACAGTTTCCAGATCCTTAACCATCTTAGGTGCCCTCCTTTGGACACGCTCCAGTTTCTCCACATCCTTTTTGAATTGTGGTGCCCAGAACTGGTCACAGTATGCCAGGTGGGGCCTGACCAAAGCAGAATAGAGTGGCACTATTACTTCCCTTGATCTAGACACTATACTTTTATTGATGCAGCCTAAAATTGCATTGGCCTTTTTAGCTGCCGCATTGCACTGTTGACTCATGTTCAACTTGTGGTCCACTTGGGCTCCTAGATCCCTTTCAAACATAGTTTCATTCAGCCAGGTGTCCCCCATCCTATATCTGTGCGTTTCCTTTTTCCGCGCTAAGTACAGTACCTTACATTTCTCTGTGATAAATTTCTTTTTGTTAGCTTTGGCCCCGCTTTCTAGTCTATTCAGGTCATTTTGAATTTTGATCCTGTCCTCTGGGGTATTAGCTACTCCTAGTTTAGTGTCATCTGCAAATTTGATAAATATGCCCCCAATTCTGTCATCCAAATCATTAATAAAGATGTTGAATAGTACTGGGCCCAGGACAGAACCCTGTGGGACCCACTGGTCACTTCTCTCCAGGATGAAAAGGAACCATTGTTGAGCACCCTTTGGGTGCGGCCAGTCAACAAATTACAAATCCCTGTAACAGTTGGCCATCTGTCAGGGAATGCTTGTCTAGCCCACATTTTACAAGCTTATTTGCAAGAATGTCATGGGGAACCTTGTCAAAGGCCTTACTGAAATAAAGATATACTATATTCACAGCATTTCCTTCATCTACCAAGCTGGTAATTTCATCAAAAAAGAGACCAGGTTTGTCTGGCATGACTTGGTATAATTTAGGTTGTTCTAATCTATACTAGCTTCAATTTGAGCCTCATCAGTTATGGTGATAGATTTTCTTAAATTGTATGTAGTATAGTGGAGATTTCTGCTTTCTCTGATAGCAATTCTTGATAAAATTTCAAGATGAGAGACTTTTTTTCAAAAGTTACATGTGCACATTTTATCTGCTGGCTAGCCATTTCCACTCCACTTTCCCAGTCCTGAATTAATGATTACAGCTGAGTTAGATCAAAAGTATTCTTTGTTTTCTTAAAATTTACTGTTGCTCTTTACATTATTCATCTCTCCAGATTTCCCTTCCATTTTTCATTGCAGTTCCAATTTTGTGTTATCTGTTCTGATGTCTCCCACAGCGTTTCCTGTAATGGCTCATCTTCCCTTTTCTGGCATCCTTTAAAGTGTTGTTCTCCATTATCTCCTGTTTTGCCCAATCTTATGTGCTCTAATTTCTTTGAACTGCCAGCACTCCTCTGATTCTGCATTCTTCTGGTTTGAAGCCAGCCTCTCCCTCATGATTCAGCTTCATCCCTTGCACTGTTATAGCAGCAATTCTGGCCTTTTCCTGTTATCCTTAATTAACTTCCTTAAAAAGTTAGCTTGCTTCTTATTATTCATATCTCCATTATTGATTCTTTATTGTATTGCGTTAGAGCCAAGTACAGTTCTTTTCCTGAAAGTATGCTACAATGCTGTATGACTTTTCTTCTGTTTCCTTTTTCTTTTATGTTAGTGTCAAACTAATTACATGTTTAGCAAGCACAGGAGGAAAAATCAGTACTTTAAACAAGTGGAGGGGAAAGAACAAGGGTTCTTTTAGAGTGAGAAAATAAATTTCGATTGATAAAGTAAATGGGTCAATGTGTTTTGGAGATGCTATAGAAATGCAGTAATAAATAACAGAAAGCCACACATGAAGCTGTAAAAGACACTGTAAAGTAACAACCCTATATTATATAAATGTCGTTGCAAACTAATGGAAGGATTTAAATGTATCTAAAAATATTAGGATAACTTTGCAAACCTCAATAAAACCAAAAAAGACTTTAAAACTATCACAAATTCACAAACACATCTATCACTTATGCTTTCGGTGTGTATATATATGAAAGTTTGGAATGAAAATTGAAATGCACTTACCAGGTTCATAAATTGATGGCCATGGAGCATAGTGTGTTTTGTGTCACTGTGAACAAATGATTCTGTGTGACAGCTTGAGAAATGATATGGTATTTATTTTTAAATACGTATCTGAAAGGCTGATGTATGGTGAGTGTGTTTTCTGATGCTCTAGTCTAGAGGATAACACTGCAACCACTGGAACTAGGCAGGCATCTTACTTTAAGCATACAAGTAATCAAAAAATGGCATTTAGGATTGTTGTACTGACACTAGAAAACGAGGCTATGTAGGTTTTGCATAATCTGAGAGTAAACTGTGTATTATGTGAGTTGAGGTTTACATTTTCTTACCTAAACCTCAACTGACTGAAGTCAAATTAGTAGTACAGTTGGCCCTCCTTATCCACTAATTTTTTATCCACAGATTCAAGCATCCATGGCTTGAAAATATTCCAAAAAAGTATAAATTCCAAATAGCAAGCCTTGATTTTGCTGTTTGATATAAGTGACACCATTTTTCTATCCATTGTATTTAATGGGACTTGAGCACCCATGGATTTTGTTATCCATGGGGAGTCCTGGAACCAAACCCCAGCGGATAAGAAGGACCTACTTTTTCCTGTCTATTATTCTCTGGGAGCAACATGGCAGCAGTTTATGATTGTCTCATGTTCTCAGGCTTCCATTAAAAGCCATGTTTTTCAGTTATGTTATGTTTCTCTCCGCCTGCAGAGACATGGTTCTCTTTGATCTATCTCATAGCATCAATGTTGTTTCTGTGTGAGCTGTTTCTGCTTATGTCTGAGTACTGCTTCCCTATCCTTTTAGCTGTGTCTTTGAAGCTGCCTTCTATTGTTGTCTATCTTTTTGATCATAATGTCTTACACGCCATCTTCAAAGAATACATTTCAGACCTGACCTATCTCTTTTTCATCTTGTATCATGAATGTTAATCCCATTTTCCCCCTTGAACAATCATGCAACACTTGTGGCTTCCTTTACTTATAGCATATTGAATACTCTGTCTTACAATTAAACCCATGAATTTAAGCATCTACAGCTTGAAAATATTAAAGAAAAGTGAAGAGAATCTCTGTACTGTGGAGGATCTTGGGGAAGGCCCTCCCATCCCTAAGGCCCCACTCTCTAGTGTGCAGAGATTCCTCTTTGTGCCATTGACCTTCTTACTGGCAAGATAAGAGACACTCAGGAATCCCAGTCACTGCTGGAGGTAGCAGCATGGATAACCCTTAGTGACTGTATTGCCTGGCCTGCATCCTCACCAGTGTGGGAAGGGTGTGGAGCATATGAATCTACCCTGATTAAAGCATAAGTTGCATTGGTACTCTTGCAAGCAGCATCTTGGCTAGGGAGTTTTCTCAGCCAGGGAAAGTCCTGGTACAGCAACTGGGAGTTGAAGTATCAGGGTACCTTCTGCAGCATCTTTCCTTTACCTTGTGATGATAAATAGGGCCGGCTCTTGGTCAGATTCTCCCAAACACATCTGAAGTTGATCTACTGTTTGTCTTGGATATACTTTGTCCAAAAGACATATTCAGGGTTAGCTGTCTTGGTCATGCAGCAAAATAAAGCAAAATACAAAATCCACAAAACAGTGGTACCTATATTGAGCCAATTAAAAAGCACAAAATACATGATGCAAACATTCAGAGCTTCACTGGCATCTTCATCAGACAAAGATGTTAAAAACCACACAGGAGAAAATAAGTGACAATGTTAGAATTACAATTCTACATTTTGTCCCAAATTTTATTTTTGTGGTCAGTTAAGAAGGAGATCAATATAGGCAGAAACCACTCCCCCGCATGGCCATATGAGGACTAGGCTCAGAGGGCAGTAAACGATAGGCAATACAATTTCAAATTTATTAGCAGCAGCAAAATAACTGCCATTGAAATACAGGCTGTCTGCCCTGTGCAAGTCTGAAAGAGAGAGTCACACAATGACAGCCTGGATCTCAATGGTTGGCCCAATAAAGGTATTACTGCTTTGTGGATTTTAGATTTTGTTGTAATTTGTCCAAAAGAATACAGTATTTGGAAATGAATTGGTGTAGAGATGTAAAGGCCTGGAAAAGAACCACAGAAAAGCAGGGGAAAATTCTTTTTTTTTCTCTCCTGAAAGGAAAAAAATCTCTCTCTTTTGTGTACAGGTGTTGATATTATTTGTAATTACTGTATATTCTAAATTGACTATGTTTTTAATATATAAAATGGGATAATATGCTAAACCAAGAGCTATAGAATGCATTTTATATTCTTAAAGTAACAAAGGTGTGAAACAGACAAGCAGAAGGGGGTGGCTTCTAGCTGCTCCAGGATGTGGTGTTTATATGACGCACACCCCTGGAGCACTTCAAAATTAAAAGTAGTCCTTTCTTAATTGGTTATTGGTGAAATGTTTTCAGTAGATTCCTGACTGAGAAGGCATGGGAGTTACTGGAACCAGGAGCTGCTTTCTCTACAGGGTCATAGTAAGTGTTGGAGCTTAAATAATATAGATGAAAGCTGAAAGGAGCAAAACTATTGCTGCACTGAGGAAGCACCTGTGGGCATTACAGTGAACAAAGACAAAACTTGAGAGCTTGCTGATTCATACCAGAGACTGGAAGAAATGTTACTGAGCAGGAGGAGAATACTAACGGAATCTGTTGAAAAAGCCAAAAGGCATTTTCAGCTGAAGCGCCGAGATCACAGACAAACTTAAGTGTCACAGATATATGGGAAGCGTAAAGTCTTGCAACATACTACATGAATGCTTCTCCATAAAATACTGGCCTGGGTATGAAAATCTAAATAGCAGGAAGAAAATTCCTAATTTACTTCAAGTTGGATTTTTTTTTAAAAAAAAAAAAGCAAGGTTCAGGCATATGAACACCTAATCTGCAGTCTGGATTGCTACAGTGTAGACACTAAGAAGTCACCATATAAGAATTAGGTCTTTGTCAAGGGACTTAAGGTCAAATAGCTCAGTTATTTGACTATTTTAACTGGCATTGGGTGTTGCAGAGGAAGAATGTTTGCTTTATGATAAATGTTCGGAAAGATATGGGAGCTGTCTAGCTGAATTTAAGCCCTCAGTTAGATAGTACAAAGAGGGATCTTTTACTGGCAGCAAGTATTTCTGTTTATTATTGCTTTGTTCACCTGTTCTTGATCATATGCTGATATGGTTTCATTAGTTTATACTGTATTCCACTTTTCCACTGCAGGCTGTGACAAAAGTTGCTTACAGTAAATAGCCACTTGACGAATATCTGCAAAGGAAAGAAATATTTTACAAAATATAGATAAATTCAAATAAAATCAAAACCAAAACAACAGTGGCTTGAGTTAACATGATCTAATTCTAGACCAAAGAAGAGCATAAGAGGAAGGCTGTAGGCTCAGACCAAAAGTTGATTTAGTGTAGCATCCTGTTTCCCATGGTATCTGACCAATTGCCTATGGCACAAGCAGGACAAGGTGGCAGCAGCCCTTTCCCACTCTTGGTCCTCAGCAGATGGGCGTGCTGTGTTTGATTTTGGTGGTACTCTATAAGACATTACAACTAGTTGTTACTTCTACCTTATCCTCAGTGCACCTGTCTAACCCAACTTTAAAGCTATTAAAATGACAGTAACCCCCTCTTGTCTTATGAAAACCTCATCAACAATATAAGACAAAATCTTTTTATGTGGATATTAGTTAACATGAATTTAAAGCAGTCTTTATTTTCATCAGTTAATGCCCAGTCAGTTGAAGGCAGGCTTGTTTACCTGATGTCCCTGATTCAGAGTGGTTGTTCTGAATCAACATATTTTATTTATATATGAGAATTGGAAGGTATCTTAGCAATGCATGTGTGCATATACACCTTACAGTCATGTGTTGACTTACTATGATTTCTAAGGCAAGGAATACTTGGTGGTTTTGACAGTTCTTTTCTCTGAAATATAGCCTACAGTACCTGGTATTCATTGGTGGTCTCCCATCCAAATACTAATTAGGGCTGACCCTGCTTAACATCCAAAATCAGATAGGTTCTGGTGCTTTTAGGGTATGCTTGCTTAGCACTGCATACCACCTCCTCATTATTAAAATAAAGATCACCAGAAAGATGCGACATCCAAAATGAGGTAGAAGTGCATGCGACTTCCTTATTTTGGGTGTTGCATCTTTCTGGTGACCTATATTTTGATAATTAAAAAAATTCTTTATAAATACTTGGAAAATAAGTATATTATGCTAAGCTCCAAGGCACAGTTCAGCAGCCTTTCAAATAAATAAAAGCAAAGCACTCTGGCTTCATGGTAAGTTGTATAAAGTCTGTACAGTGTTGTTGTCAGTTGGGACTGAGAATAGGCCTGAAGTGGAGCTCATACCCATTTTGGTACAGAGGCACTATGCCATACTGTGTCTCTTTTTCATTTTGACTATTCCTCCTTTTTCTTTCTTCCTTGAAACTTCTTATCTTCTGTCTCTGAACAATGGACTTTCCCATTAGCAGTAGACAGGGAATCTTATCACTCACAATGTAGGATTCTCTTTCCCTCATCAAACTCTTTGAATTTACCTCACCAGTGCAAAAAACCCTTTCTCTTTAGCAGAAAGTGGGAACATCTGAGTTGAACCACCAGACTCAAACTTTCCATGGTGACCGTCATCTTAGTGAGCTCTTACGATGACTGGGCTACAATTTCTTTGATATATAAAAATGACACAGCAGTTGAAGGGTGCAAGTATTGTTTGAATGAGGGGCACACCCCTGCATCTTCTGTAAAAGTTAGCTGTCATCCCTCTTTTTTTTTTTTTGCATCACTGTTTTGGGTTTTTGCATAATAATAATAATAATAATTATTATTATTTCTTACCCGCCCCTCTGAGCGAGCAATTGGGGCGGGGTACAACATGTTAAAAACATATACAGTTAAAATCCTCCAACATACCCACCTCCCTCCCCTTAAAACAGTATTAAACTGTTTAAACAATCAAGATCTAAATACAGGAACTTTCAAATTCCCATATAGGCAGCTGGATAGGGGACAGGGGGGAGGGGTCATCAGATAGTGGGAAATTAGTTACTATCCGGGAAGGCCTGCCGGAAGAGATGCGTCTTGGTCGCTTTTTAAAAGCCTTCCAAGGTTGTAGTAAGACACATCTCATCCGGCAGGTCATTCCACAGCCTGGGAGCAATAGCAGAAAAGGCCCTCTGGGAGGTCTGGGACAACTTGGTTTTTATAGGCTGAAGTAGATTCCTCCCAGAGGACCGAAGTGTACGCGGGGGCTCATATGGGAGGAGGTGGTCTCTAAGATAAGTTGGACCCAAGCCATGTAGGGCTTTAAAAGTCAAAGTCAGCACCTTGTACTGTGCCCATAAAGTGATTGGCAGCCAGTGGAGAGATTTAAGCACTCGTGTTATATGTTCTCTCCTCGATGTTCCAGTGACTAGCCTGGCTGCCATGTTTTGAACCAGCTGAAGTTTCCGGGATAGGCACAAAGGTAGCCCCATGTAGAGTGTGTTACAGTAATCCAGACGTGAGGTGACCAGCGCATGTACCACAGCCTCCAGGTTCTTCATCTCCAGGAAAGAGCGCAGCTGGCGGATCAGCCGACACTGATAACAGGCACTTCTGACCACCGCATTCACCTGACACGTCATGTGAAGCGATGAGTCTAGAAGTAGCCCCAGACTGTGAACAGAGTCCTGTGATGAGAGTGTGACTCCATGTATTCCCAGACCTGGTTTTGGGCCGGTGACTGTCAGTACCTCCGTTTTGTCAGGATTTAGCCTCAATCTATTTTCCCTTATCCAATCCATTACCGCTGTGAGACAGTCATTGAGAGGAGAGACACCATCTGAAGTCTGGGCAGGTGATCTGGTCATGGAGAAGTATATCTGAGTGTCATCAGCATACTGAAGACACTGAGCTCCATGCCCCCGAATAATCTCACCCAGCGGCTTCGTATAAATATTAAACAGCATCAGGGCCAGGATGGCGCCCTGAGGGACGCCACAATTTACCTTGATTTTAGAGGAGCAACTGTCCCTGAGCCTCACCCTTTGAGACCTGTCAGAGAAAGGAATGGAACCACCGCAAAGCAGTGCCTCCGATACCTATCTCCCTCAACTGGTCCAAAAGGATGGCATGATCTATAGTATCAAAGGCCACTGAGATAT
Source organism: Urosaurus nigricauda (assembly GCA_034509955.1). NCBI lineage: Eukaryota > Metazoa > Chordata > Lepidosauria > Squamata > Phrynosomatidae > Urosaurus > Urosaurus nigricauda. The sequence continues at coordinate 322,188,301 of JAOEGL010000001.1, forward strand.
CCAAGAGCACCAGCAGGGTCACACTACCCCTGTCGATACTCAAGCGGAGGTCATCTGTCAGAGCAACCATGGCTGTCTCAACTCCATATCCTTCTCGGAATCCGGTTTGAAATGGATCAAGAAAGTCGGTTTCATCCAAGACAGCTTGGAATTGTGAGGCGACTGCTCTCTCGATCACCTGGTCTGTAGTTCTTTCTGTCCAGGGGATCAAGAGAAGGTTTCTTCAGGAGAGGCTTTACAGCCGCCTCCTTCAGACAAGATGGAATAGTATTATTATTATTACTAGCCTTTATATAGCGCTGTAAATTTACACAGTGCTGTACATAGAATCTTATATTTAGACGGTTCCCTGCCCTCAGGCTTACAGTCTAAAAGAGACAACACAAAAGGAGAAGGGAAGGATGGTGGGAAGGGGGATGAGATCCAGTGGTTCTTCTCTCCCTCTGGGGCCTGGACCAAAGCAGATGGACTGGAGGGAGGGCTTGACTTCTTAATACCTAGTTAAAAGGAGGCATCCTGGGGAGATGTACCCTCCCTGAGGGATGCATTGACTACATCCCGAAGGAATGTCTTCAATATATTCCCTCCCTGGGCGACCAGCCATGATGGACATGGATCGAGAGGGCAGGTTGTCTTCCTCACGCTTCCAAGGAGCTTGTCCACGTCCTTATGAACAACCACTAACACAGAGACTTAGGCTTAGCTTTTTAATGAGATAGTAAAACTGTCTCTGGGCTGCACTAAGTTGCTGGAAGGAGGCAGCTCACATGATTGGAAGCTTTTCCATAAAAAGCAAACAAACAACCCCTGTTTACAGGAAACTAGTAGTTCTGCAGAAAGTTTCCCTCTTACATCTAGCTTTCTGTATATTGGGGAGCAGGGGACGTTTGTTTGTGTGGAGGAGGATTTAAGCCAACCTATGAGCAAGTGCAGTAGTATGTTATCTTTATTGAAGGTTATAGTATTATGTCCACTGTGGTTTGTAGACAGTTTAGGAGATATGATACAACATAAAACAGAGACTGCAATGGTTATTGAAGGTATCCTCTGAACAGAACATGGAACTCCCATAATCCCCCAGCCTTGGCAGTGACTGTTTCCTCTGTATATTCCCATAGTAGGACCTGCTCATATGCAGTTGCCCAGATGTGTAAATACACAGAGATGGCCACACTTTAAGCATCAGCCATGAGGAAACATAGCATTATTTCTAAACAGATGTTCTTGAAAAATATACACTTATTTTTGAAAGTCTTCCTCTGTGGGTTAATAGATTTCTTCCTTTCATGTGGGTTTATAGTAAAGTGATCATACTCTCTAAAGGAGAAATTTCATGGTAGCAAGACTACTGTCTTGGCGTGACTCTGCCTTTAGACCAAAGTAAACATAATATAAACCATATGATTAACTATCGAATGCATGGAATTTCTTACTAAGCATGGGAAGGGGGAGGGCTAACCCAGGCTGTGGGACCAAGAGATAAAGGAAAGCAGGAATGAAAAGGAAACAGAACTATTTAGTTATCAGTCAGTTATAGGATCTAGGTCAGGGGAAAAAAAGAAGCATCATTTTGCCTTCATTCCGTATATACAGTTTTATTTAGGGTGTGTGTGCACATCTTCAGGCAGGCCAGCCAGCTGTGTGGACTGTGCGGCAATACTGAACGGCTCTTTGTGCCAGCCTGCATGCATACTAAGGCTGAGCTAGGGCTGAGCGTTCACATACTCCAAGCCCTAGTTCCATCTGCCAGCCATCATTATGGCACTTGCCATGATGAGGTCTGTGTGACACAGCACCCAAACAGCACTACAGATATCATGGTGCGTGGGCACTCCTATGGTACCCCTGCCAGGACGCAAAAAGAACCCGCCCAGAAGCAGGTTCTTTTTGCTTCTTCCAGAGGCTGCAGTGTGTGGTTGCCGGGGCCTCTTTCTGCCTCCTGTCTATATAGGTCCTGTGACACCTTCTTTTCAACTGTGCTTCTTTTGCTCGGTTTAAAGTGGTCCCTAGTCTGACCTGTCTGTGGTGGTAAAATGCTCTTGATCTTAAAATATTACTCTTGTTAATATTGGTTTGAGAACTGAAAACTGGTTTGTGTGTGTGTTCAAAACCATTCTTAACTATGTACATATCTGTGTAGTAATGGTGAGTGAAGAACTAAAAATGTGATTTAGGTAGGACACTGTGGTATCACAGCCTAGGTAACACAAAAAGTTTGAAATGCAATGTTAAATCCTGGATTTGACCTATTGATAATGTACTACCCTTAAGACTATTCTGGAAGCACAAAAAAGATGTGGACCAAAACTAATGGGCCAAGTGGATTAAACTGGATCTGTACCTATTTTATTGTTTGGATGACTGGAGAAATGGAAGGTGAATACAATTGGCCCTCTGTTCCGGACAAAATGCAGGGTCACGTGTATTCAAGCCTCATAGGCTTGAATAGGGTGTGCCTCATAGGCTTGAATAGGGCATGCACACGCCATTAGAATTAATTGAGGTCGCCCCTCTGCGCATAATCGAGGTTGTAGATCTGAGGTCCGCAAGTTAAGAGGGGCGACTTATAATATTTCATGCTGATGCCTATGTGTTTGAAATATGACACATAACAGAGAAGTGAGGTCAGACATGCAGGCTGCTTGGTCAGAGACAGAGAAGTGAGGTCAGACATGCAGGCTGCTTGGTCAGAGCATAAACGTTATTATTGGTTTTTGTACAGCGCCATGTACATTTATGGCACTTTATAAATAAAGCTAATAATAATAATAATACCTCATTTCAAATTTGCCTTTAATCATTTAAAGCTGTAACAGGCCATTGTACAAACAATAAATGCAACATAATATACAAATATGAAATATGCTTGTGGTGCAATTTTGTATATGTCTCCTGAGAAATAAATCCTGTTGATTTTAGTACAACATTCTCTCAGGTAAATGTGAAATGTGTGTATAGTGTAGAATTGGTAAGTGTTCACACTTCAGTTTGTCTGAGAGATGATTTGACATTGCATACAAAGGATCCCCCTTCAGGGCTTTTAACCTGAAGGCAATAAAGCTGGAATTCATTATGCCCAAAGCACAAGATAAAAACCTTATGTAACTGTTCAACTGGGAGATGATGAGGTGAAACATGGTGAGCAGAAAAATATTGAGTTGCTTTAGTTAAAAGTACAATCCAAAAATAAGCTACACATTATTATTATTATTTTTATTAAAGAGGGGCGTGGAATAACTTTGGCAGACAGAAGTTTAGAGCTAGGAAAATATTATCATATTTTTGTGCTAGAACGAGTAAGATTTGTCTTTTGCATTTCACGTTCTGATAAACTGGACGGAATTACTGTATTAGTAGATCATAAAACTTAGTAGCAGAATCTGACACTATTCTACCTTTACCTGCTTTTTAAACAGAAAGAAATGTACCTTAGCCAAGAGATAGTTTCAAGGAATCGTAGTTGACCATCTGTATGCATGGATTCTGAATCCATGGATTCAATCATCCATGGCTGGAAAATATTGTTTAAAAAAATAAATAATAAAATAATAATTTCAAAGGGTAAGCATTGATTTTGCCATTTTCTATAAAGGACATCATTTTACTATGCCATTGTATATAATGGAACTTGAACATCCACAGATTTTGTTATCTATCTATCTGTCTGTCTATCTATGTGTGTGTGTGTGTGTGTCCTGGAACCAAACCCCATCAGATAACAAGGGCCCACTGTATAATTTAAAGACATTGCTGTGTTAGTCTGGATAAGTATGAAAAAGATCACTTTGGAAAGCCCACCAAAGAACAGGAGCCCTTAAACAAAACAAAACAAAACAAAAACTGCAAAGGAAGATTAGAAAAGAAACAGCAAAATTGGAATATATCCACAAACTCCATAGATAGTGTATTGAACAGAGACAATGATTTCCTGGTACACTATGTATATTATAACAGTGGTTAACATCCTAGCCTTATGAGAACTGTCTTGGCCAGCTTGTTGGTGGTGCCTTCAAGTCATTTCTGACTTAAGGCAATCCTATCATGGGGTTTTCTTGGCAAGGTTTGTTCAGAGGGTGTTTGCCATTGCCTTCCTCTGATGTGGAGTGTGACTTGCCCAAGCTTACCCAGAAGGTTTTTGGTCTCTAGAGTCATATAGTCCAGTTCTAATTCTGGTCTCTAGAGTCATATAGTCCAGTTTTCAAATCACTACACCACGCTGGCTCCCCTTGTCTAGTATATAGCATTTTTTCTAGTTCCCAGCCAGCATCACACTACCATCCAATAACTCCCTCCTCCATTCATATTGCTATCTACTCACTTTGGCTATAGCCATCATCTTTCCTCCCACCTTTGTCCCCCAACAAGCATAATGAAAACTGAATTTGTAACCTCATCACCATACCCACAAGTTTTGCATTTCTATTATGATTAACACATACATCCAGCTGTTTCCTACCTATAAAGGTCTGCTTCTAGGCACTTCTGTCCATTCATCTGATGAAGCAGATTTAAGTCTAAAAGAAAGCTTATACTACCAACTTCTTTCTCTCAAAGGTGCTACAAGATCCCTTTGCAAGAGGTGCAATTTTAGCTCTTAGAATGTGTTTATTATTTTATTATTTTATATCCCGCCTTTCTCCCAACATAGAGACTCAAAGCGGCTGTACGATCTCTGAACTGGTATTTCGTGGCAAATAGTATCTGATACTATGTGAATATTTATTTTCTCTATTTTATTATTCCTGATTGAAACAAAGATACTTTGATATACATGAAACAGTTTACTTTTGGGTAAAAAAAAGCATTCAAATAATTGTTTTGGCCCTGCTTTCATTTGCCCATCCAAGTTGCTCTATAATTAATCAAAAGAGAGTATATATGTTTAATGATGTAAATATGTGCCTAAAACAGTGAGACTCCAATTTATCAGATTTATTTTAGCATTCATGGTTTGGCTTTCTGAATTTTTGACACATCACCAATTTTGAGTATATGACACAATCCCATCTGTATTTAGTTCACTTTTGAACAAAAGCTTCACTTTTAAAAAGATACTGAATCCCACAATCTTTTGATTTTTTTAATGTAGGCTTTTGGTTGTTGGAAGAATTGGTTAGACAAACATATGAAACATTACATGAGTCATCTGCTGGAAACAGAACATAGATCATGACTTTGCAAAAACATAGAAAGATCTGTAGAATGTAGGGGCAGGGTTTGAATACCAGCTTGGCCATGGAGGTCACACTCTCTCAGCCTCAGAGGATGGCAGTGCCAAGCCCCCTCTGATGAAACTTGCCAAGAAAACCCAGTGAGAGGGTTGCCTAGGGCCACCATAAGTCAGAGATAATTTGTAGGCACAATAACAAGAATGTATTTCAGACAACTTTATAGCCATTCTTTGGGTTGATGGCAGCAGGGAGATAATGGAACAAATGTAAGGGACTACAAAAGTTTTACCAGAATCAATATCCCTCTCTATGCCTTCTTTGCTCACAAGGTTTTTCTATCCTGTTCTTTTAGTAATTTCCCTCTCCTTGCAGTTGTGGATATCCTACCTTCTTCAGAACACCTCATCCATTTTTCTCTTCTCCACCAGTTGCACCAGTTAATGCACTGTGATCATAAGGGTGTTGGTTTGCAAGATGGCCATGTCTGATCAGGGCAGTGCGGTCTTTTGAAGTCATATAATAATAATAATAATAATAATAATAATAATAATAATAGTTTATTTATAACCCGCTCCTCTTTAGAGACAATCGGAGTGGGGTACAACAAGTTAAAAGGCATAAATTAAAACAATCCCATAACCCATTTCCATACCTCCCACCCCTTAAAAATAGATTAAACCAACTATAATTTAAAACTAGCAGTATTTAAAAACACAAGACATCATCCAAACCCTTCCTTGAGCGGCCACGTCATAAGCTAAGGATCGGAAACATGGGAGTAGACAAGATCAGAGTCTGGATCTGGAGCCGGGGATTAGGGGATTTCAGAGAAGGCCTGCCGGAAGAGATGCGTCTTTAGGGCTTTTTAAAAGCAATCTAAAGATGTCATAAGACGCATCTCATCCAGCAGACCATTCCAAAGCTTGGGAGCAGTGGCAGAGAAAGCCCTCTGGGAGGTCTGTGCCAGCCTGGTCTTGATAGGCTGTAGCAGGTTCCGCCCAGAGGATCGAAGTGTGCGAGGAGGATCGTACGGGGAGAGGCGGTCCCTTAGATAGGATGGACCTGAGCCATGTAGGGCTTTAAAGGTTAAAACCAGCACCTTGTACTGTGTCCGGAAACTAATTGGCAGCCAGTGGAGAGATTTAAGCATTGATGTTATATGCTCTCTCCTAGAATTCATGACTAGAATTGTACAAAAGATAAAATAACTGCTATAGAAATGCGGGGTCTGCTAAATGTCAATAGGGCTTGCAAAGTGGTCAGTTTTATGTATATTTGTATTTATGTTCATTGTGCGGTTACAAAAGGCAAATGTTTTGAAAAAATATTTCAAGAGTGAACACAAGAAGAAATAGATTTTATAAAAGTCCAAATTTGGCATGTGATTGATATGTAAAGAAGTCCTGAGAGCTAGAAGTCCTCAGAATTGGAAGAAATTTCACTGAACCTGGTGTTACTGAGAGCTTATAAGTTCTTTGACAACAGCAGAATATGCCATAGACATGTTAGAAATGGTATGATGGAACAATAAATTAGTTAGCAAAAACAGTATTAGTGTACTAGAAACTTTTTAAAAAACAACATTTTCATTTTTCATTGGTGAATATATAACTCCTTGCAGATATATGTTGTTCTCCAAGTCTCACTTCATCATCTTGTGTACAGACAGCTGTGGTGCTTGACTCTAGAAGTTAGAGCAAAGAATGTGCTAAGCTCAAATATGCATACTTGCTAAGGTTAAAGAAAGTTCAGATGAGGTCATCTTTAAAAAGTTGTCCTTAACTAACTAACTGAACATTTTTATTCAGATACTAAAAACACAGTAAACAAGAAAATCTAGAAATATAGTGGTAAAATTGTTGGACTATTTTTCAGTAAATTGTGAACATATGATGGAAATACTTCTTGGAAAATATTATTATTATTCTTTATTGTTTACCATGTACATTAAAAAGTGATATTCTTTGCAAAAGTTGATATAATTGATATAATTTTTGTTATGGGCAAAGGATAGTGATCCAGGTGCTAAAACTATTTCCATTCAACATAGATTTAGCAGCTGTGAAAATATGAGTGGGATGTTTAGTGTCTTTCATATAGTCAGTCATTTTGAAAACAAGAATTAGGGTATCAAGGAAGTACTGTAAGAGGAAAAATGCAAAGGAGATTGGATGAAGATGTTGCCTTTTTGTATGAAGCCAACCAGGCAACTAAAGTTTTTATTTGTCAGTCTATTTGATGAGAATGTGATTGTATCTTTGGCAGCCATTATTCTTCAGTATTTTCTTGACACTAGCTCTGACACAAAAGTTCCCATGAGAAGTACCTCTTAGTGATGTTAGTGTGTTTGTTCCTTCTTAATAATAGTTCTCATGTTCACTAAACCTTATTTTGTCATTTGCTTATTTAGCTTTGATAATATTTTGTTAAAATTGATGAGACAGTACCGGTAAGTGGGAGGTTGTATGAATCACAGAATCATAGAATCATAGAGTTGGAAGAGACCACAAGGGCCATGCAGTCCAACCCCCTGCCATGCAGGAACTCCAAATCAAAGCATCCTTGACAGACGGCAATCCAGCATCTGTTTAAAGACCTCTAAGGAAGGAGACTCCACCACACTCTGAGGGAGTGTGTTCCCCTGTCGAACAGCCCTTACTGTCAGGAAGTTCCTCCTAATGTTGAGGTGGAATCTCTTTTCCTGGAGCTTGCGTACATTCTTCCGGGTCCTGTTCTCTGGAGCATCCCCAGCTCCCTAAGGCATTCCTCATAGGCCACAGTTTCCAGATCCTTAACCATCTTAGGTGCCCTCCTTTGGACACACTCCAGTTTCTCCACATCCTTTTTGAATTGTGGTGCCCAGAACTAGACACTGTATGTCAGGTGGGGCCTGACCAAAGCAGAATAGAGTGGCACTATTACTTGCCTTGATCCACTATACTTCTATTGATGCAGCCTAAAATTGCATTGGCCTTTTTAGCTGCCGCATTGCACTGTTGACTCATGTTCAACTTATGGTCTACTTGAACACCTAGATCCTTTTCACATGTAGTCTCATTCAGCCAGGTGTCCCCCATCTTATATCTACGTACTTAATTTTTCCACCTAAATGCAGTACCTTACATTTCTCCATGTTGAATTTCATTTTGTTAACTTTGGCCCAGCTTTGTAATCTATTAAGGTCATTTTGAATTTTGATCCTGTCCTGTGGGGTATTAGCTACTCCTCCTAATTTGGTGTCATCTGCAAATTTGATAACTAGGCCCTCAATAATTTCATCCAAGTCATTAATAAAGATGTTGAATAGCACTGAGCCCAGGACAGAACCCTATGGGACCCCACTGGTCACTTCTCTCCAGGATGAAAAAGAGCCTTTGTTGAACACCCATTCCAGTGAAAACTCTTCCATCATACATACTGAATAAAAGAATAATAATCTTTCGAACATTGAAAACTGTTAGCAAAGAGATGGAGAATCAGTTTTAACATCTCTGATATATCTTATATTGGTAGTGAATAATAATTTATAAATTTACTGTTGCTTTTGTTGTTCTTTCGCTTTGAGACTAAATCTGTTTGCCAATAAGCAGACTAAAATGTCCAATATCTTATTGGATTAGAGGACTGTTTAGACTCTCAGGCTACCAAGTATGAATGCAGGAATTATGCAGTCTTCTATTTGGACTCCAAAGGACCAAATGTTTGTATTGTTGTGGTACATTAATGTATTTAGCTGTATGAGGGCAGTTGCTGTAGTATTTGTATAATTGTGGTTCCAGTTAAAATAACTTTTATTTTTTGGATCTTCTTGAAGATTGGAGAAAATGATGCAGATGTCTTATTATGAGCCAAAACTCATTTACAGAAGTGGCCAGAAATGTGTGTGTGCATTTTGTAATACAAAAAGGGTCATGAGTTACTCAGGAGTTCATGCATTTTTCTCTTTCAGGTTTCAGATTTTCAACATACAGTCATATATCTAGTTTTTGGCAGCTTGTTTATGCAAATATGAAAATGCAATGTGATATTTGGTCCCAGTTTATGGATCAATGTTAGTACTCTGTATCTTTTTGCTATGGATCCTAGCCCATTCATATTAAGAGGTAATATATTCAGACTCTCTAAATCAGCCATTAGTAATATGGAATGAGATATAAAAAATGCATCATCATTGCATGTAATAGAAAAGAATATCAAATAATAAAACATGGAGTCTACATTGTGAGAATCATTTCCTGCCCATCTCGGCCCCACACCCAAACATCATCCATTCATATTTCATTCCGACCCCTAACTATCTCCCCACAACCAACATTTGACATGGCATATATTATACTAACATAAACTAAATGTGACAACAAATTTTTGCTGTATGGAGTATTTTTGCTGTTTGACAATATACTGTGTGGGGTTTATATACAAATAGTGTCAGGTACCAAGGTCCAATTACTACATCTTTCATCTGCAAAGATATGAATATGTTTATTCATTGGTTTGTTACATTATTCATTGGCGTGTGTGACCTTTAAGTATGAGATAGAGAAAACAAATAATAAAGCAGCTGTAAACGGATCTTGTTTAAACTGAATAGTTTTAAAATCAGTGTTTGTGTAAATTGATTGCAAATGTGTGTATAAACAAAATATATGAAATTCTGTTATTTATCAGTGCTACAATCCATTAGGGCCATTGGGAAAATAGTACAGAATTATTTAAACATGGTAGATTTAGTTAAATGTTGTTCTAGGTATTTAAATTTGTGTTTATCAATGCTAACTTCCTCTTGTTGTAGACATTCCTATGTCCTACTTGTTGTAGATATTAACAAATGATAGCATTTTCTAACGTAGACTCTGCTTTGTTGTGGTTGTTTGTTTGCAGTTTCCAGAGTGTGGGTTTTTCGGCATGTATGACAAGATTCTCCTATTCCGCCATGATCTGAACTCAGAAAATATTTTACAGCGAATTACATCAGCTGAAGAGATACGTGAAGGTGATCTCATTGAGGTTGTCCTCTCTGGTAAGAATATTAGATTTTCTGTTGGGATACTTACTGGTTCTAGGTAGATAAAACCACAATATCATTGCACTAAACTAATTTAACTTTGTCAGGTCCATAATAATTTATTAAAGGCTACTTAACAAAAGCTGATGAAATGACACCTTAGGCCTTGAGCAGATGGGACAAAAGGAGTGGCCAGTGGCCTCTCCTACCCCATTCGCTGCAGGACCATGGCAACCAGATGCTGCTGCAGTCCTGAATGAGCTGCAGCAAGAAGCAGATAAAATCCACTCCTTCCGCAGCTGGGTTTAGGCCACTTTAGGCGCCCCCAATGCAGTTTCTGCATAGTTTGGGGGCATGCGTTGTCTAAACATCACATGGCCTGATGGCAGATCTTTGGCCTGTCTGTTTTGGGCCTTACTGAACCAAACTTTACAGATGTGAAAGTATGAGAACTCTTTAATGTTTAGATAACAGTTTCATTTTTATTATCTTAATGTTATAACATTAGTAATAGTTAGTTCTCATTTGCCAGTGCTATATTTAATAAGTAATTTTATCAGTTCAAATAATGGTGCTCTCATGAAAATGACTAGTTACAACTGTTCAGAAAGGGGAAAATCTATTACACATTATTATAATATTTATATCCTGCACTTTCTTGTGAGATTTCTGGGTGGCAAATAATATAAACAGTTTGAACAGTTCTAGATAAAACAAAACAATAGGATAAAAACATATTAAATAAATCACCAGGTTAAAACAGCAAAGGCTAAAACAATTAAAATCCTGTAAAGGTATATTTTAAAAAAGTAATAAGCCCCTAAGGCTCCCCCCTAAAAAAGTCAGGAGCCCATCTCCAATGCTGTACAACTTGCAGAAGTGGTGGTGTGCCTAAGGCCATGAGAAGAAATACACTCCTGCATCTGCAGTTGGACAAACCAACAATACTCTGGTAGTCTGCTTTTTTTCATCCATTAATGTGGTGGTGGGTTTAGGCTACTTTGGTTTCCACAGTTTGGGAAATGTGGAATTTTGCCCATCTTTAAAAAAAAAACTATTAACATTGCATTCAGATGTATGCTTTATGGTGCAAGTTTATTAGAACATTTGAACATATCTTTTATGTTTGCTACACTATCACTTCTATTAAAACTTATTTTATTCAGTGATTACTAATATTGCAAGAAAAGTGTAGTGCTCATTCTTTTTTTTACAACTTATCTTTTTCAAAGCTTTGGCTACAGTTGAAGACTTCCAGATTCGTCCTCATATGCTGTATGTGCATTCTTACAAGGCCCCCACTTTTTGTGACTATTGTGGAGAGATGCTTTGGGGTTTGGTACGGCAAGGGTTGAAATGTGAAGGTAAGCTGGTTAATGAGCCTTAAGTATGATATGTCTGTATTAAAGTCTGTACAGGTCAGTATATATTTACAAGGCTGGAACAGAACACAAAAGAGTGGCCCGAGTCAGCTCTGGCCATGGGTCGGAACTGCGCCGATCACACGTCTTGGAATTGCATTGCCAGGAATTCGATTATCTGAGCTCCTTTTTGGTCTAGTCCAAAGGACTGGAACGTGGCTTTGGACCACTTTGGAGGCATGCATCATTTGAACGCCATGCCTCCAAAGTGGCAGGAATCCATTTCATTTGGCCTGTCTGCTCCGGGCCACAGTCATGTTGTATAGGAACTTCATTTGGCATAAAGAATATAATAAGTTCAAATCACACAACAAGAGAATTTTTAACTTTTGGACAAATCTTACACAAGCAGTCTTTTAACACTACACATCCACCCACACAAATATTTTGTCTGGGCAAGCAAAATCTGTTTGTTTTATGGGAATGCTGAGACACAGGTGGCCCAGTTCTTACGAAGACAGGTGTGGCAATTTCGTGGCCCTCCACATTTTTTTAAGGTTTTAGCTCCCATCAGTCCTGGCTATAATTGTCAGTAGTGAGATGCTTGAGTTCTAATTCAACGACATGTGGAAGATGGCAGTGTGTGATTTACAGCTCAGAAATATGCTTTAGGATGTGCATAGACAACACCAGTGCAACATAATACACTATAATATGGTTTGTTGTTTGCAGCTGGGTGCCTTCATGTAATTACTGACTGATGGCAATCCTAAAGCAAACTTATCAGAGGATTTTCTTGGCAAGATTTGTTCAGAGGGGGTTGTCTTTGTCTTCCTCTGACTCTGAGAGACTGTGACCTGTCCAAGGTTATCCTGTTGCTTTCCATGCCCAAGCAAGGAGTCCAACCTTGGTCTCCAGAGTCATAGTTCCAATGCTCAAACTATTACACCATGCTGCCTCTGCCCATATGCAAATATTTTGGGTTGTGGTATGAATTAGTAAAAGTTTTCATTTCATTGCTTCAGCTTTTTATAGCTTCTGAAGAAAATCCCAAATGGGGATCCCTTTCCATATGGCTTTTATTCATTTGGCTGCAGTGCCTTCCTCAGCCAGTAGGCTGTTGTCCAGGTATTAGTAACTCAGCACTTCTTGCCCATTGGCTTTTGCTCAACGCCTGTGGTTCCAGCAGAGCCAAGAGTTAGAGTACATTATTTAGATACTTTGCCAGGGGAGAATGAGCTGAAGAAGATCAGCAGCAACATGAATTGCATAACAGGCCCTGTTTGCTGGCTTTAGTCAGGGTGAAGCAGGGTCAGAAAATCAAGTATTGAGGCAAAAAATCCATCTACTGCAGAGATCTGCTACTAATGAGTCGATCATTGCAGTGATTTAGACAGTGATTCAAATTTAAATTGTAAGCTTTAGCTTCACCATGTTTTTGGCTTGATTTGTATTTCCTGCAAATGTACCTTTAAAAAAGCTATCACTCTTAATTTTTTAAAATTTGTAACATAATTAGTACTGTGTTTTTCTATCTACTTTTATCCATCCTCAATCCTAATTTTATTAGGATGTGGATTAAATTACCACAAGCGATGCGCCTTCAAGATTCCAAACAACTGTAGTGGAGTAAGGAAGAGGCGTTTATCCAATGTGTCTTTACCAGGAGCTGCACTTTCAGTCCCAAGATCAATACAAACTGAATGCACAGCCACAACTGCAGAAGAGGTATTGAATCTCCCCTTGGAGGAAAACAATTATAAAGTTAAACAAGATAAACTACAGCCCTGAATTAAAGACTGTAATTTTAATATTTGCAATTTTATTAATATGTGAGGCACCAAGAGGTTCTTATGTTTATTTAGATGTAATTTGAGCTGGTGAATCCCTTCTGTGAAGCAGCCTTATAGCCACCTTTCCATCCCAGAACTTTGCCCTTGAACATTTTTCTTTTATTTCCAAAACTTTTAAATTACAGTTCAATAAAAATAAGAAAATCTGATGTATAAAAATAATTGGGATTTGGGAAGTAATAACAAGAGTGCTTTTGTTCACTTGCAGAGATGGTAGATCTGCAGAAAAACCCTGATAAGCCCTACACTCACCAGTAAGTGGTAGAATCCCTCTTTAAACAGATAGATGCTGCTGCTGACCAATTTTTGAATAACCTGTAAAGTATGTTTCCTGTGTCTCAGTGCACAAACATACTTTCTGCTCAAGCAGCATTGGATTTCTCTCTGAGAGAAATTTCCCCTTCAAAAAACTTGTGCGCATATTGGTGTGTGTTGGTTTTGGTTTTAGTTTTTTGCAGGGGGCGGTGATGTGGTGGCTCAGCAGTTGAGATGCTGATTCTGACAATCACAAGGCCATCAGATTGGCTGTTCTAGACCCAAGCACTGAGTGACAGAGTGAGCTCCTGTCACTAGTCCCACTTTCTGCCAACCTAGCAGTTTGGAAGCATGGAAATGCAAGTAGATAAATAGGTACCACTTTGGTGGGAAGGTAATAGTGTTCCATGCAGTCATGCTGGCTATGTGACCATGGAAGTCATCTTTGACAATGCTGGCTCCCTTGACTTAGTGATGGAGATGAGCAGCACCCCCTGTAGTTAGACACAACTAGACAATCGTGTCAAAGGGAAGCCTTTACCTTTTAAATTTTGTTCATTTATAATAAAAATAAATCACCACAGAGGGTTGATTTCAGACTTAATAGAGCTGATGAACTAAATTTTCATTGTATTTGAATTACCTCTTCACAAGTTGAAGCTTGGCATGTCTGGTTTTCTTTTTAGCGATGTCATCCAGATCCCAGTAAAAGAATTCCTTCCTGGAGTGGGCGCCCAATATGGATGGAGAAGATGGTGCTTTGCCGGGTGAAGGTTCCACATACTTTTGCTGTTCATTCTTATGGTCGCCCCACCATTTGCCAGTACTGCAAACGGTTACTCAAAGGCCTTTTTCGCCAAGGAATGCAGTGTAAAGGTAGGAGTTTCATTTTGGACAGTGAAAGCATTAATATAATTAAGGCTGTATTCACCACCACAAAGTCAGAGTTCTAATTGTTATGTGCCTTCAAGTTGTTTCTGAATTACAGCAACCCTAAGGCTATTCTAACACAGGAGTTTCTCGGACTGTAAGTATGTGACTCGTCCAAGGTCACCTGGTGAGTTTCCATGGCTGAGTGTGGAATTGGACCCTGATCGCCAGGTGTAGTGCAATTCTTAAACCAATGACATAATGGGGGTGGGTGGGGGTGGGAGCTACGGACCACCTCAGTTGACACCCCAGAGAAGTCCTCCTCCCCTTTCGATTTAGGAAGGGTGAAAACTCACCCTTCCTGGCTGCTCCATTACCAGGCTTTTTCTCTGGGGAAGAAGACTGACAACAGAACAGCAGGAGGGGCGAATGTGCGCCCTTCCTGGGTGACATCCGGGTAACACCACAGCTAGTGACACCACTGGCTCAAACACAATGCTGGCTGTCAAAAGTTTCAGTTACAGTAGCTTTAAAAACAAAGGTAGAGAGCTTTGAATTATTTTACTCTTGTCATGATTGGATGTTTGTTTTTGTTTTTGATGTTCTAAAAATGTACAAGCAGGCCTTTTAAAAGTTCTGAATACATGGAGAATCCCCTGAATGGGCAGAAACCTGTAGCTTAAATATGCATAACTATGTTTCTCTGCCTTTTGAAACCGTGGGTTGATTGTATATCATATGCTTTAATACATGCAAGTGTGATCTGTATTGAGAATATTCCTGCTCAGGATTCTAGCCAACCATACCCTTTTCTAAGATGGTCCAGTCTGTCCACCTTGCTTCCAGTTTTCTGACCCACCCTGTTCAAAATCAGTTGGCATTCCATCCCCATACAGTGCATTTGGCTCTTGATATCCACGGATTTCTCATCCACGGATTCAAGCATTCACGGCTTGAAAACATTCCAAAAATATATATATTCCAACAAGCAAACCTTGATTTTGCTATTTTGTATATGGGACACCAATTGACTGGGCCATTGCATTTAATGCGACTTGTGTACCCACAAATTTTGGTATCCACGGGGGCTTCCTTTTAGTCTCTCCACCATCCCCCCACCCCACTAAAGTGTTGCTACATCTTCTCCCATAATTATGGAAGATTTTTGTCTCTCTATGTAAAGTGCTTGGTACTTGAAGACACTGAATAAATATTACTATAAAAATTATTAGTGTTGTTTTCAGAAGTCTGATACCAAAAGGTAGACTCCAGGAAAGTAATGAAACATGCAGGATAATGCACACAAGTATTGGAACCAGATTTAGATGAGTATAAGAGGGCTGGCAGAAGTAGATTACCCAGTTGCACTACCCCCATGGCAACCCATCCATTTCCTTAAAAATGGTATACATAAAGTTAGGCCACTGGAAGCTGCTTTGGAAACCCTCCTGGGACTAGAGTGGCATATACAGGAAATAAATAAATAAACCTATGAAACATTCTTCTCTAGAGCACACAATGGCCAAATATGAAGGTTTATTTGTTGAGATGTCAGGATTGACATATTTACTGGAAGGAAGCTTTTACTCTGTAAAATATTTTTATATCTCCAGGTTCAGGCATTTTTTAAAAAAAGATTGATATAAAAGCTGCATAATCAGATGGCAATTACACAACCAGCCGATTTTGCAGAACACTGATAGCAGTAGTGTTTTAAGAAAATCCAACCATTGTGTAAAGTAATATTAATGGATTGAATTGAGTGGCCCTGAATGGAAGTATCTCTGCCTTTCTAGGACTGAGATCCAGTGGAGGATCCTGATAAGGAGAGTATTTAAAATAATATGCCCCCTTCTGTTGACTTACACCACCTTCTGGAATGTTCCTCAGTCTTCTGAACTAGCTTGTCAGAAGAGCAGTTCTCTTGCAGGAGTGCTGGATCAACTCTTTTGTATCTTTAATATTGATCTGCTACATTATATATCATACAAACATATTTTATTATATCTGAATGCAGTCAGAATGGTACAGTGGCCAAACTAGACATGTAAATGAGCCTTGAATAATTTTTACTGGTTTGTTCAGGAGCCTAAAAAAGTTACTTTTTAGATGACAGCTTCCTGCATGGCTGTGCTGTTGAGAGATTTTGGGAACTGTGGGCAAAACCAAACCAAACCAACAACAAAAAAACTTTTCTGGTTGAATTTGTATGTGGAGAAAACATGGAACACTCTTCTCCCCTGTCAAGCTACTTACATTTCAGCAGCGTCACCATTGGGAAGATAGTGAAAGGGAAACACAGATTTTTGGTGGTGGTTTGCAGGAGCCTTTCTGCAGTAAATAGTGCAGTAAATGAAACCGGAACTGACAAAGAATGGGATTCTGATCAAGCCGATTCTACTGTGCATGTGTGAACAGCAAAACAGAGAAAACAAGAGAACAGATAAACCTGCCTAACCAGCTCTTCCTCGCATGTTAAAAAAACATAGATCTATAAGGTTTTCTTTCCCACCAAAATGGAAGTAATAAAAAAGCAAAAGCTTGTGAAAGAGAACACCACCCCTGGATGCAGTTTTGGGAGAAGTGTTTGCTTACTTAAAGCTTAATTCAGCTTGTTTTTTCAGTTCACATGTACATGTATAGCTAAGATTTGAAGAAAAAGTTTGCTGAAACATGTTTAATTGCTCTTCATCTTTGTGATGTAGGAAACTATTCTTTATCTAGCCATGTTGTTTGTGTTTCTGGTACCAAATTATGTTACGAAAGTAATGGTTGGGAACACATTTACTTTTTAAACTGTGGTATACTTCTGTTATGTCAGGATCAGTACTTACTAGGATTAGGAAGGAGGTTTCAAATTCTGTTTATAAGATAACCCTGCTTAGTACTGTCATAAAAATAATACTGCACCAAAGTTGTGGAACCTCTGGCCACCCATATGATGATGGACTAAAATTCCCATCGTCTCCAGTCCAACTGACCAATGGTGAAGGATGACTGGAGAAGTGGTTCATCAGTGTCTGGGAAGCTAAATTTTCCCCAACTCTATACTATGTTATGTCTTACAGTACAGTATGTTTAACATTGGAGAGAATGTGAGAATCCAAACATTTAACATTACCTTTCCCCCCTCACTTTAGATTGCAGATTTAACTGTCACAAACGTTGTGCCTCTAAAGTTCCTAAAGACTGTCTTGGAGAAGTAGTGTTTAATGGAGGTAAGAATAAACGTGAATGGAAATGGAAAGAATTCCTAGGAAGATAACAAAAATAACAACTCTTGCTTTTGGCAACCCTGGAGCTTTCAGCGTGGAATATTATTTTGTAGTGTAGAGTGTGTAGCAATGAAAAATACTTGAGGAGTAAAGTACTTGGAAGAAAAGCTGTTTTTTAAAATACATATTTTGCAAGTTAATTTTATTTGGAAGTTAAGAATTGAAAGATTTGTCTACAAAAATCCTTGCTATCTTTTCTGAAATTAATGATTTGGTCAATTTCCCCCTCCAGTACCCTGCTATGAGCCTTGTGTTCATTTTCTCAACTGCTCCCCATAGTGAATCACAAATCCAGAGAGTTTGTGAGTGGAATCTGCCATTTCACTGTTACTCTTTCTCCACTACTACAAGGCCAGTTATAAACAAAAATGTGTTTCTTGTAAACAGGACTATCTCAGTTGTTGCTGTGTGCTTTATGGTCATTTCTGACTTATGACAACCCTAAGGCAAACCTAGACAATGAGGACATAGAAATCGTGAAAGTTCCTATACCTTGGATCAAACATTGATCGGAATGGGGACTGCAATCAAGAAATCAGAAGCAGGCTAAGAATGGGGAGGGCAGTTATGAAAGAACCAGAAAACCCCCTAAAGAGCAAAGCTGTACAGCTAAGCATGAAAGTTAGAATTGTACAAGCAATTGTGTTCCCTATTCGCCTGTATGGGTGCGAGAGCTAGACAGTTAAGAAAATGGGCAAAAAGGGAATAAATTAATTTGAGATATAGTACTGAAGAAGAGTCCTGAGAATACCATTGACAGCACAAAGAACAAATAAATGGGTCCTAGAACAAATCAAGCCCAAAATTTCCCTGGAGGCAAAGATGACTAAACTGAGCCTGTCATACTTTGACCACATCATGAGAAGGCATGAATAATTAGAAAAGACAGTTATGTTAGGAGAGGTGGAGGGAAGTAGAAAGAAAGGAAGAACACATTCTAGATGGATGGAGGTCACCGGTTTGAATCTGCACGAACTTAGAAGAATAGTGGAGGACAAGGGAGTCTTGGGGATGTATCATCCACAGGGTTACCATGGGTTGAGATCGACTTGAGGGTGGTTAACAGCAGCACCAACAATAAAGGTGAACTTGTCATGGGGTTTTCTTGGCCTTTGCCTTGTTCTGAGCCTGAGAGAGTATAACTTGCCCAAGGTCACCCAGTGAGTTTCATGGCTGAGTGGTGATTTGAATCCTGGTCTCCAGAGTCATGGTCCAATGCTCAAACCACCACAGCACACTGGCTTTCAGATTGTCTTTAGTGTTTTTTTTAAACAGCACTCCATGATTTATTGGGGAGTTGGTTTATGCGCTTTCAGTGAAGCAGTGTTTTGGCATGATGGATCTGACTTCTTCCTAGAATTCCACATGGTTTGTATGGGCTTCAGAAAGAGTGGGCAATGCTAGCTGAGAGGATTACAATCCTTGGCTGGTAGGTAGGAGTGAGGAAGCCCTTGGGGGTGCTGATCTCTCCATCTTTATTTGTCTTTTAGAGTTTCATCCCCTGCCCCACTTCCATTGTTGCTGTGGAATTTATATGCTGGCATATGCTTGATTAGTGATTTTATCACGGTTGGGGTAGTTTGTCGTGGGATCTGGATCTGGGAAGAAGGTGACAGTGTGGTACTAGTACTACCCAGCAGAATGATAGAGGGGTCTTCTTATAGATCCCAGGCAAAAGGCCACATCCTATTCAGGAGGTGTTTGGACTTGCCCTGCTCCCAAGAGTCAGAGGAACCAGCAGTGTTGTCTGACCTTGTAGAATCCCATATCTGTTATTCCAGAATAATGTTCTTTGACTGGGCTGGGTATCTTGGCTCATAGACTGATAAGCAGGGTGGTAAATGCCTGGTTCTAATCTAGACCTATGTAGGTGCCAAGCTTATTAGTAACTGTCACCAATAGACGTTGCAGTCTGTTTCTCCCAACAAAATTGGCTATATGTGTGTGTGTTTTTTTAATAAACTGAGCAAGGTTTGTCACTAAGCATGCCAGGCTTTTTGAAAACAGGAAGTGGCTGGGGTGGAAATGGGGACAACATTGAAATGGCAGATTAAATGGCTTCTGGAATTGCAGTTAGACTTCATGGGGCAAAGTTTTCTGGCTAGGGGAATTAGAAGAGTTTCAAGGGCCCCTGTGGGACTGAGTTAATCCATGGACCACACTTCACCCACTTTTGCATTGAACAAAGAAAATAAAATCATGTACATATGCTCTTGTGCCTGTTGTTGTGCCCTAGAAATCACCTGAGCAAGCACTCCTGTTTGAATAAGTCCGTTATTTAAACAATCTGCCCTTCCCTCCTCATTAAACACTGGCAAATGTTTATGTTGGAGAATGATATTATCCTTCATTGGCAAAACAGACTCTTTTGTCATTTATGGAATTGGGCACCTAGCCAAAGCTTAGAAAGTTACTTTTCAAAAATAATTGGCTCCTACCATGTTTCCCCCAAAATAAAACAATGTGTTAGATTAATTTTTGCTCCCAAAGATTTACTAGGTCTTATTTTCAAGGAATGTCTAATTTTTCTGTGAAGAATAATTCACATTTATTGTTGAACAAAAAACACAGGCATGCTACCAAACAAAAACTTTGCTAGGTCTTACTTTTGGGGGAGGCCATATATTTAACAGTTCAGCAAAACCTCTACTAGGTCCCTATTTTTAGAGGATGTCTTATTTAGGGGAAACAGGGTATTGGCCCACCCCAAAATAGTTACCCAGTTTAAAGTTTTTAAAAGTGATTCATTATTTTATTATTGACAATAACTATAATAGTTACATCTGGATATCTTAAAAATCAGAGTGCTAGCTAGCATGTGGTGGAGGGGAAGATCATTGTAACTGGAACTTGAACTTTATAATCTGTATTTTAAGATAACTAGAAGTAACTATTTTAGGCCCAAATAGACTGGCCCAAAGAAGTGGTGTGAGGCTGCGCCAGTGTCATTCATGTCAGGACCTTGGCACCCGCACGAACCCAGTCTCATTCTTGGCCACCACCACAGTCCTGAACCAGTGCAGCTGGAAGGAGTGGATTCTATCCACTCCTCCTTGGCCCAGTTTTTTTGTTTGTTTGTTTGTTGGCGCAGCTTTGGCACAGCTTCAGGCTGCGTTCAGGCATGCATCGTGTAAAAGACACCACCCCCACCCCACGTGGCCTGAAGCCACATAATTTTGACCATGTGTTTCAGGCCTCAGTTGATAATAAGAAAGTAATGAGTTAGTTTTTAAAATCTTTAACAGAGCAACTAGCTTTGTGTGTATGGATCCAGCAATAGTAGCCAATTCTTTTTTAAAGGTAACACTCTAAGCTTTGGCTAGGTGCCAAATTCCATAAACAGAATTGCAGTTGTAAAGTTTAAAAAAAAATGACATTATGGCTTGTAACATTCCAATTGTAATGATACATTACATTACAGTTGTAATGTGACTTAATTACTGTTTAGTTATTGATAAATAGAGTTGTAATTTTTTGTTTGTAAACTAGTTACTTTCCAAAATTGTGCTCCTAATCCTGACATTGGATTAATACTGTACTTTATGTGTGGCGATAGGATTGCTTTTCCATTTAATACCTCTACTGTGATCATTAGCATGAATCAGGAATTACCTTTCTTGTTTTTTTTCCACACGGGGGGCTTGCGCAGAATCTGCTAAAGGAGATAGAGTAAAATGTTATAAGACATAGTAGTGCAATCAAATTCCAATTCTCTATCTTGGTTCCAAAGCTATCTAGGTGTTTTTAAAAATATGCAAAAGGATTGGACTATTCTTCCTCTGTGTGAGTGTGTTGGGGAGGAGGCACACTGTGGCTGCTTCGTCTTGGCTGTCCTGTTGGGTTAGAAACTGTGGAAACTAATTTGCCTTAGTAATGAACTCAGGTGTAAAGAGTGTTCAGTTCTCAAATTCCCATTCTGTCCACACCCTTTCCTGGAAAGACCTGGTCATTATGTTCTTTCAT
This sequence comes from Urosaurus nigricauda, assembly GCA_034509955.1. Classification (NCBI taxonomy): domain Eukaryota; kingdom Metazoa; phylum Chordata; class Lepidosauria; order Squamata; family Phrynosomatidae; genus Urosaurus; species Urosaurus nigricauda. Next base: position 322,210,054 of record JAOEGL010000001.1, read on the forward strand.
CAGAGGACAGAGAGTTAGCTGGCACAGGAGGTGGAAGAATTATGCTTATGCCAACTTTCCACTGAGAGAGATTTGCCTTGTGTCAGGATGTACCTACATAGTATGAAGTAGCCTTAGCAAAACAAAAAAATATAGCTGAAATGTTTCTGCAAATTCTTCTGTCTTGGCGAATTTCTGTAATCCTGTTATGCATAGATTGAGGACTTTAGTAGATTCTTAATTCATATTGACAGCAATTTGACCTCTTTCACTCAGATACATTGTAAAATGTGTTTGCTGTTCTGAAATAAATAATAATCTCTTGTTTTGTTTTAGAACAAGAACTGGCTAGTCCTGGTCAAGATATTGATATGCCAATGGAAGTTGATAGCAATGAAATGAATAGTGATGGGGGTAGGGGCTTGGATGATGTGGAAGAACCTTCTCCTCCTGAAGACAAAATGTTTTTTATGGATCCAGGAGATCTAGATGGAGACAAAGATGAAGAGGCTGTCAAGACCATCAGGTTTGTAAAGTCAAGGCATTATTCAGGAAAAGATACAGTGCTTCCAGATCTATGAAGTCCCTTCTTAAAAAATATATTTCAGTGCAATTCAGTTTTCTTTTTACATTACAGTGATTCACAAGGCATACTTTTATGCAAGTAAGCACAAATGAAAAATTAAGAACTTAGTTAACAGAACTAATAGATACAGAAGTGAGTAGGCTTGAACCTTTTGTAAGTAATCCCCCATGCGATTCAACATGGAAATAAATTACATTATTGAAAAATGGTTAGCTATACAGATTTGTTGATGGAAAATGCTGAGCTGACCTAGATTTATAAGACTCCTGACCTTAGGCCAAACTCGTTCCAGACCTAATGTGAGTCAATTGATTTAATAGAGTTACATAAAGAATCATTTTAACTCTTTGTGAATGTGTTTCCTGTAAGTTAAACTAAAGGTAACATTGTTGGCTTAATGACTCAAAAAAGGACATTTATATTTTCCCACACACACATATATATACACATATGGGAGTAAATTGTTTGGATTACAGCCTGTAGCAATGTATAAAATGTAACATTGCAATTGTGCAGTGGGATGTCAGCCATTCACATTTTGAAGTGATTTCTAAACACTATGCTGCATAGCATCCAATGTAGAGATTATGTAATGCAAAAGGAACATAACTCCACTGGCATATATACACTGTGCTGCAGTGATCTGGATCTTGACCACAATTAGTTGTGCCAGGATCCATTTTTGGATTATCACATAATTTAGAAGTCTGTATGCTGGGACAGAAAGTGGCATTTAATGTTCATATAAACAAAGTTGTGGTCACCTTTTCTCAGCTGAGTACCTATCTTGTTTTCCTCAGTATTTATATTTATCCCTGTAAATACTAAAAAAATTGATGCAGCTGGCCAGAGAGCACAAGTACCCAGTACAAAGTGGTTGTTGAAATTAGATGCAATGCATGATCAGAAAGGTTCTCTCAGGCTCTTGCTATGTGGCAAATTAGACTAAGGCATAGCATGGGCACTTCTTATACCTCCTGCACCAAAGTAATATGTATGTCTTGGCATCTTCTGCAATGTTGCAAGGAACCTTGAGACACCCGTCTTAAACTCTGTGCAATAACCCCTGGGTGTGGTCAAGTGTCTTCTCCTAATTCTGGGGTGCAAGTAAATGATTTGTTTATTTATTTGTTAAAAACTCCTGCTTTTACCTGAATTCTTATTGTAGGTATAACTTACACAAGGGTGGTTTTAGTTAGAAGATTCTATTTAGAAGAAGTATTCAAATGGACTTTACAGACAAAAGATATTCTTACTGAAACATATATTTATTTAGGACTATAATTTGATGTTGTGAAATATTTATGATCAGAGCCATGCAATTCTTTTTTTTAAACAGCCCATCAACAAGCAATAATATTCCACTGATGAGAGTTGTGCAATCGGTCAAGCATACAAAGAGGAAGAGCAGTACAATGGTGAAGGAAGGATGGATGGTTCATTACACTAGCCAAGATAACCTGGTCAGTCATTCTGCACAATTCTTTATATTTTAAATTCAGAGTTCGTAGTGCAGTGATATAGCAAGGTCACTTTGTGCTCAACTGGAGCCTCTAAACTACGATGATAGAAGATTAAAAATCTTTTTGTGCTTGCTTTTGTGGCTGCTGAGATTCACAGTCTTCACTGAGGTGCTTTTATTATAAAATGGTTGCTTGCTTAGAAGTCATGTACAAGTGTGGGCAGTGCCAAGCAATACATGGGCAGGTGGCTTAGCTCTCTCATTATGTCACCCCAGCATTTCAGGCTAGTCTTAACCCTTGTTTGTTTTCCAGTATTTCCCATTGCATTAGCTTGAATTGAAAGGCTGTAGGACAGGGAGGGTCCTTCATTTGCCTTATATGCCAGTCTGCCTCTAGATTTTAGGAAGTTGCCTCTTCCTTCTTTCTCTGAGGGAAAGCCTTTTGAATCAATAATGTTGCAACCCCTGAGGCAGAGGAGGAGGAGGAGCGGCAGGGGCAGGGGCAGCAAAGACAGACTACTGTCATTTTCTTCCTCCATTCTCTTTTTGTGCTTTAGGCACAGCCTAGAAAAGCCACTTTTGGAATCTCAATTCCCAGAATACTGGCTGGGAGATTTAGAGAGTTGTGGATGGATCAGTTATCTATCTTATCTATCTATCAGATGCCTATCAAGACAGGTTATCAGATAAAAAGAACTACAGTACAAATAAAAATATATGTAGGTGAAAACATAGAAAAACTTAAGATTAAAATACTATTTTGCTGTATATAGAATGAAAACATTTTAAAACATAGAATAAAGGCAAAGACTAAAAGTAATACATCACTGCGGGAAATGTCCTTTTTATGTAAAACTATCCATTATGAAAAGCCATCTTCACCTGCCCACAAAAGTCCAGTGAGGAAGAAACAAGTTTGGCATCCCTAGGGAGTAAGGAAGGGAATTTTCTCTCAGAAAATGCCCTCTCAGAGAGGTGAGCTGGGCTTTTGTAGTTGGTTGAGACTGTGAAATAGGAGGTAGAGTCAGTGGCGTCATTAGTGTTGGTGCCACCCGATTCGGTAACTCATGCTATCACCCCCATATTGACTTCCTACCATTACCACACACATACAGAATTCTTAGTAATGTTTTTTATACTTATGTTACTTATAAATCATAATTCCCATACTGTAATGGTAATAGGTGTGGCATAAAAACTAGCACAATTAAAATTATACTTTTAAATTACAATATTATATGCACGAATAAATGTGTTTACATATATATAGTTTCATGTCCTTAAAGTGAAAATTTGATAAAATGTGATGTTTTTAAGGATTTTTTTTTAAAAATAAAAACTAATTTTTTTGATACTTTAATTCTTTTTTAAAAAGCTGGGGCTTCTCCTACTGAGCTTTACTTCATTCATATAACCTAGTCAGCATTTGGAAGGGTGAATGCTGCAATCTGTTTTTGCCAAAAGTCAGATGTTTGGGGGAACAGTGGTGTCACTCTCTCTTAGGGTGTCACCTGATCCATGGAAAGTGGCAATTGTTGTATTTTTAATAAGAGACACATCTATATTTGTTGCAGAGAAAAAGGCATTACTGGAGACTGGATAGTAAATGTCTTACACTATTTCAGAATGAATCTGGGACAAAGTATTACAAGGTAGGAAACTCAAAACAAACCCCATATTTCTTGTTGGTGGTAGCTCTCCTTTAAAATGTTTTTGCTTATTGCCATTTCATCTCTAGTTGGAGTCCTTTGTTTCCTTTCTTAATGGCACACTGCATTTCTTTTTTACCATTGAAATGAATACCATGTATGAGTGGCCACTATTCTGAGAGCAGCAAGTGCTGAGGAACATGGGAAAGACTAGGGGTGAGGAAAGTATAGCTTATGGGCTGTGTGCAGTCCCAGTCTCTTTGTTATGCTCTCACGTTCCTCAACAACTGGTTTTTTTTTTTTTTTGCATCCTCTCACACTTCATATTTTTTCCAAAATTCTTTTTGGCTGTGTGAGGGTGCAAAACACACTGAAAGGGGGAGCTACCACTTGTGGACTCTCCCACAACTTGTTGTGAAATTGGTTGTGTAATTGGCCAAAAATACAACAACACAGCTGGCCCCTACCATATTTACTAACCTTTATTAGACAATGTTCTTAGATCTAGGTGCAGACAGTCAACTCCAGAATGTGCCACATCATGATAAACTATGGAGCCTATTGACCATGGATATAGAGAGGGCAGAAGCTGCAGCTCTGCTCCTGACAAAAACAAGCATTGTTGCTGTTTGTAGTTGATAGGGCAACCAGCAGATGTTATGAAAGAATAGCAATAGCAAGTACATTTCTATACCACTTATCAGTGCACTTAAGCAATCCCTAAGTGGCTTACAATGTGTAAGCTAATTGCCCCCAACAAACTGGGTATTCATTTTAGTGACCTCGGAAGGATGCCAGGCTGAATCAACCTTGAGCCCCTGGCTGGTATTGAACTCACAACCTTGTGGTTTGTGAGTGAGTGGCTGCAGTACAAGCATTTAACCACTTGCCACCAGGGCATCACAGACTATATCATCAAAGGGCATCAAAGACTGCTGGGCATCAAAGACTGCATACAGAGAAGTCTGGGGGCCATATACTGGCTGTTAGTTGTTTACGTGTGTTGCAGCTTGAGAGGGAGGGTTGTGTCCTGAGCAAAGGCAGCTTCATAGGTAGATCTTTTTATGGAAACATTTACGGAATCCTTGGGTGTGTAAAGAGGGACTAGAAACAACACTACTTAACTCTATCAAAACAGTCTTAGTTTAGTGTAGTAGTGTATGTGTTTTACTTGTTATTGAGTTGAGCTTGCTGAACTATTGTTGTTGGATGCATGCAAAATCCTTTTGAAATACTTTGTGTTCCCCATAGGAGATTCCACTTTCTGAAATTCTTCAAGTGACTCAGCCAAGGGATTTTTCAAATGTGGTGCAGGGGAGCAACCCTCATTGCTTTGAAATAATAACTGACACAATGGTTTACTTTGTTGGTGAGAACAACGGCAGCAACCACCACAATCCTGTTTTAGCTGCTACTGGAGTTGGACTTGATGTAGCGCAGAGCTGGGAGAAAGCTATTTGTCAAGCTTTGATGCCAGTAACACCTCAGGCTAGCATTTGCACTGCTGCAGGACAAGGAAAAGATCACAGTAAGAATAGAGAAACACTTTATTTCTTCCTAGTGGTTATTTGCTAAATGACTGGTCTTTTTCAACAAAGTATTTTATTTTATATTCATGTCTGACTGTATTGGGCTCCTCTTTTCTAGTACCTATAAGCTTAATGAGTGGCATTATTAAGTATAAATCCTTATTTCATGTTGTGCTTTTAATTTAGAGCATGAATAGCAGATTATTGGGATGGCACAGAAGAGCACCATGATTGGGTTTATTCCCATGTGCCAGCTGGACTTGGCAGGAGCCCACATTCCTTTCCAGTTACAACTGTTAGACTCCTTCCCATCTCTGATAGTTTTTTCAATCCTGCTGTACCAACTCAACATGTTTGACTTTCTCTGACAGAATTGGAGAAAGGTTATATGTACAGCAGACAGGAATGCGAAATACATCAACTAGAAAGAGCAAGTTGAGCACAGAAGCTATAGATAGTTGTACTGAAGTACAGTACAGTGGGTCCTCCGTATCTGCGGAGGATCCGTTCCGGATCCCCCCGTGGATGCCAAAATCCACGGATGCTTAAATTCCATTGACTTCAGTGGCGAAGACAGTAGCACTTTGGAGGAGCTGCCTCTCCCCCCTGCTGCCTCTTTCTCCTCCCTTCTCCTCCTCCTCCCGCACCTTCTTCCTCCTCCTCTTCTTCCGCCTTGCGCCATGTCTCGCATTCCTCTTTTTCCTCATCCTGCTTTGTGCTCCACCTTGCCTTCCTCTTCCTCCTCTTCTTCCTGCCACACAGCACCTTCCTCCTCCGCCTCCTCCTCTTCCTCCCATCTAGCATCGTGCTGCCCCTTCTTCATCCTCCTCCTCTTCTTCCTCCTCTGCTCCCCCATGGGCTTGCTGTCTGCAGATGCTCAAATCCGCAGATGGCAAGTCTGAGGATAATGAGAACCCACTGTACTACCAAGAAAATGTATTAAAAAATCAAAACACACAGAAGGGTCAGCAGTGCAGATAGGTCAGGATGTCTGACAAAATTAGATGATGGACATTACTGACCATGCTGAAAGCTATGAATCTTTTACGGAAAAGTATGAAAAAGAATTGGATTCTAAGTTATTTCAATGTGAGGCATTCATGAAGTTAAAAAGAGTTCTGTAAATGTTAGCTATAGATGATCTTGAAGTAACATTATAGTCTAACACTAGGAATGATAATGAGAAACGGGTAGTTTGTATAATTAGGAAGCAGGTACTCAAGGGGTAGAGATGCCATTGTCTGAATTATTTAAGAAATTGATACAAACTAAGTGGAACACTCTCTTAAATACTAGACAATTACTGGGCTGTTCTAATAGGTGGTATTCCTTTGGGAAAAGAGACAGTATTCTTAAAGAGTCTCTTAGTGGATGGGCCAGTAGTACACCCTGGTTTCCAGGATGATAGTCCAAAGAGAAGGGAACACTGTTGAAAGAGGTTACGAGAGGAGAGTAGAATACTGCATTGAGGAAAGCTCATAAGGCTTCAGCATTAGCCATAAGAGCTTCTGTGGCTATATCTATGTTTGCTAGAGCTGCTGTCTTGTGCATGCGGAGGAGAGTGAGAAGGATAGATCACAAGGATAGATTGAGGAGAGTGAGAAGGATAGATCACAACTGTTACACAAGGTATTAGGTAGAGTCTGAAGCTGGAGTATGTAACCAATGCAGGCCATGATTTGGTGGCTTTCACAGCACAAAGTATAAATACAGGTACAGTGTCAAGAAGATACAACTAAAGTCTGAATTGGGTGAATATTTGCTATGGTTTAGCCTGAGATTTTCCTCTGCAAGTATCTCAGTTCCTGAAAATTAGTGACTCAAGGAGAATCTGTAACTTGAATGAAAAAAGGACATAAGCATTAAATTTGATGGCCAATGAGACAATGAAGCTGGAGGAAAATATTTCACCCAGTCTAAGGGAGAGACGTTTGATGTCACCATCAATGCAAGCGAAATTTTGGAGGCTGTGGGTTAGCAGAACCTAGAAGAGGGGGTTGAATTAGAACTTGTCAATCAAATGTTTTGCCTCTAAACTTTTCATTTTTCATTATAATACTATTTCCATATATAAAACATGTATTGTTTGTTATTGCAGAAGAATTATCTGTCAGCATTTCTGTTTCAAATTCCCAGATCCAAGAAAATGTGGTGAGTTGCAAAGTATAAGTACTGTTGTAACTGGTTTGTTGTCACTTATTTCCTGATAATTATTTTATGTTAAAAATTAAACATTCATGAAATCCTGAACAATTATTTATTTGCTTTAGGTGAACTATCCGGTGTAGTGTAGTATAGTGCGTACTTGGTATAGAAATGAAGTCAGGTCCACTTGTGTTTTTAACAATGAGGGATACATAATGAGAAACATCATAAATTATGTTGCCAAACTGGGTTTTACTTTTCCTCACCAATACAGGAATTAAATTTAATGTAGTACATTTTAATAGCACATTTTGAACTTATAATGTGTAACCTTATACACTGTTGAAATTTTCAATATAAATTACAGTCTTTTATATACTCTTCCTGAGACTGTGTTCTTTACAGTGTGGATTTTGCTGGAGAGTAAATATCTTTGTTCCCAATTATAAAGTGTCCAACTATGTGTTGAGCTAAAACTAAATTTTGCCTTTACTTGCTTTCTTCCAACAATAGCTAACCTCTCCCTCTCACATCCTAATATTACAGTTACATGCATATTTATTTGAGTGTAAGTTTCATTGAATTCATTGGGATCTTGGACTACTTTTGAATAAGATTTGATTTGTAGTCTTTAGAAGTTTTGGACACACTGCAGATATAGGTAAATGTTGGGGATTCAAGTTTCCCAAGGCTTCATCCTTTGTTAGGGAAACAAAAATATCAAAATATCAAAAATATCAAAGCCAAGCCTTTAAGGGTCTAGCTTTTAAATCAGCAGAGCAGCAGAAATGTGTCTTTATCAACCAATGATCCCTAAGAAGGCTGACTCAAAGACAACACAAATAGCAGGTAGTTTAAAAACAAAACTTTATCAATGGCTTGAATCTACATATACATAGAGGCTACATACTAATCTGTCTAATGAATAGTTCAGGTAAAAGAAGAAATCTTTATGTCACCATCGTTTGGAAGAAAGTTGATAGAGTAGGGAGATGGGAGACAGGAATGTTGTAGAAGAATCTTTTTGTGTGTTTGTGTGTGAGAAAACTGAGAAGTAAGCTGAATCACATGATTTGTTTACCAAGTTACAAAGGTATTTATTGACCCTGTGATTCAGCAGGACCAAATGGCATGTTTTAAAGAGGGAACACAGTGGAGTTTGCATGCAGAGAAAATCCTATCTATCAGAGGAGAGGGAGAGAGAATGCCATGATTTTCCAACAGTAATGGGTAGGATAATTACAATGAATTATTTTCACATTAGATTGATATTATTCAGCATGGTTGCTAATAACTTATACTCTGTAGTCATGTTCCTCAGTTTATTACATGTTTGGGTAGACAGTCAGTTCTCCACATTTGTGGGTTTGACTTTTAATAGGATTGACAAACTTTGTGAGACTTCAAACCTGTAGTCCTATTAAAAATGGTGTAGGGCTGGTGCAGAAGCAGCAGCAAGTCCCGCCAGTTACGAAGGAACCCTGCCATCTGAAAGTCATCAGTGGTGAGAAGGAGCTAGAGTTATTTGTGGTTTTTCACTTTCACAAAGGTCCTATGCCAAACCTCAGTGAATGTGGAGGGCTGACTGTAGATATATATATGAAGGTGGATGGGCAGGGAAAGTGGGCATTTAGGAGGAAAAGATGGCTTGGTTTCATGCACTTCATCTTCTTAAATTCCAGGTACTGTTTTCTGGCCTTTGTGAAACAAAGGCAGTCTTCAGGTCACCTGTGATAGCAGTTAGGCCTAATCGTGGTTGAATGAATGTCATTTACTGTTAGAGACACTTCTGAAGCAGTGATGCCAAGTTGTGTGTGCCTTGTCTTTGCTCACACTGTGGCACATTACAATTGTATGCATTGTGCAGGTGGTTGTCGGCAATACACAGTTGACTCAAACTCCCTTTTGACTGTAAACATAGTGGTAAATCTGTATAATGAGATATGTACCAGATTGGACATTCTGAAAACAAACAAACAAACAAATAACTATGGTTCTTAAGAGCTTTTTGTGGTTTGCTACTTACAGATTGGCTTTAGCATGCAAGATTCCATGCTGATTGCAAACTCTGTGTTTCATTCCATCAGTACATAGCTGGAGACTATTTTCTGGGGTACATAATAGTGTTAGTGATTGTTAGGCCTTTTAATCAGGAAGGGACTTGGATATCTCACATTAAACTTGCTTAACATGTTGCTATATGTAACTAGCAATGAGTTTTAACAAGTTGAAACAGACAAAAGTCCTAAAACCACCCATCATTACTTTTTTATTTCCTCTTTATTATATATGAAGTACAGTTCTTGATAGTCTAGTTTCTGCCTCTGTGGTATTAATTTAAATATTTAAAAAATTAATTTAACCTGATGTTTACTTTTTCTCGCCACCTCCCTTTTTTCTCTAGGATATAAGTTCAATATATCAGATCTTTGCTGACGAGGTGCTTGGTTCTGGGCAATTTGGAATTGTGTATGGAGGTAAGTTTGTATAAACATCATTGGAGACTTGTGAAGCTGTACTTGGCTTCTTTGCAGTATACTTTTTCTGAAATGTTAAGCTATAAAACAAACATGGCAGATTTATTATAAAAAGATTATATGGTAGAAATCATGAAAAAATTGGAACAATAATGAAATATGAGAACAGTGAAGGTTAGCTCAGTGGTAGAGCACATACTTTGCATGCCAAAGATCCCAAGCTTGATCCCTGGCACCTGGGGTTGGAAAGACTTTTGGAAATCCTGGAGAGTTGCTGCCGTGTATACACTATTAAGCTGAATCAACCATTGGCCTGATCTAGTATAAGGTAACTTTTGAGATTAAAAAAATAAATAAATCTTTCCTCTGCTCTACGTTTTGCAGCTTCATGTCATACTCATCTTGGTAGCCATAAAAGTTAAATAAATTTTTGCTGGTTTAACAGAAGGATTCCTTGGCAGTTCAGGTTGGACAATTTTGCTTCATTCTGTTCTCCCAGATTAGGAGAAAGCAGCCACTGTCTGTTTTATGCAGTCTTTATCCAAGTCTAAACAAACTTCCTTCTTATTTAATTGGCTCTCCTTCTTTTTATGAACATTCAGAAATGTTACTGTTAGGTTGCTTTATACTTTAATGAAAATATACCTTATTTTTTACCTTGTACTTATATTTAAATCTTTAAGGCAAGTACTCTTTCTGCTTGCAACTATCTTCCAGAGCAGTTACTGTTCCCTGACTTGTTACAGAGCCACCAGTACTGAATAAAGAATTCCAGGTGAGGTCTAGCTAGGCCTCTAAAATAGCAGTAGTGCAGTGTTCTTGTAGTATTTCTTTAGCATTCTCTGTGCCTCTTTATGTGTATATTTTGCATACCTGAAATAGATTGGCTAGCTGTTCATTTGAACAGGTGTTTATTTTTAAATTCCTGTTTCTCTTAATGAATGTGAATTATTAAGGTTTAGAATCAAGGGTTTTGCACGTTTTATCCCATAATTTATTTCAATTGAGGATGACTGTTTTAGCAGCTAGAGGAATATTGTTTTAACTTTTTAAAAATGAACTATTAGGTAACTCTGGTTAGACTGCGTTCTCTCAATATGAGTTTCTCCTCTGTAGTAGATGAGTAACAGTGATTTTGTTTTACAGTTGACTGTTTCTAAGAATGGGATTAGAAACAAGCTACTTAGTATGGTGAAACGTTTATTAAAATTTGAAATGTTCTGTTTAGTGGGGTTGGTAATTAGGGTCTCTCACCAGTCGGAGACAACATTGAGGACTGGCCTATGTGCACAGGCTAATTCCTGATGTTATCGCCTAACATTTATCAGAGATGACAGGGATTACCTTTCCTGGGAGAGGGGGCTTTCAGAATCTCCTGGAAATTCTGGCTGAGAGTGCTTGGCTCATTTCTTTCGTACTCACACAAGGAAGGGGTTGGTGGAACCAAGCCTATATTTCCCTACTGAAAGTTGAGAGAGGTTTTATACACATATTGGTAAAGTTGTGTACCAAAAAAAAGGTAGAACCTTACTGTTGTTCACATTTCAGCTGAGACTAGGATTAGGTTTGTATTACACCAGTCCACCTCTATATACAGTGGTCCTTCTGGATTTGTGATCTTGGCACTCGCAATTTTGGTCATTTGTGTGGCCAAGGCTGTGGCTCTCTCCCTCCCCCCTCCCTTACTGGCATCTTCCTTCCCGGCGCTGGGGGCTTTAATCAGAGCCTGGGCCACTGGGGCTTGTAATCAGGCCCAGCAGCCATCAGGACTCTCTTTCTCAACAGTGTGAGGACATCCTGCCCCTGCTGCCACAGGCAATTGATGTTCCACGTAGCCATTGGCTGTGGCGGAGGGGATGGGGCGTGCACACACCACCCCCTGAGCACTGCTGAGAAACAGATTCCTGATAGCTGCCGGGGCTGATAACAAGCTCCGTCAGCCTGGGCTCTGATTAAAGTCCCCAGTGCTGGGAGGAAGATACCGGTAAGGGAGGGAAGGAATTTCACAAATAATTGAGTCCTATTGTCCCCAGTGACGCCATTGGGGACAATGGGACTTGAATATTTGTGAAATTTCAGATTTGTGCCCTTCTCCCCTCCCGGAACATGTTTGTATAGGAACCTGGCCTTAGTACCACCCTTTTGGATTTCTGTTAACAACAGTACATGACACTGCCTTTGAATAGTATTCAGAATCTATCTTCAGCTAGTCCAGAATGCTTCAGCCAGACTGTTGGGGACCAGTAACAGTAAGCATGTGGCTGTCTTGTTCCACTACTTTTCTGGCTACAGGTCTGGGTGTTGATTATGATCTATTCAAAGTGCTGATTATGATCCTTATATGTCTGGTGTTTAGACTATATGAGAACCATGTTCTTTGAGTGCTAGGATGCCAGTACCACTGGAGACACACTTGGTGGGCACATGAAAGAGAAATTTCTCAGTGGTTGCTTCTAGGCTGTGGATCCTCCAAGGTAGACCTCTTTCTAATGGCAGGCAAAAATCGTTTCCTTTGAACATACTTCAGAATGGGATTTCTGTTAGAGTTTAGTTGATTGGATGAACTAATTTTTATTTTTGGTTATGTTCCTAATTGTGTGTGTTTTTAAAAAATCATTTATGTTTTAACTTTATCAGAATTTCATTATTGTCAGCTGCCTTGAGTGCCATTTGGGAGGGGGGAAGAAAGTTGGATAACAAATTAATACATTAATAAAATGCTTCTAGACCAACAGATGTAGACTCTGTTTGTGCAGCCCTTACACAATGATTTGTGGGTTATAAATTGTTCATTCATTCATTCATTCATTCATCCATTCAAATACTTATGTGTATATTTTATCTTCTGAGATTTCAGGCTGTGGTGCAGACAATAAAACAATGTTAACAATGTTAATAATTATTTAAACAGTTAAAAGAATTGAACAAGATAGAACAATAAATGGAAATCCACAAATCAGTAAGTGAAGGTCAAGTCATGGTAACTGGGCTCAAATTCTGGGTGAAGACCAGAGATTTCTTGGCACTGAAATGAGGTCAGCATTGGCATCAATGAAACCTGCAAGGTCATATAGCTAATGGCTACGTATGTTGGACTGCATTCATCCAATTAGGAATCAGTTGCTAGTTCTAGTTAGAGCAGATCTGTTGAATAAATGGGATTTACTTTTCAACAGTTGAGTCAATAGGTCTACTCTAGCTAGGACTAACAATTGTATTTAGACCTGTGTTTCTAATCCCCCATGTAAATGTGAATTCTGTCGTGTGAATATCAAATAGAAATAGGAGCAAAACTAGCACTAGTTCCATTAGCTACATGTAAACAAATTTTGTGCCTATAGAGGGCTAATATTCCCCCTCCTTTGCCATTTCACTGTTATGCTGAATTGTCTATTATTACTAAACCTTCCTCTTTGTGGAAGATTAGCTCCCAGTTCTCTCATTTTTGTGTAGATTGGAAATTTTAGTTTTTTTTCCCCTTTGTGTTTGTGTAGGAAAACATAGGAAGACTGGAAGGGATGTGGCCATTAAAGTCATTGATAAAATGCGATTCCCTACAAAGCAGGAGAGCCAACTGCGCAATGAAGTGGCCATTTTGCAGGTACAACGATAGACAATATACAAATTATATTTTGTATTTGTCATTGTGTCAAATGGATCCATTTATTATTCCAATAGCATTAACTGGTTAGGCGATCAGATGCTCAAATTCTACATGGTGATTATTTTTTATTCTTGTTTGAAATAAAAGGCTAGATTAACAGATATCTAGGAACACAACAGTGAGCCTGAGCATTGTTGATATGGCAAGGTGCAATCTTTAAGTACTGTTTCATTTAATACTTTTGTTATACTACCTTTTGAGTTGCACTGGAATATTATAAAAAAGATTATTTAAATATATTGTGTGTCTATAAATATTGCTAGGGTTTGCTTGAGTGCTTTCAAAATAATGAAGCAAAACCAGAATCCAGACAAAGCAGGCCCTATCTGTAATGGATATTTTCTGACTTGTGCAACATAGTAGTTTGTTGTTCATGTCAATATTACAAATTTTCCTAGAATTTGCACCACCCTGGGATTGTAAACCTGGAATGTATGTTTGAAACTCCAGAAAGGGTTTTCGTTGTGATGGAAAAACTTCATGGTGATATGTTAGAGATGATTCTCTCCAGTGAGAAAAGCCGGCTTCCAGAAAGAATCACCAAGTTCATGGTCACCCAGGTGGGTTCTTTGTTCCTGATTCCTTGTAGATCCCTGTTCTCTTCAACTATACATTTGTCTGAAAGAAGAATTTCCCCACATTATTGAAAAGAGAAATCTTTCACAAAGTAAACCATAATAAAATGGTTTATTTCAAAAGGTATTTGGAGGTGAAGCTGAATGTAATTAAATGCTAGCCTGTTGTAAGTTGTAAAAAGGTGTGTGAAGTGTAATGCAGTTGTTCAGAACTACTGCATTTCAGAACTGATGGTGTTCTGAACTTCATGCCGCAATTTAGAACAAGTTTTCTTCTTAGTGGAGCTAATCTTTCATATGAAGACAAATATTATTCATGAAGTGGCCATTGGTAGGCATATGAGTCTGGATCACTACATAATTCATTTTGTGAATACTGGCTTAAAATGGTAAAAGGCCAAGTTTTCTTGCTATTACAGCTATAGTCTTGTTCAGGCATTATGGATAGCTCTGTTCCTCCTGGCACATTATAATTGCTTTACCATATGCACAGTGGTTTTCTGAAGATAAGAGCCACCTCTGTGTAGAGATTCTCCATGCATTCTTCTGGATTGCATGTGATGGATTTTCATGAAAAATCTGTACTCTGGATCGCATGAAGAGCCATCACATACAGTGGAGACTCTCCTCTTCAAAAAAATCAATTTCCTCATGGGGAGAGGAATCGGAGTATGTAAGGAGCTGGATGGGAATACTGTGCTCCATCTACTTCTATGGTCTATAATGCTTAAACAGGGCTTATGAAGGAATTCCTTCCACAGATGATTGGTTAAATAATGATACAGTCTCTGTTAGGTTGGGTTCATACTTTTCCACTTTCTTAGCTCAGTAATTAAAGACGGGAAAGGCAAAAATTTTAACTGAAGATCCTTCACTTGGTTTTAGGCAAATTTTGGACTGTAATATGACTTCATGCTTTTCTGTCTGCCTGACTTTTTGATTTAGAAAATTTTCTTTTTTTTAGATACTTGTTGCTCTGAGGAATTTACATTTCAAGAATATAGTACACTGTGATTTAAAACCTGAAAATGTACTATTAGCATCAGCAGAGCCATTTCCTCAGGTGGGTATGGAGGGAAAGAACTTTTTCTTGAGGGCTTTATGTTTTGCAACAGGAAATTTGCAGCATTTGTAGGCCCCTAAATGACTTTTGGAACAGCCACACAAAGAGACAGTTGGAAGCATCCAGTTCAGTTTATATAAAATAACAACAACAACAACAACAACAACAACATGGTTTATTTGTATTTCCTGCCTCTCCCTGTGGGTCAAGGGGAGATTACAGCATAGATAAAATTACAAAGCACAATAAAATATAGCATAAATAACACAATAAAATGCATTAATCCCTAACTCTCCCAGCATAAAATTAAAATTCAACAATAAATAATCACATCCGTGGCTTAATCTAAAATGAGCAAATTGGAGAAGACCAATTAAAGGCGGTGGGGCTAAAGTTCTTCTTCAGGTGTCAGTCTGGGAGGCCTGCCGAAGGAGATCCATCTTGATGGCCTTAAAGGCATCTAAGGTGGTGATCTCTTCCAGCAGGTCATTCTACAATTTCAGAGCAGCATAATAGAAAGACCTCTGGGAAGTTGCAGCTAGTCTAGTCTTCGGCAGGTGGACTAGATTCTTCCCAGAGGATCTGAGAATGCAGGGTGGACTATATAGGGAGAGGCGCTCCTGCAAGTAACCTGGACTCAAGCCATGTAGGGTTTTAAAGGTGATAACCAACAATTTGTATTGCTCTCGTAAGCTGATTGGCAGCCAGTGGAGGCTTTTTAAGACCAGTTTTATATGGTTGAATCTGGATTTTCCAGCAGCCAATCTGGCTGCCATGTTTTGAACTAATTGAAGCTTCTGAATTTGCCATAAGGATAGCCTCATGTAGAATGTATTGCAGAAATCGAGACAAGAGGTTACCCAGCCCATGTACCACAATTTCTAGGTCCCCTGGTTTAGGTAGTGTCACAGCTGGTGTATCAACTGTTGATAACAAGCGCTCCTGACTGTCGCATCTATCTGAGATGACAGTTGTAGGGATGAGTCTAGGAGCACCCCCAAGCTTCAAACTCTTTAGGGGAAGTATGACCCCATCCAGGACTGGCTGACAAATCTCTGACACTAGCTTTGGGGTTCCTATAGCGAGTACTTCCATTTTTTCAGGATTCAATTTGAGTCGGTTTTTCCTCATCCAGTCCATTACCAACTCAAGACAGTCATTCAGAGGAGGGACGCCATCCTTAGTCACTGCAGCAGCCTGAGACATGGAGAACCATATTTGGGTGTCATCTGTATACTGATAACACCCCACCCCATGTCTCTGGATGATTTCACGCAGTGGCTTCATGTAAATGTTAAATAGCATGGGAGACAGGATGGCACCCTGAAGGATGCTAGATTTTAACTCTCTTTTAGAAGAGCAAATGTCTCCCAGCATTACTATCTGGAATCTTCCTGAGAGATAGGAACAGAACCACTGTTGCCCCCAATTCCCAGTTCCCTCAAGCATTCCAGAAGGATACCATCATTGATGGTATCGAAGGCTGCTGAGAGGTCCAAGAGCACCAAAAGGGCCACACTTCCCCTGTCAATGGCCAGACGGAGAACATCAACTAAGGCAACCATGGCATTCTTAACTCCATATCCTGTCCTGAAGCAGGTTTGAAATGGATCTAGATCTATATTCACTGTACAGTAGTTTTTTCTGTCATCCAAACCCTACATTTTGGTCAAAAATGTGAAAACAAACCACCTTCATAAATTAGTGTGAAGATGACTTGTTTCCACGAATGATAATTAAGACCAACCACTTTGTCTGTTCAGATTATTGAACAAGCTACAGGGGAACCTGGAGGAGGCTAGGATTGTTTTTGTAATGTAAACTGCATAGTGTTCAAACCAACTAGTTTTAATATTTTATATTAATGAGGAATGCAAATTGCACCATTCATTTTTTCTAGTCAGTAGTATTTCTTGTAAAAATCATATCTTGGTACAGCTCCCTACAGTCTGCCTGAAGATTTACAGAATGCCTTTCCTTATACATTTGTTTTTCTCTGTGCTGTCTATAATAATTTATTCTGAGTCTGCTTGTTTTCCAGGTGAAGCTCTGTGATTTTGGTTTTGCACGCATTATCGGTGAAAAGTCTTTTAGGAGATCTGTAGTTGGAACTCCAGCTTACTTGGCCCCAGAGGTACTTAGGAGTAAGGGCTACAATAGATCTTTGGATATGTGGTCAGTAGGAGTCATCATCTATGTGAGCCTGAGTGGTACATTTCCATTTAATGAGGATGAAGACATAAATGACCAGATCCAAAATGCAGCGTTTATGTATCCACCAAATCCTTGGAAGGAAGTATCTAGTGAAGGTAACCATTATCAGTATACTTGGGATATAATGTCACTGTTCCTAATATATTCTGTATAGTATATATTAATAGAATCATAGAATCATAGAGTTGGAAGTGACCACAAGGGCCATCCAGTCCAACCCCCTGCCATGCAGGAACTCTCAATCAAAGCATACCTGACAGATGGCCATCCAGCCTCTGCTTAAAGACCTCCAAGGTAGGAGACTCCACTACACTCCGAGGGAGTGTGTTCCACTGTTGAACAGCCCTTGCTGACAGGAATGTTGAGGTGGAATCTCTATTCCTGTAGCTTGCATCCATTGTTCTGGGTCCTCTTCTCTGGAGCAGCAGAAAACAAGCTTGCTTCCTCCTCAATGTGACATCCCTTCAGATATTTAAACAGGGCTATCATATCACCTCTTAACCTTCTCTTCTCCAGGGTAAACATACCCAGCTCCCTAAGTTGTTCCTCATAGGGCATGGTTTCCAGACCCTCCTCCTTTGGACACACTCCAGTTTCTCCACATCCTTTTTGAATTGTGGTGCCCAGAACTGGACACAGTATTCCAAGGGGCCTGACCAAAGCAGAATAGAGTGGCACTATTACTTCCCTTGATCTAGACACTATACATCTATAATGATGCAGCCTAAAATTGGCATTAGCCTTTTTGGCTGCCGCATCTCACTGTTGACTCATGTTCAACTTATGGTCTACTTGGACTCCTAGATCCCTTTCACATGTAGTCTCGTTCAGCCAAGTGTCCCCCATCCTATATCTGTGCATTTCATTCTCTTTCTTAGAAAATAAGGCATGTCATCTAAGTTGTATAAAACAATGCAATTATAAGGAAGAGGCATAGTGGTATGATTCAGGAGTTACTGATAATTATCTTAGCGTAATTGAATGGAAAAGAAAGAAAGGCTTTTACTTTTAGTTGGAAGTCTTGCACTTCATATATAGGGTTTGCAAGCTAGTTGAGAACAGGTGCAGCTTCTTGAAAACAAGCAGTATATTCAAGGTTTTCCTATTGCCAGCTTTAGAACGAGAAGCAAATCCTTAGATCTGGGTAGACAAATGTAGGTGTTGGGCTGCATCTTCCATAATTCCTCTTCATTGGCCTGATTAGAGTTCCTGTCCAACTAATTAACCCTCTTATGCTTTAGGTACTGATGAAGCCCCAGTTGCCAGTATCAGACCTGGTTCCTCTGTAAAAACATGACACCAGTATTTTTGAACTGGTGTGGTACACTAAACTTAATTTACATGCATCATTTCTTAAAGAGTGGTTTCTTACTTGTGCCAGAATGAACAAAACAGTAGGTTACGAGGGGGTATCCAAAAGTTTTGATTATCACCTTTTTAAAAAATTAACAGAAATTTTGTTTTGATTTGTAGTAGTTAACTTATCTATATGTAGTCACTATCTAGATTTATACATTTTTCCCAGCATATCTTGACCCTTCGAATACCTGATATTTTAGAAGTCTGCAGATTACGCCTTATGAGGGGGTATCGTAAAGTAATAATTATCACCCAGAAGTTATTATGGCATATTGATGAAATTTTGTCAGTGTCATCATTGGTCCCTAAGTACACGTTGCTGAGAAAATCAACTCATTGAGTCCTTCATTTTTGTGAAGTCACTCTGCCAGAAGTGACTAAAGTGTAAAATCTTTGTCAGGTGCAATCTGCAGACTTCTACAATAATGGTATTTGGAGGGTCAAGAAACACTGGGGAAAATGTGTAAATCTGGATGATGACTACATAGAGATAAGTTAACATTTACAAATCAAAACAAACTTTCTGTCAATTTTTTAAAGGTGATAGTTAAAATTTTTGGATACCCCCTCATATGCCTGTAGGCTAGCCTTCCCCAGAAAAGTAACATTCCTTATGTTTCAGATATGTTTATGTAACGTGTAACTGCTGGTCTGTGTGAAATGACAATCTGGAAATTGTTATTTAGACCAACTGCATCCCTTTTACAGCACATGTAAACTTTCTGACATTGTAAACTAAATTGAACTAACAGAAAAGTGCTTTTAATGGAAGGCATAAATTTGTAATAAAAAAAAATCTAGTTAGTAAACAGCCTGCCTCTTTTATATTTTACTCAGAAGTAAGGTCTACTGAGTTCAGAATTACTTCCTGATTATGTGTGTTTAGAAACTCTTTATTTTTCTTCAGAATTAGCATTGTGGGATGGGGAAAGAACTAGAATGCTTGTTCTGATTATGTTTTTTTTTTCACTTACTTTCTCCCCCAGCTATTGATTTAATAAACAATTTGCTTCAAGTGAAGATGAGAAAACGTTACAGCGTTGACAAATCACTTAGTCACCCTTGGTTACAGGTACAACTAATGCATACTAGTTTACTGTGCTATACTCAGTCCAATTACATGAATCATTATCTGACTAAAGTAGCTGAGAGTCTTGCATAAATGAGACCTTTAAAGTTTTAAAGTACTGTTAAATACAACTTGAGTAAAACTATCAAGCATTACAGGATTCACTTTTCTTTCCTACTCCATTTTCTAGATATAACATGATACCTTTTTATTTTGGCTGAGTGATAAGTATGCATTGGATCACTAGAGATGTTATTATACCATATATACTTTCAGAGGGGGAATGAAGGGGCAGAGGGAGGTTGGGGTCCCGCATTAGAAGAAGGCAGGCAGCAGGACCCTGTAGAGCAGGAGATGGCCAGGGCCCCAGGAAGCCCATGGGATACAGCTGGGGAAGAGATGGTACAAGGGGGTGGAGTGCAGGGGAGGACTCAAAAGGAGGGGGACACAGAGACAAGGGGGGAATCCGGAAGAGAGGAGGAAGGGGAGGAGGAGTGTAGACAGAGAAGAGAGGCTTGGATGGAGGCTCTAACTCGCCTATACGCGCACACCGTGGATGTCGGGGAAGGTGACGAGCTGAGGGACCCATGGGAGGAGAGATTCCTAGCTGACCGAGTGCATCCTGCTACCTTTGCGTTGGAGGACAAACTGCTCCAAGCCAGGGCAGCGTTAGGACCCAGACGCCGCCTGTGTTGGGACATTAGAGGGAAGTGTTGGCCCGTCAGGTCCCCGTCCCAAGCCCAGGGAAGAGTGGGGGCACAAAGTGAAAGGGAGGACGAGAGTCTCTAATAGTACTGGACAAATCAGGCCGTGAAGTAACGAGCCACGGAAGAAACCATCTTGTTATTTGGCATTGTTCAATAAAGTTATCAAGCATCTCCTGGAACAAATTCTGCATCTTTCTAATTTGGTCTGTGCCAAAATTGGGAATACCTTGCCATTGTCACAGAGGAAAGTAGTGTTATTCTGTAGTAGACAGTGATAAAAAGTTGGGTAATTTGCATTTTTTTGCATTTTTATAAAATTATTGTACCTCTGAATGTGATGTGTGTTAGCCTTTGTCTCCATTTGGTACAACCTCCCCCCCAAAAATCACAAAAGAAAGGTGATTTTGGCTAAGGGTGCTTCCCTCTGAGCTTATCCCCAACATGGAATGTGAGAAAACAGGGTATGGCTAGGGTATTGCAGGCTTGATGGAAGTCTGTAATCTTCATATTTACTTTTTGATGTGGTCCAGATGGTCCTTGTATCCTCTAGGTGAAGGGAGGGTTTGGCTTGCTTTGCTTTTAAAGTAAGAAGTGTTTGGGAGAACATGCAACTGGAATTTGCTATTTAGTCTGTTGTGGTTTTGCCACATCTTCCTGGTTTATTCCTTTCCATTTTGGAAATAGGGCTGTGCTTTGGAAGCCTAAGGATTTTTTTTCCTTCTGCTTCATTTTGGCATGCAATCAATCTGTTACATTGGCTTATATCAAAAGTGGTGGCAGTGGCAGGTGCAGAGGATAAGGAACATGCTGGATTTTCAGAACACAGCATACTGTTTTTTGGAGACAAATTATTGCAGCATTAAAATCATTCCTTTATTCCTTTCAGTAGTTATCCAGAAATAACTCATTTAAAACTTTCCTCTTTTCCAGGATTATCAAACTTGGCTTGATCTTCGGGAGTTTGAAACTCGAATTGGAGAACGTTACATTACCCATGAAAGTGATGATGCTCGCTGGGAAGAACATGCATATGAACACAACCTTGTATACCCCAAGCATTTTATTATGGCCCCTAATCCAGATGACATGGAAGAAGACCCATAGAAATCAACATGGGAAAGGCACTTAAATCGATATTGATGTTTTCTGGAGCAAGTGTTGGTCTTGTTCTTCAGGTTCCGCTTAGGAAGCATGAATGATCTCCTGAATCAGTTTGAGGATGGATTAGATGATCCAGAAAGTCTGTCCATCTGTGACTGTTAATGTGATCCAGCACTGGGTTAAAAGCCATGAAGTGTTCATGTAACATTGCCTTATTGGTACATCACAGTGATGTTACTTACAGATGAAATGCACAGTGAATTGGTATTTGTGAATTTTCCAAGTTTTTTGTAGTTTATACAATAACAGAATAATTTTAATGGT
The DNA here is from genome assembly GCA_034509955.1 of Urosaurus nigricauda. Taxonomy (NCBI): domain Eukaryota; kingdom Metazoa; phylum Chordata; class Lepidosauria; order Squamata; family Phrynosomatidae; genus Urosaurus; species Urosaurus nigricauda. The sequence goes on from JAOEGL010000001.1 coordinate 322,231,957, forward strand.
TTTCTAGTTCATACCTATTAAGCCATAGAGTACTATTTTCTGGTATTTAGATACATCTGTTAGAAGCTGTAAAGAAACCTGAACTATATACAATAACCAAATAATTACAACATGCTTCATTTTTAATGTCCATACAAAATGCTGGTAGAATATTTATTTAGCAGATATGATGTGGAAAAGCAATAAAAGTGATGGGAGCAATAAAAGTCACAGGAATTCCAGCAGTTAAATCATGCTCTTTTAATTTAATTAAAGCAGCCTCATGAGGTAGGGCAGTAAACTTAGGTCATTTTTATTGAATACAGACAAGTTGTGTTTTAGCTTTTACGGTTTATTAGGATAGGAATAAACTCTAACACATGCCAGGTTGGGAGAATGTGGCAGACATTAGTGTGACTTTGGAGTGTATAAAAGATTTTGTGCTTTCATTTAACTGAGAGGCAGAGTGCAAAGATACAATCTTATGCTTTTTGCAGCGGGAACTACTGAGCCAGACACAATTCCAAGCTCTATCTGGTCCACAACTCATTTGTGTGCACATATCAGATTTTACCTGGCCAAATAGTGTACAGTGAATTGGTAATTCCATTCTAAGAAAGCATCTGTAGTGGAAAGTTTAATGTAGTTGATATATTCAATCTCTTGTGGGGAAGCTTTGCTTTTAGGACAGTAATATGTGTAACATAATGGAAGAAGCTTTACATTTTTGGAAGGACATGGCTAGAAATTAAAATGTACTTTATTTTGAATTAACTCAACACAATTACAGGATCTAGTATAATACCCCTTAGAAACCCTGATTTAAGTGGAAAAGACATTTAAGATTTTGGGCTGTTAGGTGGGAGAAGGTTTGAGTGACTTCTCTCTTTTGGCCTCCCTTTTAAACCTTGGAGCATAATTGCCAGCAATTTTTCACTGTACTAGGTGAAATAGTTCCTCTGTGATTTCTGTAGTGCACATTTTTACCCAACAACCTTGTGAGCAGTGATCAAATGTCCAAATTAAGCTTTGATACTCTGTGAGTAGGACTTTATGTTTCATGAATTGGGGATGGGGCACATAGACAGTATCTGTGAGTAAATAGTTGTTCACTGTGATTACCTCACTAAGTAGGGATGAAGAGCTTTTTTGTGCCTCAATGTATCAATTTGTGTCACCATTTTGAAGATGCTTTATAGCAGACAATGCTAAAAGCTGAACAAGGTCAGGTCGTTTCGCTGTGATTTCTTTTCCTAGAGAGGAGGCCCATCACTACATCTGTTAGAACAACAGCAGCAGCAGGAACTTCAAAGGAAGTGTGAATAAGGTATGCTAATATACATAAAGACCAGACTTCCCAATTCGAACTAGTTTGGTTATGGCATTGGTCATGCTGATTGATGGGAGTTGTGATCCAGCACATGTGGAGGATACTACAGAAGGCCTGTATAGTTTACTTTGGGCAATGATTATTAACAGCTGTAATGTTGTTGTGTATCTTCCAAGTAGTTTCCAACTTATGGTGACCCTATGATGGGGTTTTCTTGGCAAGTTTCTTTTGAGAAGGTTGGTCATTGTCACCCTCTGAGGCTGAGAGAGTATTACTCACCTAGGATCACCCAGTGGGTTTCCATGGCCAAGCAGAGATTTGAATCCTGGCCTCCAGAGTCATAGTCCAACATTCAGACCACTACACCATGCTGGCTCACTAACAGCTGTTACCAAGACAAACTTATTTCTCAAGTTCTCAAACAGTAAATTTTGTCAGCTTCTCTGTGTCTTCCTTTGTCCCTGAACATCTTTTTAGTTTGTTAATGTATGTTGTGGATACTAAGTCTGTCAAAATGATGTTCCATGCCAGAATTCTTTAATAAATATTACATGCCACAGCAGGAACAAAATATGTCAACTGAAAATGAAAAATGGAGCAAGTTTCAGAAAAAAAAAACCCTCATAAAATTTTCTAATTTAAAACAAACCTTAGCCTGTTTTAGTATTATTTTGCATTGTTTAAACTGGCACCAAATTTTAAAAGCCACTTTTGATTGCAGTGATAGTATTACTGTCATATCCCATAAGCAATTGGTTGGCCCCTGTGTAAACACAAGGCTAGACAACATAGGCCTTTGGTCTGACCCAGCAGGGTTCTTCTCATATTTTTTAATATCAAAATTTTAGATATAAGCTGTGATTTGCAAACCTTAGAAGGAACAGAGTAAAGTAAATTATGGGACCACTGAGGATTGCAACTGATCAAAGCTGCCAGAGTGGTTGAATATATGGAAAATAGTATTTTATTCATACATGTGTGTATTATCACTTGATGACTTGCAGCTGAAAGTATAACTGCTTCTATTAAAAAGTATTGAGGTGACTGAGTCTGCAATTCTTCATGTATTTGCTGTTGCATTCTGATATAATTCTACCCTGTGGATGGATTTTTTAAAAAAGCGTTACAGGCTAAATCTTCATATTACTTCTATATATTTCTACCCCATGATAATGTACAAAAGTACCATTTATGTGGGTTGGGTGAGCCACAAGATTGCTCCGTTTATGTTAGTATGATCTGAGTACTGAGTCATTTATGTGTAAATTGGGTTGGAAAGCTCCAGCAAATTGCTTAGTGGATTGCAGTAAACAATATTTTTTTCCCTTGAAACATGACGTGCCTGTCCTGTGTGGGCTACAAGAAGTGGCTGTTTGGGCAAAAATAATAGTTAAGCTGTGGCAAAATTTATCTGCTAGAAGTAAAAGTGTTCATAGGCATCTCATTTTTGACAGGTTCAAAAGTGTTTCCATTGTGTAGCTGTTAACTGCTTCTAAAACATTCAGAAGTAAATCTCATTAAGCTCAATAGGCCTTACTTTAGGGTAAGCACATGTTTAAGATTGGAACATTAAGATCAGTTTCAATATTGGATGGCCATATTTTAAAAAGCAGCAAACCAAATCAAAGTATATATTATATTTGTTGAATTATGTTTAAGCTTCAGGACAGCAGTGCTGTGGACCAGTAGAGTAGGAATGCAAACCTTGTTATGGATAAAGAAGAGAAAACTGGAATGTTTCTGCTCTGTAGTAACTGTTAACACATTTTACAAACCGTAAGTAAAAATGGATAGCTTGCACCCTAACTATCCTATGACTGCCTAAAATATTATTAATCCAAGCTTTAAGTCACTTAAAGGTTGGCATTAATCAGTTGTTCCAGATGAATTTGTACCCCATGTTGCATTATCATTAAGTTGCATTCATTGCAGAAATAGTGCTGTATTGATGCTAGAAGATACTAATGTAAAACTTGTAGCCTCAAAAAGACACTGTCAAGTACTTTTTTATATATTTTTATATGTCTCATTGTTTGTAAATATATCTTCTAAGCTTGAAAATAAATTTTATTTCCCTAACGTGTGTGTCCTTTTCTAGTGGTGTATCCTCTCCTAACTTTGATAACCATGTCAGAATAATTTGTAAACACAGCAGCGGAAATAAATACAAAGCAAGATGGTGCTAAGATGAAAACAGCACTTGACTATATCACAGTTATTACTACCAGTAACTTCCAGATAAATAACTGTTCTATTAGTTGACAACAATGTGAAACTATTTGCCTAATGTCTTTAGGTGTTATTACACTGTTTTGTTTTCTGGGCCACAGTACTGCTGTAACAGAAGCTACAATTGTCGAATGTTGCTTTTACACCATGTGTCCCTTTGTCTGGATCTCAAGGCCCATTTACAGTTGGAGGAAATGTCTGAACAGACTCCCCATCTCTTCTGCCTTATGCTTACCTTAGAGCTGTCCTGCACCCATTTTATCCACAGCAGTTGTCTCTACTGTTCTTGCTGTGGTCCACTGTTACTGCCTTGCTGCCACTGTCTTTTCCACAGCTCCCAGAGCGATGGCAGATCACTGGCAGGGACTGTCATTTTCCTTCGCCACATGGAAATTGTTAAAATTTTGTTTCATGCTTGTAGGGTGCCCAGTGTCTCACTGTGATCTCAGAGTGTGCCATCAGGAGAAAAACAAAACAATTTCCCCACCTGGAATGTTTCCCTCCTTCCATGTTGCTTCTGGTGGCATGCTTTGAGGTCATGAGGAACTAGGCGCCTCGCAAGCAAGAAAAATATCTAAAAGTTGTTCCAGGCAGCATATCCTGGCTCTGGGAGCTGACAGTGGCAGTGGGTGTCAGTGGGATGCATAAAGGAAATATCAGAGTTTTCCAGAAACTCCACATTAAGGCACTTTATTCTGATTTGCTGCTGATTGGGCCCTGCATCATGTGTCCTGATTGTGCCAGATTTGGGGGAATTTTGGTTTTTTCACCTCAGGTAGACAACCACTCAGTTTGCCATCTTCTAAAATTGAGGTGCAAAGTGTGGCCCTCCAGATATTGTTAGATTACAGCTTCTAGCAATGGGAAGGAATGTTGGGAGTAGCAGTGCAAAGACACTGGGAGGACTGTATTTTCTGGAGGATGAATCCAGTTGCACTGGCTATATCTGAGGCATAAGTCCGAAGTTCATTTTCATTTATGTGGAACGACTCCTTCATTCAGTTTTTTTCTATCTTGCCTTACAAGTTGAGACTAGAACACGGAACAATGGATGCAAACTGCAGGAAAAGAGATTCCACTTAGACATTACGAGGAACGTCCTGACAGTAAGGGCTGTTTGACAATGGAACACACTCCCTCGGAGTGTGGTGGAGTCTCCTTCCTTAGAGGTCTTTAAGTAGAGGCTGAATGGCCATCTGTCAGGGATGCTTTGATTTGGAGTTCCTGCATAGCAGAATGGGGTTTGACTGGAAGGCCCTTGTGGTCTCTTCCAATTCTATGATTCTAAGTGTGATGAGTTGCCCTTATCTTCTATGCTGTCCCATTTCCCTTTGAATTTGTAATATTTTTTACTAGATTCTATATATTAATCATTATTTAGATCTTAATCTATTAATAATAATTCCCTTGCTTTCTTCTTCCTGATAGTCTGAATACACTGTTTAGCCAAGGTAGATATGGACTTAAAATGATTTAAAATGGAAAGAGAAGTATCGGACTCTTAAGCCCTGAAAGAAAAACAATGTGATGAATAAAAAGATTCATGGTGCAGCAGATGGGAAGGCATAGATAACAAGATTTATAGAACAATGTATTTATTTATTTTTCCACAATGCTCATAAGCCAAAGTGAGAGCACGTTTGGGGTTATTCCTTGCGTTTAGTGGCTGTATCAAGGGCCTATTCTGCCTATGGTTCCACAGATGCCATCTGTACAGCAGAAGTCATGCCCACTTGTAATCAATAGGCCTGGTTATGTCTCATGTAATTGTCGATTATTTCTCATTCAGAGAATGAGAACCATGTATTTGGTGTCACCTGGTGCAGGGGCTTCTTCCTGGAAGGCATGAACCCTGCCCCTCCTTGTCGCAGCTCAGTTTTCCATCAGGGAGCCAGGCTGGCCACACACACCTCCCCGCCCCTTCTTTCCATAGCTAGGTTCTCCCCTGAGGAAAACAGCCATGGCAAGGAGGGGTGTGGGGGCATGGGCATACTTGGCCTGGTTCCAAGGAAAACTGATCTGCGGCAAGGAAGGGTAGGGCCCAACCAGGTGTAACCCCCTCTAGTGTGTCACCTGGTATGGCCTGCACCCCCCACCCCCAATGACACTACTACTTGCTGTGAAAAGTTATTCTTGGATACAAGTATGAGCAAGCCACCTGCACCCAGGCCAGTTGACTTAGTTTATTTCTATTCAGCTGCTTGAGCTGCTGTTTGGAAGATGCCTCTATTTTCTGTTAATATTCTATGGGTGCTGTGAGCAAGATTAGTTCTGTTTTAAAAACAAACACAATTTAGTTTCTATTGCACCAAATCAGCAGAGGCCTAAAATTTAAAAATGAAAATACGTTTTCCCTCAATTTGCACCAATTGTATACTGTATATAATCATCTATAAGTTGAGAAATTTATGCCCAAAAATTGACCCCCAAATCCTTGTCAACAGATGCTTCTCATCTAAGAAAACAGTGTTATCAGAATATGGTTTGTTGTTATGTGCTTTCTTGTTTCCAATTTATGGTAACCTGGCCAAAGGTGAACCTATTACAGGGTTTTCTTGCCAAGTTTTGTTCAGAGGGAGGTTGCCTTTGCTTTCCTCTGAGACTGAGAGTGTGACTTGCTTAATTCATCCAGTGGATTTCCATGGTCAAACCTTGCTCTCCAGGGTCATAGTCTAATGCTCAAACTACTACACCACCCCGGCTCTCTCAGAAGATAATTCAGTCACTCAGTATAATAAATGTAAGTCCTCAACTGACTATAAAAAGTGAGATCTTTAATAAGTATGTTTACAGTTCAATAATATGTGAATCTAGAACAAGAAATCAAGATACAGTTCACCAACCAAAATGTGTTTTTTTAACCTCCCCACAGGGGTTATGGTCAATTGTTAGTTCTATGAGAACCAAAATTTTCTATTCTACGTGTTGCATGGTACATTGTGACTGAATTCTTAGGTTTTTCACAAAACCTAAAACATTATTTCATAGGAAACTGGTAACATAATACCTGTAACTTGTTTCCCTAGTGGATCATTATGGGAAGCCTACATCCTTATCACAGAAAATAATTCAAATGGGCAGTGGGTGAGATCACTTCCATACAAGTTCACCAAAACCAGCAACAGATGCTGAAGCTGATGGTTTCTTTACTTGGTCTGAAGAACTAAGTCTGTTGTGAGGTAACATGGCAAAAAAGTTGAAACGCCCCCCCATTTTATCTAGGTCCATCAGCATTTCATAACTTCGGAGTAGTTGGTTGCGATTAATTGCATCATTAGAATTCTGCAACAGAACCTAAATGGAAAAAGGGATAACTGTTAATTTCCAGTATTTTTCATCCCAGAAGTCACCAGCACCCTTTTATCCATCCCAATTTGTACTTTTTGTAAAGTTTTAATATTTTATTTGTATTTCATTCTGTATGCTAAATAACTGTGCAACAGTTAAAATTAATAGGAGTTATGCTTCCTATCCAATGTTCCCCATTCTGAACTATGCAAAAGAGAGGAGAAAAGCTCCATTAGCCCTGTCCCACCCCATCATTACTCTCTATTTGTGAAGAGTGTCCATCTGAACTAAAAATCTTTTATTCAGTGAGGTGCTCCATGCAATTAAGAATACTAGAAAAAAACACAGCTTCATATGATGCAGAGAGCTTCCAGGGTATTGCTTTCCATGTGAGAGTAATAAAGAGGTCAGGGCTAAAGTATTCCTTGCTCTTCATATCTTTACATCTACTCCAGAAAGCTTGAATAGGGCTTTTCAAACATACTAAACGCAAGGGCAGTCCCTACCTGCATTCTGATATCAATGCCCATGTTTCTCAAAAAATCCTGTTGTTTTATAGGACCCAAGGTGGCCACTCTTTCTTGTGCCATTCTTCTCAGGTAACTGAAATCTACATCAGCAGTGAGATCTGCCATTCCTGGGGATATCAATACATCATGAAATTTATGGCCACGGAATCCCTGGAAAAGAGAGGGGGAAATTATTTCATCTGGTCATTTCAGACTTCCAGGCTGCAGATAGGAGTACAGCAAAATGAGAGGCTACTTCTGTTAGTACATAATAGAAGTTTCCTTTTCTAAGTAAGTGGCCTGCTTGTATAGTCAGCCCTCCACATTTGTGGCCTTGACTTTTGTGACTTTGATTATTCACGGATTTGGGTAATATGTGCCCTCTAGGAATCTCTAGGTCCTTCAGTGCAACTGTTGGAAGTTGACCATAAAGACACAATGGAGGACCTAGAGATTCTTATAGAAAACACTTCTCTAGGCATTTGCAGGTTCTCCAGCATGGTTCTACATTCAACATCTGGTGGATATTTGTTAGGCATTGAGGCTCAACTATGAAATGTACAGATGTGCACAAAAGGAAACCAGGAAGCATGGGCATAATTGTCTGCAGCTGAAGGCTGGAACAGCAGACAGTGTTCAAGGTCAGATATGTGCTTGATTGCACGTAAGCCTGGGTAACATCAAAAGTCTTCCTGACTGAGGGGACAACATTGTTGGTGGCACAAGGAAAAAGAGTCACCAGAAGAGGATGGGTTTGTGACCGCATGGCACAAATCTATAAATAGCCTGCACACTGCAGTGTGGGTTGTTGGGTAGTCGGAGTGGATAGATGGTTGGAGAGTTTTTGTTGGACGAGCGTGTATATATTTGTAAATACAGCAACTTTAAGAATAAATACCTCTGAGGAGAGAAATTTGGCTCCAGTCTGTTTCATCAGCAGCGGGCAGGAGGAATTCCTGATAAAGCCAAACAGCTCCAAGGTCGCCGGTACTTCCGAAGGCATCGGAGATTGCTTTACCTGTGCATCTGCTTGTTTACATCAACAAGGGTTACGGGCCCAGATCCTTATCTGATAAGGCATCTCCGTTTGTGCTGAAGAGTTCAACTGGCTGTGTGAGAGAGGTATTTTGTTGCTGTGATGTGCTGTCAGTGCCGGAAGGCTGGATGGTAAGATTTTTGGACTGTTGTCTGTGTCTTATCACAATTGACAGTAGAAGCTGGGAAAACTGCCAGGACTCTATCTTTACACTGCTTAATGATGGAGGCAGCTAAATTTCCCAAACTAGACGAAACTAATTATGCAGCTTGGAGTTCCTATTGTGAGGCTTTGCTGGTCAGAGAAGGACTGTGGGATGTTGTTGAGAGAGGACCCACAGCAGATACTCTTGACCAAGATAAGAGAGCAAGAGCTACAATTTTGCTTACAATCACGCCGTCGCAGATCAACCATGTCCGGGAGAAAAGAACCTCAAAGGCAGTTTGGGATGCTTTGAGGGAGATTCACCAATCTAAAACAGCTCTGTCAAGAATGATTTGGTGTAGGAGACTGTATGCCTGCAAAATGCAGAAAGGACAATCGCCAGAGAAGCATCTGGAGATCATGGCTGATTTGTTCAGCCAGGTGCAGATGAGAGGTGTCGTTCTTGCATCTGAGCAGAAAGCATACATCCTGCTTGGGAGTCTTTCTGATGATTTTGAGAATATTCTGTGGAGTCTTCAGTGTTTTGATGAATCACAGATTACTGCAGAGCTGGTGGCTGCACGTGTCTTGGAAGAGAGCCAACGTCGGCAGTACGAGGCAGGGCTCCAGAGGCAGCATGCAGTACCAAGACAAACACACCCAACCGAGGCTTTCAAGGAGCTGCAACCGGAGAAGGCAGCTGTGTCCAGGGAGAGAAAGTGTTTCCACTGTGGGAAGCCAGGCCATCTCAAGAAGGACTGTAGAAAGCTGGCAGCAGCAAGGAAACAACAGCCTAAAGATCCTGTGAGCAGGAAAGGTGTTGTTGCTGTGGTAAAGAACAATGACTATAAAGCCCATCAGGCTGTAGACCCCATTTGGTTGTTAGATTCCGGAGCATCGTCGCATATGATTAATTGTGATAAGCTCCTGAAAGATAAGGTGCCATCTAATGTACATTCAGTTGCTTTGGCTGATGGTGCATCAAGGGAGGCAAAAGTGATGGGAACTGTGTTCATCCCAAGTTTTGGAAAGGACTTTTCAAATGTTTTATGTGTTCCTAAGTTGCAAAACTGTTTGGTTAGTGTGTCTGAATTAACCACCAGTGGGTATGCATTGAGTTTCAAAGGGGATGATTGTACTATTAGCATAAATGACCAAGTTTGTGCTAAAGCAATCAAAAGAGACAAAATGTACTATATGGTTGACAAGGCAGAATGTTCAGTAGTCAACAATGTGCCTTTGCACTTAGACTGTGCTCATTACTACCATAGAGTCATGGGTCATACAAGCTTCACAAGTTTGGGGAAGCTGGGGGAAGTGTGTCCAGAATTTAAAATGTCCACTTGTTCAAACCACCTGGATTGTTCAGTTTGCAGCAGGATAAAGCTGAAGGCTTTTCCTGTAGCCAAACGCAGCAAATGCACCACACAAAGACCTTTTCAGGTTGTGCATGCTGATTTGGCTGGTCCTTTGGCCAAAACCATGGGCAAAAATCAGTACTTCATGGTCATTGTGGATCGTCACACACGGTTTTCGTATGTGATGCTCATGAAGGAAAAGAGTGAAGCTGCTGAACACATCAAAAATTGGGTCAATATGATTGAAAGGGAGTTTGAATACAAAGTAGGATCTTTGGTTACAGATAGAGGTGGAGAATTCCTATCTAATAACCTGAAAAATTGGTTGAGGAGGAAAGGGATCCGCCACAACACGACGAACGCGGCCGTTCCCCAGGAGAATGGCTTAGCGGAGAGACACATTGGAGTCTTAAAGCAAATAAAAAATTGCATGATGCTCGATGCAGAAGCACCAGAGCAGCTTTGGGGGGAAGCAATTTTGACAGCAAACCATGTTGCCAATCGCACTTGGAATTCTTTTGTAAAGAAAACTCCATATCACATGCTGTATGGGAGACCACCAAATCTCAAATACCTGAGAGTTTTTGGGCAGTATGCAAATGTGTATGTGCCTGCAAACTTCAGGAAAAAGGGGGATCCTAAATGGAGAAGGTTGATGTTTGTGGGGTATTCTGGGAACAGCTATAGATTTTATGTAGGTCATGGGGAAATCTTGCTGTCCAGAAGTGCCAACTTTGAAAAACATTCAGGTTGGGAAAAGCTCCATGCCAACAAAGAGGTTTTTCTCAAGCTGGGGCAGAGTGACATAGGTACTGGAAATGGAGGGGTGCTAAAACGAGAAGCATCTACTGAAAGTGAACCCAGTACTTCTGCACACCATCACACACAAACACATCCAACTTTGCACTCACCAGTCACTACACAAAAGTTTGAAAAAGTGTCCATGAAAGACACAGAGGTGCAAACTAGTTCTGACAGTGAGGATGAAAAAGGCAGAACAAAAGTGATTGTGCCAAGGAGAACTCAGAGGGTGAGGAGACCTCCAGATAGATTCGTAGTGCAGGGTGCAAGAGCTTGTTCAGTGATGGCAGATGAGCCAGAGAGTTTTGAGGAATTGCAGTCATATCCTAAGGAGGAGCAGGAGAAATGGTTTTCTGCCATGGATCAGGAGTACTTGTCTTTACTAGAAAAGGAAGTGTTTGAGATTGTGGAGAGGCCTAAGAACCACAAGGTTGTAGGTTGCAAATGGGTTTTCAAGAGGAAGGAAATGCCGGATGGAACCCATAGATACAAGGCAAGACTGGTTGCAAAAGGTTTTTCGCAGCAGAGGTTTGAAAATTTTGACAAAACTTTTTCACCTACTGCAAAGCCAGAAAGTTTAAGGCTGGTATTAGCTTTAGCAGCTAGGAAGAATCAAGTAGTGAGACACTTTGATTTTGAAACTGCATATTTGAATGCTCATCTTAATGAGGAGGTTTTTATGGAACAACCTTTAGGTTTTGACAAGGACAGGGATGGAAAGGTTTACAAGTTGAAAAAGGCATTGTATGGCTTGAAACAGAGTGCATGTTGCTGGAACCTTTGCATTCATGAAGAGTTGGTCAAATTGGGATACAAACGCAGCATTGCGGATGCGTGCGTGTATACAAAAGGTGATGTGACCGTAGTGATTTACGTTGATGACTTGTGTGTCGCAGCGAAGTCAGAGAGGGAAATTACATCAGTTCAGAAAGAGTTGTCTAAGAGGTTTAAGCTCAAGGATTTGGGAAATCTCAAGACTTACTTAGGGATTGAAGTTCAGTGGACTGAGGATGGCAAGTGTTTGTTGAGCCAACAGAAAAAGATTGAAAGACTGATTGAAAAATGTGGCTTGCAGAATGCAAAAGTTGTAAAGAGTCCAATGACTTCTGGAACTTCTAGTGCAGAATCATCAAAGGAATTTGAGAATCCAGAATTGTTCAGAAGTGTAGTAGGTAGCTTGATGTTCATTGCAAACAACACTAGGCCAGACATTTCGTTTGCTGTTGGAGTACTTAGCAGAAAAGTAAGTGTTCCAAAAGTAGAAGACTGGACTAGAGTGAAACATGTGCTGAGATACTTGAAAGGAACCAAAGAAAGAAAGTTGGTGATACAGGGCAGTGAACAACAGCTGGATTGTTATGTGGACAGTTCATTCGCATCAGAATTGCACGACAGAAAGTCAGTGTCAGGTTTGCTTGTAAGATTTGCTGGTAGTCCAATAATTTGGCGCAGCAGGAAGCAAAACTGTGTGGCTTTAAGTACTACAGAAGCAGAATTTGCAGCATTGTCTGAAATTGCAGGAGAGATCCAGTGGATAAGGCAATTGCTTGTGGATTTGGGAGAAAAGTGTGAAGAGCCCACTGTAGTCCATGAGGATTCACAATCATGTATTGCAATGTCTGAAGCTGAGAACTTGAAGTGTAGGACAAAGTACATTGGTGTGAGGTATCAGAATGTGAGAGAGATGGTTCAAAACAGAATCATAAATCTGGAGTACATTGACACCAGGGACAACATTGCTGATGTTCTCACAAAAGCTTTGCCAATTGAAAGGCATGAACATCTATCATGTTTGATAGGCATGGCACAATAAACACAGAGTTTGGCTGTTCAACGAATGTAAACATCGGAAGATGGCAAACACATATGTGGCAAAATGATACACATCTGTACATTTTGGAGGGGCATGTTAGGCATTGAGGCTCAACTATGAAATGTACAGATGTGCACAAAAGGAAACCAGGAAGCATGGGCATAATTGTCTGCAGCTGAAGGCTGGAACAGCAGACAGTGTTCAAGGTCAGATATGTGCTTGATTGCACGTAAGCCTGGGTAACATCAAAAGTCTTCCTGACTGAGGGGACAACATTGTTGGTGGCACAAGGAAAAAGAGTCACCAGAAGAGGATGGGTTTGTGACCGCATGGCACAAATCTATAAATAGCCTGCACACCGCAGTGTGGGTTGTTGGGTAGTCGGAGTGGATAGATGGTTGGAGAGTTTTTGTTGGACGAGCGTGTATATATTTGTAAATACAGCAACTTTAAGAATAAATACCTCTGAGGAGAGAAATTTGGCTCCAGTCTGTTTCATCAGCAGCGGGCAGGAGGAATTCCTGATAAAGCCAAACAGCTCCAAGGTCGCCGGTACTTCCGAAGGCATCGGAGATTGCTTTACCTGTGCATCTGCTTGTTTACATCAACAATATTGACCATAGAGGTGCACTGGAGGAGGACCTCGAAATTCCTAGAGAGGTTTTTTTTCCCCCTCAGGCAAAAATAGTGTTTCCACTTTCATGGGGGCCCCACACCCCTAACCCCAGCGAATGTGGAGAGCCCACTGTATACTTCCTTATGTTGCAGTTTGGCTACTTTCCTACCACTGCAACCAATTTAAAAGGAATGCCATAGTCCCCTGGATATAAATTACTGGCAAAGACTACAACCAATTTGCACTACACTTCTGAAAGGTTGCTTTAATTGTCCTACTGTGTGAGATTAAAAATTAGAGTCTTACCATGCTCAAACTGTCTTCCAGAACATCTAGGTGAATCCACCTACCCTGAAAGTATCTGTTTTGGTCCCATCATGACCATAATCTATTATGAGTGCAGCTCCTCCACTCTTTTCAATATCATGGGCCAGCTTCTGGATGATGACACCAGCATCAGGACACACCTCCACGTGATCTCTGGACTCTTTGTCCTAATACAGAATTCATGGATTGAAAAATTATGTTGAAGAATAGGTGCTGAAACTGTCCACTCTCCAAAATAGGAACACCACCACAATATTCATACAGCATCTTATCCAAATAAGAACATTATTCTGTCTGTGCTACAAATGGCTTAGCTGGTGCTTCCCTCCAAGAATCTAGGGAAATGTTTCAGGTCATTTAAGAAGTTTATGGAGGAATATGAGTTTTCCAGTTTCCAGGATTCTTTGGAGGAAGGTATAGCAGTAAATCAGTAGGACATGAAAAAAGCACACTGCCTTTGGGGAAAATATCTGGATCCCACAGCATGAGGGTAGACATTGGAAATATGGTGTACAATAAAACAGTAGTACATAAGGACCCTTTGTCAAACTCAAGTAGAAAAAAAATGATGTTTGTTTTATTTTAGATAAGCATCTTGTGTGCATAACTTAAACAAAGTAAGCATATAAACAAAATCAGCAAACTATTGCCAAAGAATATACACACTCAGTATAATGCTGCTGCAACAAGCAAGAAGCCTATCCTAATGATTTCCTAATTAAGTCTAAAATTTCCATAAAGCTGCATGCATAATAAACGCACAAAATGATCTTATTAAAAGAAATTTGTATTTTAAGTATTTTTGAAACAGTAATAATGATGTCAATAAAGCACATTTAAAGTATTGGTTGTATCTCCCTTATGCAAAATGCCTGGGACCAGAAGTATTTTGGATTTTAGAATACCTCTATTTGCATATATATCTGGAGATGGGATCCCAGTCTAGACACAAAATTAATTTAGGTTTCACATACATCTTACACATATAGCCTGAAGGTAATTTTATACAATATTTTAAATAATTTTTTGCATCAAATGAATTTTTGTGCATACTGAACCATCAGAAAGCAAAGGTTTCACTATCTCAGCCACCCATGAAATAAGGTTTGGCTTTTGGAATATTTCAGATTTCAGAAATATTGGAGACTCAATGTGTGTTACCACTAATGTGGCTACCACTAATAACTTAATCTATATACCACAATGGCAATATTAGCTGGATGGAGATATTTGCTGTGCCTGGAAATGCAATTTTATAATCAAACTTACATGTATGAAGGCTTTTGCAGCTGGAGTAGCAGATGGTGCAAGGACAAACTGCAGCTTGTCAGGACCTTTTGGATCAATGTCAATCAACAACTCCCGCCACCCCTTTTCTGTTTTCTATTAATTTAAAATAAAATTAGAATGATAATTTTATTTCAGAATGGCCTAATATAGTCAGATAGAATTTATGTCTTGAAAATATATGCCTCCAAAAACCAGTAGGTGTAGCTAATCTAGCTCTACTGTAATAATCTCAGCTCTCCTAGATCCACTAAGAGAAACAGATGATCTTGAAGCTTCCTAATATTAAATTTTCCATCTTTAACCCTCCAACAACAGGTAGGATTGTACCCAGAGAGTACTAAACAATAAAGCAAAATTATGTGTCAGTCTTCTACAACTATATGGTCCAGTTACTGATGTGTGAACTGCTAAATTTTGTTCCTGGGCTTTCCCACTAGTGATCAGTTTATTCTTACAGATTTCAGGGCTAACTCTATCTACCCCTAATAGAACAAATGAAAAACTGAACAATGAAGGCAAGATGTCAGGTGTCTGAGTAACCCCACATAAATTCAGTTTAATTTTTTTGGTTACTCCTTGTTTACATATGCTTAGCACAGAATCTGTTCTTTATGGAAAATACTAACTTTTCTTAATGTGGCTACCACTAATAACAGGGATACTCCAAAAATCTGACTTATTTAAATACACATTTCCCAGCCAGTGATTTTGTCTTTGTCTTATAGCTTTGTTTTAAGCATTCTGTGCAATGCTTACCATTGGTTTTTTTGGGGGGGGAGGGGGGGTCTATGAATCCCAACTTGTCTGTAAATGTTTGCAAGTAACCTGAATGCTCATCAGGTAGCCAGACTCAATTACAATTCTTAATTAACAGAACTTTCTATGATTTATTCTTATCTGTTTACAGAAAATGTTCTTCAGAAAGTGCTTCCCTCAGGCATTCTTACAAGCAGCCAGGCTCAGCAGCTCAAAAGCTAACCCAGATGTTGGTTGAAAAATTAACCATGTATTTACATGGTTCTGAAATCAGTATATGACTAGTCACAGAATTAGTGAACAGAAAAAAAAATCATTTTAGCAAATACTGACCATATTTTCTCTCAATTTTTTGCCCACAAATCCAAAAGTGTCAACAGGAGCATTCTTAATTTTGAAGATTTGTGTCAAATAAAGGGAAGACAATGTCTCTCCTTTCTTGAGTGAATAAAGATGCAATATTCTCAGATAAAAATTCCAAGACAGAAATCAGTCTCTCACTAAAACCTAAGGTGGCATGTCCAATTTTGACTAAAGGATCTTTTTATACATCAAAATGCAAGAGAAAATAGTGGGCAATTGCCTGTTTTCTTATAATATTGATTGTCTAGATTTCCATAGTGTTTCAGAGCTATACAATCCTTGATGGAGAGAAAATTCCAAAAGAAGCTTCTTGCTAGGAGAAATGGATCAAGTAAGTCTAGTAATATAGCCAACCTCCTTGGAATGTTAAAAAAAGCAGCCTCTGAGCTGGTAGGGCCTGCCATTCTTGACATGAGGAAATGGGGTAGGTGTCAATGATGGTGGACAACTGGAACACTGCACCAATGATTTCACCTGACCTATACTTGTAGTGATTTAATGTGGTGGCTGTTACAGTCTATTCAAACAGCACGGTTGCAAGGTCTGCGAGATTACATATTGCTTGCAATTCTCATTGAAGATAACTTAATTGTTATAGTACTGTAATTATTCTAAGTGTTCTCTTATTCTAAATGCTTGGGATAGGAATTCTTTTGAATATTTTTGAATTTTGGAATATTTGCCAGATCCCCACTTCTGTCGAATGAATGAATGAATGAATGAATGACCAGGAATGCTGCTACCATAGGTGGCTCAAAGACAGAAGTAGATGGTTGGAGGGCTTCCTGGAGATCACCTGTACAGTTACCAGGTCCTTTAAATAAAATAAAATGGTGTAGTATTGCAGGCTGCAGAGAGACATATTTCAAAAATCTGCTTTTTAAAAAAATGCATGAAAAATAAAGTAAATTTTTTGATTGCTGTACAGCAGGTGATAGGATCCAGGAAGAAAGGCCTTGGCAGCACTAGCAGCCTGAACATTAATAAGCAGCCTGCAAATACTGCACCATTTTATTTTAAATAAGGGACCTGATTACTGTACAGGTGATCTCTACGGTGATTTATATGTGTGTATATTGTTTTACTGGAACAGGGATGTTGTCAATGAAGGCACATTTCTTTAAACACTAGATATAGTGTCATATCCCCTATGTCGCTCAGGTATTTTTTTAAAAAGTAAATAACATGGGCTCAAACCAGGACTGATGCAGTCATTTTTTAACAGATTAAAAAATCGCTAAGCATATTATATAACATCTTTCATCAACTGTAATTTGTTTGGTATTTCTTTTACCAACTTATTAGTCATTGAAATCTAAATTCTATTACGTGTTTTTCTCTTTGCTTGGTTGTGTTTCTATTCTCTTTCTGTATCACACGCTCCTTAAGAAAAAGCCACATGGCATCTTGGGATCATACCTGGAATTTATGTATAGGCAGAGCATCAAGAAATTCATGAGCTAAATAAAAATTGTAGCCTAGGAAGAAAAATAAAGTATCAGTTAAATTCCAATGATTAATAACACAGCTGCTCCCACTTTTATAGCATCTTGGATTTTCATACAGGAGACTCTATTATTTTAATTTAAGACTATTGTATGGATTATTTCTTTGAGCTATCAAAATCATTAAAAGCCTAATGCAGAACCAAATCTACACTTGTTATACATGCAACCTTCTACCAACATTTTCAAAATTGTTCTTAACTAGAAGAAAACAGTTAATGGTTATTAAACATATAATTTTAAAAGCATTAAACCAGCAAAATCTTACCTACAGGCACATCATTCAAGTCTCTGTACCAGAAAATTGGCAGCCCACTCTTAGTAATCCCTTGCATATAAGCAGGGCAGCTTTCTTGTAATTCTGTCTTCTCTCCTGTTAAAACTGATGCTTGAATTTCACTTAATTTGGGACTGATCTCCACCAGATGAACAGAAATGTCACATTTACTAAGTAAAGAACTCAGCTGATTAAAAACCTTTATAAACAGAAGACAATATTGTCAGAGATAAAGTAATGTGCAGTAATTTTACAGCTTTTTTCTGATTAGTGTTTAGACGTAACTATCTGCATACAGTAGAGGCAATTATTTGTACCCACTTTTATAAACATTGTTTGCATTATGTATGTAAAGCAATGAAGCTAAAATTTTAAAGTGTTTAGGGTAAGTTTCATGTCAAGTACTTTGGCAGCAGGACAAAAATGAACACATTACTCCAGAATAGCAGGGATTACACTTCTTTTGCAGGCCATTAAACATGAACTGGAATGTAAGAAGAGTCAAGAATCAATGAGATACAGCTATAATTTCTAAAAATCTGAAAAATTACACATTTCATTTTTCATCTAGTGCAGAACAGTTGATGGAAGATACAGAATCCTAGGCATCTAGTTTATATTGTTAAAAAGTATATACAATAAAAAGCAAGTTGTTGGGCTATACTGTAGTGCAAAAAAGGATTGTCTTTACTCACTCGTAAAATATCACTAGTAAGACTCCCTCTACCTGGGCCCAGTTCCACCAGCTGAAATTTATTTGGTTTTCCATTGGCCATCCATTCACTGACAAACCAAATACCTATTAGCTGCAGAAAATGAGAAAGATACAAGACAATTTGTTCCTATATAATATTGTACTTATAAGCTGATAGGTCATGTCTATTCTAGCATACATTTTTTTAAAAAAAACAAAAACATGTAACAGTAAAAAGGCCAGTTTTTCATATGGCTAAACTGCTTAAATACAGTTGTTGATGTTGGTTTTTTTTTACAAATTGCACAGCACTACACAAAAGAATAATAGCAATTCAAGAATAGGAATCTGTATCAAAGTATCATTACAGAAACCATCCACTATCAAGTTGTTTCATGATTTTTATATAGTAATTCAAACAAACAATATGTCTTTTCTATGACAGCAAAAACATAACATCTCAAATTCATACAGTAGACATGATCAATTTTAACACATAACTGATATGATCTAGCAAAGTATTAGCATGTATAAGACTGATCAAAGAATCTGATCAAAATTTCTAGTGTAATTAAATATTAATAAATAATATAAGTTCTGAAGACTTCTTTAAAAATGTCAAGGCCGAAAACTGTAGTTAAGATTTCTTATACCTGGCAATACAAAGAGCACTAGATGCAAAAATGTGAGATTCAGCACTGAGAAAAGGCATATTTTTAATTTCAAATTGAAGAGACATTTGGAAATAATTTTAATTCTTAAAAAAACAAAACACCAATAACACCCCCCCTTAAGTTTTTTTAAAAATAGGGTCCAAAATAGTAATGCTTCCTGATCATATTTAAGTGGGATTTACAAGATGAAATGCTTGTAACAGAGATTAGCACAACACATCCTATATTATACATACCTCTCCAAAGATCTGACTTATTTCAGGTGAAGTAATAAAATCTCCCCTTTCTCCTAGCATGTCACGCTGTATGTAATAGCCCTATAGGAAACAAACAAGCTGATTAGTGTATGGCCTCCTTATATTTTACTTAAATTCCTAGTCCTTGCTTATCTTCACTTACTTATCTACTTGATTTCTGTAAAAAATATGGACAAAAATACAGTTGTTAAGATTTATATTACTCTATCCCAAAAAGAGCAAATCTGTTCATTATCATGAATATCCCCACAAAGAAGATGTCCAGTAAAGGTTAGGGCAGTGGTTCTTAACAGCCGCAACCCTTTAATACAGTTCCTCATGTTGTGGTGACCCCCAACCAATGGTCTCAGTTCCTAAAACCATCAGAAATATGTGTTTTCCGATGGTCTTAGGCGACCCCTGTGAAAGGATGTTTGACCCTCCCAAAGGGGATCGTGACCCACAGATTGAGAACCACTGGCTTAGGGGAAATAATTAAATCTAGCCCTTGGAAACAGTTGGTGTGACCACTGATAAAGTTAGAAGAAAGCCAAGATGAACTGGAGAGCAACTTTTATTAGCAGCTATTAGGGTCATGGTCCAGACATGGTCCTGCGCTACTTAAGCATATGTGCAGAAATGAGGATGTTAGGGTATGCTATCACATTGGTGATACTGGAAAAAGAAAAGATTGTGTATCATTTGCAGCCTGGGATAATGAGCAGATGTGTGAGGAGGAAGTATAGCTGCAAATTACCAAGATTGTTTCTGTGGGAAATTGTTGCTTGGTACGGGGGGGGGGGGGGGGCGGTAAGACTTAGGAAGACAGTATGTTTTGAGTTGCTGAAAAATGGGATAAAGGCTTTTGTAATGGATGAATTGTTTGGGCTCTAAGTATACTAGTATTCTAGAAAACCCTATCAGCCTTGACAACAACTGTGTACTGTGATCCACACTACTTACTGAGTAAAGCTTTTCTGAAATTGCTGAAGGCTTGTGTTCCTGGAGTGGGGTTAGCCTGTATATTACAGAATCAGTGTTACAACACTATGTATCAATATCTTAATCTGAAGATCAAGAAAAGGTTTCCCCTGACAGTAACCCAGGATGGGAGGAAATATTAAAAGGCCAAACTCTTGTCATTTATTGCTAAAAGGCTTTTGATCACAATATTTGTCCTTCTGAAAAAGATTCAAATATTTGGAAGAAATTTAATCAGATGAATTTTAACCAATATCTGAATGGTGAGGACCAAACCCTGCATTAATTATTATATTTGTTATTATTATATTTATGTGTATCCCGCTCTTTCCCCAGGAGTGGGACTCAGAGCGGTTTCACAACATTACAAACAATACAATTAAAACATTAACAAAAGCAGGCAAGCTGAAGTGGGAGAGAGAGAAGGCAACAATTCAAATTGATTTATAACTTTGGGTACTGCTACCTTGATCGCTCGAATGAGAGATTAACCCACTTGTGGTGCATTTCTCCTTCAGCCTGTCTGAGAATGTGCTACATATCATGTGACATTGGAACTACTGGAAAAATACTCCTGCAGATTTTTCAACGTGTGGCAGGAGTTCAGTATATTAAGTATTTTTAAAGCTTTGAATGAAAGAAATATAAACTGAAGCAGGATAATAAAAATCAACTTGTGTTGTATAAACCTAGCTGCATCATTGTTCATACCGTCACAGGGTTCGTTAAAACTTCACGCATATATTCAGCAACTGTAATGGGACCAGTGGACTTTATCTTCATCATGAGATGTTTCAGCATTGGAGTCATGGAGCTGTTTTCCGCTGCTTTTTCTGAACTAAAGTACTGGCATCTCGAGACACTGGAACAACCTGTATAAAACATCAGGTTACCCATCTCAGTTAGTCCATGTCAAAAAAGTTCCTTTTTGTTTGTTTTTAAGATCTATTATAGAGCTGGCTGTTGACTTCTGTGGGCTTGTTTTAATGATTTTAAGCTGCCTGCTTTATATTAACACAGAAAATCGTCTTAAGCATATTTAAAATTAAAGATGAATTCTGTAGCTGCTATCCCAGGTACAGTTATCCGGAAGCAAGCTTACCATAGGATCTGTTAGCAAGCAGACATACAAGCATCTGCACAACGACCCTCCTAGTTGTCTGTATGAATGTATTTGGATTCATGTAGAAGAATATGGTGCTGCCCAGAGACTTGGAATCATAGAATCATAGAGTTGGAAGAGACCACAAGGGCCATCCAGTCCAACCCCCTGCCATGCAACTCCATAGAATTCCATAGCCTTGAGCCAGACAAAGAGTTAAAGCGGTTCGAAACCGGATTATCTCTCCAGTATGGATGCAGCCTCGGACGCCCTTACTTGGAAGGAAGCCCCCGTTGTAGTAGTAGGAGTAGTAGGCCTCGCCGAAGCGCCTAGGCCTCAGGCCAACCCCGTTGCCATGGAAACGAAGGAAGCAGCCATTGTTGGCCCGGAGAAGGCGCTGGAGGAGCATTGCTGAAAGACACCTGGCCTGCACTCCGCTTCCGCCTTTTCTTATTCCCCGGATGGTCCTTGCAGCTGAGTAGAGCACATTTTTTTAAATTAAATCCATTAAATATGATTAAAAATTAAATATTTTAGTAATAATAATAATATATTAGTAATCCTTGTCTGTGTTGGTAATGGGGAAAAGCTTATGTGTCTTTTACAAGACGGGGGTCTATTTCCTGTTTTGTTTATCTTCCAGGACCTTTTCCAACAGATAAGTCGTCGCTGCTTCGTGATGACGGGTCGCGAGAGAGTACCCGGATGTTGGCTTGTTGGCGCATGCGCGTGAGGGCAAGATGGAGGCGCGGGAGTGGAACCCTAAAGAGAGAGGTCCTCCTCATGGCGACGAAGGGGAGGAGGAAGAGGCGGCCGAGGAGGAGGATGGGAGCGGGTTCGCCCTGGAGGAGGTCCTGCGCCTCGGAGGGACCAAGGTGGGAACTTGGGAAGGGGATAGATGGGTCCTTCAGCATTGGTAGATGAAGGGAATGCTGTGGATACAGAATCACAGAATCATAGAGTTGGAAGAGACCACAAGGGCCATCCAGTCCAATCCCATTCTGCCATGCAGGAACTCCCAATCAAAGCATCCCCGACAGAGGGCCATCCAGCCTCTGCTTAAAGACCTCCAAGGAAGGAGACTCCACCACACTCCGAGGGAGTGTGTTCCACTGTCGAACAGCCCTTACTGTCAGGAAGTTCCTCCTAATGTTGAGGTGGAATCTCTTTTCCTGCAATTGGTATCCATTGCTTTGCATTCTAGTCTCTGGAGCAGCAGAAAACAAGCTTGCTCCCTTCTCAATGTGACATCCCTTCAAATATTTAAACAGGGCTATCATATCACCTCTTAACCTTCTCTTCTCCAGGCTGAACATCCCCAGCTCCCTAAGGCGTTCCTCATAGGGCAAGGTTTCCAGACCCTTCACCATCTTGGTTGCCCTCCTTTGGACCTGCTCCAGTTTCTCTGCATCTTTTTTGAATTGTGGTGCCCAGAACTGGACACAGTATTCCAGGTGGGGCCTGACCAAAGCAGAATAGAGTGGCACTATTACTTCCCTGGATCCAGCCTCAGTTTAGTCATCTTGGCTTCCAAGGAGAGCTTAGCCTTGATCTGCTCAGAGACCCATTTCTTTGTCTTTTTGGCCGTCCATGGCATCCTCAACACTCTTCTCCAGTTTGTTGTGGTTAGCTGCCTTCCAGTCGACCTCAACTCATAGGAGCACTATGAATGAGATGTCCCCAAGCCCCTCCATCCTCTTCCTCCCTGCTCAGGCCCACGCTCTCCCTGATTGCGTCTGTCCATCTGACCTGTGGTCTCCCTCTCTTTCTACTTCCCTCTACCTTCCCTAGCATTACTGTCTTTTCTAACAATTCACGCCTTCTCATGATGCGGCCGATGTATGGCAGCCTCAGTTGAGTCGTCTTGGCTTCCAGGCAGATTTCTGGCTTGATCTGTTCCAGGATCCATTTGTTTGTCTTTTTGGCTGTCAGTCGAATTCTCAACACTCTCCTCCAGCACCACATTTCAAATACGTTGGTTTTCTTTTTACCTGTTTTCTTCACTGTCCAGCTCTCACATCCATACATGGCGATGGGGAATATCGTAGCATGGATGAGTCTAACTTTTGTGCTCAATTGTATATCTTTACATTTTAGGATCTTTTCTCACTCTTTCATAGCAGCCCTTTCGATTCCTAATCTTCTTCTGATTTCTTGCTTGCAGTCCCCATGCTGATCAATGTTTGATCCTAGGTACAGGAAGTCTTTTACGACTTCAATTTCCTCATTGTCTAGGTATTATTGTTAATTCTTCCCCGGTTATTATTTTTGTTTTCTTTATGTTGAGCAAACTTTCATCTTTGACCTTTCTTAGTTAAGGCTCCAAGTTTGTGATACTTTCCACTAGTGGTATTCTGTCATCTGGAAGATTGTTGATATTTCTTCCTTCCTATTCACATCTCCTCCTTCTGAGTCTAAGCCTGCTCTACATAATGATATTTTCTGGATACAAGTTGAATAGATAGGGTGATAGAATGAGAACCATTCTGTTTTTCTGAATGCTGTTCTAACAGTAGCTTCTTGTCCTGAGTACTGATTTTTCCTCAGAATGATCAGATGTGGTGGCACTTCCATGAGCCATCCATAACTTTTTGTGATCTATGCAGTCAAATGCTGTGCTGTAGTCTGTGAGGTAAATGGTGATTTTCTTCCCTGGAATTCCTTTGTATGTTCCATCTGGTCCCTTGTGCCTCTTCCTTTCCTGAACCTTCTTGTACCTTTGTGATTTCCCTCTCCATGTATGATTAGAGTATGTTCTGCAGAATTTTGAGCATAATTTTGCTTGCATGGGATATTAATGGTATGGTCCATCCTCTGGAATCCTGGGATCTGAAGTTTGCTGAGATATCTAGAATTCTGTCTAGCAGGAAATGCTCAGTGCCTCCTAAAGCTACAAATCCCAGGGTTCCATAGGGTGGGTTCGTGGCAGTTAAAATGATACTGCTATACCACGGCAGTTAACAGATGTGTAGATGCATTCCTGCATATTACTTCTTTAACAGAAAATTTGGTACCAGAGGCAGAAGTAACATGGAAAGGATAGGAACAGTTTCCTGCACCATAAAAAGAAGACCAGTTCTACATGTTTGAGCAGACATTTTATCCAAACTAAAAATATGCACACATGAAGTGAAACAACAAGATCATATGAAAGTGTATTATTTTTTATAAATTTATTAATGAGAAAAATTAATACTGGGTTGTTTTTTTTTTGCAGCAAGATTATATCATGCTTGCTGCTTTGGATGAAGCAGAAGAACTTGTGGATGGTGGCAAAAAAGGAGCAATTGATGATCTAAACCAAGGTGAACTGGAGGCGTTTATAAACTCGCTAGGTGTCAGCAAATATTCAGAGAAATTCCTTGTGGTGGACAAAGAAGAGGAGGAGGAGGAGGGAATTGAAGTACCAAAAGAAGAAGAAGAAACACACAAAAGAAAAAAAGTCAAACAAAAAGAAGTAAACTTACCTAAAGTAAAGGAAAACAAAAACCAAGTGAAAGAAAGTAAAGCGAAAATACTGTCAAATAATGCCAAAGACAGTAAGGAAAAGTTGGTTTCTGGTAATAAAGAGAAGAGTGTTTTATTGCCAGGAACTAAGAAAACAAAAGAACAAGAAGTTTTTCAGTTTCATGAACGACAGACATTACTGATAAAACCAGGAGGCAAATGGTATGATCTGGAGTATACCAACGAATTTTCTACTGATCCCCAAAATCCATCCCTTGTTTCTAATTACAAAGCCTTGGCCCAGAAACTGTACCAACAGGAAGCAGACCTGTACAAGAACAAAACAAATCTGCAAAAAGGATCTTCATCTGCTTGGGTGAAAACTATAGTATCATCAGGCACTCTTGCTGACAGAATGGCTGCCATGACTCTTCTTATCCAGGATGCTGCCATTCACTCACTTCAGTTTATAGAGACCCTAGTGAGTCTGATCAAAAAGAAAGGCAGCAGAAGGCAGAGCTTAATAGCCTTGGATACTTTCAAAGAGCTTCTCATAACACATCTTCTACCAGACAATCGTAAGCTATACAGTTTCTCTCAGCATCCCTTTGACACTCTGGAACAGCTGTCAAGTGGCAACAGGGATTCAAGGGACAGGCGCCTGATCTTGTGGTATTTTGAACATCATTTGAAGCACTGGGTGGCTGAATTTGTGGAAGTGTTAGAGTCACTGACTCACGACCCCTTGGTGGCAACAAAAGGTCGAGCAATTGCTGTTGCTCATGAACTTCTCTGTAATAAAGTGGAGCAAGAGAAGGCTTTTCTTGTGCAATTGGTGAATAAATTGGGAGATCCTCAAAACAAAGTAGCCACAAAAGCATCTTATCTCCTAGAGACTTTGCTTCATAAACACCCCAACATGAAAGGAGTGGTGTGTAATGAGGTAGAGAGGCTTCTCTACAGGTCCAATATAAGCCCCAAAGCTCAGTATTATGCAATTTGCTTTTTGAACCAGATGGTTTTGAGTCATGAGGAGTGTGAATTGGCTAACAAGCTCATAATGCTCTACTTTTCCTTTTTTCGATCTTGCATCAAGAAAAAAGATGTTGAGTCTAAAATGCTTAGTGCTCTGTTGACAGGGGTGAACAGAGCTTACCCTTATGCCCAGGCTAGCGATGAAAAAATAAAAGAGCAGATGGATACTTTGTTTAAAGTTCTGCACCTTGTGAATTTCAGCACTAGTATTCAGGCCTTGATGTTGCTGTTCCAAGTGATGGACTCAAATCAGACTGTGTCTGACCGGTATTACACAGCCTTATACAAGTAAGCATCATATATATTTCTAAATTGGGGAGACTGTGTTTTCAGGAATAGTAATCACTGTCCACAGATTTTTGACATGGTATATGCATTTATTCTGCATTTAAAGTTTTGGCATGGAAACAGCACTTCTTCAACCTCTCAGTAATAATTTCCCAGTCTTATTTTATTTAGGTAATCAATTTGGTGTCAAGGTATAAAGCAGTGCAAGGGGTGGGCAATGTATGGCCCTTCACGTGGTGTAATACAACTCCTATAACCTATAGCCAGCATAGCAAGTGGTATAAAATGTGAGGTGTTGAAGTCCAGCAACAATTGGAGGGATGTCTTTTGTTTAATTCTATTTTTAACTCTTCAGAAATTTACTTCAGGGATAAAGAAAAGCTTAGCCCTTGGTTTTGAGTTTCTCTTTTCTCATATTTTTCAATTCATTTTGGTTTCTGATTCACATTTAAAGTTTAAATAAGCTAGAGGTTGAAGTGAGTACTGGGAATGTTTACGCAAAGTTGTTATTGCAATCATCTTAATCTGTAGTCAAATATAAGTAATTCTTGGATTTTTATTCATTTAAAACAGCTGTCTGCATCAAACCAGAATGGGTAAAATGATGTTATTTTCTGTATAATCAAAAGTAGTCAGTGTGTTGTGTGGAACATTAACTCTGAATTTACTTGACTATAAATAAATTTACTTGATTTATTTATAAGCAGATGTTGATCTTGATGAGGATTTTTTTTTTTTTTTTGCAGGAAGCTGCTGGACCCAGGATTGGCATTATGTGCCAAACAATCAATGTTTCTCAACCTTGTCTACAAGTCTTTGAAAGCTGATGTGGTACTGCGGCGGGTGAAAGCTTTTGTGAAGCGACTGCTTCAAGTTACATGTGGACAAATGCCACCATTCACTTGTGGAGCTTTATATCTTGTGTCTGAACTTCTGAAAGTAAAACCAGGCTTAAGGGTGCAGCTGCAAGATCATGTGGTAAGTTCTTTTTAACGCGTTTGTTTTTCAGTTTGCTGATGCTGTTGCTGCTACCGCTACTACTACTTCTTCTGCTGCTGCTGCTGCTATTTATTTGTATCCTGCCCTTTTCCCAGAATTGGGACTTAGAGTGACTTCACAATATTGAAAAGAACAATACAATTAAAAACAGAGAAAAGAGGTGCATTAAAAAGGAATTACATTATTATGAATAGATAGCTATAAAAGAATAAAATCCATTTTAAAAAGATAAAACTGTATAACACATTTTAACACTTTTTATTTCTAGTGTTACCATAGTACCTTAAAAAAAGCTGTAATGGTTGGTTGGGGCTTCAAGAGGGCACAAAAGGGGGGTTCATGTACCTACCACATGTGGCCATGATCTGCACTATGCTCCTCCCAGCATATAGGATTGCAACCTGAGACAATAACTTATTTTTTTATTTATTTATACCCCGCTCTTCAGCCCTAAAGGCTATCAGAGCGGCTTACAATTACTGTATTATTTTAATAGACGGTTCCCTGCCCTCAGGCTTACAGTCTAAAAAGACACTACACAAAAGAAGAAAGGAATGGTGGTGGGCAAGGGGATCAGGTCCAGCAGTTCTTCTCTCCCTCTGATGCCTGGACCAAGGCAGATGGACTGGAGGGAGGGCTCGTCTTCTTAATCTAGGCCAGACCCAATGGAGTTTGGCCTGCCCTTTCACTCCCTCCTAGGCCAGATGGTGTTGTGATGTCATGGAGAGAGGGCTCTTCAACTTGAGGCCAGGCCCGATGGTGTTGCTAGGCCTGTCCTTTCACTCCTTCCTAGACCAGATGGTTTTTTCATGGAGGGAGGGCTCTTCAACTTGAGGCCGGGCCTGATGGTGTTGCTAGTCCTGTCCTTTCACTCCTTCCTAGGCCAGATGGTGTTGTCATGGAGAGAGAGCTCTTCAACTTCATAACATTTATGAAACACAAATTCTGTTCTCTCAATCCTTGTCAGTATCACTCTTTGTACATCTACTTTCTCAACCTGCTCCCTGCTAATTTTTCTGCTTTTGATTTTACCCTTCCAAGGTATTACTTGGATTTCTGGGACAGGTTTCTAGCTATTTTTTATTTTTATTTTTTTGGGTGTCATTTTAGAAGAAAACTATGATTTATCCTTCTTGGTTCCGATTGCTATGATTTCCATATAGTTCTGAATGTTTATTATACTGGTGTTATGATTCTTGCATTTAGAATGGGTTGATTTCCTAGGAATCTGATGATGAGGAGCATTTCCGTGACCTTGAAGAAGCAGACGAGAATGAGGGAAACCTTCTAGATGCTGATAAAGAAGTTGGAAGAAAAACAGTGGAAGAGGCTTTGAACCCCCATGACCCAGTTTCAGAAGCATCGTGGGTACATCATCAGAATCTAGAAGGTAAATATATTTGGCAAATTGTGGAATATGTCTGGCAAATACTAAATGAAATGATGTAAGGTCCTACTAGAATATTGTAAAATTTGCAGACTTTCATTTGGAGGATATTGCTTCTTCACCTAGCCATTGCTTGGTTTTGTGAAAAAGTTGTTATAGGCTTGCTCGTTGTCTGACTGAGTGAAAGACAAGTTGATGGCCCTCCTATTTTATAAGCAGATGCATCTGTTGGATTTATATCAGCACTGGTGGTGGGGCAATATCCTGTAGTGCTCATGAGGTCTAAAAGCTATATTAGAAAGCAAAGGGGAGGATATGTGTGTCAGTTCCAGCAATCTTTCACCACTCCCCACACCCCAACATTTACCTGTGGCAACTTCCTGGGGCTGCCTCTTGGCACTTGCTTAACAAATGTTGGACATCACCAGGATTGTAAGCATTGTGGTTGCT
Source organism: Urosaurus nigricauda (assembly GCA_034509955.1). NCBI lineage: Eukaryota > Metazoa > Chordata > Lepidosauria > Squamata > Phrynosomatidae > Urosaurus > Urosaurus nigricauda. The sequence continues at coordinate 322,260,871 of JAOEGL010000001.1, forward strand.
ACTGTGTGTTCCCTTCTTTTTCCATTCTTGGAGGTGAAAAGAAAAATGTAATTTCTCATCCATTTCCCCAGTTACCATTTGAGTTAGACTATTGTCTGGTTTCAGGCCTGGCTATGGAACAGAGACAGCCTTGATGGATGACCTACAGAGAGAACTGGACAGGGGGAGTGTGTTCCTGTTGGTTCTCCTGGACCTCTCAGCGGCTTTTGATACCATTGACCATGGTATCCTTCTGGACTGCCTCTCTGGATGGGGTTTGGAGGCACCGTTCTACAGTGGCTCCATTCCTTTCTGAAAGGGTGAACCCAGGTGGTGGTATGGGGGGGACTCCTGTTCGACCCCCTGGCCATTGACCTGTGGGGTCCCTCAGGGTTCTGTGTTGTCCCCTAGGCTGTTTAACATATACATGAAAACGCTGGGGGAGGTTGTCCTGATCAATATGCAGATGACACTGAACTCTACTACTCCTTCCCACCTCAATCCAAGGAGGCTGTCCTGGTCCTAAACCAGTGTCTGTCTTCAGTAATGGACTGGATGTGGGCAAACAAGTTGAAACTTAATCCAGACAAGACAGAGGTGCTCCTGGTCAGTCGGAAGGTGGATCAGGGGTCACACTCCCCCTGAAGACACAGATTCGCAGTTTGGGAGTACTCTTGGACTCAGCTTTGAACTTAGAGGCCCAGGTCTCTACTGTGACCAGGAGTGCTTTCACACATTTAAAACTTGTGCGCCAGCCATGACTGTTCCTTGAGAAGCCAGATCTGGCCACGGTGGTACATGCCTTGGTTACATCCCATTTGGACTACTGTAATGGGCTGTACATGGAGCTGCTTATGAAAAGTGTTCAGAAAATTCAGCTGGTTCAAGAGCTGCTGTTAACAGGGGCAGATTACAGAGACCATACAATGCCCATTGTTGAAACAGCTTCATTGGCTGCCAGTTTGTTTCCGGATACAATTCAAGGTGCTAATGGTAATCTGTAAAGTCCTACATGGCTCAGGTGCACACTGTTTGACAGACCGTTTCTCCTGGTATGAACCGGCCTAGACTCTGAGATCTTCTGGAGAAACCCTTCTCTCTATCCCAACATCATCACAAACACGGTTGATGGGAATGTGAGAGAGAGTGGCCTACCCAGGGAGATCAGAATGGCTCCCTCCTTGATGGCTTTCCTTCGGCAGGTTAAGACCCACCTGTTCACACAGGTGTTTAAGGAATTGTTAGGAGGACAGGCAGGGATGTTGAATCATTTTTTAAAATGTTTTAATTGTACTGTTTTTAATGTTGTGAATCCGTTCCGAGTCCCACTCCTGGGAAAAAGCGGGATACAAATAAATAAATAAATAAATAAATGTTACTTACACCTGATGGAATGGGAGATCTGGCAGCTTTGGGGAATGAATCAGTTTGTACAGTCAGCATGGGATGCATAACATAGCATTGTATTAGTAGGACCTGTTCGATCTGTCAAGCCCTTCTTCAATAGCTATTGCTATCTAAACTACAGACTTTTGAGGACCAGGTTTTATGTAACCAGTACAGAGTCTATAGATCTTGTATATTTTTAGGTGTTTACTACAGAAGATACATCTGTCCTGTTGGACAATTAGTTGTTGTTTTAAGTATTTGCATCTGTTTGTGGCCAAAGCATAAAATACTTTTCCTTTTCAGGTGGCAAAAATAAAGGTGACTATGACCCATTACATCGAAATCCTTTATACAGTGGAGCTGATAAAACTAGTTTTTGGGAATTAAAGAAGGTACTTTAAAAAAAAATCATGGAAATAAGCTGTGGCTTTAATGAAAGGAAACACAGACCTCTGCAGAAAGTTGCCTTTGATAGTCAGTAGGTTTAGCAATCCTTAATTAGATGGTTTAATATTATTGCTTATGCTTTAAGGCAGGGATGGGAAACCTAAGGCCCTCCAGGTTCTGATGAACTACCACTCCCATTTTGCCTCACCACCAGCCAAGATGAAGGAAGTTTTAGCCAGGCTCGTGAGGGCTGGGTTTTAGCTCTTCCCCTTGGCTGGTGGTGAAGCATGATGGGAGTAGTAGTTCATCAGAACCTGGAGAACCATAGGTTCCCCATCCCTGCTTTAAGGGGAGGTCAGTTCCATTCAAAGGCTGTGTGTGTGTGTCACAGAAAGTGTTGAGAATTCACTCTCTGAAATTGTCAGCTTGCAACTTCCATGCATTATTGTTTTCACTTGAGCATTATTTTCTCTAGAGCAAGCAGCAGATAAAGCATGGCTCAAACAGACATTGTTTTGTTGAAACATCTAGTACTCTTTCCCCCCTGAGGCTTAAAGGGGACTGTGGTGTTTTGTAAGGGAAAGTATCCAAATCTAATGATAAAACATGAATTAAAGGCTCCTCCACATGAAACATAGAAGTTTCTGAAAAGACCTTTTGAATGGCAGGTTTCATAAGAATGTGATCACAAGCTACAAGTGGGCCAAGGGGCATGGTACTTCAGGGTAACATGTTGTCTTGAGTGTTAGCCACTGATATCTTTATCCATAACTTGTCTAGGCCTGTTTTAAAACCATCTAAATTGGCTGCTGACATGACATTTTGAGGAAGCAATTTATATAATTTAATGTGTGACAAAAAAACAACAACATTGCTTTTGCCAGTTCTGCATCTCCTCCCATCCAGCTGCCACATCTGTTGATTTAGCAATCCTTAATTAGATGGTGTACAATCACCCCTCTGTTTTCACAGGGGATCCCTTCCAGACCCCCCCCCCCGTGAAAACAAAAACCATTGGCATTTTGCCCCCTTCTTTTTCTGCTTGTGCATAAGCAAGGGACACAGATCCCAAGTCTGCAAAAACAGAAGGGTGACTGTAATTTCATTGCTTATGTTATGTGTTTAAGTAGAAGCAAGGATTGCAGATTTCTTTATGTTTGTATGCCTTCAAGTTGCTTCTCAATTTATAGCAACTCAATAAATTTCATAGGGTTTTCTTAGGCAAGGAATACTCAGAGGTGCTTTGCAATTGCCTTCCTCTGAAATATTACCTATAGCACCTGCTATTCCTTGGCAGTCCTCGATCCCAATACTAACCAGGCCTGACTCAGCTTAGCTCCCAAGTTCAGATAGGATCCGGTGCCTTAGTGCAAGGTATATTTGCAACTTGCTTGTACAAAATTAAGGTTTTATATTTTCATCATAAGTTTGCCAAATATTACTTTGTTATACACTAAGGTTACATTCACACTGCAAAAATAATGCAATTTGACATTGCTTTAATTGCCATGGCTCTATGCTATGCAATACCAGGATTTGTAGTTTGTTGTGGCACCAGAGCTCTTTGACAGAGAAGGCTTAAATATCTCACAAAACCACAAATCCCAAAATTCGATAGCATGGAATTGTGGCAGTTAAAATGGTGTCAAACTACTTTATTTCTGTATTGCGGATGCACTTGTTACAATTGAAGTGAAGTGTGTTTGGATTTGATGTAAAAGTAGGTATTGAATATATTTCAATTTTCTCCATTTCTGTTCCTGGAAAAAAAAAAAAGGAAAAATAGGGAGAACCAGTGAAAATGTCAACATTTCCAGATATTTACAGTGGCAAAACCCCTCTAAAGAAACTTACCAAGAAACCCCTATGATAGGTTCGCCTTAGGGTCACCAAAAGTCAAAAATGACTTGGAGGCACATAATAACAATAATATGGTATCAAAAATTATATTAGAAAAATATTTTAGACTTCAATCTTTATGGAAAGAATACTGTGTTTAAATAAATGTTTTCATAAATGGCCACATTCTTAATTTAATTCTACACTTTGATTTTACTTTTCCAGCTTTCTGAACACTTTCATCCATCAGTGGCCCTTTTTGCAAAAACTATCCTAGAGGTTAGTTGATTTTTAATCTGTTTTTTTTGTGTTACTTAGGTTGTTGTGTTGTGTATCTCTTCACATATGTGTGTGTACAGCAGAAAAGGAAGTGGGTGCACAACTAGTGGTCCTGTTGTTAATTATAGGATTTTCCTAGCGAATCACTCTAGTCTTTCTTTCTCAAATAGACACAGCCATCAAATCTCCTACTAAAGAAGTAGGCAAAGTAGACATGTATTTGTTTCTTTCCTTTGTATTTGTCATGTTCTTCACCCTTTATCTAGCACATCTGAAGTCCAGTGATGAGTGCAGGAAAAACCGTAATCTGTCATTTAGGAGACTGAAAGAACTTAGTTTGGTTGGGATTACATAGTGGGAACCTGGTCTAGGAAGAGATTGTGTGAGAGTGGTGGTGGGTGGGGGGCGAGAATTCACTTTTTGCTCATCTGAGATTTTCAAAATCACCTTATTCCTCCTGTTAGGTAATTTTAAACTAATTTAGGCTTTCTATATTGCCATCCATGTATTTCTTGATACAGATTGTCACCATGAATGTTCTCTTTGTTTCAGGGTAATTATATTGAATACTCAGGTGATCCTCTACAGGATTTCACACTAATGAGATTTTTGGATCGTTTTGTTTACAGAAACCCAAAGGTTCATAAAGGCAAAGGTATGAAGCTTGTCAGCATTTTGTTTAGCTATCCTAAGAAGTTGGCAACACTAATATTAATGACACATGTAGTTTTGTGTGACCTCTTGACTTCCTTTTGCAGAAAACACAAGCAGTGTGGTAATGCAACCAAAGAAAAAACAATCCATGAATAATGTGCGAAATCTTGCAGGTAAGTAATGCATAGGTAAGCTGTGGAATTGAACAAAAATCAGCTAACATTTCTTGCCCCTCCCTTCATTAATGGATACCGCTACTGAATTAAAGAGTTTATCTGTTAATGGAAGGGCAGGACTGGATTCAACCAAACTGGTTTTGGCATTGGGATATAAAGAATAAAAATTATAGTATAATAAAGGATATAAGGTAGCTGATGCTTGTTATAGATCTTGATCACAGCCAGGAACATGATTTCTGTTGCAGTAGTCACCTTCATAAGTGGAAAAGACTACTTATGAACACAAACTGTTACTTTATAGGGAAAAACTAGTGGTATGTGACTAATATGTTTAATACTTTATTCCTGCTTAAAATGTGCTGTTCTCTGTTGCTTCAGTGGTTAAGTGAGAGCTACAAGTTGCCTTTTTTGTAAGGCTCCTTCTGGAAAACCATCTTCAATCATACAGAGGCAGATAGTTCAGAATTCTTTGCACTTTGGCAGTTGATAGCAATCTCTAAACATTTTCACATGGAAGGATGGGTAAATTAACTCTGTGAGAAGGAGACATAGCTTCTAGAGGGAGGGAGGGAGGGAGGGAAGAATATAACATGATATGGGATTAATTTCTTGACTCAAAACTGGGTTCTTGGTGATCAGGTAAGAGTAAACTCTTGAGCACAAGTATCCTTAGTCATTATGTTAACCCAATAGCACTCTGATATAGTAAATTACAGTTGTGTTCTTGTGGGCCTTCTTGCCTTTCTTTTTGTAGTTCATTTTCCCAAGATATCACATAACCCTATTCTGTTTAACTGATCTAAGCAAGAATACTGATTTAAGCATAACTAAATGGATTATATAATGGATTTGCTTGTTCTGATCCTACTTATTGGTAGGCAGTTTGCTAGATAAACTTTCTATTTGGAAACTGTTGTTGGAAGTGTAAAAACCTCTTTAGCTATTTGCAAAAAAATCTCTCCCCCCCCCCCCCCCCCAAGTTAGGATTCTTCCCAGCTGCTATTTGTTTTGTTGGGAAAAATGTAAAGGTTCCCTATAAGTATCTCTGTATTTCCCCCAAAGAGGCAAATTGTTGTTTCTATTGTGATATTTGTTAAATGAATTCTTGTATGGTTCTAGTTCACTCCCTTACCCCAGAGGGAACTGCTTTTATAAAAGGAAAATGCAGAATCCATGATCTACACCACCAAGGTCGTCTCTGGTTGTGCCTTCAGTCACTTTTACCTTGAAATTAGATCCATCTTTTTTGTTGTTGGTGAAATCCATGTAATGATTCACATAGCAAAACTACTTAATAAAACATTATATCTTTGTTTCTAGTTAATAGTAAGGAGTTTCTTGCACAAGATGAAAGCAAAATCCCAGTAGATGAAGTTTTCTTCCACAGGTAACAAAATCTCTGATACTTCTGTGTATGCACTGCTTTTAATTTTGCTTCCTAGAAATAGAAAGTAGAGGGTTCCTTCTTGGGGATGTTTGCTGCTATTTCTGGTTTTCATTTTTGTAAGTGCTCTTGCAGACTATTTATCTCCCTTGGTGTTTTTGTGGCTGAGTATCTGGAAACATTGAATTGTACCCAACTATTTCTGACTCTGAAATTGAACAATTTCTCTTTGGCCGTGTGGCAAAGACTTGCTAGAGACTTTTGTCAGTGAAAGGGGTTGAAGAGGAATTTGCCCTATCTAGATGTACAGAATGCAAGGGTCAGAGAATGTGATAAGCAAAGTAATAAATGTGGGAAGATGACTACAATAGGTGGAACCAAACTGAATTAGATTTATAATATCACTTGTGATGTAATGTTAGCATGTCAGGGTTTAGAGCAATATTTTACTCTGTTGGGAAGCAGTTTTTATTTTATTTAAAAACACCATCAAATAGTAAGACACTGTCTTCCCTGTTCAGAGGAATGCCTAACAATTGACATGAGCAAAAGACTTTCTGTGTTAGTTTTATTTTATTTATTTAAATGCTTTGGCTGAGCTATATAGAAATTTTTGATTTCACAAGTAACACAATTTCTGTGAAACTGCAATAACACAAATAATAATTATAAAAATAGTTGAATAGTTGTTTCAGTCCAAAATGGTTATTATGCTGTTCAGACTCCAAACTTTACAAAGCCTTACTAAACCACAAAACCCACAAAGAAGAAGCTTTTTTGTGTACTTTTATGTGCATATAGACAGTGCTTTCTTTTTTTAATGTTCAGATTTTATAAGAAGATAGATAAGGAGAAGGAAAAACGAAAGTCCATGAGAGATGATGAAAGTGTTGAAGATGTGGATGATGATGAGTTTGAAAGAGTATTAGGTAAGGCTCTCACTGCTTATTCTCTTCATCCAGAATGCATATAGAGTACTTTGGCTTTACTTGAAGATAGGATAATTCTTTGTGAGTTTATACAGTCATGTAGATGAATGTGAAGTCCCAGTTCAAAGATGGCCAGAGATGGAGGGTGTGGCAGAGTTGGCTTAGCTGCTGATTGTCATCTGGTCACGTCGGGATATTTGCTATTCAAGGAGAGTGGACAACTGGTTAAACTGATGTGATGTTACTTTTATTTTGTTTTCTGGTGATTTTCAGCTGATCGGCAGCTTTGGTGGAGTCTTGGGGGAGTGACTGAGATCGAAACTGTTTTGTGGTAATTTGGAACCACTTTTTGTTTGTGTGTGGGGGAGTCTCCTGAATATATATTAGGATATGGAGGCTTGCCTGAGGGAACACACTGCCCCCATCTGTGATATCAAGTAAATATTTTCAGATGATGCATGCATATAGGGTAACTGTTGTAAATTACAATAAATTGTACTGATTTATTTTAAAAATGAAATCAAAACTATGTTAATATTATGAAAACAGACCTCTGCATCTGATTTCTTTTCAGACTCATTTGAGCAAGATGGTTGCTTTGATTCAGATGTCAAGGATGACCTTAATTTTGCTGGGTAAGTTTTTTAATGGGAAAAAAACCCTCATTTCTAGATGTTCTAGACAAAATGAATGTTTGTACTATGCTAACAGTCTGAACTGAGTGTATAATATATGGTGTGTTATATCTCAGGCCTCTTCCAAAACTTTTCATTCTTTTTATATAAATAGTTTGCTTTAGGTGTCTCTAAATGGAATTCAGAATGTCTTGTTCTTCCTAAAATATGGCTACATCATTCATGTGATTACCCTCAGTCTCATTACTATGAAGTTACTGTTGTTTCTTCATAAATTATGTAGATACAGACTTAGACTTTTGATATTCCCAGTTAACATTCAACGTACTGTCAGAGGTTGTGAGAATCAGGGATAGATAACTGTTGGCACTTGCCCCACGGGAGACCTCAAAGGGCTACACTCCCAGTCTACTGCCTCCCATTTCAGTTGGCATCCTGTTTCATATTTTCACTGTTGTAAGCTAGATTTTTGACCTCATAAATTCTGTTATTCACATTTACAATCATGGCGCCATTGACAAGATCTCAAGTGTCCTCTCATGTTGAAAACCAGACAGCCACACCAACTAGAAATATTCTGTGATGCTGGTCAGCCAGCCACAGTGCTGGATACATCATCCTTCATTATCCTGCTTGCCAGTGATTCGAAATTCCTTCAGCTGGTGTAGCTATGGGATCAGGTCAGGAAAACAGTCATAGCTAGCTACATTGTTGTAGTTACATCTACCATGCAGGATCTCAGTGTTCATTTTTTTTATTCGCTCACAAATGCCCTCTGAGGGCATAGAGGGCAGTTTTTCCATGTTTTGGTCTGCATGCTATCTTAAGCCAACAGAAGTCAACTTCTGTGTGATTTACTGTTACAGAAAAAGGCTCACATGGTCCTAAAACTGCATAAATGGAATGACAAAAACATGGTGTAGTTTCCTGCCACACCTGCTTGAGAGCATTTGGGGACATCTAAATAATTTATTTTCATTTTTTAAACTTCCTGGGTGTGTCCCTGAGGGCACACTTTCCTCACCCCTGACTTGGAGTACATTCTTTTTTTTTTAAAGTCAACATTTAAAAAAATTTTTTTTTTGTTTTAACACATGGTATAAACAGACAAAGCTCGATAAGGGATACATGAACACAAATGACAAAACTGACAAACACAGCCATAAAACAAGACTTCCTGTTTGTACTGGTTTCCTATAAACTACTGTATTCTTACAATTATTGTCAATTTCCTGCATTGCCCTCAAATCAATTTTAGTTCCCTAAGTGGGATGATCCTCATGTTGGGGTCAAATACAGTGGTCCCCCGGGTTACGAAGGTAATCCTTTCCGGATTACCTTTCGTAACCCGGAAATCTTCGTTTCCCGGGGGACCGCTTTAAGGGACGGACCGCACGGCCAATTTAAAGGGGCCGCACGGTTTTTCCCTTTCGTACCCCGGGGTTTTGTTCGGATCCCAGGGGCTGTTTTGCGGTCCCGCCGGTTTCGACTCCCGGGGATTTCGTTCCCCGGGGGCTTCGTATCCCAGGGGACCACTGTATATATTTTGCTTTGTCCTGCTGTTGCCTTTCTGCTGCTTTCAGTTTTTCTTTATCCAGTATAGTATAGTGAAGGAGGTCTGTTATCTGACTTTGGATCCAGCAAGTGTTCTGTACTAATTTTTTCTTGTCAGCAGTTGTTAAAGTTTTCTTTTGAGAAGGGAACAGAAAGTAGTAACTCTAGTTTTTGCAAATGTCAGGCTTTTGCATAACAGATAGACCCGTCGTTTTTTGTGGAGCTTTCGGGCTATGTGGCCATGTTCTCGAAGAGATTCTCTGAAGATACCAGCCACAGATGCTGGCGAAACGTCAGAAAGGAACTCTTCAAGAACATGGCCACATAGCCCGAAAGCTCCACAAAAAACTATGGATGCTGGCCATGAAAGCCTTCAACTCCACAGATAGACCCATCACTCATAGCCATTACCTACCCCAAAGTTTGTTGTGGGCAAGTTTGACCTGCATGGTGTAGGGGTTTGAGCACTGGATTATGACTCGGGAGACCAATTCCCTGTTTTGCTGTGGAAAGCCACTGGGTGACCTTGGGCAAGTCACACACTCTCAGCCCCAGAAGATGCAGTGATAGGTTTGCTTTAGGGTTGCCAGAGGTCAAAAACGACTTGAAGACAACAACACACAACAACAATACTTAGTCATGCTCCTCATTTGCTTGCCTCCAGTGCTGCAGACAGGAATCAAACTGTACAACTTGGGTTTCATGGGAGAGATGATGACTGACGTTGTGTGAACGAACTCTTTCTGGAATCATAATGAATAATGTGGATTAAGGGTTCCTATTTCATTCAAGCCTGCACTGGAAGTGGGCAAATACCTCCCTGCTGTTATACTGAGTGGGAGCAATAGGGTGTGATTCAGTGACACAACAAGGTAAAATGCTGAGTGTCAAGTGATTTTGAGAACTCTTTTCATTAATACCTACCGAGGCTTGAAATGTTTTAATCTTAAAATGAAGGAAGCTCATTGGAATAAATCTTGAAAAGAACTGTTTAGGAAATAAATTCTCCTGTAGGTGAACTCTGCTAATCACTTTGGATTTATTGGTTTCCCCTTGCACATGTATATAGGTCAGATCCCTCTCAGCTGAATGTTTGGCAGCACAATGCCTCCCTCTTATTCCAGAAAGCAAAGAATGGCAGATACACTGAACTCTGGCACTCCCTATGTGCTGTTCCCACTGGCTCAGATTTCATACACTCTGAAATGCTAGTATTTTGATAAGGCAGGCATTTTGGGTGGAATACTGATCTGTATGAGATGATTCTGGGATTACATAAGAGTATTTTGGCAGATTAAGTGTAATGATTTCATTAATGTTTATTCGGAATTCTGTAAATAAATCCAAAGTAATTTACAAAGAAAATATTTACAACTGGTTTGATACTTCTAATTGCAAAAACAAAAATGTGCATTTGACAAGAGGTGAGAATTTAGTGGGAGAATTGATCTGGGTAGGAGGGAAATGGAGAAATACAAATGACAGGGTTAAGATGAGTCACTGACCATCCCAAATAACAACTTGGGTATCTGCTATAACAGTCAACACTGGTTGTAGCTTTTAGATACTGTGAAATTCCTGGAAGGGTGTGTGTGTGGAGAGTATGATCTAGTGTGATTCAGTGGACTACATTGGATAGCAACAGCAAGTACAGTACATTTCTATACTGCTTATGTCTAAGCTAAGCAGTTTAAGTCAGTAAGCTAATTGCCTCCCCCCCCCCCCCCAAACAAGCTGGGTACTTACATTTTACTATGAAAGGATGAAAGGATGAGTCAACCTTAGAGTCCCTAGAATCGGACTCACAACCTTGTAGCTGCAGTACTGGCATTTAACCACCATGCTACCTGGGCTCCATTAAAAGATAATCAAGGGCTCCAGATCAGTAAATTCACCCCTCAAGTCTGGAGAGGATCAATGGTGATACATATAAATGTGGAAGCAGATTCAGCAACCAGCTCACTCTCTCTAGATTAAGACTGGAGATTCAAATCACTTTTCAATCCAAAGGGGTTGTGTGAATGTATCTGACCTTTAGGCAGTTGCATTCACTCTGCCTAATCTCTACTTTATAGGGTTGTTGTGATATAAAATGCAGAGGGAACCATTCAAGATGCTTTGGATTACCTATAATTGTCACAAATATCCTTTCTTGAATGGTATCACAATTTGGGTAGGCTTGAATTCAAGTATGAGAAGTACCTCAGGTATGAGTCTTTCCTCTCAGAAGGCACTGTATCCATGGGCAGAGAGGTGTAGTTTTGAAGAGATCCGGCCTTTCTTCTCCTTTCCTTTGACATGGTGCAACAGGAAAACTGTCAACTTGGGGAAAGGCTTGTTGGGAATATGGGTAACCTGCAGGCATCCTCGTCCCTCAAATACCTTGGTTTGCTGTCTATATGTATGTTGGAGGTGGTGGGAATAGGGATCAAACAGAGCACCGTGGACCCCCTCCCCTGTAATGTGCACAATACTTTTAATTTTCTTTGAGTACTACGAGCTTCTTAGAGAGGATAGCCTTTTAAAAAAATCAAACACCAGGATCTTTATTTGGTGTTAAGTATCTTTTGAAGGCTTAGGTAGATTATGATTAGGCGGCCCTTGTGGTCTTTGCCAATACTATAATTCTATTATTCTAAGTTTTATTTTGCTTTCTATTTTTTCCATTTACTAATGTACTTTGAAAAACTGTACAGGTGAATTTCTACTTAAAAGTTTGATGTTGTGGGTTTTTTTCTCTCTGCTTTTTACAATTCCAGAAACATAAAAACCAAGGGAAAAAAGAAAAGCCAAGATGATGAGGCAGATTGGGACGATTCTGATGAGGATGACTTTGATGACCTTGATGATGAGGAAGTTTCTCTAGGAAGCATGGATGAAGAGTTTGGAGAAGACATTGATGAAGAGGGAGGGACTTTCATGGATGTGTCAGATGATGACAACATGCCAGGTAAAAATTAGTTTTTTTCCTCACTTTGTTAAAACTTTTGTTTTAAGCTAAATGAGAAGCTAGTGATTTTTAGGCCAATGCATGTGTTCTAGAGCTCCACCAGATAATATTGTATAATTTGTTAGGCGCCTAAGTCTTCAGCAGTTGCTACAGTAGACAGGTTTAAAAGACATTGGCACCAAGCTAATAGAGGGTTAGCGAAAATTACAAGTGCATTATACTTCTTTTTGCATTCTGGTTCCTAACCTGTGTGTCCTCAGATGTTAGTGGACTGCAGCTCCTTGAATCCATCACCACTGGCTGTGTTGGCCAGAGCCTCTGGATATCCAGTTTCAACAAACCCAGGATAAGGAACTTTTTGGCTGTGCAAAAATGTATGTGCTTATATGAATACATGCACAGACACAGATCTGGTTCTTGGCAAAAAAGACATCAGGCAGCTGAATCTATGAAGAAATGTTGATAATTTATGCTGTATATGGTCGATAAGGGGAACTGGATTGGTCTGAAGAGTAAGATTGCTTCCCACCCCCCCCCCCCCCCCCGCAGGAACTAGATGACATACTGGATTACATCAGGGAAAGCGGGTGTCTGACCCAAGGTACACCCATCTTAGACATCATGCTCCTCCTTTTGTGCAGAATGGGATGTGATCTTTTGTGCTTTTCTCTGCATTTATGTGCTTCTGCTAGCTCTAATCCCAGTGGGGAATGCAAACAGAGTGGGGAATCTCACTGTTGTTTATGGGGCTTTCTAGATTGGCAAAAAGAAGTGTGTTCATGGCTGCATGAAAGTCTAGCCTTTAGATGAGAAAAAGGGAAAGTGTGCCATGAAAACGCTTTTTTTTTTTTTTTTGCGTTTTAGGGGAGAAGAAGCGCCTTTAAAAAGGTGCTGGTTTTCCCAGCTTCTTTTTTAAAAACTGCGGAACAGTGCAGCTCCATCTAAAGGCTGTGGTGCAGCTGCTAAGCATTAAGGAAAAGGCAACTTCATGTCACACTTTCCTGCCAATCTAGAAAGCCCCTACGATTTCAAGAAAGAGGTAGCTGTGACGTTTCAGTGCTTGCTGCTTTCCTTCCTACATTAGAGGGTGATATACATTGTGTGTATATATGGAGGTTTGAGAAATAATCTACCATCTGCTAATAAAATTCTTCCTCTTCTACTTCTCCCTTCCAACTCCTATACTACTTCAGAATCCAAAATTCACAAAACAGTGATACCAGCCAAAATGAACAAAACATATAATGCAAGATTTCAAAGCTCTGTTGGCTTCTTCATCAGGCAAAAGATGTTAAATCATGTAGAAGGAAGAAAAAGTGATGGTGTTAAGAGTCACAGGCCTACATTTTGTACAGATGTTGTTTCTGCTGTAGTTCAATTCGTTTGGAGGTATCTCAGTTCAGGCAGAGGCCACACATTTCTTGGCCATGTGGGGACCAAGACAAAGGAGAGGAAAATTTGAACTCCATTTGCAACAGTAAAGTAACTACAGTATTTTTGGGGATCTAGGGTGTCTCCATCTCTTGTGAAGCTACAGGCCCTCTTTTCAATCTAGAGAAATAGAGCCAGTGAATTCACAAGTAGCAGAGACACCCAAGATCCTGAGATGAGTTACTTTACTGTTGCCAATTTTTTGGGGTTTTGCTTTCTTTTGCTGTATGACTAGCACAGCCATACAGCAATCTATCAGCCAGTAATGAAGCAGAATGTGACCAGCCAATGGGAAGCCAGCTAGGCAGGGCTATAAAAGGGCCTTGCAGAGAGAGTGGTGAAAGGTTTTTGTTTTTTTTTAGTTTTGGGTTTTGAGGGAAAGAGTTACATCGAAGGGAGGGTGTGCTCTTAAGAGTTCCTGAGAGAACATTTTAGTTTTAGTTGGTGACCACGAAAGGGTCTTAAGAGTCCAGAGAGGGACTATTTAGGCTTGGGGAGTCTAGTAGTAAGAGGCTCAGAGCAAGCCAGTTGTTGAAAAGGGAATTTTGGTCCATGTACCTCAGATAAGATTACCTGTGTGGCTGTATTAATATTATTATTTTGAAAGGGATTCCTATAACTACATAATAAGTCATTAGTAGCAGCTTTGAAACCTATTTATAGTTTATTTTTATATTTTATAATAAACTGGGGGGGCAGTCCATTTGTTGTATGGGAGGGTATATCTTAATATATTTTTATGTAATTAGAGGGACTTGGAAAGGGATTATTTATGAACTTCATTTGATTTGTAATGCTTTTGTTTTCCATTTGACTGCTATTGTATTTATATTGTTTATTGATTTTGTTTTGTTTAAATATTGATCAGTGGATTGGGAGTTGATAATAATTGCATTATTGTACTGTATTTCCTATATTGTATTTCATATTGTTAGCCGCCCGGATTCTCCGTGATTGGGCGGGATATAAATCTATATTATATTATTATTATACTAGTGTTTGAAATACAACTTGGCCTCTGTTTGAAACAAACCACGCTACCTAATATAAGAGACACAGAGGGGCTGTGTCATCGCAGAGACTTAGTGGTGAAAGATAAGGGGATCACCAGATAATATTTTGGTGGCAGCGGTGGGATTAAAATTCCCATTGGGCTGCCACAGCTGAGAATAGGTTGTGGGTGGACCATTTGAGAGAGAATTCACCACACAGCTGTCCCAGGATATGTATCCTAATAATAATCGTATTTCTTGAGGCAGGGGACAACAGCATTAAAGTACAGTGGTCCCCCGGCTTACGAATCCCCCGGGTTGCAAAAACCCCGGGATCTGAAAGCCGCCGGACCGCTACAATATCCCCCGGGATCCGAAAGATCCCCCGGGATACAAAAAAACCCCCCGCGCGGCCCCTTTAAATCGGCCGCGTGGTCTATTGAGTTTAGCGGTCCCCCGGGAAACGAAAGCTTCCGGGTTACGAAAGTAATCCCGGAACGGATTACTTTCGTAACCCGCGGGACCACTGTACTGCAAGTTTACTATGCTCTTAGAACAGAGGTCTTGTGAGGCATTCGTTGAAGCTTTCTTCCTGCAGAAAATATGTCATATTTACTGAAAACAACAGGACCTTTTTTTTCTAAACAGCATTTTTTTTGCTGTGAACAACTACACGTTCAGGTATTTGGATGGGGTCACAGCTGGTACAAACAAACAAAGTTATATACTCCATAAAATAAAGATTCCCCCACCCCCTTCTAACCTAGGATAACTTTCTGACAGTTTGCATGTGTTCTAAAATGAATAGATTTTAGAACTGCTCAGTTCTGCCAGCTGTTTATGCCTTTCATTTGCATTATTGGCTTTCAAATAGAATTTGGTTCTCATGGGATTATTGCAGGTAAAAGTAGCTTGCTTCCCTGAACTGAAAAAAGAATATTACAGTTGCTCTGCTTCTGCTTATGTTGCTGGATCAGATAGTTTAAATGCTGTTACATAAATCACAGCAGCTGTTCAGGAGGTACTGACATAACTCAAAACACTCAGGGGAGTTCAGATTTCAAGACCATAATCTGTGTTTGTATACATCTGTATTTGCTCAAGTTGAGGCATCTATAAAAGTCTTCAGTTTCAAATGTATAAAATAAAACGACCCCTTGTCCTGTGCTAATCTCCTCCTGTAGGGCATTTCATAGAATCATAGAATCATGGAATCTCTGCCCCTCTCCCCTAGTGTGAATTAAATCCTAATGGTGGTACTTCTGGCAATCCAAAAACATATGGATTCAGCCTGATACAGACAAGCATGAGTTCATTTCAAATTTGTGGCAGCACACTAGTATGGGTGACCATTGAAAACCTAAGTGTTGTGCAGTGGTTGGTGTCTGGATGTGGGAAATCTATGTAATCCAATTCCATCTTGTGTAAGAAGCCCATAGAGTGATGATGAACAATTTTTTATAATTCTTGGAGCTAGAGCAGATACATTAGAGGCAGGCAAAGTGGGGCTGTCTGCTATTTCCCAGAAATCCCCATGGGTCCTCACAAACCCAAACGCTTTAAACAATTTGGGGTGGGTGGGCTGAAATAACTCTTAACTATATTTTCTAGTTAACAATTTCTGATCACTTTGGTTGGGAAAGAGGCCATAGTGCTTCCCTTTGCCCACCCCACACTACAGGATGTGTGGAGGACTTTTTCAACAATTCTTTAAAAAATACAAAAAAGTGGGAAGGCACAAGCTTTGCAAGGCTGGTGTGTGTGTGTATCTATCTACTCAAACCTGGGGAAGCTGCCACTCTGAGATACAGAAAACAAATAATACTTGGAGCTTGCAGAGTCAGGCAATTATGGCAAAAATTTCTTCCCAGCCAGTCAGCCAGCGAACTTTGTGATTTTTAAGTAGAGAAGTTTAATAGAAAATGTACTTGCTTTCATTTTTATTATATTTTAAATGTTTTTAACCTGTTTTAATTCAGTGTTTAGTTTTAATGATAATAGACTTGATCTTTAATTGGCTTTCTGTTTCTTTCTGCATTCTGTTTTAATTCTTGTTGTCAGCCACCTTTGGTTCACTACTGGGAGAAAGGTGGGATATTAAATCTATGACCCACCCCACCCCAGTTTTAAGTACCCGTACCAGTGACCTGCAAGTGATAAACATGTGTGATCTGGCAAACTAACCACTTTGGGAGATTTAATTTTAAGAGAGAAATGTGTATTTAAGTCAGTGGCTTAACCAGTAACCTTCATTGCAGGGAAAGTGCTATGCTGGTTTGGAAAAAAACAACCCAGATATGAATAAATATGATAGGCCTTCATCACCCCTTCCTCTGTTTCCAGTTGTCTTTGGGGCTCTGTGAGGAAAACTTGCCTTTACAGCCAATTAGTACTTTAATGAAGGTATCTTGAAGGCAGGTGGGATGTAAAGATCAGGGGGTGGGGTGTGTAGAGTAACTCTAAAACAAGTTTCAATACAATAGGGGTGGGTGGGTCAGCCAGCCATAGATTTTTTTGCAGGGAAGTGGGTTGTCACAGATTAGTCATTCCCTGCCCAACCACATTCACTGATTCTTAGAGAAGGGTTATCTCAGGTTTTAATTTTTTTTTAAAAAAATTGCATTTATTTATATTTGCAATTTTTTCACTTTTGTAGCAGAGTGGATGGGTTGCCCAATCCCAGCAAATGTGTAGGGCTAATTGTGTATTGCTAAGGGATGTAATGGATTTCTAAAGTAGAGGAGCTGGGACTCAGGTCTTTGTGGCAGTCAATCTACTCAATATTTTGTAGCATTACAACTTTAATTGTAAACATGGGTGTTAAGCTACACATTTTCAGCAGCACCTTCTTTCAGATATCATAAACTATATGAAGCATGAACAGCCTGTTCTGTAGGCATGCTTCATTTGTGTGTTGGGGCTTTCATACATAAGAAGCTTGTTCATATCTGAGTCTTTAAATGTGAGCATGTGGCTTGGGCGGAAGACATAAACTGAGAAGCGAGACTGAAGAAAAATATACCACAAAGCAAGAGATGTGTTGACATCAGTGGAGGAATCTTGGAGGCTGTGGATGAAGAAGCTACCGAATTTTACATATTGATTGGAACTTTTGGGGCCATGTTGTTGCTCCTAGACTGCAATCATTGGGATATTAAATAATTATCAGCCCTGGTGGCGCAGTGGTTAAATGCCTGTACTGCAGCCACTCACTCAAACCCATAAGGTGGCGAGTTCAAGACCAGCAAAGGGCTGAAGCTCGACTCAGGCTTGCATCCTTCCGAGGTCGCTAAAATGAGTACCCAGATTGTTGGGGGGCAAATAGCTTACAATTGTAAATTAAGCTGTTTGTTTAACAAATTGTAAGCCGCTCTGATAGTCTTGGCTGAAGAGCGGGGTATAAATAAAACATTATTAAAACATTATTATTATTACCCCATTTACAGAAATTACAGTGTTGGGTTAAAGTCACATCTTGAACACTAATGAACATAAAGTTGCAAGTAAATAAAGTTGATTGTTTCATTCCATACTCTGAATATATTTTAATAACTTTTGGGTTGTTCCATAACAGATGAAAACAAAGATCAAGTCAAATCAGTAAATATGAAAGGCAAAAGAAAAAAAGAAATTGATTTTGCTACATCAGTTAAAGGTAAGGTACATGTAAACTGTACATGAGTTTGGATGTTAAAAATGTTGAGGGGTTGGCATCTCTCTGCTAGAGCTTTGACTCCAGTCACAATGACTGTATTCTTCACATAGTGGTAGAATTCAAAGATATGGTCATGTTAGTCTGTAAAATCACTGTGTAAAGAGATCTTGTAGCACCTTTGAGACTAACTGAAAGAAAGAGGTTGACAGCTTGAGTTTTCGTAGACTCAAGTCTCCACCAAATGCATCTGAGGAAGTAGACTTAAGTCTATGAAAGCTCAAGCTGCCAACCTCTTTCTTTCAGTTAGTCTCAAAGGTGCTACAAGATCTCTTTACATACTGTATTCTTCACAGTGATGTCTGGGAGAAAGATCTGTACTAGGGTGTGTGAACAGAGACAAGGGATTGAATTTCATTGATAAGAGTTACCAAGAGAAGGCTTTAAAATGGATATGCTGGATTTTAATATGTTACATCTTATTAAAGTTTCAATTTTTTAAAAAAATGGTTGAATTGACTTGTGTTCTAAACGGTTTTTTTTTTTTTGTTGGATTCTTGCATCCCAATCTTGGGCATAGGGTGAATAATTACTCAAATAACATTAGATGATAAAGTGGAAGAACACCACCACCAAAGGAAGCAAATATAGTACAAAACATTTATTCAGTTTTTTTTAAATCAATGCACCATTTTCTCCTAGTCTGAAGTCTGTCAAGTACTGGTGACAAAGTACTGGTTTAGAACTTCAGTAAAAAGTAACATTGCTATTGCGATATGATACTGTAACAATGGTAAGATACTAAATACTGTACAATACATTTTCTTAAGAGAAGAATTAGGAGCTGCTAGCTTGACATCAGCTTTTTATATGAAGTTTGGGGGAGGGATGGGACAGGTTTTCTAGAAAGTTAGAAAAGAACAAATCAGTATAAGCTTATTCAAGGTGAAATGATAGAAGATTACATGAACACTAGAATGTGAAAAGGTTGGATGAACCATTCTTATTTTATAATTAAAAGGATCAAAGGAAGGCAAGAAAAGAAAGAAAGATACTGGTGTGCTTGCTGCTGCAGAAGAAGTAGGTGTCACTAAATTCTGTATCTAATAAAATTAATCTGGTCTGATGGTATTCAAAGAACTAATTTTTGTTTATTTGTTTGTTTCTTTTGAAGTTTGGATACTTACTGGATGAAAACATTGGGTCCAAATTTGATAGTATTGGGATGAATGCAATGGCAAACAGAGATAATGCAAGTAAGTAACTTTTCTATGAAACAGATCAGCAGATCATTCTTTAGATGTGAAAAAAAAGTAACAGCTCAGCCTTTTCTGCATGTTGGAAATAGCTACATGGCATTAAAGAATATGTAAGTTAAATATTAGAATAAATGTGCCTACACTTGCTGGAAGACAGGATTCAGTGTGTGTTCAAGTTGAACAACAACTATGTCCTATATGCAGCACCAGTCTTCTGCATTTCTAAATGAACTAACAAAGATTTTCTTAAGCATTTTTGTTCTGCAGCAGGGAAGAGTTTGTCACTTGTAAATAAAAGTGCAAGTCCTGCTGAAACTAATGGAGCAATTAACCCTCTATTGCTGTTACTGGCACATCTGGATAAAGTAGTGTCATTGGTGATAAACCTAGTGAAGTTCTGCTTTTGGGAGGAACACATTAAGAATATAAAATATAATTTTATATGAAGTGTTTAGTTATTGCAACATCTTAACATTGTGTGGATAAAATAAACATTTTGCTCCAACTTTTTCACACATGGATTCTGTGTTCCAGTTCAATTGTGTGTTTCAGCTTTTTTAGCCGCACTGAGAAAAGTGCTGCTGGTAAATGTTTCATCACACAATTAGCTTAATATTCCAGAATGTTTGTAAGGCTAGATCTAGATTATGTGGGGTGAGCTCTCCCCACAGGAGTGAGGCAGTAGTTGCCAATTATGTGCATACAGTGTGAGATAGGATGGACTGTATTCCTGAACTACCTACATTACCAGTACACAAAAAAGTAAAGGATTTACAATAAAACATGTCCAAAATTGTTGAAAGGATTGAATAAATCTGGCCTCAGAAGGCTACAGGGATGTGGTGTAAACTTGGCATTGCCTGTTCGGATACAATGTCAAATTTAATCTTGAATTTATAAGAAGGCATAAAAAAATAAGTAGCACTTTTAAGGTTAATTTGTTTATTCTTGCATAAGCAATCATGGACTCCACAAGACCATTTAATCAGCTTCACCTACATCGGTAGAATACAACTACAGTGGAAGTTGCTTGATTTTGAACAGTAAAAAATAACACAGTCGAAAGCTGAGCACTTTCTTTTTGGAGATTACAACAAAAATCTAGTCATTTGTGCTTCATTCAATCTTTTGAGTCTAATAACTTATGCAGTATTCTTATCATATAAAACCTCAGTGCCAAATGTTCTAAGGATGTTGTTACTCCATTAACTTATGTTACTTGTTCTTTATCTTCCATAAGATTTGAAACAGCTCAAGTGGGAGGCAGAGCGTGACAAGTGGATTCACAACAGGGATGCAAAAAGTATCATCAAGCAGAAAAAGAGGTTCAGGCACAAAATGCTGAAAAACAAACACAGAAGCAAAAAGAACAGAAAATGAATATAAAACTATTTGATATAAACTATTTAAAAATGTGTGTTACTTACTTCTAGTTTTTGTTGCTTAACCATGTCTCTTGATCTTGCTCTCTTTTGCCATAAATACCAGACCACTCGTTACTTTTGTAATAAACTATGAAGATAAAAGTCTTATTTTAATAATGGCAGAATAAAGATGGATTTTTCACTGTATAGTTTTGACTTTCTAATAGTGAGAACAAAGCAGATTTATTTCTACACAAATATTAAAATTAGTTGAAGGGAAACTACACTATTAGTAATTATTTTAATGAGTAATAATAATAATGGTTTATTTATAATCCAGTTATGTTGGTGAAACATACTATATATATTCATTTATAAGTCTAGACGTTTTAATTAAAAAATTGATCCACAAAATCTGGGTCGACTTATCCATGGGTCAGTGTATATAAGTACAAAAGTACCTGTATAAAAGTATATATTTACGTAAATACTGTACTTTAATTCTTATTTTAAAAAAAGGAACCATCTTATTTTCTGAGTGGCAAAAGCTTATTCTGTCCTGGGAGCACCTAAAAGAAGCACTGACACCCACTGCTCCCATGCTTTCCATCCATCAAGCCTTTAGGGAAGTAGATCCCAAACTTTTTCTGGCCACCACCCACTTTCTTCTTGGGTGACAACCCTAGCACCCCTGTCCCTATACATCTTTCTTGATATTAAGTCTACAGTTCCACTGCAAATTCGAAACAATCAGTCTTGGTTTCTGATTCCCAGTGACTTTGGGAACAGGAACTGAGCATTTAACTGAGCACTGACTAAGGAGCCTCTTGCCTGTGGCAGCCTTGTGGAAAGGTTGGCCTGGGTGAGAGGCTGCTCAGCTGCTGCTCTCTTTGTACCCAGTCACCTTGGGAGCAGCAACCGAGAAGTTTCTCCCCATGCCACCCCTCTAGCAAAGGCCATTGTGGACAGGAGGGCTCTTGGTTGCTGCTCAGCCAGCTGTTCAGTTGCTGTTCCCAAGGTGACCAGGTGCAAGGGAGAAGCTACTCCCTGGCAAGGAAGGACCCTCAATCTGTTGTTTTTGGGGCAGAGTGGGGCACAGCTAGTGTGTATTTTGGGGGTTTACAAAGGCCATATGCCCTGGACTGGAGACTAGCATGGAACAGGGAAAGGAGATTTTAACTACTAGAGCCACTCCAAAGTGAAGGACTCTTTAAGAATTGACCCAGATACTGCTTCCTCATAGTTTCAAGTGTTCCCCCTCATACACATACACAAACATTGTTTCTTCTGCTACCTCTTCTCTTAGCCTGTCAAATGAAAGAAAATAGGAGCAGCTCAGCCCTGGTAGCCAAATGCCAGCAAAGCAAATATGAATGCTACTTTTTGCTGCTGCTTCTCCCCCACTGTCATGTGCTCTACCCCTTGCTCCACTCAGTCCCAAAATGATGACATTCTGAGCCACAGAAGCAATGTCTTGCACCCAAGCCTTGCAAGATGATAATTTTGGTCCCCAAACCTGCCCTTGATGCATACATGAGGTTGACTTGTAGTCAAGTATATATGGTACCTTCCAGGATAGATGGATATCTCCTGTTCATTTTTTTCCTGAAATCTGAGAAACAAAGAATGTGTATTCATAACACTGAACAGATTATAGTTACAGCAATTAAATGGCATACAATTTCACTTATCCTTTTCTAACCTTTCAATCAGTCATAAGTATCTCTTCTCTTCCCCTTTATTCATTGTGTTATACTCCCAAGAGCCTCACAATATGAATGTGGCAAGTTAAAGATACAGGAGATTTTTTTTGGCTAGGTTTATGTGTATACATGAAAGGACTGACTGACTCAACTGATGTGATGGGGCTGTATTACAAAACGGCCTAAATTTTTACATCCTAAATTTTTAGCTCTGCTAGTCTTGCTAATTTGATGCTTGTCAGACAGGATCGGGAAAAAAGGAAAACAGCACAGATAACGCCACAGATTCTTTAATATCTCAGTGGAAAACCTAGTAAAGCACAAATTAAATCGAAATTCCATCTATCACTCCACTGATGATATCACATAAAAAGACACATGAGTTTGGGAATTTATCAGAAGGTGTTTCCTTTCAGTCTAACAATTTACATTTCCAAATTAGTCCAACTTTTAACTCGAAAAGATGTCATTATGGTGCACTGTGTTGTTGCTGTTAGGTGTCTTCAAGTTGTTATTGCAAGTTGGAGTGATCCTGTCATAGGGTTTATTTGAAAAGATTTATTCATGGAAGTCTGCCATTGCCTTCCTTGCCCAAGGTCACGCAGTAGGTTTCCATGGCTGAGCAGGGATTTGAAGCCTAGTCTCATGGAGTCCTAGTCCAACACATTCAGGGATGTGCAAACTATACTCCTCCAGATATTGTTGTGCTTCTAGCATTGCTCACCATTGGATATGCTGGCAATATTGGAATTGCAGTTCAGCTGCATCTTGCCCACCTCAACTACACTCACATTACCCTCCACTTACCCTAAACATCCCCTTTGGAAGGGTAGAATTCATTGATTATTGCTGAAGGGCATTTTAATGTGCAAATGGGAATTGTATATGCCAGATAGTACAAGGAAACAATTCTAAATATTCTTGGAAAGTTGTAATCTTTTGTCTGTAATCACATGAATATACAACTCCCTCTGCCTCATTCTTGTGCTGGAGTTAGTACACAGAAGTGTAAATAGGACTAAATGTGAAATGAACGGCTAGCTGCTGATATTAGGTGGCATTACAGTGATAGCATCTGCATTTGATCTTTCAAAATATGAACAGCTGTTTTAACTTATGAATAATGTTCCAAATACAAGTCTTGGTTTGTATGGCAGGAAATTTATAGTGACACTAGAAAATGAC
This sequence comes from Urosaurus nigricauda, assembly GCA_034509955.1. Lineage (NCBI taxonomy): Eukaryota > Metazoa > Chordata > Lepidosauria > Squamata > Phrynosomatidae > Urosaurus > Urosaurus nigricauda. The sequence continues at coordinate 322,284,615 of JAOEGL010000001.1, forward strand.
AGATTTTCTTAGCTTCCTTGTCAATTAGGGGAGCTACAGAAGATGGACACAAATGCTTCATACATGTGAAAAAAGTAAATAGCCCAATATGCAAACAGCAATTGTTAAATAAGTAAGGTACCCTTCACAAATAAATGCACCACAATTAATCTGGTTAAGAAACAAACTGGAAAATTAATTTATATCCTGACTTTCTACTTAGGCTCTCCTAGTTACAGACAGTTATTGAACAGCCACATGCTCCTGACTCTTGACAGTCACAGAGTTATCTGGCAAACTAAGACTAAGTACCTTGATTTGTGTCCATCTTGTAATACAGCGCATACGCTCCAGCAACACCAAGGCATTCCAGAATTAAAATTCCTTTGAAGATCTTTTTTGCTAACTGAGGGTTCATGACGCAGCCAATCCTCAATGCCTAGTTAGAAAAGCAAAGAAACATACATCAAGCTCAAGAAAGAAAAGCAGCATAAAGATAAAACGCCATTTTGTACAGGTTGTTTGGCTGTATGGAGGCTGAAGCATCTTTCCTGCCGGCTTCCAACTCCGCTCTGGGCCCCACAACAAACTCCAACTCCCAGAATTCCATAGCCTGGAGCCAGAAGGAGTTAAAGCGGTGCCAAACCGGGTTATTTCTCCAGTGTGGACTTAACCTTCTTCTTACAAGCTTCCTTCACTGCCCAGCTCTCTCCTATCTGTACATGGTGAAGGGGAATACAAGGGTCTGGACCAGAGATTCCCAAACTTTGGTCCGCCAAGCAATCTGGACTTCAGCTCCCAGAAGCCCCAGCCAATGCAGCCAACAATCAGGAATTCTGGGAGCTGAAGTCCAAAACATCTGGAGCACCAAAGAGTGGTATCCACTGGATGGATGATCCTTAATCACACAAAGTCTGGGATTCGTGTCATTTCTGGGGAACTGTGTAGCTCCAAGCCTGACGTCCACTTCTCTTTCCTTAAGACGACAGGCACACTTCCAGGGTGACCGGATGTCCTCACCACAAAGGAGGACAAGGCACTGCAAGATGGAGGACGTCCCAGAAAAATGTAGGGCATTACCAAAGAAAAGCTAAAAACACTCATGTAAATGTCCATCTGTGCTTCTCAGTCCTGCTCAGAATGGAGGACGTTTTGGAATTCCTCCTGGACAGAAGGTTGAAATGTAGGACCTGCCCTGGAAAAGGAGGACCTGCATAGAAATTTATCAATTCATGCTTCTTAGGCCCTGCTCAAAATGGAGGGCATTTTGGAATCCCTCCAAAACAGAAGACAAAAGTGTAGGACAGGTCCTGGAAAAGGAGGACGTCTGGTCCCTCCCCATACAAATGTAAATTCATGCTTCTCAATCCTGCTCAAAAAGGAGGACCTTTTGGAATTCCTCCAGGACAAGAAAGCTTAAATGTAGGACCTGTCCTGGAAATGGAGGACATCTGGTCTCTCTCCCCATATAAATTCATGCTTCTTAACCCTGCTCAAATGGAGGGGCATTTTGGAATCCCTACAGAACAGAAGACAGAAAATGTAGGACGGGTCCTGGAAAAGGAGGGCGCCTGGTCTCTCCCCATTTGAATATAAACCCATGCTTCTGAGGCCCTGCTCAAAATGGAGGACATTTTGGAACCCCTTCTGGGTGAAAGGTTGAAAAGGAGGACATTTGGATATCCTTCCTATAATAACTATAAATTCCTGCTTCTGAGGCCCTGCTTAAAATGGAGGCCATTTTGGAATCCCTCTTGGATCAGAAGGCTGAAATGTAGGACGAGTCCGGGAAAAGGAGGACGCGCCTGCCCATTGGAGGACCCTGCCTAGCTGCACCATGCACTGGCCTTCTGACGTCATCACGCAGGCCCCGCCCCCTTGCTGTGCCATTGGTCCCGCCCCATGCTGTTAGCCACGCCCCCAACCCCTTTGGGAGACCCTCAGTAAACTTATAAGCCACTTAGTCCCCCAACAAACGGGCCTAGAGGCCTCCAGAACCACAGTGAGCGATAACGGCGCATGCGCAGTGACAACCCAAAGGCACTAGGCAGCCTCTCTCTGCTCTATACTCACGTTCCTCTTGACGGGCTGTTTTACTTCCGGTGTCTGAGCAGGAGAAAAGAAACAGAGGAACTTCCCGGATGTACGCATGCGCCTTTAAAACAACCCGCCTGTGGAAGCGGGAAATCTGCCTAGCAACAGATGACGCGGTGTCCCTCGCTTAGTATGGGGCCATACTTGCTCTGAGACTTTGGTCCTTCCAGGTGTTTTGGACTTCAACTCCCACAATTCCCGGCTGTTGGCCTACTTGGGTAGGGCTTCTGGGAGTTGAAGTCCAGAACAGCTGAAGGACCAAAGTTTGGGCTGTGTAAATATAAATACGCCTGTGAGTGTGCCTTCGCCTCCCCTTAAAATTCAAAATTTCAAAATTTCAAAGTTTCAAAATTCAATCAAAACTCAATTTAACCCCCCCCCACAAAACCAACAATTAAAACAGTAACACACTTCCATGAGTACAGTAATTTAATGTTAATGGATAATTTACCACATTGTCTTTAATTAAAAGAGGAGAGTTCAATTTGTTGTTGAGTAGTGGTGGAAATGGTGTACTGGTTTGAGCATTGGACTATGAATTTTGGAAACCAGAGTTCGATTAAAGATTAACAGATTGACAGATTAAAGCCACTTAAATAGTTTAAAGATTTAAAGCAATGAGCAATTTTAAAAACCCATGAACTTGGCTTTCATTATCAGTCTTGCCACAGTCCCTCAGAAATGAGTTCTTTTATCATTATTATTTCATATGTAAGCTGCCTTTCTCCCAGAGTGGGATGCAAGGTGGCTCACAGACAGAATCAATTAAAAAGCTTGAACAGCAAAATTTTTAAAAGCAAAATCATCACATTAAACGGTAATAAAATAATTTTGACATACAAAAGATTAAAAGGATAAATAAAACATCCCAGTAAGAACTCCCCCTGCTAATATATTAAAAGACTTCTTAAACAAAAATATCTTTGCCTACCAACAAAAGGACACCAGCTTAGCCTCCCAGCAGAATGGGAAGTTGGGATCAGACACCGAGAAGGCTCTCTCTTGTGTTCAGTTGGTCCAGGAAAACATACCCTCCAACTTTTCTCTGATTAAAACTGGGACACACATGGCTAAGTAACATTAGAGTCTGGTCAAGATAGCAAAAGTTATTAATGAAAAAGAGCACATAAGCTAGATGGGACTGCAAGCTGCTACAGTTTGCTTTTGCCTGACCCTACTGGGAAGGGCAAGATTTCCCCTCCTCCTCTCCTCTACCCTTCTGCCAAATTAACTGAGCGCCAATTACTTTTCCACTTTGAACTCACTTTGCAGCAACTGTAGTAACCTGGGGACAAGGAAAGAAAGTAGTAGGAGGAGAGAGAAACTGAAACATTTTAAAAGCAGCTGAAGAATGGGATAACAGAGGATTTGTCAATTTGGTCTCTATAAAATTAGGACAGTTGGAGGTTGTGAAGGTGTCCCTGAGATGAATTATAACTGAATTGTATAGCAATTTGTGCAGTAAAACTTTATGTAAGAGAGGCATTGAAACAGAATACAGTGGCCCAACCACATTGGTCGGCTAGCGATCCATGGATTGGAGTGTCCATGGCTCACCACACCCCATATAATTCAATGGTGGCTTGTGCACATTGATGCATTGATGTACCCATTGGCCTGATCTAGATTGGCAAAAAGAAGTGTGTTCATGGCTGCATGAAACTCTAGCCTTTAGATGAGAAAAAGGGAAAGTGTGCCATGAAAACGTTTTTTTTTTTTTTTTTTTTTTTTTTGCGTTTCAGGGGAGAAGAAGCGCCTTTAAAAAGGTGCTGGTTTTCGCAGCTTCTTTTTTAAAAACTGCGGAACAGTGCAGCTCCATCTAAAGGCTGCGGTGCAGCTGCTAAGCATTAAGGAAAAGGCAACTTCATGTCACACTTTCCTGCCAATCTAGAAAGCCCCATTGTCACCAATTTAATAATATGGGGTGTGACCATTCATGCTTTTCCCATCTGTGGAGATGGAATTGAACCCCAGGGATGAGAAGGGTTCATTGTATTTGCTTTGCAGCAATAAAACGCACCACTGGGAACATAAAACATTCAGTCAACCAGAAGAGTACAGCCTTTCTGTTATGTAAGTTTAAATGTGATAGCTGGTCTCATATGCCTATCAAACAAATTCAAGTTTTGTAATTTACTTTGGCATGCCAACATTGCTTAGCTTCAGTGGAGATTACCTCCAAAGTATATCATAAACTGGACAAATGGATTATTTTTCTGTTCTATAGAATAGAAAAGGAGAAGATGAGGAAGCTGATCTGATGTGGATGGCTTGTTCAGGAAAATACTCAAAATACAACAGGATAAACCCAGTGCTAAGATTAGCAATAGCGACTCCTCCTCTCAAAATGCCCCCTTTAAAGGCATTGTCTCTCCTAGTCTTAACAACACTGTGCAGTTGCTCACAACGGAGGAGGCAACCATGACTGAGAAAACATTTGTGGAAGAAATTGAGAAAGCAGTACAGAAATCCAAAGGCCTTAACATGAATGAACTTCTGTTTTCATATCAAGGCACACTCTACCCAACCACTGTGTGCAGTGCAGAAACTTTCCAAGCCTTGGAGAACTTTGAAAGCAGAAAAGATGATTTGGTGTTGGTCTCCTACCCAAAATGTGGTAAATACAACCTTAACATTATTTTGCTGTGGCAGCTTTGGGTTGTTGGATATCAGGGTTTGGCCCTGAGTTTCCAGTTTTTTATGGCTCATCTCCAGGTATGAAATGAGGATACAAATTATCTTGTTCTGATGTGCTCAGCTCTAGGCAAGAGGAAAAGACGTATGTCTATGTATTTACTATGGAAATTATCACACGTGAAAAAGGATGGGAGTGAAGCAGATTGTTCCTGTCTTTATCATGCAAAGATTACCAGCAACATTGCGCTTATCCCGTCATTATCCCATCAATGATATGGAATTGTCACATCACTTTTCATTAACAGAAGTTTCTGTTAATGAAAAGTAATGGGACAATTCCACTTCATTGACTGGATAATGATGAGATAAGTGCAACATTGTCTGATAATCTTCTCACAATCGCATGATAAGGACTGGAGCGATCCGCTTCACTCCCATCCTTTTTCATGTGTGATAATATTCTTAGTTAGCATTTTCTTTCCTTCCCATTTGTTGTGCTGCCAGGACTCACCCTCCACTCTGTTCTTCATCCACCTTCTGGCTAGAAGCAAATAAACTAGCTAGATTAAATGTTCATTATCCTGCCTCACGACTTGTACACATGTTGAACTCATATATAAGTCGAGGGAAGATTTTAGGACCAAAATCATGGATTTTGATATGACCCATAGATAAGTTAAGGGTAGAATTTAGAAGACAGAAGGTTTTAAGATTGGGTTGGAAGTGTAGGGAAAATGGAGAAATGCAAAAAGGAGGAGGAGAAGGAAAGGTTTGGAGATCAGCTTGAGGGAACACATGCACACTCATACCTCACAGCTCTTTCAGCAATCACTGCTGAGGCATGGAGAGTGGGACATCGGGGCTGCTCTTTAAAGGACCTTTATGATCAATATTACTATTCGTTGTTTTTGTTATTAACTGCCTTCCAGTCAGTGTCAACCCATGGAACTATGTTGACCCATATATGTTGACTCCAGATTTTAGGGTCAATTTTTGGGCATAAATTTCTCAATTTATAGTCAAGTATACAGTAAATAAATGTGAAGAAATAATTCCCCTCATTTCACCTTGCTTATAGAACAGCCCCTTTAGCTAAGATTTCTGCCTTTTAACTTCCAAACAGGAAAATATATTCTCTCTCTGTGTGTTTGCAAGACAAACTGTGAATAACTGCAGTTAGTACTTAATGCATAATCCTTAATGACATCATCAGAAGCCATCCCTGGGTCTCACGTTTTGGCCCAGAAACCTCAGGGCCTGGGAGGATCCTAAACTGGCAACCTTATATGGCACTGATATCACAAGCAAAATGATGTTTTTAAGTATTATATAGGTGAAGGTGCTAGATATCATTGGTGAGACAATGCACACATTCAGTGTTTAAAGGTTTACAAAGAGAAAAGGACAGTCAGGTTGCTGTTTCAAATGCACTTGAAAGCTATTGAAAAATCTATTCCTAGACCACATACTCAGCCTAGGTAACCTTAATTAACTGCTTCATTGTGCAGGCCATTGGAAAGAGGTGATCCCTGGAAAATGTTTCAGCGGTAGATAAAATGTTATGTGAATCATTAAGATGTTATCAGCAGGCTTTATTGTATGGTTTGCTTTAATATACTTAGAAGCCTCAAAGACAAAGGTATCTTGTTGCAATAGGAACCAGGTTTGCTGGTGATCTTTTGCCCTGGCTACCTTCAGTGCTCATTTTCCCTTAAAACATTTAAAATAAAAGTGTATACTTTATATTGCTCAAAGTCAGATTCAGTTTGTAGTGGAAGAACCCCAAGAAACAATGGCCTGGTAAAGACACCATAGATTAGTGATGGCAAACCTTTTAGGGAGCGTGTGCCCAAACTCAAAGGCATTTCAGCACTGGGTGTTACCCAGTGTTGGGGGTGGAACCTCTGGGAAAGGGGGGGGGGGACAAAACCTCCGGGGAAGGGAGATCTGCCCTCTGGGGCAGGACCTCTGCCTTCCGGGAATGGAACTTCCCCAGGTTAAGGTTAAAGGCCCAGGAGGATTGGGGGAAGAGGAGGAATAGGCACACCCTGTTCTTCTTTTCCCCCTCCGCCTTCCTGGGCCTTCAACTGTCTCCGGAGGCAGGGGAGAGCAGGGAAAGAGGCGGAACAGGTGCGTGCCTGTCCCTCCTTTTCCCCCACCCTCCCATCTCTCCATGTGACCTCCAAAATGGCTTTGTGTGCTATAGAGGGCATGTGTGCCATAGGTTCGCCACTATGGCCATAGACATACTATGTTTTTAGTTTTGGTTATGCCTTAGCTTGCTATGCTTGTTCCATCTCCTTTCTCCCCTTGCATGTACTATTTCCAGACTTATTTCCTTGTTTTGGTAATTGCTATTCGCTGTAGTGTCTGGAAGGTTTATCATAATTGATAGATTGCCCCTAAACTAGAACTGGAAAATCCAACTTAAAAAATACTTTAAGTTTTGGTTTGGAAGCAGGTTGAGTTCTTGTTTATAGGCTAATTGCTGTAACCATAGTTGTATATTTCAGGACGTACAGAATACTGTAGTTACCATAACCCAGGATGTGAAGGTGGAAATAAGAGCAAATGACGGAAGAAAGGAGTGGAGTGGCACATCTTAAGACATCTAAGTTGGGCCAGTATTACTGCACACTGTTTTGTTAGTGGTGTCCTCAGTCCTCAGTCTGTAAACTGAAGAACAACTAATAGTATAAAATGGACTTGCTAGGGAGAAAGGTATGAGAGAGATAAATTTATATGGGAAAGATAAATTAAAAAACTGAACATGCATAATAAAAAATAAATAACTTTATGAAAACAGTTAAAAAACTGTTGAAGGAGACTATTTTGTAGAGTTGTCTAAGTATTAAATGGAACAGTTAAATTCGACTGTTTATTGATAAAATCAAACTGCAAGCATTATAACCCATTCACAACTACACTGCAGAATTCTTTGTGAACGATGGGGCAAGCACAACCCTGGTTATATACAAAGGTGTATTAAAAATAAATATACCTTTTGTGGGTACTACTGGTCTTTGTCATGTGTGTAGGTTAGAAACAAAGGTGTAGAAAAAAAAATCTTTTGTGCATGTTGTTGGTCTTTGCCTTTTCTTGGATAACAATACTCCTTTTGATGAGAAATGATAGGGTAAAAAAAATGCCTCACAGTCTGGACAGGTTGCCTTGTTACTTAGAATTAAAGCCGTGGATTTCCATCCAAGACCGATGACAGGGCTTCCATGGAGGCCTGACTCTTGACCTCTTCTCCTTTTTCAAACATACATTCCATTCACTCCCTTGCCACTATTCTGGCAATGCAGTCCTGCTTTCAGATTTTCAAATGGGTAGGTAAGGAATGTTAACACGTTTACCTTCAGGTGATACGTCTTTACCATCTCTAAAAGTTAAGTCAGGAAATTTTACTTGGCTGAGCTTGTACAAAGTCTTTACTAGTTAAGTATAATGAGAAAGTGATAATTGCTTTGTCCTCCTTTTATGGTCATTTCTACTGCAATCCTTTATGTGTCTATTCTGATGTAAGCAGCAATGAATTCACTCGCACTTACTCTTGGGCAAGTCTGCATACGATTGCCACCTTAAGCTATATTTTATAATATTTTGCAGACCTAGATTACCTTTGACAATTACTCTTGTCACATCTAAAGCTAGCCTACAAGGCAATTATCTTGATCCTTTTGCTTCTTGGTATTTCACTATTCAAAAAGAACTGTGATGTTTTGTAGCACAGCAGTATTGATACTGCCTTGCACATGCAGTTTACTTGCATTTCTAGACCTCTTCCTTTTGAGCTATGCAGTTCAGCTTGCATGAGTATAGTTCCCTCTGCTAATATTCTGTTTACATAATGAGTGGATAGCTGTATCTGTCTAGATGTTTTTGTTCTAAAACTCCTATCAGCCACCATAATTAATTATTAGATATCATAGTGGTCCAAAGCGTCTAACAGCCACAGTTGCTCATCCCGGGTATTTTTTAAGCAGCTCAATCCACATAGTAGTCAATACTCAGAGGACAAGACCTCCCTCACAATTTAGGAGATTATCGCATTGCCTTTCCTTCCAGCCTCAGTGTGGTCTGAAAATTTGGAAAACTTTTTTAAAAACAGGTGTTTTTGCACAGCTCCTTGCCCAGTCCAGAGGCATCCCGTACCTGATCTTGGCATCCCATATCCGATCCATACTTCTCTGGCACTTTTTGTAAGAATTGGAAACTTCAATTCTTTCAAAAAGTGCTGGAGAAGTACGGATGGGTACGGGATGCCAAGATCGGGTACCTGATGCCTCCAGACTGGGCATGGAGGAGTGCAACAACACCTGTTTTTAAAAGGTTTTCAAACATTTTCAGCCTGCTCTGAGTCTGGGAGAAAAAGCAATGCAATAATCTCCTGTCTTAAAGAGAGCAGTTTATGGTATATATGTGGCCTGGAGAAAGGGCCATTCCCCTTGCTTCTCCCTGATTGTTTGATGCACCTCCAAAAGCTTATGATGATTTTCTACTGCCAATCTGTGACTGTGTTGGTTTTGTATAATAATAGGTGGATTTTCCAATCTCAGGATCTGTGCCTCAAGACATGCCAACACTACTGTATGCAATAAAGTTACAGCCTTGTCTTACCTATACAATGTTATAACTGTCTGCTTTTGGGATGGGGCCCCTTCCACCCTTGCTGCTGGACCGACAAATTACATTGACTGATATCAGCAGCCTCAAGCCTATTTAAAGGAAGAATTTCATTGTAGCTCATGTAGAATTTCCATCCTTCTGTATCTAGGTGCAAATTATTTTGCATAAATTGATATAAGGAGTTGCTCTTTTACTTATGTATTTATTTAAATTATTATTCAGAATTACTAAATGATCAATGTATTTAGAACAGCTCCTACCAGATAAGCATTGTAACCTAGTGAATTTTTTTCTTGTTTGTTTGCTTCAGGTGTTAATTGGCTCATTCAGATTTTGAATGAACTGATAGCCACAACGTTGACAACTAAGCCAGAGAACGCAGAATTACCATTTATTGAGTGTGGAGATCCAGAAAAGTATGAGGTCAGTAGCTGCAAAGCTCAGTCTCCCAAATCAGATACTTGAGTAACCCACATGTTGCCATTGCTGGGTTGGATCCAAACTTAATCACATTTCAAGAAGACTCAGTGAAATGAGTTGGACTTGATTTCATTGCATCTGCTCTATTTATGACTATGTCTGGATCAAAATCACTAAAAGAAAGTAAGGCAGGATAGGCAAGCAGCAATCTTGGATCAGATGTACACAATTTGTAATCCACCAAAGTGTGTGTATGTAGCTTCAAGTCATCTGCTAGCATATGGTGACCCATGAATTCCATAGGGTTTTCTTAGGCAAGAAATACTTAAGCTGCATCTGCACTGCAGATATAATCCAATTTGACATCACTTTATCAGCTATGGCTCAATACTATTGCATTTTGGGAATGGTAGTTTTGTGAGGCATTTAGTTGTCTCTATCAGAGAGCTGTAGTGCCACAACAAACTACAGTTCCCAGAATTCCATAGCATTGAGCCATGGCAGTTACCATGTTGTCAGACTGGATTATTTCTACAGGGTGGGTGCAGCCTTAGTTCTGGCAGTGAAAGTAGAGGTAACCAATTTTTCATGCATGAAAGCTGTTCAAATACTAAAAAATGGCTGTGGTTTTGTTGTGCTGGTATTTTAAAAAGAAGGTGGCAGAGAAGAGAAAATTTTAAATCTTTAAAATTCATGAATGGAATCTGTTCGTAGATGAACTGAGCAGTTTATATAACAACAGAGTGCCAGGTAGATTATTATTTAGAAGCCAAGGGTCCAGACCAAATAATCAATTAAGCTAACTTTATATATAATTCTTACAAAAACATGGTGACAAAAACGAGCAACAGAAACAGAATTTGTATGAGAGCCATATAAACTCACCAACAAGGAGCCCACACTGTTATCCAGACTCTGTGGATCACACTTGTTCTTTGTATCTTACTCTGGTGTTCTAGCTGGTATTTTTTACCAGCAAAATATGTCACAATGTTTAGAATATGGCTCAGAAATTTTTGTACACGTTTAACCTAACCTGAAATAATGAAGAATTTAGTACTTTCTAGTATGCCTTTCCCATGTGAAACTTCTTGGTGTTTCAAAGGTCATTGTGGCCTCTTAAAATATGCCCGACTGTATATCAAAATATGAAAATATGAAATCCCATATTGCAGTGAGAAGGGGATAGGATATGTTAATAGATTGGCTCAAAGAATTGCATTTTTCCCCAGCTGAAGTTTTATTGCATTGTTTGCTTCAGACAAATTGTTGCTGTCCAGCACTGAAAGTCTTTGTTTCTTCCAACCTTCTTTGCTATCCTCTCAGTGTGAGTGCAGCATAAAAACATCCAGCTACATAGTGTCTGAGGAAGAAAAGGGGGTTGAGTGGGCCTCAAAAACCTTTTAAAAAAGAGCTTCACTGCCAGAGGCTTTGTTAAATGAGCAGGGAAACAGTCTGGCAGGAAGGAGTGGCTTGAAGCTGCCCCTTCCAAAGCCAAATCAGCGCTGCGGAGAACAAACTCTGCAGCCCCAATCTTCCTTGAAGCCAGCTGTAAAAGGAGTGGCAGAGTCACTCCTTTTTTCAGCTGGCAAAAACTGGCTTTTTGCTCCACGTCCCGGCCCATGGTGGCTTGAAGATGCTCTGGCAGTGTGTGGTATGTAAAAGCTGCACTGCTGGAGCATCTTGAAGCCACCCAGGTGAGGGAATCCACCTGACTTCTGGGTGGCTTCAAGACATCATTCGAGTGTGCAGTGTCAAAATGCCATGCTCCAAAGCTGCCCAGAAGGCAGCGTAATAAGGCTGTCTGTTCGGCCCCTGAGTATGCTTGTATGTGGCTATTGTGTTCAGCTTGGTGAGTCATAAACTGCACATTTTGAAGAGTCTCAGTTATTCCAGCTGCACTTTGAGTATTGTGGGAATCATTATTTGTAACAACAGCAATGTTAAGTGTCAGGTATATACAGTATGATCCATCCATTTTATATTACTTTTCTATTCCTTTGTTGTTTTTTGAAAAAATAAGAGGATGAAACAGTTCCCATCTCCAAGGATTATAGCCACACACCTCCATTATAACCATATTCCCAAGTCCATCTTCAAAAATAAAGCCAAGGTAGGTGTATTGTGAATTGAGATTCCTTTGGCCCTTTTATGTGTGTGTGCATGTCAAGAGTTGAAAATTGCTATTCTGTTTTCTCATCTCAGGTGTTGGTGCTCTTTCGAAACCCAAAAGACACAGCTGCATCATTTTTCCACTTTCACAACAATGCTCCAAGCATTCCCAGTTACAACTCCTGGGAAGAATTTTTTCTACAGTTTATAAATGGGCAAGGTACTCTATACTTGTCTTAATGGATTTGGGAAATTAGTATTTTGATGAAAGCATATTGCTAGCAGAAAATAACAAAGATTTGGATCAATTGTTGAAGAAGATCAAGGAAGAAAGTGCAAAGGCAGGGTTATAGCAGAGCATTAAGAAAATAAACAAGGGCCTGATCTAGACGGGCACTAAAAGGCGCCTGGGCGGCGCCATTAGGGTTCAGGAGCGCACAGCGTTCACAGTCTCCCGAACCCTAGCATGTAATGGCGGTGCTGCCATTACGTAACGCCGTTTAGATGGCGTATGTAATGGTGGCGGCGCAGCTGCGCAGCTTCCGCACGGAGTTGCACAGTTGCGGCGCCACAAAGGCGCCAAATGGCACCTTTTCCCTAAATCGCACTGCAACTGCAGCGCAAAAAAGGAGTGCGGTTCTCCCACTCCTTTTTTGCGGCGGAGCTTCACCATGGCCATCTAAACGGTGTTACGTAATGGCAGCACCGCCATTACGTGCTAGGGTTCGGGAGCATGTGAACGCTGCACGCTACCCTTGTGCCTAACTCGGAAACTTCAATTAGTTCAGAACATGGCAGCCAGGCTTGTCACGGGAACATCGAGGAGAGAGCACATAACACTGGTTCTTAAATCTCTCCACTGGCTGCCAATACACAGCCTAAATGTATTCATATGTACATAGTTTCATGTGGTTAAAGTAAAAATTTGGTAATATGTGATATTTTGAAGGAAATTTTTAAAAGAATAAATTAAATAAACAAATAATAAATTTAAATAAATTTAAATAAACAAATAATAAATTTAAATTTAAATTGTTTTAAAACCTGCTCCCTTTTTTTCCTTCTCCCACTGAGCCTTGCCCCACTCACACCATCTCTTCAGCATTTTAAAGAGATGTAGGTGAATACTACAGCCTGTTTCTGACAAAAAGCAAACGTTTGAGGAGAAGTTGTGTCACTCCCCCTTATGGTGTCATCTGATATGTTGTGCACCTCCTGCATCCTCCTAATGATGCCCCTGAGTTAATCTCTGGTGCTCTAGATGTTATTGGACAGCCCCCACCCTCCCTGACAATTAGCCATGCTGACTGGGTCTGATGGGGATTGGAGCTCCAGCGCTGACCAGGGAAACTGAGACAAATTATGGCATCCAGAGCTTAACTAGATTGCATATGTTGTTGTTTTTTTGAATGCAGAGCAGCTCCAAACTGCATATTTTTGATTAGATGAGAGGACAAAGAGCAGGCACCAACTACACTTGCAACAGGCCATCCCTTGAACATTTTGTATGCAGCAAAATAGCCTCAAATTACATGCCAAATGATGTGAGGGTCCATCTCTTGTGAGCATGGCTGGTGACTGCTCTTTTTGCTCTCAGTTGTGCACGCCCAGCTGATAGAGGTAAGTAGCATATGAGGCGCACCTATATAAAGCCCATCTCAAGTCTTGTGAGAAGTCCTCTTGCAAGACTTGATGTTATTCACAGTTGACCCTCCTTATACACGGATTTTTTATACACAGATTCAAGCATACATGACTTGAAAATATTCTTTAAAAGTATAAATTCCAAATAGCAAACCTTGATTTTTCATTTTATATAAGGAACACCATTTTGCTCTGCCATTATATTTAATTTGACTTAAGCATACACGGATTTTGTTATCCATGGGGGGTCCTGGAACCAAACCCCAGTGGATAACAAGGTCCCACTGTATATTGGCCTGTCTCATGTATACCAGCTAGTCTTGAGGAGGTCTGGTAAAAGAGGGGTGTCTCATATTGCTACTCCAGAAACCTGGCAAACCTAGCTAGTGTGATGGGAGTCTCCCTCCTTGGAAGTCTTTAAACAGAGGCTGGATGGCCATCTGTTGGGTATGCTTTGATTGATTGCATGGCAAGGGTTGGACTGGATTGACCTTGTGGTCTCTTCCAGCTCTATGATTCTATGATTCTAGCTGGGGAGCCCCAAAACATTTTTTTCTACCCAAACATGAACATGCTATTGGCAGTTCCACAACACTGGTTTGCCACCCCTGATGTATACCCACATTTCATTCAGTTGTATTCTTATATCCAGCAGAGGCTTTAAAAAAAAGCTATATGAAATCATTCAATATCTGTGTGTGTGTGTGTGTGTGTGGTAAGGATATGCATTATGAGAAATCTTGCTGCCTTAAGTGCTTTTGAAAACATTATAATCAGCCTTCCACCAAACTGAACTGGCATTTGTAATGCAGTTTTCAATAGCTGGCTGTCTTCACTTGACAAAAACTAGCAAGACTCTTGGTGATTCTCAAAGCATAATTGTATCCTCTCTTTCCTTATGAGTGTAAGATGTATGCAGAAGGGTGGTTCCATGATTGTTAAGCTTCCATCAGGTGGTCAAACTCTATTATTTTTTTGTCCTTTTAACTCATTTTTAAAGAAAGTTTTTTTAAAAAAAGTATTTTATGGTAGATTGCTTTGAGGGCTTTGGTGGGCAGAAAATCAATAAATAATTTAAATAAATAAATAATAAATTCTATCTGTGTCTTGTCAGCAGAATGGGCACCACTGGCAGAACTGATTCCATTTGTGGGAAAGGAAGGGGCAGTCATATTGAGTGAGCAAAATTCCGTTCGTGTAAGATTGGATATTGCCCAGATACTATGTGAACATAATGAAAATAGTTTTAAAATAGTTACTGCTGGGACTTCCGGTTGGGAGCGGCAGCCCGTCGGACGCACTTCGGAGAGGCTCCGAAGAACGCCAAGTATCCAGCACGGTTTTCTAGCTGCTTTTTCCACTGCAGTGAAGAAAAACCCCAATTTAGGTATAGATTGGGCGAAGGGGTTTGCACAGGCTCCTTTATTTTTTTTTCCCGGCACCCTCTACAGCCCTGAAGGACTTCAGGAGACATCCGAAGAGGGGCCGCAGGAGAGCCTTAAACTTATCCGCTGTGCTGGCTACCAGCTGCTGAGCAGAACAAGGTCTGCCCCCAACTTTTAAATTAAAAGGAACAGTCTAAAATAACAAAGTAGCATCTTCAAAAGACTCCGGCTATCTAATTTAAGGGGAATTCCTCGGCTGTTATTAGACAAAGAGCCGAAAGCCAAACTTCAAGCAAACGGGGTGCAGTTAAAAAATAGACCTTTATTTGGGAAGAGCAGGGAAGGGACGTGGACGAAAGGTAAAGCGGGAAGTGAGAAAGGAAGCCGAGGAGAAGCCGAGAAAGCCGAGGAGAAGCTGAGGTGGAAGGAGAGAGAAGGAGAGGCTGAGACAAAGGGAGAATACTATATGAGGAAAGGAGAAGCAGAGGCAAACAGAGAGTGTGGAAAGGAGGAGACGCCAAGGCGCAGGGCGAGTGTGTGAGAAGGAGATACCTTGGCGAACGGCAAGGGTGAGTGAAGGAGACGCCAAGGCGAACGGGGCGAGAAGGAGGACGAGAAGCCGAAGCCGAGAAGCCGAGAAGCCGAAGTGGTTGCGGGGAACGGAAGAAGGAGGCGCCGGAGTAGCGAACGGAGGGGGAAGGTTAAGGAGAAGCAACGGCTGGCAGAGGGCGAAGGAGACAGAAACGCCGTGGTGGACGGGAGAGAAAGGAGACAGAAGGGCTGAGGCGGAGGAAAGGAGAAGAAAGAGGAGGAGGAGAAGCTACGAAAGTCGGAAGGACGAAAAGGTAAAGACGCCGAGGCGGAAGAAGGGAGAAAGTGGAGGGGAAGCCGAGACAAACGGGTTAAGAAGAAGGTAGAAAATAGTCAAGCGGACGCAAGGCAAAAAAGAGAAGAAGAAGGAGACAGAGAAAGCCGTAAGTGAACGGGAAGAGGAGGACGGTGGGGGAAGGAAAGCCCGAGGGAGAAGGAGAAGAGAAGTTGAAATAGAGGCGTAGTTGAAATAGTAGGAGGAAAAAGGAAGGGAAAACTTAAAGAGGAGGGGAAGTTAAGGCAGTGGGAGGAAGCAGTTAAGACTGGTTCCATAAGGAAGTAAAGCTGTGCAGAGAGGCATAGGTTCAAAGGAGTTTAAGCGAGAAGAGGTGTTGCTAATACAGAAGAAGGAAGAAGGAGGTACTGAAGCGGCTAAGAAAGGAACTCTTTCAGAGACAAGAGGTTAAACTAAGATCGACAGTAAGAATAGGAAAGATCTAAGCAGAAAGGTAATTACTTGAGAGATAAGCTGAAATTGTGACATTCAGTAGAAGTAGGAAGAGATAAAGAAAATAACAAGAAAATAAGAACGGTAGATATATTGTAGATATACGGTAAGAGACGATAGTTTAAAGCCGAGACGGGAAGGAGGAGGATTAACTCTAAAGGAAAATGACGACAAGGAAAGCAAAACAAGTCATGGAACAGCAAACATATAGAAGACCATCAATAGATGCCTCCTCAAAACAAGCCGAACAACCAAATATAATGGAAGAATTAAAAGCGCTATACATGGAAATGAAAGAAGATATCAAAACTATGAAGGAAGACATGAGCGCAATGAGAAGAGAAATTAAGCTAGAAATAAGACAAGAAATAAGAACTGAGATAAAAAATCTGAAAGACTCTTTGGGCAAAGTAAATGAAGAAGTAAAGATAACAGGACAGAAAGTAAAAAAGATAGAAGAAGACACAGACAAAATAGCGAAGAGAGTTACGTACCTTGAAAACACACGGGAGATTGATCTTGACGAACGGGCATTGCAGGACCTAAAACAAAGAGAAAACTGCATTAAAATTCGAGGTTTAAAAGAAATAGAAAGGGAAGACTTATTCGAATATCTTTCCCCTATTATAGCGGACTACATTGGAATGGAGAAAGATCAATTCCAACTTGAAATCAATAAAATGTATAGAATAAACTCGAAGACGGCTAAACAAAGAAAACTCCCACGAGACATTGTTGTGTATTTTACCAGGAAGAAAATTAGAGACGAAATCTTGCATCTAAACTACGAACAGAAATTAGAATTTGAGGGGAAGGAGCTTATTATATACAAAGACATTCCTTTAAGAATACTGAGGAAAAGGAACGACTACAAACCTTTGACGATTTTATTGACGCAGAACTACGTCTCATATAGATGGGAAAGGCTGGAAGGGATCAACTTCAAATATAAAGGTGAATTCTTTAAAATTAACTCTATTATGAAGATGAAAGACTTTCTGAAAAAATACAAGAACGAACTAGAAAACAGGGAAAAAACGGTAAAAAAAAGTAAGAACGAGAAGGAAGAAGATGATGACGAAGAGGAAATTAAGTTAAGCGAAAAAGACTCTGAGGAGGAAATTAATAGGATAAGCGACAAAGACTTAGAAGAAGAAGACAAAGAAGGAATACAAGAGATTCAAGACAAAACTACTTTACTTGACTTGGACTAATTAGAATAAGACATTTAAATTAATAAACCAATAATGAAAAAAATTACTATCTTGTCGTGGAATGTGAGGGGAATGAATTCTCCCCAGAAACGGAAAAAAGTGCTACATTATCTGACCAAGAAGAACTTAGACATAATATGTCTACAAGAGACTCACATAAAAACCAGAGACACGAGATTACTAAAATTTAAAAAATTAGGGACGGAATTTATATCTTCGGGAAAGAAAAAAACTAAAGGAGTGGTGATATATATAAATAACAGATATGAGGCGAAACTCTTGTTTAGCGATATGGAGGGACAATACATAGGGGTAGAGGTAAAAATACAATCTGCAAAATATTTGATAGTAGGAGTATATGCCCCTTTAGAGAGGAAAAGTGTTTTTTTTGAGAAATTGAGTAGAGAAATGCAAGAATTTTCATTTGATAAAATATTAATGATGGGAGATTGGAATGGGGTTATGCAGCCAGAATTGGATAGGAAATCAACCAAGAAAATGAAAAAAACACAAGGGAAACTTCCAAAAACCTTTGATGAAATGCTAGATGCCCTATCATTAGTAGATATCTGAAGATTCAAATATAAAAATGTAAAAGAATTCACTTTTTTTTCCGAAAGACATAAGTCCCTCTCAAGGATTGACATGGTATTTGGAACTAAAACTTTATGTAAAGAGATAATAGACATAAATCATGAAACTAGAACAATATCTGATCATAGTCCCATATGTGTAAGCCTGAAGGGAAGACCGACAAATTTTTGTTGGAGATTGAATGAAGAACTATTGCAGAAGGAAGATATTATTAAAAGAGGAAAGGAAATTTTGAATTTATTCTTCAAAGAAAACCTAAATAAAGGAGTTAGTGAAACAACGGTGTGGGAAACATCTAAGGCAGTTATACGTGGATTTTTTATTCAACAAAATGCTATTTTGCAAAGGAGAAAAAAAGAAAAATTAGAAGGGTTAAAGATGCAGTTAGAGCAAAAGGAAAAACAACTAAATGAAAATCCTAACTGTAAAGAAACGATAGACAACTTAAAAGTAATTAGAAAACAAATTGAAATGGAAGAAGAAAAAGAGATTCAAAAAAAGATACGAGATATGAAACAAAAGCATTTTGAGCAGGCTAACAAGCCAGGAAAATGGCTAGCGCATAAAATCAGGAGGAGACGAGACAGAAACATGATAATGGAAATAAAAAAAGGTGCAGAAACAATTAGAAATCAAAATAAAATAAAACAAGTTTTCTTAGACTATTTTTCTAATTTATACAAGAAATGTCAAATTCCGACCGAAAGCATTAATACTTTTCTTGAAAAGGCGAAATTAACACAGATTACAGATGAACAAAAAGCACTTCTTGACGGTCCTATTACCATTGCTAAAATAACAGAAGCCATCAGTAAGAGTAAAAATCAAAAATCTCCAGGCCCAGATGGGCTTACAGCTTTATATTATAAGACGTTTGAGGAACAGTTAATAATTCCCTTCAAATCAATGATAAACACCATAAAAGACAAATATTATCCAGAAACATGGAACCAGGCGAATATTACCCTAATTCTAAAGGAAGACAGAGAAGCTGATAACGTTAAAAATTATCGCCCCATTTCATTGTTAAATATAGATTATAAGTTATTTGCGGCAATATTAGCCGAAAGGCTCAAAAAAATACTAAAAAACTGGATCCATGCCGATCAAGCTGGCTTTTTGCCCAAAAGACAGATCAGAAACAACACTAGAAACGTGATTAACATTATAGAGCATTTCGAGAGGAGAAATGACAAAAAATTAGCACTAATCTTCATTGATATCGAGAAAGCATTCGATAATATTAGTTGGGATATGCTCTTTATGGTTATGGATAGAATAGGAATAGGGGAAAGATATAAATCTTGGTTAACATCAATTTACAAAGCACAAAAAGCGAAATTAATAATAAATCAGGAAACGACGGCAGAATTTAAAATTTCAAAGTGAACAAGACAAGGATGCCCTCTCTCCCCGTTATTGTTTATTATGATTTTGGAAACTTTGTGTAATATAGTGAGGTCTGATAATAAAATCAGGGGGGTGAAGTTAAAAAATTACGAGTATAAACTAAGGGCATTTGCCGACGATATTGTTTTTACATTAGAGGAACCCAAGGAAAGTTTAGAGAGACTAATGGAGATCTTGGTAGAATTTGAAAGTGCCTCAGGACTAAGTATAAACAGGAGCAAAACAAAAATAATAACAAAAAATGTAGAAGAGAAGGAGAAGAAAACATTGGAAAAAATAAGTGGTTTTAAAGTTGAAGGGAAAGCAAAATACTTGGGCATCATCCTTACTAATAAAAACTCGGACTTATTCTCAAATAACTACTCACCATTGTGGAATTCTATAAAGAATGATCTGAAAAAATGGAACAGATTTAAGTTTTCACTGCTAGGGAAAATTTCATTGGTTCAAATGAATCTCCTCCCGAGATTTTTATTTTTATTTCAAACAATTCCGATCTTAAAAAATGAACGACCCTTAAAAATGTGGCAAAAAGAAATTGAAAAATTTATTTGGGAGGGCAAAAAGGCTAGAATAAAAGGGAAAATAATGTGTGACAATAAGAAAAGGGGGGGATTAGGCCTTCCAAATATCCCAATCTATTACGCAGCCTGTTGTTTATCCTGGATTTATGACTGGATCCTATTAGAAGACGAGTCAATTCTAAACCTGGAGGGCGACAATTTAAGATATGGATGGCACGGTTACTTGATTTATGGGAAAGATAAAATACACAAAGATAGTCAAAATCACTTTGTCAGAAAATCACTATTTATGATTTGGAACAAATACAAAAAAAGAATATGCCCTAAAATACCAAAATGGTGCTCCCCCCATGAGGCCTTCTTCGGAAGGGAAGGCATTAAAACCAAAAAATGGTTAAGATATGCTGATCTGCTAAGGGAAGAGCACGGGAAATTATGTTTTAACGATCAAGATGAAATAGCAGAAGGTAATATTAAATGCCATTGGTATTTATATAGACAACTAAAAGAAAGATATAAGATGGATGAAAAACTGGAGGGAGTACAAACGGTTGATACAAAGTTTGATGATATATGTTTCAAAAATAAGGGAAAAACGATAACAAAGTTCTACAATTTATTATTAGAATGGTATACAGAAGAGGAAACGATACGGGAAAGTATGGTGAAATCGGCTCAGAATATTGGACATACCATTGAACTTATGCCATTGAAAAATGTTGGGACAAGAGGTTAAAATTTACAACAAATCAAGATCTTAAAGAAAACATGTATAAAATGATATATAGGTGGCACTTACCCCCATTAAGATTAGCTCACATGTATAAGAACGTAAGGCCCAACTGTTACAAACAAACAAACAGCTTCATTTATATACCGCTTCATACCCTTAATGAGTGTCTAAGCGGTTTACAATTGTAAGCTATTTGCCCCCCAACAATCTGGGTACTCATTTTAGCGACCTCGGAAGGATGCAAGCCTGAGTCGAGCTTCAGCCCTTTGCTGGTCTTGAACTCGCCACCTTATGGTTTTGAGTGGGTGGCTGCAGTACAGGCATTTAACCACTGCGCCACCAGGGCTGCTTGGTGTTGGAAACTGTTGGAAATGCAATTCAGAAACTGGTTCTTTCTTTCACATGTGGTGGACATGTCCAATGGCAAAGGAATACTGGGTTAATATCCATAAGTTGATAGTAAAAGATTTAAATATTAATATACCATTCCTCCCAGAAATCTTTCTGTTAGGCATGTTAAATAGTGAAATTGAAAAAGAGCATGGAAAATTGTTATTTAATTTGCTGACTAGTGCTAGAATACTATTTGCCAAAAATTGGAAAAATGTAAAAGTCCCGACGATAGAACAATGGACATTTAAAGTATTTGAAATTATGGAATTGGACATAATGACGTCATGGAAAAAAGAAGTGACTGAAGAGAAAACATCAAAAGACTGGAACCTACTATCAAAATACTTGGAAACCAGATGGAAAGACACTGGAATTAAAATATAAGATGTACAAGTGAAAATCTGTATTAGGGGTTTAATCTCGTTTGCTAATGTAGAAATGAACATATGGCATTAAGAGGTAACAGTTTTAAGAGAAGAAAATATATCTAAGAACTGTAACTGAATGGTAAGGACAGTAAAGGAAGGAATTCGTATAAATATATGCAAAGAGATACAACAGTTAAAACAACTTGTTTATTGCTTTGAAGATGCAAATTAAGGAAGTATAGAGGGGTTTTTTTCCTTTTTTTCTTTTTTTTCGTTTTTTTTTCTCTTTTATATATGTAGCAACGAGTCATTAAAGTATGGATATAAGAATGTATGTATGGAAGAGGCAATTTTTATGTGTTGAAAATGTTTAAAAAGGATAAATAAAATAGTTACTGCTAAGATTTTGTCAATGTCTGATAGTAATATAAAGCCTTTCTGTTGTGTTGTTTTTTGCCTAATCTGCAGTTGCCTGGGGATCCTATTTTGACCAAGCAGTCGCCTGGAACAAACACATAGATGATGAAAATATTCTGATTCTGACATATGAAGAATTAAAGGAGGTGAGTGTCTTCACAGTCACAAGTAAGGTTTATCCATCTGCATAAAAGTAAATAGGCTGCCATAAACTCATATTGTTTTCATGAGATGTAACAAAACTGGACTCTAGACCTTAATTTGAGCAAAAACTCAGCTGCCATCATCCTGAATATCATCCTGCCTTTCCCCCAGTTTGGGACTCAGAGCAGCCTGCAACAGTTAAAACAGACATAGCTAAAAATTCACCTCATGCAAAAATGCACCTCGTACAGAAATTAAAAATGTAGTTAAATTGTCAATAAAATTAAAACTAGTTTAAAATAAAATCATTAAAAGGAAAACAACAAATAGACAATACTGCAAAACAGTCTAAGTCATATTCAGCTGAGGTTGGAAAGAAAACATAAGCTCTAACATGATTAACTGAACATTCCTATTCTACTCATGATACAGATGAGGTTTTGGGTGTCTGGAAGTTCATAGAAAGCTTGGAGTCTTTGTCCAGTTTATAACCAAGCTTCTCTAGGGAAGGTAAAGCAAACAGCACTTCTCCTCCTTTTCCATCAGTCTCAAATGTTTCTCTCCTGCCTCATGGCACTGTGTTTTATAATTGCTCATTTTGGAAGCATCTCAGAGCTGTCACACTGCTCACAAACTGATCATCTTCATTGCTCCTTTGTGATGCTGACATTAATAAATGTAACCTCATTACCATATCATTAACTGTTTGTATAGCTAGATGAGAGATTATACCCCTTGCCTGTGTTGCCCAGAAAACGGGAGAGCCCAATATCACAGGGGGATACTAGGGGCAAAATTTGCCATGTTTTGTGCCAGTTTTAACACTTTCCAGCTATTTGGGGATGAAAAATCCCTAGTAAAAAACTTGGGGTGGGCTTTTGGGTCTGCAAGAGGGGAACTGGGGGCTGCAATTTCCTCCATATTCTGGGCTAAAGCAAACATTTCTAGGCTGACCACTGACTATGTGTTTTCAATCTAATATCAGCTTGTCTAGTTTACTATGGGGTAAACGTTATTGACCTTGTCACTACATTGCTTTCAGGATTTGGTTGCTGGAGTAAAGCAAATAGCTGAATACTTTGGTATCATGGTTACTGCAGAGCAAATCCAGGCAATTGCAGACAGGGCTTCCTTTGAAGCAGTGCGGGAGAGATCACAGGAGACGCATGGTTCAGTTGGTCCACTTCTCTTTCGAAAAGGTAAACTCATTTTATAATAAGATACTAGGCGCTTATAGACAGAGCATTTTTCTTCCAATATTATGGCTAAGAGTTATGAACAATTATGATGTTCACCATTATATTATGAGTAACGGTACAATCTTATGCATGTCTAGGATCACTGATTCCAGTAGGTTTACTCTCATGTAAATGTGGATAGGACTTTGCCTGCAGAATTTTAAAGACCACTGGCTGCTAGTATAAATGTTGGTAAAAAGCACTGGGTAAAACCACAGAGGTAAATCTAAGCTCCAGATTTTGCTTGCTTGTCTCATCTACGGGAATAATTTCTGGCCATCAATTTCTGTCCAAAAAGCAGAAGGGGGCTGGTTTTATCGCCAGCCTGGATAAAGGGATCTTTCACAGGAATATTTTGAGGTTTATTCCTAAGGTTCTTCTTTCACATGTAGCACTCCACATTAACTATTATATTTTCTCATCAATTGTAATCACTTTAAGACATTGAGGGCAATAGTATGTATTCTGTATCAGGCATCATTCCGTCATTTAGGCTGATGGATAGCTAATGCAGAAACTAGTAAACTGTTGCAAGAAGAACATAAGATATAGCACTAATTATGTTAGGGCACAACACCTTAGTTTCCTGCTACACATGGGAAGCTGCTTTATGTTGAATCAGATCATTGGTCCAACTGATGGAGTGTACTATCTGTTCTGACTGGCAGCTCTTCTGTAAGGTGTTAGGCAGGTTTCTTTCCAGGAGATGCCAGGAATTAAATCTGTCATCTTCTGCATGCAAAGCATACATTGAGCCATTCCTTCTCTCTCCTGTGGTAATTTGTATTCAGCTACATACTTGTCAAGGGAGAATTCTTCAGTCCACAGAATGAAAAATATTATGGACAAAACTGAAAGATTTGGCCAAAAAAGGAAGATATGCTTTTATGACTGTGTTCATATCTTTCTTCAGTCTTCAACCCAAGCAATTAAGATTACTGTAATTGATTTTAATAATTTTAATGTTTTTATGACCGTAACTGGTTTTTAGCAATTGTATTTGACTCTGTAGATTTTGCTTGTTGGAATACTGCCTCGATCCCTGGGGAGAGGCGGGGAAATACAAACAATTATTATTATTATTATTATTATTATTATTATTATCTATTTGTACCATTTTGTACATCAATTTATAACGTTATTGAATTGTTCCTGGCTATCAAATGATCATTATGTTATATCTGTGGGTTTAAACATTTTCCTCACTCTATCCCCCTTTCCATCTTGTTACAGGAGTGGTAGGAGATTGGAAGAACCTTTTTGATGAAACACAGAATCAAGAAATGGATGCTAAATTTAAGGAATGTTTAGCGGGAACTAAGTTGGGCACAAAGCTGAAGTATGAGGTGTACTGCAAAGCCTGAAAATGGTTTTTGTGTAAAGTCTATGGCAAATGTTTTTTTTTTTTTTTTTTGCTTTCCTTTAATCAGAACACCCATCTCTCTGTAGCAAATTTCAGATCCTGTGAAACTTTTTAAATGTCAGAGTTAACATGTTTTCATTAAGCTGGATCTGGTTTCACTATTTAACAAAGCATAGGGCAACCTATTTCTCCTAGGTTGTACAGGCAGATATCATTATGATGTGTCTAAAGAAAAAAAGGAAGGTGGCATAGGCATAGGATTGCCAGTGATCAACCAGGTGTCCTCTTTCTCTGTCCTATTTAAAAGTTCTGAAGCAAGAACAGAGGATGTTATGGCTGTGCCTCCTTCTCAACATCCACCATTCCACCCCCCCCCCAGCAGAAATGAAATACTCCAGATGGAGTTATGAGATGGTTGTAGCAACATCTGCATCTTTTTTTTACTGCCTAGACCAGTACTGAGGAGACTTCTGACTCTCCAAATGTTGTTGCACTTTATTTCTCAGAAGCCTCAAGTAGCATAGGAAATGGTGAGCTTTTATGAGAGTTGTAATCAAAATCATTTGTAGGACCAAAGGTTCTTCCCTCTTCCCCTAGACCTTCCAAACAGGAAAGCAGGATCTCCAAAGTGACACTGTGAAGTTCAACATGAATTATCTGAGTACAGACCATGTCTGTCCATTTTCCTTTCCTTTACAAAATATAGAGGGGGTTATGTTTACACAATATAGAGGGAATTATGCACAGTGTAGTGGTTTGAGCATTGAATTAGGACACTGGGAGATCAGGGTTTTAATCCCTGCTGGGCCATGGCACCCCACTGTATGACCTTGGGCAAGTCACACTCTCTTAGCCTCAGAGGAAGCCAAGGGGAAAACCTTTCTGAACAAAGCTGCCAAGAAAAACCCTTATGGCAAACCCCCCCCCCCTTTTAGGTTTGGCGTAAGTCAGAAGTGATTTGAAGACACACAACAACAACAGTAACAATAATATGGTGTAACACATTATTGCAGCCTTTAAAGAAAGTGGAACATTGCCTTCTTTTGGAGCTTGTATACAGTTGGTCCTCCCTGTTTGTGGCTTTCACTTTTGCAGATTTGATTATTTGCAGTTTTGATTAATATTTTCTCTCTAGGAATCTCTAGATATTCCAGCACAAGTCTGCCAGAAGTTGACCATAAAGTTGTCCTGGAGAAAATACTTTGGAATACAAGAGAAATGGCTCACAACAATTCATTGTTATTTGGAATATAAATTTCCTTCCCAGCTACTGTGTGGACTGTAGTCAGAATCAGAAAGAACAGGGAATCTGAGGGAAATGGCAGATAAAGGAATGATCTCTGCTTCTCAAAATATCTTTTTGTTCTTATATCCTGTGAGTCCTGCTTGTATTCTTCTCTCTCTCTCTCTCTCTTTTTTTTTTACAGCAAAGCTGTGTGTTTCATTAGGTTTGTGTATAGAACACAGTATAGAAAGTAAATGTTGACTTTGTTCACTGATTCATCACAGGTGAATTTGAAATGTACTCACCACACCAAAATACTGTAGAAGTTTCAACCATTAAAAACATTTGTAGAATTTTGTTCCTCCTTATGATACATATGGGGATCAATTTTAAAACATCCTTTGTATTATTGCTATAATAGTGGCTGGCATCCTGTATTGCAGTTACAGATTAGTGTTATGGATCCATAACTGGTTCATAATAGCGATACTACATATTCATGGTAGTGATGCTATTGCTACGATTGTAAATGTTCCCAAATCCCAGCTTAAACTTCAAGGAGCAGCTTTGAGCAATGGAGGTCTGTTCTGCTGCCAATCAGGATGACGTTTCCAGCTTCCTCCCACCAGCAAGCAAGGTGGCAGCTATCAGAAGCAAGACACCTGTCACAATTCCTCATCACAGCCTTGCTCGCTGGTGAGAAGCTGGAAGCATTATCCTGTGCCCCAGTCATCAGCAAGAGTGGACCTCTGTCACTTTGTGCAGCTGTAGGCTGTTAAGGTAGGTTTTGCTCCAGAGGATGTTATTCATAGATTCATAACTAAGCATTTTTCATGTAGCATTTCTGCCAATATTTACATTTGTCTGCTGGGATACTCCAAAGGCACTCTATTCAACCTCAAGGCATATTTCCCTTCCTTGTTATACCATGCATAAGAGGGACATCTCCTGTGATAGGGGCCCGAAACAGACAGGCTGAAAAAACCGCAGGGGGGCTGTGCTGGCAGCATTTGCACCAGGGCTGCAACAACCGCTTGTCACCACGACCCTGATTCAGGCTGCTGCTGTGGTTTTGAACTGGGCTGGCAAAATAATAAATAATAATAAATGTTATTTTTGTATCCCGCTTTCTCCCTGGGCAATCAAGGCAGCTTACATGAAATAAAATAGATTTAGACAAAACATTGCCTGGATAAAAAGATAGAACCCCCCCCCCCCTTTAAAAGAGAATTAAATGTCATAGTATTTAAAAGAGAAAAACTCAGCAGTTAAAAACAACATTATATAAAAATAGTGATTTTCTAGTAAATAATGTTGGATGGAGTGGGGAGAGTGCAGAGTAAGATGGATTGCTCTATTCGGGGAAGGCCTGCCGGAAGAGATCCATCTTGACAGCTCTAAGCTCATTACTTGATGGATCTCTTCCGGCAAGGCATTCCATACCCTGGGAGCGGCAGTGGAAAACGCCCTCTGGGAGGTTGCTGTTAATTTGGTTTTTATATATTATTATTATTATTATTATTATTATTATTATTTATATAGCACTGTAAGTTTACACAGTGCTGTACATACAATCTTATAGTTAGACAGATCCCTGCCCACAGGCTTACAGTCTAAGAGACAACACAAAAGGAAAAGGGGAAGGTGGTGGGAAGGGGATGAGGTCCAGTGGTTCTTCTCTCCCTCTGGGGCCTGGACCAAGGCAGATGGACTGGAGGGAGGGCTTGGGTGCTTAAAACATAGCTAAGAGGAGGCATCCTGGGGCAGATGGCACAATCCTGGGAACACTTCCTTAAACAATATAGTCTTTAACTTACTTTTGAACCTGGATAGAGAAGTGATGATGTGCACATGTGGGGGAAGAAGGTTCCAGGAGTGAGGGACAGCAAGTGAGAAGGGACGAATCTGGGACAGGGCAGTGGAAATCCTTGGATGGGACAGGAGACTTTGACTACCAGAACGGAGGGTATGAGAAGGAGTGTGAGAAGAAAGAAGGCCAGACAAGTAAGGAGGGGCCAGTCCATGGAGGGCTTTGAAAGTCAATAACAAAAGCTTGTACTGGATGCGGAAGGGGAAGGGGAGCCAGTGAAGGGAGGATAAGAGAGGAGAAACATGGTCAAAGTGGCGAGCAAATGTGATAATACGTGCTGCTGAGTTCTGGACAGAGATTAAAGGATGGAGTTGAGAGAGAGGAAGCCCTGTCAGAAGAAGGTTGCAGTAATCTAGTCGCAAGACTACCAGGGCATGGACCAGAGTCTTGGCGGTGGAGGCTGAGAGGAATGGACGGATTTTAGCAATGTTGTAAAGAGAGAATCTACAGGTCTTGGCGGTGGCCTGAAACTGGGGGATAAATGACAGAGAGGAGTCAAAGATGAAACCAAGACTTTTTATAGGTTGCAGTAGATCCCTCCCAGAGGACCTGAGGGTTCGGGGTGTATTGTATGGAAGAAGGTGATCCATGTAGGTCTTTAAAGGTAACCACCAACACCTTATACTGTGCCTGGAAATCAATAGGCAGCCAGTGAAGAGATTTCAAGATCGGTGTAATATGATCACACCTGGTTTTACCCATAATCAACCTGGCTGCCATATTTTGTACTAATTGTAGTTTCTGAACTAGGTATAAGTGTAGCCCCAAGTAGAGTGCATTGCAGAAATCGAGTTGTGAGGTTACAAGTGCATGTACTACAGTTTCTAGGTTCCTTTCTTCCAGGAAAAGGCGCAGCTGGCGTATCAGCCAAAGCTGATAACTGGCGCTCCTGTCTGTCGCATTCACCTGATTTCTCGTGTGAAGCAACGGGTTTAGGAGCCCCCCCAGATTGTGAACACAGTCCCTAGAGGAGAGTGTGACCCCATCCAGGACTGGCCCCAGCTGTAAGTACCTCTGTTTTGTCTGGATTCAGCTTAAGTAGGTTTTTCCTCATCCAGTCCATTACCGCTTCAAGACACTGATTGATGGGAGAAATGCCATCTGTCATCATGGCTTCTGACCGAGACATGGAGAAGTATATTTGGGTATCATCACCATACTGATAACACCCCGCCCCATGTCTACAGATGATTTCCCCCATCAGATTCATGTAAATATTGAATAGCATCAGGGACAGGATGGCACCCTGAGGAATGCCACAATTAAGCTCTGTTTTTGAGAAGCAATTGTCCCCAAGCATCACCCTCTGGAATCTACCTGAGCGAAAGGAACGGAACCACTGCATTGCAGTGTCTCCGATTCCTAACTCTCTCAGGCGTTCCAAGAGGATGTCATGATCTATTGTGTCAAATGCCGCTGAGAGGTCTAAAAGTACCAGCTGGGTCACGCTACCCTTGACGATGCCTAGACGAAAGTCATCAGCCAGAGCAACCATGGTAGTTTCCACCCCATATCCTGTCCTGAAGCCGGTTTGAAATGGATCTACATAATTGGTTTCCTCCAAGATCACTTGGAGGTGAAAAGCAATAGCCCAATCGATCACCTTGCTCAAAAATTGCAGATTTGATACAGACCTATAATTTTTCAGATCCAGGGGGGTCCAAGGAAGGCTTCTTCAGGAGCAGTCTAACTACCACTTCCTTTAAACAAGTTG
The DNA here is from genome assembly GCA_034509955.1 of Urosaurus nigricauda. Classification (NCBI taxonomy): domain Eukaryota; kingdom Metazoa; phylum Chordata; class Lepidosauria; order Squamata; family Phrynosomatidae; genus Urosaurus; species Urosaurus nigricauda. The sequence goes on from JAOEGL010000001.1 coordinate 322,314,043, forward strand.
GAACATGGCCTTCCCTAAGTGATGCATTGATGACACTTTTAAGAAATGCCATCAAGGCATCACCCCCCTGGACGGCCAGCCATGATGGATAGGGATCGAGGGGACATGTCGTCTTTTTCACTTTCCCAAGGATCTTGTCCACATCATCAGTACTCACCAACTCAAACCATTCCAGTTTAATTTCAAAAACGGGTTTACTGGACACCTCATCAGTCGATTCTGCTTAATCTCAGCGTCCAAGTTGGCTCTTATCTGAGAGATTTTATCTGCAAAGTAGTTGTTAAAAGCATCACAGCAGGCTATTGTCAGGTTAAGTAAAGGGTTCTGCACAGGTGGAATCTGTGTCAGTTCCCCTACCACCCTAAACAGTTCTGCTGGATGTGACTCTGCAGACGCAATACGTGCAGAGAAGAAGGCTCTCTGCACTGCACGTATTGCCTCTCTATAGGAATGAAGGAAGTTCCTGTGATGAGTCTTGTCAGATAAGAGTTGAGTTTTTTGCCAGACGCGCTCTAGTCTTTGTTCAACCCACTTCATCTTCCTGAGTTCTTCCATATACCACGGTTGGCGATTTGAAGCGGGTTGCAAAGGACGTTTAGGGGCGATCGTGTCGATAGCTCTGGAAAGATCAGTGTTCCAGGTATTAACCAGGGCTTCGACATTTACCAACCAAGGAACCCTACAAAGCTTTCTGGAATCCAATTGGCTCCATTAGCCTCTGAGGGCAGACCATTCTAATGGGTCCTCCACCCCCGGTGGGGCAGATGGGCTCTTAGCCCAACCCTGACCAGGAAATGATCCGTCCATGACAGTGCAATGATGTTTTTTACCTCCGCCCATGGATATGCCTGTTCTGTACTGAAGACCGCATCGAGGGTATTTTACTGTTCCTTTTTGGCTTGGTTCTTTTACGATGTTGTGGGTCTGACACAGTTTCTTGTCATGTGGCATCTAAACACTATGCCCCAAATGCAGCAGGAAACCTCATCATTTGGTCCATCTGTTTTGGGCCAGGATCAATTGTTCTAAAGGACTGAGCAGACACCTTTATTTGCACAAATCCTCCTAATTCAGCATATCAGGGCAGAATGAACATTGTTAGGTTGGGGAAATGGCGGGGAGACTAAATTCATGATATTTTGCTGCTTGAGGCAGAGTACCAAATGACACTCCCACCCATCAGGTCCAGGTACATAGTACCCAAGCTGTCCAAATTATTTTGGTAGAAAATCCCTCAAACATCAGATTAATTTCCCTTGATTTAAAGATTTAGCTTTCTGACATAGCAGTCCTGTAAGTATTTAACAGAAGTGTAAGTCCTGTTAAGATAGATTTGGCTTGCTGTTGCATAAATTAGGAATCATATCATAGTTTACATTTTCAATTTCTTTTTCCTCTTTGCTGAAAAGCTACTGTTGTCAAGATTGTTCATCTTTCCCCCCCATCTGGTCATGCATGGGGCAGGAGCATAGATTAAAACTTGAATATTTATCATGGCCTTGAAGACATAGGGACATGAACAGTACATTTGGATGTTGAAAAATGGTGCTCCTGAAAAAAGGGACTAATTGTAAATATTAAATCAATCAAATATCATTGGCTATTTTCAGTCTTGACAGTATCAAGACTCTATGATGATGATGAATATCCCACTTTCTCCCAAAATGGGACACAAAGCAGCTTACAAATTAAAAGAACAATACAATTAAAAATAAATGAAAGTGAGCATTAAAATAGAATCAAATTAGTATAGTACAGTATTAAAACACATCACTCTAAACTATCAAAGATATACAAGTCCACCAATCCTATATGTTGGAAATGTCCAAAAAAAAAAAAAAAAAAAAAAAGGCTCTTGGTAACCACATGTGGTGGTCATGTCCTATGATTTCAAGCTTCTGGGACAAAATTCATAATACAATATGTGATATTTTAAAAAATAATTTGAATGTACACCTGAACTATATCTTCTAAATATGATATATAGCCCCCCAATTCTAAAACATAAACATTTGTGGAAAATTATCCTACATATGATAACAGGAGCAAGATTACTTTTGGCTCAATTGTGAAAAACTGGGCAGGTCCCCTCGATAGATACCTGGCTAAATAAAATGATAGAAATAGCCGAAAAGGAGAAAATTGAAGAAACAACTATAAATTATAGAGAGCTAAACAGCAATTCAGAATCAAACAATAAATCTAAAGAAAACTGGAATCTCCTTTATACATACTGTGAAAAAAATGGGAAAAAAAGAACACTAAAAATACACAGTTAAGATTGCGTAATCAAATATATATATCTTTAGTTATTGGTGATAAGAGAAAAAGCAAGAGTCACAACAAAATTATATATTTCTTTATTTTTTTGAAGATGATAATGTTTACAGAACTAAACATACAACACTTGACGGAATACATGAAAGTCTTGAATCAATGTAACCAAAAAGAAAATAATACTAACACAATAGGCGCAGGGTTAAAAGCTTTATCAATGATACTTGATAATAGTATTAGTTGATATCAAATTTAGAAGATATGTTATGATGCAAATATGTATTTTCCTTTTTTATTTTTTATTTTACATACTTTTTTCTTCTTGCGATGTTAAATTTCTGTGAATATTGACTGTTTCATTTATCCATACTATTTCTATGTACAATGACTATTTTAACTAATAAAATTAAAAAAACCAAATCACTCATTAAAAGAATAAAATGCAGTTTTAAAGATAAAAACACTTAAGAACAACACATATTAAAATGATTAAGAATACTAACGTGCTTTAAAATAATAAAAATAAAACCATACATAGACCCCACAAAACTTTCAAATCCAGCACTACCAGCATTAAGAGATTGTCCCCAACCATTTGTAAAGGCCTGGTGGCACAAAAATGTTTTAGATTACTGCCAGAAGGACAGCAAAGATGGGGGCCAGCCTGTCCACTCTGGTGAGGGAGTTCCAAAGTGTGGGAGAAGCCACTGAGAAGGCTTCTCTTCCTTCTTCCCATTCAACGAACCTGAAAAAGTGTGGGACAGAAGGCTTCTCCAGACAATCTAATGGGCTCATAAAGGAAGACATGGTCCTTCAAATAGCCTGGACCCAAGCTGTATTTATAGGTCAAAACCAGCAGTTTGAATTGTGTCTGGAAATGAACTGACAGCCAGTGGAGTTGTATGTTCCCTGTAGTTAGTTCCCATTAACAACCTGCAGTTTTTTAGGCCAACTGAAGTTTCTGAGCACTTTTCAAAGACAGTCCCATGTAGAGCACATCACAGTAATCTGAGTGGGATGTAACCAAGATGTATATAACCATGGAGATCTGACTTCTCCAGGGATAAGAGCAATTGATGCACTAGCTTTAACTGTGTAAATGCACTTCTGGACACCACCGAGATTTGGGCCTCCAGGCTCAGTGCTGAATCCAGGAGTATTCCCAAACTAATCTAAACAACCTTTCCTGGGAAGGGATATCCTAGTATCACATACTGATAACTTCCCACGAATACTATGTCAGACTGTTCTTGAAGATGTCTCAGGTGCTACAGCTAGTGCTAAATGCAGCAGCAAGACTGCTGACTGGGACACAGACAACGCAGAACATATGGCTGAAAGGAACTGTATTGGCTGCTAGTTCACTTCTGGTCTGAATTTAAGGTATTGATGATATTCAAAGCCCTAAACAGCTTGGAACCTCTGTGCCTATCCCAGTACTGAGATCTGCTGGAGGGTACCTCCTCTGTGTCCCACCAGTGAGGGTTAATAAAGGAGAGGGCCTCCTCAGACCATAATGGGCCTAATTTTCCTTTAAGCCTATTAAAGCTATTTTAACATATTGTTTAATATGTGTTTATCTTTAAATTATTTATTTTTTAAATTTGGACTTGTCTAAATAGTTTATATATTGTGTTATCTTTTTGGTGCCCTGAGATGTCATGATAAAAGGGTGGGATAAAGTATTTTCATAAATAAATAATAACCTGGGGTAGGCACAATGTGGCCTAGGTTCTGCATGCAGCCCTTGTCCTTTCCAAATTCTGCAAATCACTCCCCCCCCCCCCCCGGGCTAAATAAAAGTTAACTCCCAAAGAGTGGTGTTTCATCTTTAGACTATTGCAGGGGGGCTTCTACCATTTTTATTCAAAGTGGTTGCAAGTGGAGTTTTACTACTTTTATTTCTAATTTTGTTGCAATCCTGTATGGCTCAGTGTAGTCTAGTAGTTCCACATATGGACCTATGCTAGGATGAAACATATACTCCCCAACATACTGCATAGACTCTGAAGCCCCCCTGCACAGCTATTCCACTCCTTGTGGGGAGCAGGTAGGGCCAGAGAAGTGTCTGGTTTTGTCCCATAACCAGATGCAAAATGATTACATCAATGCTGAGATTTGCTGGAGGACACAGCACTGCTGTAATCATTTTACATCTGGCTATGTGGGCATAGCCAAATATGTCTCTGACCTGTCTGCTTCTCATAAGGCACATAAGAATCATGTAGGTGTGCATCAGAGGTTATGTGATAGGCCTGTGGATGGGATTTAAGTGCTCAGGAAGGGAATACCAACATCTGCAGTGCTCCCCCAAAAGACATATGAGGTGTAAGGGAAACATATTCTGCTAACAGGATCCAGCCTTTGTTTGACAAATCTGTGTGGTTTCTGACAGTCCCCCGGGAAGGAAATTGACCCCTCAACCCATCACAGTTCCCAATCCCTCATCTAAACCACAAAAGCAGACATTTAGAATGATGATAATAAAGAGAAACAGAATAAAAGGAAACAAAGTGACTGAGATACATTTTCTCATTTACAAAATATATATTGTTCAAACAGTAGCATTTCCAAATATTTTAATGAGAAATATAATTAATGTTGTACTATGATAGTAGGACCATTAAAGTACAAGGCAGAAATGACATCAAATAAATTCTGTAGGCAGCGTAGAAATTAAAAGAGAACCAAATGGATTTCTAATGAAGGAGTGACATGAAATGCAGTTGTAACTATTATGCTACCACAACAATTATCTTCAATTGTGTTCCCATTACTGACAGCACTTTGGTGAGAACACCAGTACCTTGAAATGAATATATGACTGAAATAACTATGATTTCAATTCCAGTTTTATTCAAACTCACCTTGATTGTAGCATAGCCATGGCAGTCTATTTTGCACAACTGAAATGAAACTACTTTACAATGATTTATATTGGCTAATAGCCTCAGGTTCTGTCTTTGAGAAAGCGGGAGAACACTTAAGAACTGGAAACATGTTATAACAGGTATTCAATATGTGAATGCATCATCCAGGGTTTTAGACAGAATGTTTAATGTCTGAGGACAATTTCAAAATGATGGACATAATTGCTGTTAAGCAATGCAACTATTTCCTTACATTAGCAAAACTGGCAATTTTTATGCAACTGTGGGTCTGCAAATATTCAGAAATATCAGTACATTGACATTTCTATGGTGATATACCATCCTTTTTACCCACCAGGCAGGAAGTGCTTCTGAAAGAATATTGTATTTTAGCAGCTGAACATAGTTCATTTCAGAAAACATATCCAGGGTGTTATGGTTCATTTCAGTATGGCTAAGAACAGAGCCAACATGGTGCAGTGGTTTGATCATTAGACTACACTTCTGGAGATCAGTGTTTGATCCCCCACTTGGCCACAGAAACCCACTGGGTTACCATGGGGGAGTCAAACATTCTTAGCCCCAGAGAGCCCTAGCTCACCATAAATTGGAAATGATTTAAAGGTACACAACAACAACAGAAATGTTGAGTGTAGGATGAAGTACTGACTACATCAGGAATACAACATTTGACCAGCATGTCTGCATTATGATCAATATAGCTAAACCTAGGATCAGTGTCCATCCTACATTTGGCTGCTCTTGAGCAGCCAAATGGTAACCAATCCTGGAATCTGAAGACCAACAAACCCTACACGTCACTTACATACCCCCCAACAAATCACAGATGAGAACAGGGGCACAGGTGGTCAAGAAACTTCAAAGTGCAGTCAAGATGGAAAAAAAGTTGTTAACAAGGAGGAATACATTCTGAGTATGGTAATATCCAGATGCAGCCTGAATTGAGATTCAAACCAGCAAAGGTAAGCTGGGCCTTTTAGCTGTGCACTAAATTCCTTAAACATACTGATTTCTGTGAGGTTTACTCCTTGACTAGTTGCATTTGATTGCAGCCAGTGGCTTCACTAAAACATTCTACTGTTGCATTCATCAAAATTACAATGGATAGAATCAAACAATAAAACAAATCCTTTTTATAGCAATAAAAAGAAGTTAAAAGGTAACATTTAAAAGGACTGTCATTTGCTACATTTATCTTGCAACTAATACAGGTAGCACGAATGAACATGAACATGATCTCTAAAAAAGTGCTGTCTCTAGCCCTCACTTAATTTGAAAGTTACATATTCTGGTGCACTTTTCCTGAAGATGTTTTAAATATTCTTAGTGAGTCATGTCCTCCTCTCATGTAAAGTGCTGCTCCATACATTTAGATTGAAGAAATCCTTGGTTTAAATCTTTGTTCTTGAATTCAGTAGGTGGTTTTAAACAAGCCAACAATTGTTGAAACTGAAGGAATAAAGCTCCCTGACAGAAATACTGTATCATCAAAACCAAAACCATGATGGAAACTACATGCATTTAGGAATATTACAATTGGAGAATGTCCAACTTTGAAAACTGGAAGAAATCTGTAGCATTACAAACATAGTTTATAAAGTTCCCAAGTCAAAACTGAATAAAAGAAAGATAACACAGGCCACCAACTCCTGGGCCATACCAGTTATTCAATACAGTGCTAGAATTGTTGATGGGACTCAAGCAGAACTAGATGCACTGGTTCTGAAAAGATTACCATGGAAAATTATGACTGCAAACCATGGTTTACATCCTCAAAGTGATATGAATGGCCCCATAAATTTCATAGCGTTTTCTTAGGCAGGGTATACTAAGAGGTTGTTTTGCCAGTTCCTTCCTCTGAAGGATAGCCTACAGCACCGGGTATTCCTTGACGGTCTCTCATCCAAGTACTTTCCAGGTATGACTCTTCTTAGCTTCCAAGATCAGATAGGATCTGATGCCTTTAAGGTATCATATAATATTTGTGGATGGAAGTTAGCAAACTGTTGAAGAAGAAGAAAAATATCTTTGATTGAATACATCAAAGAAAGTAAAGAAAATAATGATGAAAGATGTATAGAGAATATATGGAATATTAAACAAATAAATAAACAAACAAAAAACAGTCTAGGTGTATTTATGATGTTGTGACTACACTCTGTCTCCTGATCTCTCTGAATATCAGGGTTCAATTCCCAACTTGGCCAAGGAAACCCACTGCATGACTTTGAGTGAGTCATACACCCTCAGACCCAGAAAAGACCATGATAGGTTTTCCTTAGGGTTGCCATAAGTCAGAAATGACTTGAAGGCACACAATAACAACAACCCCATGGAATGTTAAAATTCATACTGACAAACAATTAGAATGTTATGGCTGAAATCCTCTATCACATAACTTAACACATACTTAGCCATGTAGCAGAGGGTCAAATAACTCTGTTAGTGAATTGCAAAGATGTGTGATGGGATACTGGCAAGAGTGCCAATGCACTTTGACACTCCTTAGCCGATGTCCCAATGGGATCGATGCAGAACGGCTTTTCTATATGGTAATGTAACAGCGGCTTTTTGCTGGATATGGATGTTATGGAACTGCCCAATTGTAATGTCCACAGACATAAATCCACTTATGAAAATCTAAGTTCCCATCAGGATTCCGAAAAATAGATCAGACATATCTGTGGCTGAGGAAAAGAACTGAGACCTACAAACTGAGATTCACTGTTTCTGAGAAAAGAAAATAATTGTAGCTCCAATAGTGATAGATGTTCTGAAACAATTTCAAATCTACTGATGAAACATCTGAATAAAATTGGTATAGATAGGATCACAACAGTACAACTGCAAAAAGAGACACTGCCTAGAACATGCCTCATTATCCAATGATACCCTACTGATTCCTAGATTTTTTTTATAAGAGTCTAAATCAAGCCAAACTTCAGGTGGTGATTCAGTGGTTACTAATCTTCATGGCTATATATTAACTTCAATATTACAAGCTGTTGTGGAACAATATTAAAAGCTGCTGTTTGTGCGCTTTCTGATAGGCACATGGCTGGCTGCTTTGTGAAGAGAAATCCAATGTGTCTCTTCTCATGTTCTGACTGCTTAATGACTAAATTCCCCAAAAGCAAAAATAAGGAATCAATTACCAGTGATTGGGGAAATATATGTAACTTGATAAGATAAGATACAGCTACAGTTGGCCCTTCACATTTGCGGCTTTGACTTTTGCAAATCTGATTATTTGCGGTTTTGGTTAATATGTTCTCTCTAGGACTCTCTAGTTCCTCCAGCACAACTCTGCTAGATGTTGGCCATAGAGTTGTGCTGGAGAATCATAGAATCATAGAATCGTAGAGTTGGAAGAGACCACAAGGGCCATCCAGTCCAACCCCCTGCCATGCAGGAACTCTCAATCAAAGCATCCCCGACAGACAGCCATCCAGCTCACTCTGAGGGAGTGTGTTCCACTGTCAAACCTAGACATTCCTAGAGAAAACACTTTGGTAGGCATTTGTAGATCCTCATGCTGGATTATATCATCAATTTCTGTCAGATGTTGACCACTGAGTTGCACTGAAGGACCTGGGGATGCCTAGATAGGTGTTCTCTTCGGTAAAAATAATAGGGTTTTTTTTGCGGTTTTCCCACTGTATTTGCAGTCAATCAAGCTGCAGAAGTCTTATTAATATGGATATGGTGGTATGCATGAGCCAGATCTTGACAAAACCATTCTGTATCTTTTCCTTTGCCATTGTTTGGGTTCAAACCTTTAACAGAGAGATAATATTGTCAGCACAGTAGGCATTTACCAAATCATTGTCAGAAGCCAAGAGCATTTTTAATCTTCCTCATGCTGATTTGTACTTATTATTTACTGTGACTGCTACTCAATTAATTTTGGTTTAATTCCAAAAATGATGAATTATCTGGCTTTTCTGCTAAGGCAATCATAGGCATGGCCAGTCTAATTAGAGGTTTAAGTTCTGTGATACATAGATTTAAATTAGATCCTGTTATATCCTTAGGGATAGTGAGGACTGGAAAACACTGAGAGACTGTGTAGGTAGCATACAACTGAACTTGATGGCTGTGAAATTTCTGAAGAAATGGAAATGCAATTATGCAAATCTGCAATGCAAAACTGCTTACTGGTTGGATGTAACTCAAGCTTCCTTTTGTGAATGCATCTTTACAGGGCTGGCTCAATGTGTGTCTTACTGCCTGAGCTGACAGACAAAATGAAACCCCCAACTTCATTCCACCTATGAGAGGTGATCAGAATATGTGTCAAATATTACTTGGACAATGCTGATGGGATAGCATTCTCCACAGCACCCAGAGACAGCACTTTAGGCTAACTTGGAGGGGAAGCACAGAGCAGGTGATGTGGCAGACACAGATCTTCCAACACCTTCCTTTGGGTCTCTCCCTGCTCAAACAAATGTTGGAGGGCAGTGGCAGTGATACCATCTTCATGCACAATATGTACCAGGGCTCACAGTCTGGAAAGGTTGCTTCCCTGATTGCTTGTTTGTTTCAAAGTAGGTTTTTCAATGGCATGCGGTGTTTCCTTGCTAACATCTCCCATCATTCTTTTCCTGAGGGACCTGCCCCAGTGTGCTGAGTGATGGGGGATGGTTTTCTATCTCAATAAGCCTAATGATAGGGCTGGCTCTCTGCTCGTGCTAGTTACTTAAACACAAAAGTAGACTGTCTCCCTGTAAGCTTACTATTACAGTGTACCCTCCCCAAGCCCCATTGGCCTTAATGGCAGGGTGTGCATGTGGCCGCAGCCATTAAAAATAATGGAACTTGAGGTACCACAGTTTTTGGCATCCGTGGGAGGGAGGAACAGAACCCCCCATGGATACTAAGGGCTGACTGTACTACATCAGGTGACAGATTCATTGTGCCTTTAGAGGTATAATGTGTTTGAACCATTCATACCAATTAATTTACGCCTTTCTTCATCTTTTAATATTGCTGGCAGCTAGCTCTGGATTGCTTTCTGTGCAATCTGTGTAAATTTAGGTAAATACTCATGTATAAATCTAGAAATTTTAGTCAAAAAATTGACCCCAAAAACCTGAGTCGACCTATCCATGAGTCAATGTAAGTACTGTACTTTAACTCTTATAAAAAGGGAGCCATCCCTTGGCGAAAGGCAAAATTTGTCCTGGAAGCACTGACTCCCCTCTGCTCTCTCATTCATCCAGCGTTTTAGTGGGAGCACAAACAGTTATGGCTGCTGGAATTTTGTTAACCTCTTTGGCATCATTTTCTTTTGCTTCATCCTATAGATACTTTGTCACATGTCCCTAAATTTTACCCTTGACATGGGTCATATCAAAATCCATATTTTTAGCCCCCAAACCTGCCCTTGACTTATACATGAGGTCAATTTATAGTCAAGTACATACAGTAAATCCTTTCTCTTTGGCTAGAGAATGTGTGACCTTCTATGTGTGTGACCCTTTGCCAAATATACTTTATCATGAACTCATTAGAGCGTATGTATCTCACAGGGCAGCCCATTTTATCAAGAGTATTAAGAATAGCAGTAAAACACCTTCAATACAGCTGCAATATGACCCTGCAAACATCTGGAGGGACATAGAGATATATGGGAGTATATTTCCATATGAGGCAGGATCCAGATAGCACGAGAGAACCCTTTCTCTTTAGAGATACGTGGTGTCTATGCAAAGGCCAAAGGGAAGGGCAATATCTGAGATCCTGCATGACTGGATTCTGCATGTGAGACTCTGCTGTGGCTCCTCATCACACTCAGGACTGCAATAGCTCCACTTCCCATGGCCAATCCATGGCTGATGGAGAGCTGAAGAAGATCAGATGAGTGTCTGGCTATGTTCCCATAGGCAGACACAGATGAAGAACATCTGCCACCTACAGTGGGTCCTCCACATTCACTGCAGTTAGGGGTTCAGGATTCCTGTGAAAGTGGAAAAACCACAGATTAAAAAAAGGTTTTTTTTAACCTGAGAGAACACTTCTCTAGGGATCTCTAGGTCCTCCAGTGCAAATGTGTGTTCAACATCTTCCATATGTTGATCATAGAATTGTGCTGGTGGACCTAAAATGCCTAGAGAAGTGTTTTCTCTAGGAATATCTAGGTCCTCCAGCATGACTTTTGGCAGACGTTGACCACAGAGTTGTCCAGGAGGACCTAGAGATTCCCAGAGAAAACATATTAATCATACCTGTGAATAATCACATCTGTAAATGTCAAAACCACAAATGTGGAGGGCCAACTGAATATCCACTGGGGGTCCTTTGGTGGCCTTGGCAGATAATGTCATTATTGGTTTGCCTAGGGCTATGAAAACGCAGGCAGACATGTCTCCCACCTTCTCAGCTCTCCACTAGTCATAGGATGACTGCTGGGGAGCAGGGTGGGCTCCTGTGACTAAATGATGAGTTGGGAAAAGATTTGACCCTTGCAGAAGGTGGAAGAGAATAACATCCTCCACAATGACTGCCCCAAAGACATATAGAAGCATTTGACAGACTTGCTATGTCACTAACAGAATGCCAGCCAGTTTGTTACACTGAGGATTTGGGCAATGTGGTGGAGGTAAGCTTTTTCAGGAATGCCTGAATAGGGCCTTAGGAAATAACATCTTTAATTGTTTCATATAATACATGTTAGCAGCAGCTGCAGCAAGGGAGGAAAAAGGCTATATAGTCCTGGTGTTTATGTCCAACTAGAGAGCTTTCCATTTCTTTCAATGGTTTTTGGAAGACACTTTGGCTAATAGACCTTGCCAAACCCAATACACATAACCAGGCATTGCCAACAGTGCTATGATGAATCAGGTTTCTTTAAGATATTTACAATAAAAAAGCACAGAGGGGAAATTGAAACTGAGGATAGAAAATTACACAGTGGGAGTCAGATGGAAAACAACCTCTTTCTTTGAGAACTGCCAGACAAGGCTGAGTGATCGCCAGCTGATAGTGTGGGTCCTTTTAGGCTTTTCCTTAAGATTTAATTACGTAAAAGGAAATGCAATGGGCATGTTCATGTTTTTCACTGTTCTATCTGTGGAAAAATGTTTTTTTTAAAGGCATCATGGACCTCCATTCCAGGTGGAAAGTAGACTCTTTTGTTCAAGACTTGGCTGATTCACACACCCACACACCCACACATCCACACACTTTGCTATCTCTCATATCCCTGTTTTTGGTCTTCTCAGACCTCTTTTATTTTCAGTTTGTATAATTTATGTTGCAGTTCTCTATCAAGAAACCATTTAAATTATGGATCGAGATATGACGATCTAAAGAGAGTATCAAGGAATGGGGAAAGCTGTATATGGGGGAAGCTGTTTGCACATTCAAGATGGATATTCTGAAATGCTAGTTATGTTCCACTTTACAATTGCAAAGACCAGAGGTGTAGGGGGACAATTATTTGGTTGGGCAGTGACAAAAACTGGGAGAAAGTAGAAAGGTTTGGGGGAAAAAAAGGGCAAAGATCCTGCATGGCAAATGTAGCTACCATGACACAGCTGCAATCTGTCTTCCAATCTGAACCTCCCAACCCACCTTAAAAGCCAGACAGCCACACCAACCAAAGGCAGTCTGTGGTGCAAGTGAGCAGGGCACTGAAGGATGAGGTGTCCAGCCCCTCCTGCCAGTGAGATGCAGTACAGTGAACCACATCAGGGCGAGGCTTCCTGGTTTTTAATGTGGGTTTTGGGGTGCATTTGCAGTCATGGCAGTGGTGTCACAACTGTACATGTGGATCGCAACACCTAGAAGTTTATAAATCTACTTGATGTCATTATAAATACTGACAGACACCAGTCAAGATTTCGGGGGGGGGGGGGGGGGAAGTATAGATTATGACAAATATAATCTCCATTTAATGCATTATAATTAGAAAATATGTTGTGAAGTTTCCAAAAAGGCAAGCCAATCTAAAATCCAATATTTTCCACACAAAAATAGAAACATAGCAACAGAAAAGCACCCAGCTATGTTTTTTGTAGTTGGGTGCACAGAGATGAGGCATAGGACCTCTCAGGAATCATGCAGAGGTCCTGGAGAAATATGCTGGTTCTGTGTGTCCAGCTATAGGAACATAGCTGGATGCTCCTCTGCCACTCCCACTTTATTACACATTTCCAAAGAAAACGGGCATAATATTTCCTCTTTTAAAAGGCATTATGTTTCCCTGGAAAATACCAGGCAATTCTCTTGGCTTCCAGAGTAAAGTTGGTTTCCCCCTCTATTTTGAGAATGGCTAATGTTCTCCCACCCTCCCTATGTGTGTCTCCACCTGAATAAAAGAAATCTCTTTATTGAGAGCACTATTAAGCATAAAAACAAGAGATCTTGAGACTACTGAACAGAAAACGGTTTTGAGTTGGTACTGATCTAATGTTTTAACATGCACTAAGAAGAGATTTCCACTAGATGGCAATGTTCCATAACCTTTATTGTCCACCTTAGTTGGTTCTATTTGGCTAGTGAAGCACAATGTTTCTTGATTAGGGAGATGGTATTTTTAAAAGAAACAATGTACAGGGTCATCCCTGCTATAAGGCAAATGGAGGTGGCTACCTGAAGTGGCAGATTTGGGGCATTAGACTGTAAGTTAGTTAATAATAAGTTATAACTGAGAACGGAGTAGATGACATTTAGATTTTCCACCTCAGGCACAGCAATGTCGAAGGCTGGCTCCAGCAATATATCTGCTTCAGGAATGAAGTCATGAATTGTTACTACTTTATTAACATTCCAGAAGGGTAGCTGTGTCAGGCAGTACTGGAATGATGTCAAAGGATGTTTCCAGACATGAGGCTTAAGGCAGATCTTGATTAAATCCACTTGTAATAGGAATAGAACACTTTCACTGGCCAGAATGCGCATTACAAATGCCTCTCTGTGTTTTCTTCTGCACCCTAGGGTGGCCAGGTCTTAGGGTCCTAGCTATCCTCTTAGAGAATTCCTGTGTTTGTTTGGGCCTGCCGGCAAGGAGTTTGCTTTTCCCTGAGCTATTGGAGGGCAAGATTCTGCCCCCTCCTCTCCTTTCCCTCCACCGACCTGAGTGCAAACTACTTTTGCACTTTGAACCCAGTTTGTAGCAACTGAAATAAGCTGATGGGAAGGGAAGTGGGAGAAGCAGAGAGAAACTAGGACATTTTGAAAACAAGTAAAAAAGTGGTATGACAGGATTAATTGCAACTATTCCTGCCAAACCAGGATAGTTAGAGGGAGGGGGAAGTTCATTCTTTGTCTCTGCCACACTCTCCATAGGAATCATGTCCACACCCACACACCATTTGATATCTGCAATGGGAGGAAAGCTGCTATTGTACATGGAAGGCACAGTCGGTATATATTTTGATGCAAGTCAAACGAGAACGAGACCACATGTGAAAGAGGTCTAGGAGTCCAAGTAGACGACAAGATGAACATGAGTCAACAGTGCGATGCAGCAGCTAAAAAGGCCAACACTATTTTAGGCTGCATCAACAGAGGTATAGTGTCTAGATCAAGGGAAGTAATAGTGCCACTCTATTCTGCCTTGGTTAGGCCCCACCTGGAATACTGTGTCCAGTTCTGGACACCACAATTCAAAAAGGATGTGGAGTAACTGTAGCATGTCCAAAGGAGGGTGACTAAAATGGTGAAGGGTCTGGAAACCATGGCCTATGAGGAACGCCTTAGGGAGCTGGGGATATTTAGCCTGGAGAAGAGAAGGTTAAGAGGTATGATAGCCCTGTTTAAATACTTGAAGGGATGTCACATTGAGGAGGGAGCAAGCTTGTTTTCTGCTGCTCCAGAGAACAGGACCCAGAACAATGGATGCAAGTTCTGTCGGGGATGCTTTGATAGGGAGTTCCTGCATGGCAGGGAGTTGTACTGGATGGCCCTTGTGGTCTCTTCCAACTCTACGATTCTATGATTCTAAAGTTGCAGTGGGTGCTATTCTATCTTCTGCTCACACCACTGCTGACTATACAAATGGATTGTTTTAAAAATGTGCACAGCAGGGCTAAAAACTGCACAACCATATCTAATTTGACCTTTTATGGGATTTTAAAATAGAACAATGGTTCACCAAATGGCATGGGGTGAGACAGAAGGAATTGTATTGTTCAGTATTGCTGAAGTAATGGAAATGATCCAAAAATGACTCTGGTTTTCACCCAACCATGTTCCACCCAGACCTTGGGAAAAATGGCTTTTTGGACTATAATTCTAAGAAACTCCCAGCCAGCAAGATCACTGGCTAGTGGCCAGCTGGGGGCCATAATCATGTTTCTTTAATTGCCACACATTGCACCTTGGTTGCTGGGAAGAAATATTACCTCTGAAAGATAAGTCCTTCCTTAAAACAAGCACAACTTGACAATCCATCCACACAACACACAAGTGGCATGTTTGCTATGGCAAAGTAGAAACATATTGTCTGGATAAGTTGGTATTTGTAGCAGTGAAGATGACAAGGACCATGCCGCCCCCTTTGAGACTCAATGGTTTATTGTGGTACAAGCCTTTGCCGGCAACAGCCCAAGTCTTCAATTGCATAACAAAGTAAGCTGTCATGCATCTGATAAAGTGGATTGCTTCCATGAGAGCTTATACAGCTATAAATCAGTTTGTCCCTGTGGTGCCACAGTATGGTTTGTATTTCTACTGGAGGTATAGCAGCTCAGATATGAGTTAACCAAGTAGAAAACCCCCTGATAGTCATTCTTAAGTATTTTAAAGTACAATGGGGGGAAAAGCAAAAAAGAAAATATATCTCAGAGCAACTCCTGTCATTAATCACTGCATCTGGAAAGGCACATCAAAGTATGTGTACTTATAGTCAGCCTGGATCAACTATAGTTCAGCTAGATCTAGGCTGCTAAGAACTACTCAAGGCAAGTCCTACTGTCTGAGGCCAAGTGAGACAACCACCTCAAATGGCAGATCCTGAGGGAGAGACAGTATTGGCAGCCCCCTGGCTATTGATTCTGTTAGAGGCAGAACTGTGTGTGCCAGGAACTTGAAAGTGGGACTTCCTTGGGCTATGGCCCAGTACAGACTGGCACAAAGCATTGACCTGGGCTGATTTTAGGGCTAGGGAGAGCGGAGCATCCACATGCTCCGCACTCTCCTGGTGCCATTTTGGCACACGTGTGTTCACACAGCACTTGCACCAATGGCGTGTCTTGTGCACTGCATCCAAATGATGCAGCGCACAAGAGACATCACCGTGCTGCTCCAGGGCACTAATGGCGCCTTGGCAGTGGTGCGGAAAGGAGCCGTGTTTCTCAACTCCTTTTTCCAGCCACATTGTGGCCATGCTGCATCGTTGGCATGGCCATGATCCGGGGGAGAAAGAGGAGGCCTGTGTCTGCTCCTTTCCCCCTGTTTGTACAGGCCCTACAACTCTCAGAATTTTCCAGCCAGTGTCTGTCACACAACCAGTCCTGGATCCTCTGAAGAAGCTAGCTACCCTCAGGTGTGATGGAGGACATTGCCTCAGCAACAGTGTCAAAGACACATTCAACTGCCAATACAATTCATCCTTGTGTAGGGAATGCATCTTTTCATTTGCCTTAGGCAGTAAAATGTTTTGAGCTGGTCTTGATGCTCCCTTACCTTTGAGATGATTGTACATGGAACTGAAACTTGTATCAGCCTTGAGATGGAGAAACGTCACCATAGTAGGAAGACCCCCCCAAAACTAATGGGAGTGTTAATCTCATAATAGGAGTGCTAGAAGAATCCTCTCTGTTTTGTCTCTGTGAGCATAGTACCCCTCCCCTTTGCATTATTTGTATCAAAAGTGGGAATTATGTGACTCTGTAGATGTTATTGGATTGCAACTCCCAGCAGGCTTAGCCAGCAGAGCCAATGGTGAAGTGCAGGAGAAACTTGCCCCTACTTTTAAGTCCAAGAACAGAAGTACCAACATACTTGTCAGACATTAGCATTCGGCCTGTGCAATCTGACAGTGAAGCAAACATACACCTTACTATTTACAGGTGTTTTTTCCTAAAAATATCTACCACCAGCAGCAAAACAATTTATAGATGCTCCAAGACCTATGATTTATCAACTCAGTCCTCAAATGGTTTAGATCATACTTTTTGGACAGGTCATTTGCTGTGGTCGTTGGAAGCCAGGTTTCTATTCCCATTTTGTTATCATTCAGAGTCTCAAGGGCTCCATTCTGAGTCCATTGTTGTTTTCCCTCTATACCTAGTCCTTGGGTAACCTTATCAGCTCCTATTTATATGCCGATGACACCGAATTGTCCTTTTCTGCTCCAGACCTCTCCTCGAACATTGAACAGAGAGTTTCATCATGTCTCCAGGCTGTTTCTGCTTGGATACTCAATTGACATCTGAAACTGAGCATGGCCAAAACTGAATTACTTATTTTTCCACCTAAGCCATCTTTGCAATATTCATTTTCAATTACAGTTTACAACACCCTGTGAAGGACGCACAAAGCCTTGGCATTGTTTTTGATTCCTCTTTATCATTTACTCCTCAGATCCAGGCCACAGCCAAGTCAGGTTACTTTATTTCTTTATAATTTAACTAAAATCAGACCTTTTCTTTCAGTATCTGGTTCAGTATTTGGTTCATGCCCTGATCATTTCCCACCTTGACTACTGTAACCTTCTGTCGACACGGCTTTTTCTGTTCCACCTCAGCCCCTTGATTTCTGTTCAACATTCTGCTGCCAGGATTATCTTTTCAGCTCATCTTAATATGATCAAATCACCCCTTTGTTGTCATCTCTTCATTGGCTCCTTATTACCTTTAGGATTTGTTATAAACTCATTTTTTAACCTTTAAAGGCCTGCATGGTTTGCTCCCCCCATTTGTCTGCTCTTGTTTCCTTCTACCATCCTGCTTGTGATCTATGTTTCATGGTCTCAGGACTCCTGACCCAGCCAAGGCTTTCCTGATCTCTGGCTCGAATTCGCCCTTCTCCCTTGCTGCTCCTCACTGCTGGAATCTTCTTCCCAAACATTTGCAGGCAATTACTTCTTTAATGAACTTTAAGTCCAAATTAAAAATGATTTTGTTTCGGGAAGCTTTCCAGCTTACAGCCTAATTTTGATAGTTAGGTATGTGTAAGCTTGTATTGCTTTTATAGTTTACTGTTTTAGAGTTATTTAATGATGCTATTATTTTATAATCTTTTCTGCTTTTGATTGTAGTTTGTACGCCACAGGCAAGTTTTAACTGTATTCTTGTTTTTATGATTATGTAAAGTGCTATGCAAAACCTATGGCGCTATATAAATAAACTTTAATAATAATAATAATGTAAATGAAAGGAGTAAACTAAATAATAATAATAATAATAATAATAATAATAATAATAATGTACAGTAAATGAAAGGAGTAAGCTAGATATATTTTAACCAATCATTTTACAGCAATCATGAAGTTATGATAGGAGATTATTAAAGGAGCACCAAGTACAACCTATTAATGGCTAGAATCCTATATCAGCTGCTTAGTTACGTATACTTAGAGTAGCTGATAGAGAGTAACTTCTCCTGATTTGTAGCTTGTTGTGACACTAGACCTCTCTGACACAGATGGATAAATATCTCACAAAACAAGTCCAGAATTCCAAAGCATTGAGTCATAACAATTAATGTGGTTTCAAACTGCATTATTTCTGCAGTCCAGAGGCGCCTTCAGTAGCCGTTGTGAATACAGAACAGTTACCTATATTTACTTATCCACAACTCTTTTGTATTCACAATTGAGCTAAATGTACTTAACTAAATAGCTGATACATAATTCTGGCCCACGCTGGAACTATCCCTTACATTTCAGATTGCTATTGTTATTAGTGGAAAATGCCAGTTAGTTTATTGTAGACTTAGAGTATTCTGGAAATGCCTATTCTGCTTTCCCTTATGACTCCTAACAGTTAATAATACTGAAGCTTCTAAAAATTTCTTGGTTCAGGATACTTTTCTTTCAGCATGGCTCTACCTTATATTGGCCTTATGGCCAATCTTTCCACATTAGAGGAATCTTAGGTGTTGAAGTCTAATAACATCTGGAGAGGGTACATAATACCTACTCTGGGTTTACAACACTGAGGGAAAGAGGGATTTCCTGTTTTCCTGGAATTTAAGAATATAACAACTTGATTTATATGCCCTCCTAGATCATGGCAACATGATGTGATGGTCACAAACTATACCTATTTGTTTTAACTTGAAGATAATGGGAAACATCCACTGAGCTCAACTGCACATTCTTATGCATTAATATGCAGAATTAAGCCTCATTGGCTCACCAGCCTATGCCTAATAAATAAGGGATGGAGAGGATTATAGCTTGATTCTTTCTTTTTATTCATTTAAAGACAAGTTACACTTGAAAAGAAATCAAGATTCAGTATAGTGGTTGCTCAATTTGCAGTGTTAGTCATAATACCACTGGTAATGCATGCCTTACTTAAATACTGCACAGCAATATTGTGCTTTATAATCTTAGTTCAGAACAGTGAGGAATTTGTGGGCATCTTACCATGTACTTACATATACTATTACAGCACTATAATTCCAATTTAACTGACATGGCTCCATGTTCTGGATTTCTAGGATTTGTCATCTGTTGAGCCACTAGAGCACTCTGGCTGAGAATTCTCAAT
The DNA here is from genome assembly GCA_034509955.1 of Urosaurus nigricauda. Classification (NCBI taxonomy): domain Eukaryota; kingdom Metazoa; phylum Chordata; class Lepidosauria; order Squamata; family Phrynosomatidae; genus Urosaurus; species Urosaurus nigricauda. The sequence goes on from JAOEGL010000001.1 coordinate 322,333,880, forward strand.
AACCCTCCCTAAACTGCAAATTGAGAGCCAGTGAGGTGTAGTGGTTTGAGTGTTGGACTATGACTTTGCATCACTAGAAGTATAGTGTCTAGATCAAGGGAAGTAATAGTGCCACTCTATTCTGTTTTGGTCAGGCCCCACCTGGAATACTGTGTCCAGTTCTGGGCACCACAATTCAAAAAAGATGTGGAGAAACTGGAGTGGGTCCAAAGGAGGGCGACTAAAATGGTGAAGGGCCTGGAAACCAAGCCCTGTGGGGAGCGAGATTCCACCTCAACATTAGGAAGAACTTCCTGACAGTAAGGGCTGTTGGACAGTGGAACACACTCCCTCGGAGAGTGGTGGAGTCTCCTTCCTTGGAGGTCTTTAAACAGAGGCTGGATGACCATCTGTCGGAGATGCTTTGATTGGGAGTTCCTGAATGGCAGAGGTTGGACTGGATGGCCCTTGTGGTCTCTTCCAACTCTGTGATTCTATAATTCTGGAGACCAGGGTTCAATTCCCTGCTGAGCCATGAAAAACCACTGGGTGACCTTGGGTGAGTCACACATTTTCAGCCCCAGTAAACCCTGTTAAATGATCGCCTTAGGGTTACCATAATTCAGAAATGACTTGAAGGCACACAACAACAATTAACTGCAGATCTTAGGATCCCACAGGATGGAACCATAATAGTTAAAGGGGAATAACAGTGCAATAACTGTGGTAGTGTGACTGGGGCCCAGAACTCCATTGGTACTGCCAGTGCAGCACTTAGCTGTCTCCAGCCCTGAAGCCTCCAGATAATTTGGTCTATTATACATAATGACCTCAGTAAGCATGACTATTAACCAGGAATTGCTGGGAATTGTAATCCAAAGCACCTGGTGAACAGGTGATCAAGCCCCTGACCAGCAGTGAAGCTTGCTAGCAAACCTTAGAGAAGCTGCATGCTCTCTTTCTCCGACTAACCAACATTACAGCTATGCTGCATGCTCTCTTTCTCTGACTTACCAACATTACAGGTATGCTGCATGACTGGCAGTGAAGTGGGAAATGCATTCCAGGATTTCTTCTGAACTTCATAGAAGAAAGAAAATCAACTCATTTGAGGTCTGGTGCTGAAGAAGAGTGTGAGAATACTATGGAGAGCCAAAAAGGCAAACAGGTGGGTCCTTGAACAGATCAAGGCTGAAATATTCCTAGAAGCCAAGATGATCAAATTGACTTAGGCCATATCATGATAAGGCATGACTCCTTAGAAAAGACAATAATGCTGGGAAAGGTTGAGGGTAGTAGGAAGAGAGAAAGGCTGCATGCCAGATAGCTAGACTCAATTAGGGAGCTCACAGGCCTGATTCTACAAGACTTAAGCAGATCAGTGGAAGATAGTGAGGTGGTGATCTTGGAGGTGTCTCATCCACAGAGTTACTATGAGTTAAGGTAAACACAAGGGCAGTTAACAACAGGGATTTAACCTGTTTTGGAAATAGGATCCAGCACCTTGGATAGCTCTTTCAAAGTTGCCATCGCCATGGCATTGGACTGCCATTGATGTACTATCTACTGAATCCTGAAAACTGAATTTAGGCTCTGCAGAAGTGCAGGTAATGAAAAATGGGTTATACACAAGCAGAGCTGGAGAACAGAGCCTGCTGCAGAGTGTTTTCTAGAGACAAGGCTGAAAGAGAGTGTCTAGTGATGGAGTATGTTTAAGGTGCCAATCAGCAGCATTGCAGGGTGATCATTAAGATAAAATTTTGCTGATTGAAAACTTCCCTGGACATGTATTTGCGGGGCAGAATATGAAGAGATTAAACAGACCTGAACCGTGTATTGTCATGACATGAAACACATACTTTCAAGCATGTGAATGGAGGCACAGTTCACCTATGATCAGACCTTAAGGATACAAGGGAGAGAAAGGGGATCAAAACGTCTCTTTATTAGATTCTTTAAATTCACTAAAGAGTTTAAAGGAGATAAGGCTATTACTGCCTCACCTTCTGATTCCTCCGCCTATTTCTTTTATCCAGTCCCTTCTCCCATCACCTATACGTATCAGGACTCCAGTTCTGCAACTCACTGGACAGAGGTGTGTGTGAAATGATGAGAAAAGCAGGCAGGCAGAAGAAGAAGCACAGAAAAGTACAGGGGTTCCTTTCTGATCTTGCAGAGAGATGCCAGTTCTTCTCTGAGCCAGCATGGGCATGCTGTTGGGGGGTTGTGGGAGCTGTAGTCTGAAAAGTCTTCCCCACTCTCCTTCATGTCAAAAACCAAAGTCATGTACAGTATATGGTAGCAACTGTACATTGTCCATTCTTTGATAAAGGCAACTGACTACTTCACAGAATTAATGACAGGGTATAAGAACTAGAACAAGTTACCAGAATTAACTGCCAGCTGGAGCCATGAAATTAAGGCTCAAATCACAAGACTCTTGGGAATCAGGGAGAAAGCTGTTGGACCACGCCTTGGCAAGTGGTTTTGTCCAGCTATAAATAATCTTTTCCCACTACTTCTTAGGCACTGGCTCTGCCATTAGGCAGAATAAGGAAGCTGTTTCAGGCTTCTGGCTTTGATTGTAATGAAAGGACAGCAAACAAGGAGTGATTTAATTTATTTCAGTTTGATTTTTTTTTAGTTCCCAGGGAGGGGCCAGAGGTACCTGTGGAATTTTCTTTTCCTGGTACCAAAACAACCTGATTGTCTTTAGGTACCATGCATCTAAGAAAGTGTTGGTAAAGCTTGGTAGGAGTGTTGGTAGGAGCCCTGGTGGTGCAGTGGTTAAATGCTGGTACTGCAGCTACAATGTTGTGAGTTCAGTCCCAGGCCTCAGCCTTCCATCCTTTCATAGGTTGGCAAAATGACTACCCAGCATGTTGAGGACAATTGGCTTTCAGAGTGTAAACTGCTTAGAAAGTGCTGCACTCAATATTAAGTGGTATAGAAATGTAAATGATATTGCTATTGCTACTGCTTGAGTGTTGGACTAGGATTTCAGAAGACTAGGGTTCAAATTCCTATTCAGACATGGAAACCCATTGGGTGGACTTGGGCAAGTCATTTTTGTCTCAGCCCAAGAAGAAAGTAATATCAACCCTGCTCTGAATAAATCTTGCCAAGAAAACCCTATGATATGGCTTCCATAAATCAGAGTCCACTTACACCAAATAACAACAACAACAACAACAACAACTAGGCACCCAGACTGGGAAAGATGGGGGAGAATGGGAGTGTCATTTCCTGCTCCTCTTGGATAGCAAAATGTCACAGCCTGGCTCTCTTTTTTACCCATAAGGGAGGCAAAAGATAAGATTTAGGTCTGTGTCCTATTTTTAGTTCCAACTAGAATAGATCTATTGAGTCCACGGCATTTATCTAAGAGCCCCATTCAACAACTGGGAAATGGCCTCATATAGTGGGTAGGTCTCTGTGGGGTTTTCCACTTATCCCACCTCAACCATCAATTGGGAGGGCCATCTACCACCAATCTCACTGCTGTAACCAACTCTGAGGGCTTCTACTTATCCCTAGTTCTGCCACCAAATGTGAGAATTGTACACCTGTCTCACCACTGTCACACAAAGTGAAGACCTCCTCCTGTCCTAGTGCTAGCAAATATAGGGACTTTTAGATGCCTTCATGGTTCCTGTGTGAGACTTAATTAATCTAATCCCACCAATGGACACCACCGTTCTTGAATAACTGATGCCACCACAGATCCTCTATGTCTGAACACAACATTCTAATAATCCTTATGTAGTATTATCAGAGGCACAATATATAATACATTTTTAATTAACAGATATTCATAATAAAGTTAAGATTTACTGTACTTATTTAAAACATCTAAACTTGACTGATCCTAACTAACTTTAATGCCCATTTCTCACTCATATTCCTAATTTCGACACCCCTCTCTCCTACACTTTCTCTAATTGGCATCTACTTGTCATTTCCAATTTACTGTGACCCTGAGGCAACCCTATCACTGGGGCTGCTGCTGCTGCTGCTGCTGCTTCTTCTTCTTCTTCTTCTTCTTCTTCTTCTTCTTCTCCTTCTCCTTCTCCTTCTCCTTCTCCTTCTTCTCCTCCTCCTCCTCCTCCTTTATTTATATAGCGCTATAAATTGGCAAGATTTGTGCAAAGGGGGTTTGCCTTTGCCTTCGTCTGAGGCTGAGGGAGTGCAACTTGCCCAAGGTGACCAAGTGGGTTTCAATGGATGAGCTGGGAATTGAATCCTGGTCTCCAGAATCATAGTCTAATGCTGAAACCACTATACCATGCTGACTCCTGACATCCACTTAGCCTTTTTAAAATGCCTTTAAACATTCAGCCAGTCACTCTTCCCATTCCATATTATCACCTCTTCCAACAGATCATTACCTTATTGTATATACTATACATGATATTCATAACTATTTGTTGTGGTTGTGTGCCTTCAAGTCATTTTCAACTTATGGCGATCCTATCATGGGGTTTTCTTGGCCAGATTTGTTCAGAAGAGGTTTGCCATTGCTTCCCTGAAGGCTGAGAGCATGTGACTTCCCAAGGTTACCCAGTGGGCTTCATGGCCATACTGGGAATTGAACTCTGGTCTCCAGAGTCATAGTGCAATTTTCAACCTACTATGCCATACCGGCTCCTATTCATAACCATATTTTACCTTAATTTCTCTAGTAAACACAGCACAGTTTTGTTTAAAACAAAAGTTAGCATCAATATGATCTCTTTTAATTGGCACTAACCAATAGGTTAATGAACTACAGTGGGTCTACTCTCGGTTGGCACTAAGCAATAGCATTCTGGCCATGGATATTTCCCTGTAGCTTTCCTGTAGCCACCTGGGTGACGGTAAGTTTGAGATGGAAAAAGACTGGAAGCTGGTTTGGGGTTCTAAAAAATTGAAATAAAGGGAAGAGAAGAGTTGGAATTTGTTTGAGCCAAAGACATTCAACATCACCAATGCTTTATAACAGGATCATGCAGCTTCAAAGCCTCACCTCCCTTCATTTTCTTCTTCTCTCTCTTTTTTAAAACCTCCCTTCATTTTCACCTGTGCAAAGTATGGTTCTCCACATGGAGGAGCCCTGCCTTTGTGTACCAGTCCCCTCCTGCAGTAAAACCTCAGTGCAATATCCACAGAGAGTAACCTTGTCTTGAAGCATAATTAGTTCTGTGGAAGAATTTTATCAGCTTAGTCTTTGGGGAGTGGTAGCATGTAAACACTTATTAAAATGTTATTTTGGGGGCATAATTCTGTCATAAGTCAAACTAGGCAGATGCAAATAAAAGCAAAGGTTATCTCTCTGCAGGGACTGTTTGCCTTTTACTGGAAGATTTATGTCAAATGGCAGATTTTCATCCAAGTTATGAGACAGCAGCAAGGATGAAGCACATCTTTCACAATGCGCACAGAAGCATGTAAGCTAGAGGGTCACAGAGGAATAGCAGTTAAAAAGAATAAAACATCCACATGGATTTTGAAGGAAAGATCCAAAGACAACAGCCAGCAGGACTCTGATATTCCTCCTGCTGATGTTCCCCCCAAAATCCCTATGCATGCTTTATGCTGAGATAACATTTCCAGAGTAAAGGGAGGAAATACATTGCAATGGATCCATTTTTGCACATAAAATATGTAGATTTCAAGAACAACAATAATTCCTTAGGGAGGTCAGACAATGAATCAGCTAATTCTAAGGACTCCGTTTTTTATCTTCTCTATAAACTCATTTTCTAGAATGGATGAACTAAAATTCTCATCATTAACCACCATTTGCTATTCTGGCTTTGGAGGTGCAGACCAACACCATTTTGGGGTTCTTTCTCACTATGGAATTATAGTCCTATATTTCCCCTTTAACTGCCATGATTATATCCTATGGTATTCTGGGTTTTTTTTTTTAGTTTAGTGAGGAATTGGAGCTCTCTGTCTGAGAATGCCCCTCCCTAAAATTCTCTTCACCAAGCTGAACAAGCCAAGCTTTTTCAACCTTTCTTTGTATGTTTGGTTCTCTATGCCTCTTATCAGCCTAGTGTATCCACTAGTGTATCAAGGTCCTCTGAATTCTGTTCCAATCTCTGAATGTGTTAGCCACTCTTTCCAGTTTTGGTATCATCTGCTACTTGATAAGGATTCTCTCCACCCCGTCATCTAAGGCATTGATAAAAATGTTGAAGAGTAATGGCCATAGGGCTTCACTTGAGACTCTTTAGAGATAGTTTTCCATTCTATTATGAATCCATGTGATGGTGTTTCTGTCTTAGCCATATTTAATCAGTGTGCTAATCAAAATTCTAAAGGCGTACATCCAGAGAAGGGTGACCAAAAAAGTGAAAGGTCAGGAACCATGCTCTATGAGGAGACACTTAGGAAGCTGGGCATGTTTAGCCTGGGAAAAGGTCAAGAGGTGACATGACAACTATGTTTAAATATTTGAAGGAGTATCATATTGAGGATGGAACAAGCTTTTTTTTTGTTTTTTGTTTTTTGCAGCTTCAGAGACTAGGACACAGAGCAATGGATTCAAACTATGAAAAGAGATCCCACCTCAACATTAGGAAGAACATCCTGATGCTAAGAGCTCTTCGACCATGGAATACGCTGCCTTGGAGTGTGGTGGAGTTTCCTTTGGAGGTTTTTTAAACAGAGGTTGGATGGCCATCTGTCTGGAGTACTTTAATTGTATATTCCTGCATGGCAAAAGGTCGGACAGGATGGTCCTTGTGGCCTCTTCTAATGACAGTGTACCCACACCAACTGCAGACTTGCCATCTAATAATCTTGTGTGGATGGCAAGCCCCGGCTTTTCCAATGGGGGTGCTTGGATGCAGCTACACGCATGTGTCCGAGCGTGCATGTACACCCATTGAAAAGAACAGGACTTAAGGTACTACTTTTTTGCTATCCATGCTGGGGGGGGGGGGTAGAACAGATCCTCTACAGATAGCAAGTAATGACTGTATATGATTCTATGATTCAAAGTATTACATGGGACCTTATTAAATGCTTTGCTGAAATCTAGATAAATGACATCCACAGCATTATTATTATCTACTAAAATAGTGACCTAATTAAAAAGCAATATAAAATTAGTTTAACAGAATTCGTTCTTGACAAACCCATGCTGGCTCCCACTGAGTACTGCATTGTCATCAAGATACTTGCAGAAAGACTCCTATATATTCTACATTGTAATATTTTTCCTGGTACTGAAGTCAGGCTGACTGGTCTGAGAAACAAATTTCTGAAATCTCCAAGATGCAAGAAACAGTACTTATGGGAAGCTTCAATTATCTTGATATCTGCTGGGAGACTAACTCTGCTACACATAGGCTTTCCAAGAGATTCCTAATGTGTCTTGTAGATAATTTCCTCTTTCAAAAGATGGAGGAATGAACAAGGCACAAACAGTCCTGGACTAGATCCTAACTATATAATCCACCCAGCGCACTCAGGTCTTCTGGGAGGAATTTATTACAGACTATGAAAACTAGACTGTCTGCAACCACCCAGAGGACCTTCTTGGCAACCACTCCTAGATTATGGAATGGCCTGCCAGAGGAGATCCATCATGTTACCATCTTAAACAGCTTTAAAAAGGCTGTTAAGATGGATCTCTTCTGGCAGGCCTTTCCTGCATAGATAACTGGCCACCAAATTGGAACCCACCACCCCCTGAATCTGCTATAGCCACTGTCTGATTTGTTCATTTTAAGGTATGATTTAAAACGGTTAATTGTTTAATTGTGATTTAATTGGGATTTGGGATTATACAATTTTGATTTGTAAGCTGCCCCAATTGTCTCTGACAGAGAGGCGGGATACAAATAATTTTTTATTATTTTATTTATTTTTAAGCACTGATCTGTTTTTTTGATGATTGTTGGCAAGTTATCAGGGACATTCTGAATGTGCACACCAGGGAGACAGCACACTTCCCAGTTCATCTTGTCTGGCTGCCATGCAGGTCCCTGAGTCCCCACCACCAGCACCTTTTTTTCCTTCTTGCTGCAGTTAGTGGTTGATTCCTTCTCCTGCTTGCAGTGTTTCTGGTCTCTTGTTTAGGTATCTTCACCACCATTATTTTCAGGGAGATGTGGGAAGTGATTGCTTAGTCTGAATGGTTCTGAATCCCTTGTGTATGATCTCCTCCTGAAAATGACTGACCTCTTGGGTGCTTCCTCAGCGTTACAGTCCTCTTTATTTTCCTTGTCAGTTTCTTCCTGTTGATTCTGTAAAATCAGTTCTCCCTCTGCTCTCTCCAGGAAGTCTTCTTGGTTCTCTGAGACAGTTTTCTTGCAGGAAAACAAACATAGCACATACATTGCAAAAACAATCACAGAATCTTATGTCTCCATTCTTGCAGTTACTTTTTCTTCCCTTTTAGACTGTGGTAACTCGTTGGTTCCAAAGCTCACATTCTCATCCATCTTTTATACTCACAGTGAATTCAGCAAAGGCTGCTGGGAAAGATATAGAGATGAGCTACAGATGGGTCGCTCTTCTTCCCAGAGTTCCACTTCCTAGTTCACTGGTAAGCCTTTAGTGTTGAAGGGCCTACATTAATGCAACACATTCTTGAAATGGAAAAACGGTTTATTACTAGAAATGTAAATACATTGCACCCTTGCCTTATGCTTTCCAGACCCCCCCCCCCCCACACACACATGTAAGGCAAATTCTGTGTATGCTTGAGCCCCAATGAAAATAATGGGGCTCATGCATGTGGTGTGGCATGTGTGTCATTTCCTCTTCTGTTGTGCAGCTTTCAGTGGAAACTGAAACCCATGTATAGTGTGCCCACATATGACCAGGGCGTGCTGTATAGTATAGCTGTTTAAGAAAGAATCCTTTGGAAGTTACATGCCCATCATAACTTATCCCTCTCTCACTTCTCAACCTGCCATTCTCTTGATATGTGCACTACACTCCCATTATCCCCAGACAGCATAGCCATTAGTGGTGGGAGTTGTAGTTCAATACATTGGGAGTGCATTTAGTTTGGGAAAGCTGCTTCATATTCATCTCAGTACCCCAACTTTTAGTATTTATTATGTCTAACATTTCTTTCACCAGAGATGTCAAGATGGCATGTGAGCTTCCCAACCTGTTACATTGGCCAGAATCAGATCTGCTTAGCTTCAGCAGCAGATGCTGTACAATGTGTCCTGTCTGAGATGCATAGGTGAGATCCTACAACAGGAGAAATATATGAAGACATATGTCTCCATAGCTATAGCCCCCAATGTTACCCCCAAAAAACTCATCTTGTAAGCAGTGCAGCACATTCTCAACATGGCCATTTTTGTTGTTGCTGGAAAGCAAAGAGATGAGTGGGGATGTGTTCAGCTATTTTCCTGTATCTGAACATGTTGTAGCAGGTATCTGCAGAGACATCTGTGGGCCTTTGTGAACTCTTTCTATGGAGGATGTCTGTTAGCCTGTCTAGCTACAAGAAAATAGCTGGATGCTTACCCTGCTGCTCTCCAACAACATAGAAATCGCAATATTGAGAGGCTGTGCTCAAAGTGAGTTGTTTTTTTTGGTGCGAGGGGCATTTTTGTTGGTGTGTGGTTGCAACAAAATTCTGCCCTCTGCAACAACCACAAAAGTAATGTGATGGTGTAGGTTTGATTTATGCTATTGTAATTCACTACCAGGATGCCAACCTGTATGCCTGAGCTTGGGAATTGTATATTTTTGGCATACAAATTCAGCCACCATGGAATCTGAGATGTTTAATTAAAAAAAAAAATCAAGATTTTTCAATCTCTGGTCTAGTAATAACCATTAGAAGCTACAAAAAGAAGAGTAAAACATTAAGATAAGCTCTTTCCCATTACTGAGCTTTCAGCTTTGTTATGTAATCCAATGAATAATTGCATGAATGACTAATCTAATGAATATATTTTGGAGCCAGAATAGCAGTTGAGTTAACAGAAGCAAAGGAAATGTTACTTGGTGTTAAGGATGGAAATAGGTTAGCCTCCAGTAACTAATCCTTCCTCTCAGGGGTTTTGGATTCTTTCCTTAGAGTATCTCAAATGGTCATTGATTTAAGTTACTATTTATCCTGGAACCACAGGACTTCAACCATCTATCTTTCAGTGTGAAATGAAACACATTTTTCTGTGTGATCATGTATGTCAACTCTTTTTGTAAGAACATCCTGGGTTCCAAACTAGCATCTTCTTGTACCCCATTCCCTTGTTGTGTCATATTATTCCCATGAATTACAAACCAGGTTTGTTGTTCTGCTCTTGAAAGCCAATAAAAATGAACTCCAGCTGTCTTTGTTCTGTTGTATTATTTATTAGCCCTACTTTTATTTTTTAAGGCTAGGTTGGAAAGGAATGTTTGTGCTTGTGTGTTTGTGTATATGTGCATATCTGTTTCTGCTTGCTGGCTCTTGGTGGTGCTGATGTATGGGGAAACACAATCGGCTGCATTTTGCAGGCAAAGTTAATAGTACAAAGCACAGAGTAATACAAATATGGCCATTCAACTATATAATAAATTAAGCAATCCTGACATGGATGTGATAAGATACAAATAGGTAACAGCGAGTTGTTATGCTTACTAGGACACTTTTTCCTCTGAAGCATAATCAAATAGCTGATTCTCATTCTGCTTCAGTCTCCTTTCTTCTTGCTTTCAACTTTGTTCAGTCTTAAAATGCCTCCTATTGTTTCTTCACAAGTTTCCCTCCCCCTTAAGCATATATACTCTTGTAACATTGTGTCAGGATGTGCTGTCCAAAATAACTCTCAGAGAAGATCTTCTATGGCTTAACAAGCTGGATCATATACCTTCTGCAATTTTTTTAAAATGAAAAGCAAGACAAAGTTGCACTCATATCCACTGAAGTGGCGAGAGGATCAGATGACTGGGTAAAATGATTTGCTCTGAAGCTCTTCTTTTAAATGTGGACTTTCCCAATGTCTACCAGGGGTTAGTATGTGAATTTTCAGCTGTGATCTGCTCTTGGGAAAAGGCATATGATCCAAGCTTGGAAAAGTTGCCCTTTTGGATTGCAACACCTAGAATCTCCCAGCCTGCCTGCTGGATGGAGTAACTCCTGTAGCTGTGGTCCAAAATAGTAATCTCCAAGTTGTGAGCATGCTCAGGCAAATGATGCTTTCCCCAAACCCTGTCATTTCATTCATTCTTCTTCTTCTTATTATTATTATTAGTGATATCTTCATTCTTATTACTATCTTCTTTTCAGCATATACTATTCATAACATATATGATCCACTAAAATACAATACCATTAATTTAATTAACTCCCCCCCCCCCAGTGCTCCCCATCACCAGAGCCTAATGTCTTCATATTATTCTACCCTCCAAAATTATAACTTTTCCTGTGGAGGTAAACCACCTTCCTCTTTTAGTAAAACCTTTTGTACAAATATTTTCCATATTGCTTCAAAATTATTCCTCTTCATTATTCCTTTTTGAACCTTGATTTCACATGTTAACTTATCATTAATTTCCATTTGTCATACTTCTTTATACCAATCTTGTATTTGCAAATCTCCCTAATCTTTCCATTTTTTGGCTATAATTAGTTTTGCTGCTGTTAATAGATTTGTAATTAAGTCCTTCTTAGTCTGAGTGCAGTTGATCTTATCATATATAAACAATACTGCTATCTTTGGGCATGTTTCTAACTCAATTTCTGTTATCTCTTTAAATGCTAATTGCCAAAATTTCTTTACAGATCTACAACCCCACCACATATGAATATAAGTACTAATTTCTTGACAATTCCTTCAACATATCCTTGAATAATTCTTATTTAAATAGTTTAACCTTACTGGTGTTAAGTACCATCTCCAAATTAATTTATAATAATTCTCCTTTATCTGTATAGATAATTTAAAAATGATATTGATTCCAAATTTCCCCCATTCTTGAATATTTATAATTTGTGCTAATTCATCCTCCCATATTGTCCTAAGATATTCTTCTGTCTCATTATGTTTTGATAACAGTTTATATATTTTACTTGTAATAGCTTTCAAAATGTCATTTGCCTCATACTATCTCTTTGCCTAATTATTTGTTCAAATTTAGTATATTCTCTAAATTCTATAATTTTCCTATTCCATTTTTTGTCCATTGTTCCAATACAATTAAACCAGGTAATTTTTAAATTTTGCAATTTCTCCTTTCTTTTTCCTTCATTATTTTCAACCACTCTTTTATCCTATATATTTCTTGTTTCCTTAACACTTGCCCTAGTTGTTCCTTTAATTTTATTGGAATTTTTAAAACAGAGGTGGTGGGTTATGCCAGACTGATGATTGTTTGTTTATAGTTTATAATTTTACTAAATGGAAATTTTAATTTAAAAATTGTGAATAATAATAATAATAGTAGTAAAATAATAGTAAAAGAAAACAGGAAGACTGCATAACAGGCAAGACCTGAGAAGTCATTTAAGTCTTCCTAAGACTGGTACAAGTTGAAGATGGCTTGATGACAATTAGCAAAAACAAAAAATGATGATAAGTATTACAGTGCTCAGTATTTATAACCTCTCTTTTTCTGGGACTCAAGGCAACATACATAAATTAAATTAATGGATGTTAAGACCACAAATGGCTGCTAGCCAGGATGGCTATACATCGTTTTCAGTACAAAAGGCAGGATGCCTGTGTACATCAGTTGTTGGGGAATATGAGACAGGAGGTGCTGTTTCATTCATTTCCTTCTGGTGGGCTTCTGTGTGAACAGAGGCCAGAATCCTGTTGGGGAACTATGCTAGCATAACCATTTTTGCATCAGTGGTTGTGCTTTCTCAGAACTTGTGTAAATTTGATCTACAGTTCCAGATCTTATGGCCTGGCCATGAGGTGAAGGGGAGGAACTTTAGGATGACAGTGTCACATTGAAAATTATCTGTCTGCGTTTTGGGTCCTTGCTGGTTTAGCCTATTTTAGAGTGACAATTGCCACTTTAAACATAGCATAAAACCCCTCTGTGTTCTTAAAGGCAGAGCTTGCTCAAAAGCAGAGCTGGAAAAAGTGTCCCCCCAGAGCTCAGTTCAATGCAGAACCTACAAAACTTAATTCTGATTGATTTTTAATCTGTCATCACCAGGGCACGTGCCTTCTGGCATTAACTTTTGCATGTCTGTACTCACTAATGGCTAGTCTACACATCATTCTCTAGGAGTTTAGGCACAGTATGTATTCAGTACTAATTCCCTGTTTGTTAGGATTGCCCCTCCCTTGCAGCCACTCTCTTCCTGTATCACGCTAACCTACAGCAATTTTCCTATTCTCTTCCTCACCTCCATTAGGTCATTTATTTGATTTTTTGCATATCGTTTGTAAATGAAACATGTAAGTGGTACATGTATATGTTTTACAAAGAACAAAGAAGTTTAAGTTTGCTTAAAGAGGTTTAAGCTTGCTTCTTTCTCTGGTTTGGCTTCAGACTCTGTCTTGCTAATTTGATTACTTTGCTTGATCCAGAACTTTATAGCATATTTCCCAACAATCCTCTGATTTGGGACCTGAATTCGCAGAGTTTGGGATGCTTTTGTCCTGCAATCCTAGTGTATTCCCGAGTGAAGCCACTTTGCTGGCACATAGAATCCTCCTTCTCTTTTGACTTGTGGTTGAGAAGAAACTCACAGTTGTACAATAATTGAGCTGAAGGTTGTGATATTCTCGTATAAGAGGCTGCACAGCTTGGACTTCAGCACTACTAAAGTGATATATATGCTGTGTTAAAACTATATAGAATCTTTTGATCAGAATGTTGGTTCACTTAAATTCTTTTTTGCATTTAAGATGTGGTGCTGGAGGAGATTGCTGAGAAAACCATGGACATCCAGAAAGATGAACAAATGGATCCTTGAACAGATTAAACCTGAAATCTCCCTGGAAGCCAAGATGATTAAATTGAGGCTGTTGTACTTCAGCCACATCATGAGAAGGCATTTTCACCTTCTTTTTGGTAAGACTTTCAGTGTAGTCATAAACATAAGTGGCCATTTAAAGACAATGTGTTGGAAAAAAATAACTGTTTTCCCTAATATGAATGAAAATGAATTAGATTTTGAAATTCACTATTAATGACCCCTTTCTATTATTTTCCCAATCTCCAGGCTGTTTCAACTGAGAGTAGTGGGAGTAAGATGAGCTCATCTCCTTTTTAGCACCAGCAGCAAAAATGAAGATGGAGGTACTAATTGCTACTACTACAGGCCAGTAGTATGAAAACAGTTCCACTGGCACAAGATTTAGAAGCATCAAAAAGAAGATTAGCCATGTTGCATTGATCTGTTTCTTTCCCTACCCTTCTCAAGATCTATTGTGTGCTTGCTGACTGATGTTCCTGGGAAGCACCTAGAAAGCCCCGGGAGGCTGAATGATTGTATCTCTTATGAATGTAGGCTGTAGGGGTAAATTTAGCCTTGGTAATGATCCCTCTTTTTCATTTGATTTCCCTGCATTTGCCTCTGAGAACATGGGTTGCTCCATTCCTTTTCACAGTGGAAAGTTTATTTAGAAAAGAAGACATTTTGAAGTACAAGATGTCTGTCTCAATAAAATCTATTTGGACAGCCTGAGGCTTAAAGGTGAGCCCTTTAGGCAAGATGACTCATGACTGGAAATTACTGTAATTTAAAAAAAATAGGCACCCCAGGTTATAATATTTATCAAGGAGTTCAGTAGTCTGTCTCTTTGATTTGTACCTCTCTTACACTCTTCTGCGAGTAAGAAAAGAATGAAACTTTATAGTCAAAGGAAATAATATAAAATATCTTATGTGTTTATTAGTAAGGTTCTGGACGCCACAATTCAAAAAGGATGTTGACAAACTGGAGTGTGTTCAGAGGAGGGTGTCCAAAATAGTGAAGGGTCTGGAAACCATGCCCTATGAGGAGACTTAGGGAGCTGGGTATGTTTAGCCTGGAGAAGAGTAAGTTAAAAGGTGATATGATAGCTCTGTTTAAGTATTTGAAAGATGTCATATTGAGGATGGAGCAAGCTTGTTTTCTGCTGCTCCAGAGAATAGGACCTGGAACAATAGATCCTACAGGAAAAGAGATTCCACCTAAACATTACAGGAAAGAGATTCCACCTGACAGTAAGAGCTGATGGATAGTGGAACTCACTCTCTTGGAGAGTGGTGGAGTCTCCTTTTTTGGAGGTCTTTAAACAGAGGCTGGATAGCCATCTGTCAGGGATGCTTTGATTTGAGAGTTCCTGCATGGCAGTGAGTTGGACTGTATGGCCCTTGTTGTCTCTTCCAACTCTAAGATTCTTTGAAAATTCAGTTATGCTGGGCATGAAAATAATATCTGAATACTCCCTAGTCAGATATCTTGATGTCAGTGTTATCCTGGAAGTTAAAACAAGAGCAAAAATTCATGCTAATGTCTTTTAATGTCTATTAAAATTCCATATGGCCTCCATCTTCTTTATTAACAGCAGTACCCAGATTTTCAAGTGTTAGAAGTGATTTAGGAGATTATTGCACAGCGAAGTCCCACTGGGATAGACACGGGATCTAAAACTCAAAGCCAGATCCTATTGCACTGCCCAGTCACTGGGAAGTAGCCAGCCTCTATGCAACCCAGGCTTCTCTGGGAAAATCCAGTTTTTGAAAAAGCTGCATGAGAACCCCGGAGAAGCCTGAATTGCATACGGGCTGCTTACTGCCCAATGATTGGGCAATGTGGTAGGATCTGTTTTTGAGTTTTCGATCCCACATCTATCCTGGTGATAATTTCCCAAGTTTTCCTCTCCTTCCTCCTCCTGGCCCTATTTCTTTTTGTCTCTGGTCTTTCCTTCTTTTGGTTTCCTTCAGCCTTTTTCCTCTGCTGATTCTTTTGCCCAAAGCAGAACCCATCTCCTAAGCTCAGAGTAAAGGCAGACGTGTGCAACTTCATGGGTAGGGGCCAGTTCCTCGCAAACCCCAATGTACTTCAATTATGGTTATGTACTTCAAGTACTTCAACTTTCCTCTGAAGTCCCTCTCAAAATTGGAAGTGATGTTGCATGACTTTTTGGGAAGACTATGGAGGAAAATGGAGATATTTGTGGGGTAGTGAGGGGTTCTGCAGGAGTTATGTGGGTGGGGTGTAGATGCTTTCACATGTTTTCATGAGTTAACATGTGGTTGGGAAATTGTTCACATGGTTTTCAGGCAAATCTTGCTAGAAAATGATTATCTGTCTATCTATCTGTCCTGGACTGCGGCCAGCACACACAAACACATGCCGATAAGAAGGGCTCAGCAAGGAACTAGCTCTGCAGCTGGGAGAAAGTCTACAGACCTTAGTATTGTCCAAAAGGGTAAACCAGAAGCCCAAAGCCAAAGTCAGGATTGGAGAAGTCACAGAAATCAGTTCGGTCCAAGGTCAAGGCAAGGAGAAGGCAACAGTAGTCCAGTTCGTTCCAAAGTCATAGGGTCAAGGCAAACAAGAGTTCAAGAAACACGGAGCCAGTGCCGGCAAGCAATCACACCAAAGGATCTTGCAATAAGTTCTGGCACAGGGATGGTGTCCCACAGGTGGTTAAATAGGAGACACCCTCCCTGTTGCTAGCTGCGACTTATCTGCAGATTGCTTTTCTGCAACCTGCGGGATCGGCGCAGGCAAGCACTCTTAGCTCTCCTTTTCTTAAAGGAAGGGACCTTCAAGCTTGGTTCTTCCTTAGAGGCAACACTCAGCTTCTGAGCCTCTGAAGGGAGCTCAACATTGCTAGATCCTGGCTGAGCCTCCACTCCTGGGGCTGAAATGGCAGGGCTGGGATCTGGCAGGGCAGAACTGGGACCTCATCTAGCCTCCAACTCCTCTTTCACCTGAGGAGCCATATCCTCCTCCTCATCCTCAGATTCCACCTCTTGGCTAGCCATGACACTATCTATCTATCTATCTATCTATCTATCTATCTATCTCAATCTTCTACCTAGAATTGAAGGGAATATTGAGGGGCTTGTAGTTCTCCAAAAATGGGAATAACAGCCTTACTTAATGACAGACCATTACATCAGATGGATGAAGACTGGAAATTGGCTAAAGATTTCTGGACAAATAAATGGACAAATAGAGTAGAAAAGGGAGAGGGAAACCCCCACACAACTCCAAAGAATTGAGAAATGTAGGCGTATAAAAAGATGAAGAAAGAGGCTGAGGAGGAGAGCTTTGTAATACTAAGGAGCGGTACAGACCGCCCCAAGAAGTGACGAGATGGGGCCAGGGCTGCCTCACTGGCAGCCCCAGAGGCCCCATTTCATTGCTTCTGCAGGCCACAGAGAAGCGGCAAACTTCCGCTTCCCCACGGCCTGCAAGCAGGGTGCAGCAGGTGCCCTGGGCTCCCGCTGCACCCCGCTCTCCCTGGTGCTGCTGAGGGGAGAAAGGGGCTGCCATCACAGCCCATTTCTCCCTGGGGTCCTTGGCACGGCTGTTTAAAGGCCGTGCCAAGGACCCGCAGCCAAAAAGGAGCTTGGTTTTTTAGCTCCTTTTTGCGCCATGAAAAGGGTACGCTTGGCACCTTCCTGTGTTGTGATGTTGTCAGGAGCGCGCAGCTTAGTTTAAACACTGCATGCACCATGACGACATCATGGCGCGCCCGTATGGACACCACCATTTGAAAATGGAGGCGTCCATACATGTTATGGTTAGGGTGGGTGTGAATGCTGCACCCTCCCTAGCCCTAAATGCACTGTACAGGTGGCCTTTTTTGGCCGTCTGTACCAGGCCTTAAAGACTATCACAAATTACAAAAAAACTAACAACAAAAGAAAGCTAACAATTTTCGATTAAACTGAGGAGATTATTGCACATGAATTATCCAGTCTTTTCCCAACAGAATTAATGTGCTTTTACTGTCAGTGATGGATCTTACTGCATTCTCTCATGGCTGGGCATATGCACCCCATATACAACCTGTATATAACCCATGCTTGCCCCATGGCTTTTCAAGAATGGGATTTTCCCGTTATTGAAAAGCTGCAGGATAAGCCCTGGTTGCATGGGCTGCAAACGGGTTGCATACACCCAGTCACAGGAGAATGTGACAAGATCTGTCAATGAAAGTTAAACATGTGTGTATCCCATTGGGGAAAAGACAGGACAAGTTTTGTGCAATAATCTCCTATGTAAGGTTTCAATCAGCATTTAGAAATAAGAAGGAAACAATAAACATATTTAGAAATACAAGAGAAAAGGGCCTGTAGATAAAAATCCAACCAATTAGTTAGGAAGTTAGAAACGGAGTATATATTTACAAAGAAAGAAAGAAAGAAAGAAAGAAAGAAAGAGATTAAAGCATATTAAGATGAATATTAACAATAACATTTCACATCTTATTTTATAGGAAATGTTACCCACATGTCTTATCACTTTTGTATATATGCTGTATATGATATAGGATAGAATATGTTTGAGAGTGTTTGTAACTTTTAAACTAATAATAATAATAATAATAATAATAATAATAATAATATAATTATTATTCATAATAATAAGTGGGAGGTCATGTGGAAAGTCTGTGACCAGCTGCCTACAGATGGTACCATTGGCTACAGGCACATTTTAATTAATCAATTTAAAAACCCAAATAACGATGAAGTGCACATACACAGTACCTATGCCAAGTTCAATTATTTATTTTTCACTGTGGTGGAGACAGAGAGAAGAGGTACACATGCTGACTCAAAACTCTCTTTTTTCATGTAGTTGTTTTCAGTGCAATGGAACAAACAGTTTGAAAAAAGTAACCATTTTGATTATAAAACTTTACTTTTATTTTTTAAAAATGATCTACATTAAATTTAACAAGAATTTCAAAACAACTCATGTGGCCACTTTAAATACATTAAGGCTGCACACAATTAGTTTTTCATAAGTGCGTTTTGGGATATTAGATTTTGGATATTATATAATACAAAAAAACTGTTATTATGTGTTTTGGAGCTGAAAAAATTGATGATAGCTAGCCTTACTCTCTTCAGGTGTTCTGATTTGGCAGAGTCGGTCCCGGTTAATACTTTGTCATTCCAGTTTTTCAGCTGCTTTAAAAATGTTCCAGTTTCTCTCTCCTCCTCCCACTTTCCCTATTTATCCTCAGTTTGCCTCATTAATAATGGTAGCTTTTGCTGTCTTGACCATACCCTAACGTTGCTTGGCCATACATATCCTAGTTCTCATCTGTGAAATGTTGGAGGGTGTGCAGTCTGTGGATTGTGCCCATTTACTTGGTAAGCCTTCTCTGGTGACAAAAGTGGAAAAAGACCTCCAAGATGGTGTTGCATCTCCTAGGATATTTGATTTTGGTTTACACCAGTGTGAACATTTCTTTTCTTTTCATTTTTTTTAAAGAAAAGAGTGTAGTAATATTCCAGTCTCACTGCTCCAGGAATCCTTATAAACATATAGATATCTGGAAACATTTCTTGTGGCATTTCTGAAAGGCTGAGTCTTATTTTGGAGGAAAGTGTACACAGTGGTTGGAGTCCTGTTGGCTAGTCCCAGTTAGTAAACTCATTAAACCAATTGTGTTGAATAGCAAGTGAACACTTAGGTAAGTCTAATTGATTCAGTGGCTCTACTCCAGTGAGGAAGGATAATAGGATTTAGGATCAATATTTTCTGTTTCTAAATCTACCCCTTCTTTTCTACTGGATACAAATTTTTCAGATTTCTCCCAAAGGCTTTGTATTTGCCTTCCTCTGAGGCTGATAGAGTGTGACTTAAGATCCTATTGCAGGGGGTTAAAAGAGTGATTTACCTTTCCCAAATTCAGTGCTAATTCAAGAGACAGCTGGTTCCTGTCACACATAAATCACTACCGAATTGTTGTCCAGGTCCATCCTGGATGCAGCCCAAGTTGTGTCTAAGCTGCTTCTGTGGTCTCTTTTTGAAAATGAAAGCTTCCGTTTGCAAAAAGAGGCTGTGGAAGCAGCTTAGATAACCAGGGCTGCATCTGGGATGGACCTGGGCAGGGATTCGGTGACGATTTATGTGTGATAGAGACTGGCTGCATCCTGAATTAGCATTGAATTTGGGAAAGGTACGCTGCTCTTTTAACCTCATGTGGTAGAGTCTTAAGTCACACTCTATCAGCCTATCAGCCTATTCATTTTGAATTGTGCCCAGAAACAAGACTGGCAGCCAGTGGAGCTGTTGCCACACAAAGGAGCTGTGTGTTCCTTGTAGCCAGCACCTATTATTATTCTGGCTAATAGCCTTTTGCAGCTCTTTGGACCAATTGAAGTTTCCAAACATTCTTCAAGGTCAGCCCCACATAGTGTGCATTGCAACAATCCAAGCAGGATGTACTGCAACTAAGGCATGTGTCACTGTGGCCAATCAGACATCCCACAGAAGTGGGAAAGCTGGTGCACAAGCTTTAACTGTGCAAATATACTTAGCACATTGATTATTCTGCAATAAGTCAGTCCCATTTTGGAGTCATCCTTATGAATTGCCTCCATAACTGCATGCTCTTTCCTTCATATGGTGAAACAATCAACAAAGAATAAGGCAAGGAGTAAGTATAATTTGCAGTGAACACATTGTTAAGCTAAGCAGCCACCCAGCACTTAATTCAGATTAAGAGCTTTGTTTAAGGGTTTGTTATTCTCCATTCTTTTGAGAGCTTTTTTTAATGATAAAAAATCATAGACCATTCATTGTAAAGGCAAGATGATGTTACAGAGGCTATTTGTTCTGCTTCATCTCTTACCTGTTATTAATAGCAACTCTGCATGCTAACAGAATACATTGCTTAATAAGCCGCATGTCCCACAGCGACCATATAAAACATTTCCATATTTTGCAGAGATGACGAACATCCGGCTGTGTCAGGCCCACCAGCATTTTGCATTACCTGATCGGAGAGGAATACTCTCCAATTTAAAATGATACCCTCCATTTAAAATCCTGCTAAGATGAAACTTGGTGTATAAGTGGTTAGGCCAAAAATTTGGCCTTTCTTAAGACTCAATGATTTTGGACTGTTAATAAGACCCTACTAAAGGAACACAAGTAGGGAAGAAGAAAAGGCTTGGAGGTGTAGGGTTTTTTTTTTAAAAAGTAATTATTTACACAACTTGTTATAAAGGTCAGAAAAGTGACCGGTAGCACTGAGTTATCAGGCATCAGGATCCTCAGATGTGAAACTAGGAAATCTTGAAGTTTGGTCAAACATGCCTGCAGATGGTCTATTGTTTCTGCGCCATCACTCCTGGAATGGCTCAAACATGTGCAGAAAGGGGACTATATTTTTGAACTGAACCAGAGCCTGGACACATGAATCCAGCCTTGCTCACACATTCAAACTTAACACTTGAAAAGATAGCCCTACTTTATTCTTTGGTGCTGTTCTACTGTTGTTAGCCACCTGCAGCTGTCAGTCTCAATACTAAAAGAAAAGGAGGTCATTGCAGGAAGACAGTTAAGTCCTAATTGTGTTGTCTTCCTTGCAGGAAAGGTTCTTGATGTTGCTCAATCAGTCAGGCAAGTCTGGACTACTTCTTCTGACACCACACATCTATGGGGGAGTTTGATGTTCATCCTTTCCAAAGAAAGGTGACAATGAAATAGTATTGCATTTCTTGAGGCAAAATTCTTCCTTGAAGGCAAACGTTTTAAAATGTTGTTGCGGCATCCTCCTGCTCAGTGCTTGTGTTTTGTTGGCAGTCATATCACATGCTGTGTGTTTCATTCTCCCAGCAGCCTATTAGAGAGTCCAAGAGGTGTACGAATGACCATGATGCATGCTTTGTCTCTCTGGGATCTATTTTCAATATGTTACTTGGGAAATTAGGTGCAATTAGAAGCAACTCATTAACTATAATGGTTTCTTGAACACCACACTGACTACAGACCCCGATGGGGGCATGTTCAAGCAAATTAGTCTACATCTGTCCAGTGACAAGGTGCCTTCATTATGAAACCAAACATTAAGGTTTAGCCAAGAAAACTTAAAAGAGTGATGTTAGATACTTACTTTCGTAGGAAAATTTCAAGAACAAAAATAAGCATTACAAAATGCGATCTCCTTTCTCACTGTATTTGTTTGGAAATATTTTTAATGTAGATATTTTAATATAGAAATATTATATATTTTCTGAGACCCAACGTGGTGTAGTGGTTTCAGTGTGGGACTATGACTCTGGAGTTTATTGTTGTTGCTAACTGCCCTTGAGTTGACCTTGATTCATGGTGACCCTGTGGGTGAGACATCTGCAAGACTCCCTGTTTTCCATTGCTCTGCTTTTGCAGACTCATGCCCATGACCTCCTTAACTGAGTCTATCCATCTGGTGTGTAGTCTTCCATTCTTTCTGCTACTCTCAACCTTTCCCAGCATAATTGTCTTTTCTAATGAATTGTGCCTTCTCGGGATATGACCAAAGCATGACAGCTTCAATTTGATCATCTTGGTTTCTAGGGGTGTTTCAGGCTTGATCTGTTCAAAGACCCATTTGTTTGTCCTTTTGGCTGTTCACGTTATCCTCAGCACTCTTCTCCACCAGCAAATCTCAAATGAGTTGATTTTCTTTTATCCATTTTTCCCCACTGTCCAGCTCTCACATCCATATATAGTGATGGGGAATACTATGTCTTGGACAATTCTAATTTTAGTACTCAGTTGTATATCTTTAGGATCTTGTCTAGTTCTCTCATGGCTGCCCTTCCCATTCCTAGTCTTCTTCTTATCTCTTGACTGCAATGTTCATTGTGTTCAATATTTGACTCTGGAGACCAGGATTCAAATCACTGATCAACCATGGAAATCCACTGAATGGCCTTGAGGAAGTCAAACTCTGTCAGCCTCAGTAGAAAGCAAAGGCAAACCTTCTTAGAACAAATATTGCCAAGAAAACCTCATGGTAGGTTCAACTAAAAGGTTGTTTTGAGTCAGAAATAATTTGAAGGCACACAAAGACAACAATGATATTTTCTGTAGTGCAAGATATTTTTATTCTTAGGCTGTGATAAATATTGGCACAATTGTAAAACTTTGGAGTGCTAATTCTTTTAGGAAACAAAATGTTTTTTGGGAAATGTGTATATCCTGATTTTGAATCAGGAAAAGATCAATATACATCCCAATCCACAAAAAATGGGATACAAAAGAATGCAGCACTTATAGGAACATAGCATTAATATCCCACACAAGCAAAATTGTTCTCAAAATTCTGCAGCATAGACTCCAATCATAATGGAGATGGATCTCCCAAAAGGTACAAGCAGAGTTCAGAAAAGGAAGAGGCACTAGGGGACTGCATTGCAAACATAATGTGGTTAATGGAACAAACCTAGGAATTCCAGAAGTAAATCAGCATATGTTTATAGACTAAAACCTTTGACTCCATAGATCATGAGAAGCTATGGAATGCTCTTAAATTCATAGGAGTACAATTACATTTAATAGTCCGAATGAGGAATCTGTACTTAGGACAAGTGGCTACTGTTGGAACAGAATATGGAGAAACAGAATGGCTCCCAATTGACAAAGGGGTCAGGCAAAGCTGCATTCTATCACACTACAGTGGTTCCCCGGGTTACGAAAGTAATCCATTCCGGCTTACCTTTCGTAACCCGGAAATCTTCGTAACCCGGGGGACCGCTTTATTTGTAGCGCCGCGCGGCAGATTTAAAGGGCCGGCGGTTTTTTTTTCCGGAACCCGGGGTTTTTTTTTGCAAGCCGGGGCCATTTTTCCGGCCCCAGCTCTTTCGTACCCCGGGGTTTTCGTACCCCGGGGGATTCGTAACCCGGGGGACCACTGTACCTGTTCAGTTCGTATACAGAAACTATACAAAGATCCGACTTGGACTCAGAAGAAGGTGAAGACAGGAGGAAGAAACATCAACACTCTAAGATATGCAGATGATACCATACTGCTAGTTGAAAACATCATGGGATCCCATACCTGGGATCAAACACTGATTGGAATGGAGATTGCAGTCAAGAAATAAGAAGATGACTAGGAATGAGAAGGGCAGATCCTAAAGTGTAAATACATATAACTGACCACTAAAGTTAGAATCATCCAGGCCATTGTATTCTTGTATGGATGCAAGAGTTGAATAGTGAAAAAAGCCAAGAGAAAGATAATAAACTCATTTGAGATGTGGTGGTGGAGAAGACTGCTGAGGATATCATGGATGGCTAAAAAGACAAACAAATGGGCTCTAAAACAGATCAAGCCTGAACTTTCCCTAGAAGCAAAGGTTATGAAACTGAGGCTGTCATACTTTGGACACATCATGAGAAGGCACAACTTATTAGAAAAGACAATGATGCTGGAGAAGTTAGAGGGAAGCAGAAAAAGAGGAAGACCACATACCAGATGGGTACACTCAATCAGGGAGGCTATGGGCCTGAGCCTGCAGGACCTAAGCAGAGTGGTTGAGGACGAGGAGTCTTGGAGATGTCTCATTCACAGGGTCACCATGAGTCAAGGCCGACTTGAGGGCAGTTAACAACAACAACAACAACAAACAAACAGTTGTATGGTAATAGCAAATTACTGTTTATTTTGGTGATATATAGTTTTCCAGGGATGCTTTCAGAGTAAAATTGATGCAAGGACTGCTTCACTTTGATCTAGAAAATTGCTGATTTTGCTAAAGACATTAAAGATGGCAACTTATTTTGTTCTTAGGCAATTGGGAGACACTTGTGTATCTTAATAAACATGTTAACCAGATGTTCAGAGCTCCTACTCTGACCAGGTAAAGAGAATAAAAATGCAAGCATCACAGAATCCTATTTAAAACAGCTTCTTTGCCAATTTTTCTCCTGAGATAACTCAAGGTCACAGCTTTCATTTTTGGAAAAAGTAATGCCGAGTGATTCACTCATGATGTTAACTCCCTCTCCATATTTTAATAACGCGTGAATTTCCAGTCAGCATTTTATCAGTAACATTGTGAGGACTTTTCTTCCCTAGGCACTTGAACAGTTGCATCTTTTTGGCCAGGGTCTCCATGGATGGAATCAGGAACCTCAGAGTCTGCATTGGGCACAAGTATGATGAGCACATTTAGGCTTCAGAACCCCTTTCATGTAGAGTAGAGAAGAGGAACACACAAACCTGGCAGTCATGATTGGCCAGCAGAATCAGGTTTTTGGATTGCCAAGGCTTAACCCCTAAGTGTCTGGTCGTCTGCCTTTGCCTAGGCTAGACAACAGTACTGTACTGCTGAACTGCAGATGGGATACTCTCCAACTGTCCTGATATGGCGGGACAATCCCAGTTAATCCTCTATCGTCCCACTTTTTCAGATGCTGTTAAAACATCCCTGTTTCTCTCTCTTCCTCAGTGGTATCACTAGGGTTGGTGTCACCCAGTGCAGTAATTCACTGGTTCTCCCCTGCATTGACATCCTCCCATAACACACCAAACTGAATCCTTAGTAATGTTTTTATTCTAATTTTACTAATATATTTTTTAAATTCATATTTTATTTTATTTAATTACAAGGGTTTTTTTAAACTTGATGCCTCTTGTTTTTGTTGCCACTGAGCCTTTCCCCACTCACACCATCTCTTCAGTGTTTTAAAAGGACTCAGGCAAACACCACAGCCCATTTCTGCCAAAAGACATATGCTTGGGGAGCAATGGTGTTTCACCTGGTGCAGCCCACCCCCACCCCCCAATGATGCTCCTGCTCCTCCCAACCACTTTTTCACTTTGTCATCATCTTATTTCAATTGCTTAAAACTGAATTCAAGGGGGGAAAGTGCTTTGCACTCAACTTGGCAGTTGGGATGGGAGAGGAGAAGAAAGAAGAAGAAGAGATGGAACCTTGCCCTTTCTTATTTGCTCTTTCTCACTTTCCCAGCAGCTGAGTCAGTTTCATGGTGTGTACCACCTCACCAGACGTATACCACTCTCTGGGGTGTCACCTGATGTAGTCTGTACTCCCTGCACACCTCCAATGACACCACTGGTTCACCTGGTTTCCCCTCTGGTCCTGACTTAGTTTTCCATCTGGGCTACTGATTTCTCTCATTGCTTCTGACCTGTCTTGATGCACCTCAGTACTACGGCTAGTAGCCCAGGCCTGAGACATTTCAACAAATGGTTTCAAATGTTAACAATGATAAAAAGCAACTAAAATCAGTTATAATCAAATCTTGGAAAAATTACAGGGCCCAGAATCTTCCAGATTTGCATATGGGCTGGCTGGCGGATTCTGAGCGTTGTAAAATAGCAACTTTAAAACTCTGTCTATAGCAGAAAACAATCCCTGAAACAAATGCCAATAAATAGTAGAAACAATGGGTATTCAAAATGTAAGAGAGGCTGTCCTAAACCATACAGAAAATGAAGCAAGTTTAAAGCAGGTCATAGGAACAAAGCTAAATGCAACCCTTTTATAGTTACAGCACACAGCTACACATTGGGTGTAACCACATTGCAGAAAATAATGCTGTTTGATACCACTTTAACTGCTATCACTCTATCCTACAGAATCCTGGGATTTGTAGCTGGGCGATGCACCAGAGCTCTCTGACAGACCAGGTTGAAAACCTCACCAAACTGCAAATCCCAGAATTCAAATGGGATGAAGCCATAAAATTAACATGGTGACAAACTGCTTTATTTCTACAGTGTTGAAGACCAGTAAACGGTACCAGAGATATATCACATGGTTCACTCACTGACTCATACGCTGTCGCTTTGTTTCTGCTATGGGTCTTGAGATGACAACAAGGGGAACAGGAGGAAATTGTGTTTTGTATGACAGGCCAATGATCTGTAGCTTCATATTTTTAAAAGGAACTCGAAGATATCTATTTCAATTTTTTTTAGAAATGTAAAAGGAAAGTTACTTTTATTTTTTAATTGCTTAGAGAACAACGGCTCTGCAATTATAAATAATATTCTTTTTACAAAGTAATTCCCAAACCTCAGGTACTGTTTTGTAAGGACCTCTGGCCTTTCCCAAATGTGAGAACTGGCTCCTTCCAATTTAATACACCAGATTGTAGGTTTCATGTGAAACTGAAGGCTTTCACTGCCGGCATCCATAGTTTTTTGTGGGTTTTTCAGGCTTTGAGGCCATGTTCTAGAAGATTTCAATGGCTTCCATGTGCATTCTGACCTGATAGTTGTTGGCATGGTCCAGAATTTCAGTGTTTTAAAGAGCATTTTATGCCTAGGATGGTTTATAACAGAGCCCTCAATTCATCCACCATCTTGAGGGGTAGAGAAAGGCAGGCCAGCTCCCACAGGCCTTGCCTGAAAAGAAGAGCCCTCCCTCCATCTACCATCTTGAGGGAGAGAAAGGCAAGCCAGAGCTCCAACAGGCCTTGCCTGAAGGGAATAAGAGCCCTCCCTCCAGTCCATCTGCCTTGGTCCAGGCCTCCGAGGGAGAGAAGATCTGCTGGACTTTCCCTCTTCCCCACCACCTCTCCTTTCTCCTTTTGTTTCGTGTCTTTTTAGATTGTAAGCCTGAGGGCAGGGAAATGTCTAATTAACAAATTGTAAGCCTCTCTGATAGCCTTGGCTGAAGAGCAGGGTAATAATAATAATAATTAATAATAATAATAATAATAATAATAATTATTATTATTCTGCTACTGCTATTTTTTCTAGCTGAGCCAGTCTGCAGTCTCTGTTGTGTTCCTTGATTCATGTTTGAGCACTGCATTTGGTGGTCCCTATGTAGACTTGTCCACATCTTCGTGGTATGCGGTAAACTCCTGTGGCTGTGAGAGGGTCTCCCCTGTCTTTCGCTGAGCACAGCATTTGCTGGATTTACTTGGTTGGTTTGTAAATCGTCTAGAGATTGTGTTTCCCCAGAACTTTCCCTATTCTGTCTGTGACTCCTTTGATGTACGGTAAAAATATCTCCCCTTTGGGTGGTTGTTTGTCTTCACTCCTGTGGGATTTTCTGGGTCTGGCAGCCCTTCTGATGTCTGAGAAACACTGCAGACTGGGTCAGCCAGAAAAATCAACAGT
Organism: Urosaurus nigricauda; assembly: GCA_034509955.1. Lineage (NCBI taxonomy): Eukaryota > Metazoa > Chordata > Lepidosauria > Squamata > Phrynosomatidae > Urosaurus > Urosaurus nigricauda. Next base: position 322,361,821 of record JAOEGL010000001.1, read on the forward strand.
AGCAGAACATGTTATAAACCATTCTGGGCATTAAATGCTATTTGAAAACACTGAAATTTTGGACCATGCTAACAACTATCATGTCAGAATGCACAGGGAAGCCATTGAAATCCATAAACATATGGACAATTTCAACAGGAAAGAAGAAACCCTTAAAGTAAACAAATTTTGGCTACCAGTCCTGAAAAACACCAAAACCAAGACCCAGCAAATGCAAATGAAACCAGCCTGGGTGAGGGGGATTCCCAGCAGGAAATATATCATTAAGTAAATGGACACCCTGTAGGCCTTGCCATTCAACAAGAGAACAATACACAGATTAACATGCAGATCACTTCTTCTCAACCAACAGGATATATACCCCACTCTCTTCCATGCCAGCATTCTCTGAAGATGCCAGCCACAGCTGCTGGTGAAATGTCAGGAATAAACTCTTCTAGAACATGGCCTCATAGTCTGAAAAACCCACAAAAAACTATAGCTTGTAGGTTATTGGTTCCTTTAGATAATGAGAATCATTGTAATGGTAATTTAAACTAGATAGCAGTGAATGCTTATAGAATTGGGGGGGGGGGGGATGCTTAAACAGGCAGCAAAATGATACAGAAATCTGAATCTACAACCTGTTAGTTTCAAAAGATTATTTGTGAAATGGTAAGTCAATAGTTAATAGTAATAGTTAATAGTTAATAGTATCCTAAGGCAATAAAAAATCAAAGTGGGTTCATATTATGGACAAAACTATTGTGCCTATTTGATTTCATGCATTTTGTAATAGCACTGTAGGTCTGCTTCTAATCAGTAGTAGCAGGAATTATCATTTGAGTAGAATTGTTTGGTCACTGGAAAGGGGAAATAAAAGATGTTTATTCTGCTAGAAAGATAACCAGCCAAAGATCAAGGGTGGGAATGATGCATGCCTCCAGAGGTTGTTGAACTGCAGTGCCCTCATAACTGGCTGTGCTTCTTGGAGTTGTTGTCCCACAGTATTTGGAGTGCTGATGATTCTCGCCTCTGGTATATACCAATTTCTAAATACCTTTTACTTCTGCAGGGCTCCTAACATGCTTGATGCAAGAGGAGCAAAAAACATTTGGAAGCCTTTAGCAGTTTGTCAAGACTTCTCTGTTCAGTGGTCCCTTGGTATCTTTTGCGGTTTGGTTCCAGGACCCCTGTGGATACCAAAAACAGTGGATGCTGGAATCCCATTAAATACATTGGTGTAGTGAAATGGTGTTCCTTATATAAAATGGCAAAATCAAGGTTTCCTTTTTGGAATTAAAAAAATTTTTTTTGAAGCTGCGGATGGTTGAATCCATGGATTCAGAGTCTGTGGCTGTGGAGGGTTGCCTGTACCAGACTAAAAGTGAAATTTCTTGCACAGCACGTTTCCATGTAAACCCTGGATGTCCTTGGTAGGTTTAGCAGCATGACAATGCATAGCCAGGAGCTCAAGGTCATCTCGGAAGGAATTCCATTTTTATCTAGCATCACAGATTTTACCATGTTATTAATTAGCTACATGAGGATGTAAGGTAGTGTGTTTTGCTCTGAGTCCCCACATCTGAGACTGAAAAGTTTATTCCTAATTCTGATAACACTCCTCAAGAATCTTAATGAAAAGATAAGTATTTCTGGGTTTAAACACCTGAAAAAAGAATCTGCTGCTGCAGCAGCTCTTTTAAATAGCACCATCAGTGTTCATGGAGCTTTCCTTTGTTATAGAATCATAGGGCCCTTTCCCACTTACACTATACTCTGAATCATGATCTGGCTCTGCTCTGCATCGATAATCGAATTCAAAAGGCCTCCCATTCCCATTATAAAGCAGGTCCCATTATAAAGCAGGCAAAATAAATCACTTTATTTTGCCACTGTTGTCATCCCCATTTGTGCCACTCATGTGTCAATCAAATCATGGCAGACTCCTCTCCAGCATCACTGTGCTTATGTTGTGCAATTCTATATAATTATGTGATAGTTGCATGACACCACCCTTTTGCTGATAGCAATGTTGTTCAACCAATTGTGCTAATAGTTCTTTGCCCATATGTGCAGAGGGTGATGCACAATGCCCATCTCAGCAACCAGTGAAAAAGGTGGTACATGGATGGCACTAATGAATAGTTATGACCCCTGTGTAGCTGCATGTACAGTGGGGTGTGGTTATCCACAGGCTTGCCATCCACAGATTTAAGTATCCATGGACGGCAAGCCCCTGTTGTTTCCAATGGTGGTGCATTCACATGGCCATGCTGCCATTAGTGATAGCCCTGTTGTCTCCACAGTCCTGCTTCTTAATGTTGGAGCCTTACTTGATGGCAGGAGGGGGTTGGACATATCCTTATTCTTGCATCCCAATCAGTAGTTTAACAGGCCTCCATTACTCAGTCTGGCTTCTGGCTCTTAAGGTAGGCTGTGCAGAGAGCATTTGTGTAGTTTTACAATAAAACGAGATAGGAGATTAGTGCACTGGCTTTTATTCCTGCGCTAGGCATGGGATGTAAACACTCAGGGCTGGATTCTATCTCACTGCTCCATCTCTGGGCAGTACTCACCCTGTACCCCACTTGGGCTTCTCCCCCACCTTCTATACAATGGGATTTTCCGTTCTTTAAAAGGTCCAGGAGAATGTGATAGAATCTGTTCCTGTGCATTTAGATCCTTCACTTAGCATGGGAATAAAAGCCAGTGTGCTAATCTCCATAATCTTACTTAATATAGAATAGTTATGGATCTGTAACTTTAAGTAATGAATTCATAACTGTAATACTGAATGCTAGCCAATATTTATAATAATATTTAAATGTTATTTAAATATTCAAGTTACCATTTTAGCTCAAGTCCACCCAAAGCAGCAACAACATGACCACAAAAATATAATAATATAATCTTACTCACAAAAGTATCTGCATATGTTAGAAAAGTCAGTTAGAAACCTTAGCTGTCAAATGGATGCACTGTCTGTATAGACATGGATATGACTATATGGGCACACTTCCTGCCTTCTTGTGAAGTGCACTCTGATTTAGGGCAGTAGAACACAGTCACCACTGCATTATGTCCCTGGAGATTCTGTTCCTCTGATGGCATGGCAGAAGATGTAAGACGTTGACAGTGAGACAACTGTAACTGATGCATCAGATCAATAACCCAAGGCCAAATTGCAGAAGGGAGAATTTTCTTGTTCCCTCCAGAGGTGGTTCCTAGCTATAGCCATTATTACTATATTTCAGGTATATAGTATTCACAGACTTGGAGCGATCCTGGCAGCAGACAGGTAGACATACATTCTTTGTGTGGCTATTATTATTATTATTATTATTATTATTATTATTCTAGACTATCAGAAGTATCAACTTTGTATGGGTTAGAAATCTATTAGTCCTCTCTTCTGTGCCTTTACTTTTTGCTCTTTCTGTCCAAAACCAGCTTCCATTCTTTTTCTGTCTCAGTGTTTTCCCTTTTCCTTCCTTGGTCTAATTCTGTGTTACCCTCTCCTCACCATTCCCCCCATATTACTCCTTACTAATGTTGCCAGATTTATTCATTTCTTCCCATATTACTCCTTACTAATGTTGCCAGTATCATTTTGAGTTAACTTAGCCCCATAGTTCTCAGTAAAATTAACACATTGTCCGCATTACTAAATTACACGATACATGCATTTCTGTCTTTACAGAGGGCAACACCCCCAAATACAAAATTTTGGAGGAATCTTGTTTTGCCTATATAAAAGGAAAAGCCCTCTAGCCCTCAAAAAGTGGACATACTGTATAGTAAGGCATCCCTGCCACCGCTGTAAAAAACAAACTTTTTGGCCTTCAAACAAGGGACATCTTTTAGAATAAGGACCACCTGGCAACCCTACTCCCCAGTCATTTCTCTGAAGAGTTTGAAGTTCTGTAAACAGAAGTAATTTTGGAATTCTCTGAGGCTTGCCTCCAACCTTTCTTCAGGGTTATTAGTATCTAAATTCTGCAGACAGAACTTAATTAACTAAAATTAATTCATCCATTAAAAAACCCCTGCAAAATCCATACCCCAAGGGTCATACTGATATATATTTTTCAGGTGGTTGTCTCACAACATTCAAACTATGTGAAAAAAAGAGAGATAAGATGAAGAAATTTGCTAGAATTCAGTGTCAGCTACTTACTAGCATTCCTATCCTGATCCCCTCCAAATCTGATAGAAATGTTATTCACCCATGCTCAAATTGATAGAAGAATGGTATCTTCCAAGCAGCTGATGGTACCTAGTAAAGTAGGTGCGGGAAGTAACAGTGTCAAAATCATGACTAAGTAATGATTGTGAATAAAGAACAATTATGAATGAGTACATTTAGGTAACTGTAATGTATTCATGATTGTTATTTGGTAATGGTTTTGACATTATTGCCATGATTATAATTCCTCACCCACAAATCTACTTCATCCAACATCAGCTGCAGGGAAAGAAAGAAATCCATTCTGCTAGTGATCAGAGCATGGGTGAATGACGTTTTTGGCAGATTTGAGGTTGTCAGGACAGGAGAAGTTGTTTAACTAGGTAGCTGGTTCAGAATTGTGATCAATAACATTTAAAAATACTAATAATAGAAAATACACAATACATTAAAATACTGTATAATTAAGTCATCTTAAAAAGGAGACACACAGCAATGAAACAGTAGACTTAATACAACACATCATTAACAATAGATGGATTTTCAAAGTTTTAAATGCTAGAGTTGCGGGGCCACCGTGGACATCCCTTCTGTCAAGAAGGTCCTGTCCTTGTAGAAAGAGAAGTAAGGTTTTGATACTGATACCAAAATCACAGGCATCATCAAATGGGTACTATAGGGTTACAGTGTCTGTGTGATATTTTTGTTGCTTTTACAAAATGCAACACTGTTTTTCATCTGTGATATGTTTAAGGGTGGTCTGAAGTCTGCCCAGTACAATAGCTTGTTTTATGCCCTTTGACTGAATTGCAGTTGCAGAAAATATCTATGCCCCGAAAGAACTCAAAAGCTAGCGGCTGTTCTCTGAGCTTTATGTTAACTGCAGGAAGGAGGAGTTTCCAGGGACCTGTTTGAACTTACTCTGTTGCTTGGTCTCTCCAAGGAGCTGAAGTTTCTAAAGTCAAAGGAAGCTGTAAGGATGGAGGGAGAAAAGCTTTTGGGGTCATGTTTTTCCAGTCACAGAAGCCACCATATGTTTTACAGCCTTTCTTTTGCATGTAGGCACACACACACAGATACATACACATGCACTATAGGAAATCTCTCTTTTTTGGTCACATCAGCACAAATGTGGATATAGTTTGTATGATGAAAGGACATACTAGTACTTTATGAAATCTGTTTTAAGAAAAAGGATTACAAAGAACTGTTCTGTTTGCCACACAGGCAGCTTTTCCAGATATGTAGAATTAATACCGCCTATTACTTTTCGAGGGATTCAGTGTTCAGCACTGAACTATTTCCTTACCCATCACTATGATCGTTGTTGTTATAGGCCATCAGGTTAACTTTGACTTACGGCAACTATATGAATAAGAGACTTCCAAGATCTCTGGTCATCAGCTGGTCTACTCAGGAGTTGAAAACTCAAGGTTGTAGCTTCCTTGATTGAGTCAATCCATCTGTAGCATAACCTTCCTCTTTTCCCATTACCTTCCATTTTACCAAGCATTATCACCTTTTCCAAAGCCGTTTCATGATATCTCCAACTGTCATTTTTGCTTCTAGTGACAGTTCAGGCTTGATTTGCTTTAAGACCTAGTCATTTATCTTTTTAGCTATGTATGGTATCTGTAGAACTCTTCTCCAGCAACACATTTCAAATGAGTTGTTTTTCTTCCTGTCAGCTTTTTTCACAGTTCAGCTTCCACAGCCGTGCATGATTTTAGTGTTTAACAATTAAGCTGCAGGAAAAGAGATTCCACCTCAACATTAGGAGGAACTTCCTGACAGTAAGGGCTGTTTGACAGTGGAACACACTCCCTTGGAGTGTAGTGGAGTCTCCGTCCTTGGAGGTCTTTAAGCAGAGGCTGGATGGCCATCTGTCGGGGATGCTTTGACTGGGAGTTCCTGCATGGCAGGGGGTTGGACTGGATAGCCCTTGTGGTCTCTTCCAACTCTATGATTCTATGATTCTATGAATTATGCAGATCAATAAATTGCACATGATCTTTCAACTTGCTTCTCCAGGTCAATTCTGTACAAAAAAGATGGGGGCAGCTACAGTTTCCTCTGTTTCCTCTGTTTAGAGTCCAGATTAAAGTGGTGTGTGGTGCCACAGCCAAAATGTGTGATGAAATTACCAGTATATTTCAGTTTAAAGCCCTTGTTGCCAGTAACTAAACCTTAGGAAAGAAAATGTTTGGGATGGAAAAAAACAGAACAAAAGCTGGTAATTACAGCAGTTCATAGGGGATGGGTATGTGGGAACCCCTTAGAGCCAAACTGGGACCTGAGGCAGACTAAATTCAACCCGAGGGCCTGATGTTCTTCATCTCTGCTATACTTTGGGAAGTCTATACACACATAATTATTACAACATCTTTCACACCAGCTGTAGAGTCTGTTTCTCCTGTCTTAAAATTACTTTTGGATCCACTAAATGCTATCAACCAGGGCTCCTGCATTCACAATACAATATTGGCAGAGTTGAATAACAAGTCACATCTGCACTCTCTGTTGCAGGTCAAGCAGCAGGTGATACTTGAGGAACTCAAGTTGTCTAAGAAGATAGAAGATATCCAACAACAATTTAAAATAATGAGGAAGGACAATACAATACATCTAATGCACTGGATGAAGAAACTTGATTTACATATTGTTTTGTTAACAATATTTATACCCACTTAGATAAAAAGTTGTCAAAGTTGTGTACAGTGCTAAAACATAAAATATAATCAATATACAATACACAGATTTATCATCTAGTGGCACTCTAGAAATGGAAGCCATGTTGGACTTAAATAAGTTTTTTTTTAAAAAAAGTTATAAGATCATAGGAGCATCCATTTGTTAATGCTGGGTTGGATGAAATGTATTCTGCCATTACAATGAGAATTGAGAGGGTAGGTTAGGTTTATGCCAGATCAAGAGAGAGATTTGACACTTCACAGTGTAGTAGAGGAAAATCTGTGGATCGTCTATGCAAATTCTGAGAAAGGATGAGAAAGAGATTTAATTGTAGATGTTCAAAGTTTGATGAGTGCCTTCCACCAATTTGGTAGGTATTGCCATTTTGACAACCCCCCCTCTCAAATAAACTGTGTTGGACCTAAAATTTCTTGGCCAGTCTATAAGTTTGTACAGCATCTTTCAGGCATATGTTTTTATTTAAAATGTTATTTTCCCAGATCATTTTAGGTTATAGATTTCACAAAGCTTGTCAGTGGGATGTTTTCTCTCTGACAGCAATGAACTCGATAAGTAGCAGTCAGAATGGTTGTCCAAGGATGGGTTTTCATACTTGAGCCATTGGATGTAAGTCCCTGATGAATTTTAAGGAAAGAAAGAAATTATTGTAGCTAATGGACACAAATATGGTACAGGCTCCTGGCACATTGGGACAGGAAATGCTGGTCCCCCACATCAGATAGCTTTTTGAAAGATGAAGTTTGCCATTGCTTTTTTCTATGGCTAAGGGCACCCAGAGTTTCCATGGATGAGCAGAGATTCAAATTGTGGTGTCCTGAAGTGCTAACATAACACTCAAACCATTACCCTGCACTGTGTCTCCACAGGATATTACAATATAGGATATTATACCATAGTCATATTGCCTAAATAATGCAACTGTTAAAGACATGCTCTAATATCCTAGACTGGCTGCTTAATTATAGAGATGTGGAAGGGACATAGTGGCTTAGCAGTTAAGATGCCTACTCTGCCAACCTCAAGGATCACCTCAGGAAACTTCTTGCCCTTTGCACAGGGCTACCTTGCCTTGCTGCAGCCTCTCTTTGTCCAGCTGTCCATAGCTATCTGAATGCAGTGCTTAAGCCTGTAGTTCAAGGTCAGCAGATCCCTAGTTCAAGACCCAAGTGCTGAAGGACAGAGTGAGCTCCTGCCACTATGTACAGCTTCTGCCAACCTAGCAGTTCAAAAGCATGTAACAGTGCAAGTAGAAAATTAGGTACTACTTTGATGGGGAAGTAACAACGTTCTGTGCAGTCATGCTAGTCACATAACCATGGAGTCGTCTTTGAAAACACTGACTTCCTTCGCTTAGTAATGGAGATGAGCATTGCCCCCTATAGGCAGACATGACTAGACAATCATGTCAAATGGGAAAACTTTACCTTTAACTAAGTAACATCTCCTGGCCTGACCTTCTTAGCCTACCTTAAGAACAAGCAGTCAGATTGGGTGAAGGAGGTCTGTTCAGCTTCCAATCAGGGTGCAATAAGGATGACATTTCCATCCCTCCCACCAGTAACTGAGGTTGTGACAAGGACTTGCAACAGGGATCCTGCTTCTGATTGTCACAGCTTCACTCACTGGGAGGAGGGGAGTGTAAGTATCATTCTTCTTGTCCTCTGAAAGCTAAATGGATCCCCTGCAGCCAATCTAATTGATATGGGGCTGCATTTATGCAGGTTTGCAATAAAACTATGTAGTCTATGTAGTAACAGAGCCATAATTCTGGGTTACAAATCTGTTGCTGCAACACTGAATGCCAATGTCCTTAAAAGCAGTAAACATCTGTTTTTTTTAAAAAGCCTGAGTGAATGTGGAAAGCTTTTAAAAAAACATTGTTAATCCAAAAAGGTTGAGTTTTCTTTTCTATAATTGAATAGTATGAAATAGTACACGTACAATTTAATCTATGAGATTAAAGGCGCAAGCACTATCCACTATTCAGGACAATAGGAAATCTTGCTTTTATGATACTGACTCACCGGGAGTTTCTTTCCTTTTCTTTTTAATCCACCAAAAACAGTTTAGCATTATGCGGTGCTGTGTTTTATAAAGTGAATGGACCTGAACTGGAAATTAACCCTGCTTATGTACTTCAAACCTCTCCAGAAATTTTATCCACCCTTATTCTCTCTGTGTGCTAAACCTTATCCTAAGAACTACAGGTTTAAACACTGCATTCAGAAAGCTATGGACAGCTGTACAAAGAGAGACAAGGCAGTGCAAACTAACCCTGTGCAAAAGGCAAGAACAGACTTTCCAGGTTTTTCTGGGGTGATCCTGTGATCCAAAAGATCTGGGGGCTGGCTGAACCCTTCCTCAGAACCAAGCTATAGTTTACTGATGAATACTATAAAAACACCTACAAGGTACCCAAAAATCAGTCCAGGACCTTGAGATTAATTATGTATTTCAGAATCATTTCAGAATTGTACATACCGCCCTCCAAGCCAGAATACATGATTGGTGGACTGCTTTAAATTATAGAGGGGTCACCCATTGTACAGCATTTTCCTGATCAGGTTTATAACACTAAATGGCAATTTTGATGACATAACAAGGAAGAACATCTCATCCACATTTTCCTGTTCTGATCACCTTGCCCAACATGAATTACAACAGAAAGAACAGAATAACAGGTAGAAGCCTTTGTGGAAATCAGGTATTTTTCTCCTTCCAATTTCTTGAGACAAGGTGATGGGTAAATGCATCAATGCACACTCATTACAGAATTGACTGGGCCAAGGAAGAAAAGCTGGGAGAAACTGTTACTGTACAATAACAGCATGAGAAAATGGTCAAGCATGTAGCAGTCACCAGAGTAATTATATATTGTCTTCCTGCAGGAAATATATTTTTGGGAAATATTCATCCTTGTGATGATGAAGCTAAAAGAACAGAAATCTTTTGGGGAGAACAAATGGATCCATTGTCACTAGGTCGTTTTGTTTTAAAGCAGCAACCAATGAATTCAACATCATGTTTGTTTTTTACAAATGTCACCTGTAATAGATGAGGACAGTGAATTGGGAGAAAAGGCGTCATCAATCAACAAGTGCTACAGTTCTACTTTCCCCATTAATCTTTGTCCTGCAAGGCTGTCTGAGAGGGCAAAATGTAAGTACAGAGGAGTTGTGAAGAAAATCAAAACAAATGAATAAACCACACACGGGGTCACCATTGTTGCATGTAGGAGATGGGTTGTGTTCCACCCCACCGCTCTCCATTTTACAGGATTCTACACAGTCACTTCCAACAAGCTGCAATGAGAAAGAACACTTCAGTGTTATTGAATTTATTGCCAATGTTCAGTATTCAATAAATTTAATGTTATTGAATGTATTGTCAGAAACACATGCCCATTTGTGGATGTCAGCAAGATTGTATGATTCGATTCATGCATTTTCATTAGCAGAAAAATGAAATAAAATGAAATAGAACCTTAATATGAGTGATCTTAAACATCTTCACACCATGTCTGTTTCAGGCCAGTCAACCTTGGTTGCAATTATTGCATTGGAATGTCTGTTGTTTCATCTAAGGCCTACCCATACTGAACAAATACTGCTCCAAAATGTTGAATACATTGTTGGTGGACCTTCAAGTTCTTAATGTTCATTGATGAATTGGGTAAATTGGAACCAGATTTCCCAAAACGAGTCAGCTTGTCCCATATCTTGTATAGGTTTTTTAATGCTGGAAGGGACTACAAGTTCAACCATCACAATTAAAGTCCATTCCACTGCTGAACATCAATTACAGTCAATAAGTTGTTCCTAATGTTTAGATAGAATCTCTTTTATTGTTATTTGAATTTATTATTCATTTTCTAGTCACTGGAGCAGCAGAGATCAAGTTTGCTCAGTCTTCTATATGGCATTCCTTTGGATATTTAAAGGCAACAATCTTTAAATATCACCTCTCTGTCTTCTCTCCTCCAAGCTAAAAGTTCCCAGAATCCCAATAATTACAAGAAATAATTCCTCAAAAGGCTTGGTTTCCAGACTTTTGATAATCTTGGTTGCCATTCTCTCAACACATTCCAGCTTGACAATATCCTTCTTGAACTGGAGTGTCCAGAAATTGCTACAGTATTCCAGGTGATGACTGATCAAAGCAGAATACAGTGGCATTATTACTTCCCTTAATCTGGACTCTATACTCTTGTTGATGCAGGCCAGAATTGCTTTCCCTTTTTCTAGCCACCACACCACACTGTTCACTCAAGTTTAGCTACTGGTAGTGGTCTACCGGAATGTTTATATCTTTTTCACATGTACTGCTTTTCCACACATTCTTGATGCTGAGATAGTTTGCATTTTTCCATTTAATTGAAGCATTGGCTTTTGCTGTTACTATTAGTAAATAAATATTTTTGGTGGGGGAGATAAATCTTTGTTGCCTTCAGAGGAGATAGTGAGTAGACACAATTTCCTGTAAAACTTAATTGCTTGATTGTTTATTTGTGATATGACAATAACAACAACAAAAAATCGACTGTTCCAAACCCTGAGAACATGAAGAGTCAAAGGTGAGAAGGAGTGTATAACAGGAGACACGTAGTTGAAGGAAAACACATATAATTCCTGATACCATTGATCCCAATGCTCTCATGGGAGTGAGCACATTTCTTTTAGCCAAGTATAGCTTTATAAAAGCACCCTGACAGAAATTATATCATGAGCACTTTACGATGCACCTGGGAGTGCTTACAGCCTTTTGGAGAAGCCGTGGGTTCATAGCTCAATTTTTTTTAAAAAATGAAAGAGTAAGAAGAAGTTTATTCTCCTTAAAAGAAGAAAGTTAATTGAGATGGGGGGAATGCCGCACAATGAATAATCCAGGAAAGACTCATTCCCTTGGAATGGAATTAATTGTGTCTGGGCTTTATTACATTTCTCACAAATGTGTTACCATCAAAAGGAATTAGTGGCAAGTAATGCAAGTATTACAAGAGGGATGTGGTGGCTTAGTGGTTCAGATGCCAGTTATGATGATTGGAAGATCAGAAGGTTGGCAGTTTGAGGCCCGAGTGCTGTATGATGAAGTGAATTCCTGTCACTAGTCCCAGTTTCTGCCAACCTAGCAGTTTGAAAGTATGCAAATGCAAATAGATAGGTACCACTTCTCAATGGGAAGGTAACAGCGTTTGGTGCAGTCAGGCTGGACACATGACCACCAGAACAGTTATTAGACAATGCTGGCTCTTCAGCTTAGAAATGGAGATGAGCACCACCCCCTACAGTTGGTTATGACTAGACATTCATACCAAGGGACTATCTTTACCTTTACTTTAATGCAAGTAGCACATTAATTCCATGCTCTGTAACTAGCATATATGTGTATATACCCATAGAATAGAATAATAGAATCCTAGAGTTGGATCTCTGAAGCAACAGAAAGCAAGCTTTCTCTAGCCTCAATATGGCAGTCCTTCAAATATTTAAATGGGGCTATAATATCTTAATCTTCTCTTCGACAGGATAAACATTCACAGCTCCCTACATCTCTTCTCATAGGGTATAGTTTCCAGACCCGTCACCATTTTGTTTGCCCTCCTTTAGACACACTCCAGATGGACACAATATTCCAGATGAGGCTTACAAAAGCAGAATAGAATAAACTATTACTTCTCTTGATCTAGACACTCTACATGTATTGATGCAGCCTAGAATCATATTGGTTTTTTTAGCTGCTGCATCACATTGTTGACTCTTGTTCACCTTATGGTCTACTAGAACTCCAAGATCCTTTTCACATTTAATCTTGTTAAGCCAGGTGTCCTCATCCTATATACTCATCTCTACTTTCTCAGTATGGCTCCCCTGATTGGGTACATGTAGTTCATTATAGGTTCTTCTGATAAATAAAGTCAGAGGAACAAATGCTTAACTAAATTAGGATGGTACATTGGTAGCTTGCTGCTGGCCTCTACCTGTGAAGTATGCTACCAACTGAAAGATCTCCACCACGGTTGATACCTCTACAGTGCCCATCACCATCTTCTCCTTCTCTCTTTCCTCCTCTCCCTATCTCTCCTCCTCTACTATGCTTTTTCCCAAGAGTGAACCTCAAAGGAGCTTACAAACCAAAATAACTACAACAGAATTAAGAAGATGCAGAAAAAATTAACACTGAAATAGAATTAAACAAATAATATTTACATTATTTAAAACATGCACTTAAATGATGAAAAGTCATTAAAACAATACAATTTAAAGTAAACAGCATCTTCTTTAAATCCTTTCTTTATTCAGTTATAAGATCTTGTCAGAATCAAAATGTATTTGATTGTTGACAGAATGACAACAAAGAGGGAGCCATTCAAGTTTCCTAATGGAGGGCATTCCGGCAGCCATGGAAAAAGCCTTATCTTGTGTATAACTGTACCTGTAAAGCTGGGGGGACTGAAAGAAAGTATAAAACTCTGCAATTGCACATTCTGAGAAATTGAAAGAGGGTGGAAAGAAATCCAAAGGATCCAAGGCTGATCAATTTCCTCAGATAGACCTTGGCCACCTCAGCCCTAGAGTTTATGTAGCCAGTTTCCCCTATCCCTGTCAAGAGGAGGTGGATGAGGATTGAGAAGGCACAGAATTTGGCGTGAAAATACTGGTGAAACTGTCCCACACAATTTTTGTTCAGTGACGCATGAACTGGTGTGGGGTGGGATGCAGCAGGACATCTATCACTCCTCGTCGCTGCTCTGGTTTAGAATCATTGTGTAAATTATTCTAAAATGGAGGGACACAGATCTGTAAACATGTGCCTTTGTGCTTTTAATTTTGGCCCTAGTTGCCATTCAGAGAAGCAGCTCTCTTCAACAAAGCACACTGGACTTTAAATACATGCCAGAGAGCCTTAAATATGAATGCAAGAGCTCTGTTGACTAGGGAGAGTCTGACATTAATGCAGAGTCTAGGCCAAACTGAATCCTCTGCTTTGCTACAGATTGTGATGAAGTAGGAACAGAGTTGGGATCAAGGCACACTGCAGATAATAACTGTTCTCCTTGGAAGACTCTTGTAAAGGAATGGGCCACAGAGGGCAGATGTGACACATCAGCTATTTTGCAGCAATCAAAACATGTGAAAACTAGAAACATGGTGTTCTAGTCTCCACAGATTACAAAAAGATACTTGTGTTTGTCTTATTTATATTTATAACAATGTGATACTAAAACACACTTGGGCTGGTAAGTAAATAAGGAATAAGTTACAATTTACTGATGGCTAAAACAGTACATCCACTGCATTATAGTGATGCTGGAGATGAGGTCTCTCTCCCTTCTCAAAACAGAAAATGAAAATTTTAAAATTAGAAAATGTATTATGTTTAAATCCTCTTCGCCTTGTCTTGCAGGAGAGTTGTTGTGACAGCAACACAGCAGTAGGGATGCTTTTTCAAAATAGCTTGAAACTATTTTATTAAAGATGGATGCAGCATCTCTGGAGGTGGGGGACACAAAACAAGAAGAGAGTTTGTTATGTCAATAGAACCCACAAGAGTGTCTGGAATTAAATATATTTTTCCCACCAGATCAATGGAGCTGCTACTGTGAAGTTAACAAGCTTGGGCCTTTTTGTCAGTTTAGTTTCTTGATAGTGATTTTTATTGAACTTTCCTTCCCCTTCATGCTTCATGCTTGCGCTCTTTCTCTCTCTCTCTGACTCATCACTACATGCAATAGTATGGCATTTCCAAAGTGCTTACAGTAAATGCATAAAATCATATGAACAGATCTGGAAGCTACTGAGTCTTCTCTATTTGTTTTATCTTTACCACCTGGGTACAACTGTACCTTACAAATATTGGCTAAGAGTCAATGGGATAGTTCTGCTGATAGAACTGCTTCCATCAATGGAACTGGGAAGTGTGAGTGTGTGTGATATTCCTATTTCAGCAAATTTTTTGCACATACAAAACTGGTTCTGGAGGGCTGGGAATCCCTCAGTCCTGCTTTTGGGTGGAAAGAGGACTACAGTGGGTAAGGGAGGATGAGAAGGTTTAGTTGCATTAGTGCAGAGGTAAGAAATATCATTAGAAGCCATGATGGCCCCCATTTCTCTGGGGGTCAATTAGGGGCATTCTGGGGCAAAAATATTTTTCAACGTTTTTGGTTAGGGAGACCCTAGAGGGCCCTGGTCAGCACTTTTTCAGCCCTTTGCTAATGGATACCCATTTGCACAGCACTGGACAGAAGTGTTTGGAAGCAAGTAAAAGTCCCCAAGCTATATTAGAAATTCTATGATTTTTATATAAACACTACAAACTAGATTTGTTTTCAAATAAGTATACACTCTGTGGGCCTTCATTGTAATTGGAGCACAGTTGTGCCACTTGTAATTTTCATTGCAAGTTCATTACATCTAACTTGGAGGTATGCTTTGTGATGTCCTTGGTGATGCTGTATGTACATTGGCCTCATCATATTATCTGGTAACTTCACACTCTCTAACTGTACCGATTTAGCAGGGACATTATTGATCAATCCTCTGTTGCTCCACTTTTTCAGCTGCATTTTAATGTCCCAGTTTCTATCTCTTCCTCTTCTTCCCACTTCTCCCTTTGTCCTCAGCTTATTTCAAATGCTGCAAAATGAATCCAGAGTGCAAAAATAGTTTCCACTCAACTAACTCAGCAGCAGGGAGAGGAGGGGGCAGGAATCTTTCTCTCCTTTGTAGGCTCAAGTAAAAGCAAACTGCTGTAACTTCTCCTATTTGGGTATTTTCCTGCATTAATAACTTGGCATCTTGACTGCAGTCTGATGTTCCTTGGCAACATGTGTCCCAATTTTCATTTGTGAAACGTTGTAGGATATTAAGCCCAAACTCTCCCTAAAAACCAAAATGACTGAGACTATACTACTTGGAATATATCATGAGAAAACACAACTAATTGGAAATGTCAATAATCCTTGTTAAGGGGAAAGGCAATAGGAAAAGAGGAAGACTACATTACGGGCTTATACACTCAATCAAGAAAGCCATGGCCTTGAATCTGCAAAACCTGAGTAGGTTTGGTGATAATAGGGAGACTTGGAGGTCTCTGATTCATAGGGTCACCATATGCTAAAATCAACTTAATGGCAATTAACAACAATGCCCTGGGAAAAGGCTGACCAGTTGCTCCAAAGTTCTCAGACTTAAATGTATAGTTGCCACTTCAACATAAAATTGGACAAAATTAATTAAAAATTTGCTTGTCTTACCTAATTTTCTCAACAAGCTTTTTTTTTTTTTTTAAAAGCTGTATGTGAAGATTTCTGATGAAAAGGAATATGTAAAATTGACAATGCTTTCCCCTCTTTCAGCTGAAGTGGACAGTTATGCATTGCCAAGACCAGAAGACACATGTCCTGCAAAAGAAAATAGGAAGCCACTAATTTTCCAATGTTAATTTAGATGTAGGCATAAAAAGGCAAAAATAATTAGAACAATTTAGATTTCACAAAGAATAATCCAATTCCCAATTATCCCCATTCTAAAAAAATAATTTGCCCTCCAACCCAGATTACTCACATCAATTGGCTAATGGTATTCAATTAATTGGTTCACCAATGAGCCAGATTCTGTCCCAAGCACTTTAAGTATGATTGCCCCTTTCACTTCAGTGATCACATTACTATCCTTCTTCATCAAATTAATCTGAATAAAGTACACATTAAGATTACCTACTAGTGACGTGGGGAATGTTTTTTTCCATAAAATGTGGCATTCAGAAGAGTCTCTGCTATCCCTTAAAACAAAACAAAACAAAACAGATGAAGCCAGCCACAGTTAAACTAGCAGCTGCTCTGGAATGTGTGCTGCACATGGAAATAACATGTTACAAGTGCATTATGACTTACCTTTTGCAAACAACTTAATAAAGGGTAATAACTGTTATTTTTGTGTGTGAAACATGTAGTATTTACATATACTTCTTTTCTTCATTGGAGGGAATCCTCTATGCACTCTGTTGCTATGTAACCACTCATAGCTATATAGTTAATCCTGGTCCAATCTCCCCCCACCCCGCTTACTGGTCAGCAGCCACTGCAATTGATAGGAATCTGTTCCTGTGGCAATTGGGAAGCAGCCAACCACCTTCTATAAGTGGTTTTTGGTGTGACAGTCATTGAGTTCATGTCTCAATCATCACTCACAGCTGAGATCTCTCATACAAGAGGTTTTTTTTTTCTCTTTTTTTCAGGATATCAGCCAGCTACTTACCATTTGACAGGGAAACAGACACCCATTGACCACATCAGCTGCTGACCAGTAAATGGGGATTAAGAGACGAAACTTCATGGTTCCTATGAATCCCTGAAACAAGGGGCTATGAAGGGATTGTAGCAGAAAAATTTGTTACTCTCAGTTACACATTTGTAACTACCCAATAGGATTCTGGCCATTATTTTTTTTCAGGGCTAAAATGCTTTCTTGGGGCATTCTGAAGGTTTTAAAATTTTAAACTAATTTTAAAATTAATTAATTTAGTTCAGGGTGATTTCAGTGCAATGACTCCACTGAATGATATAACAAATTACTAAAGAAATCCTAATTGTTAACAAGCTAAAGTATTATGAGCTCCAGGGGACCTTCACATTATATTATTATTATGTTCCATAGTTCCATCAACGTACATGGCACTTTACAGAATAAAACAGTAACAGAGTCAGGCAGTCCTTCCAAAGGCATACAGGATCTGAGCATATCAGCCTATTGACTTTATATGACCAAGCTGGGATATAACAACAACAACAACAACAATGACAATAATAATTTCTTACTTGCCTCTTTCCATGGATCGAGGCAGGGAACAACAATTAACATACATATCACATCAGTTAAAATACATCAGTTTAAAAGGACATATATACAATTTAAAAGGACAAGATATACACATATTAAAACAATCCACATTTTAAAAAGTCACCATTTAAAATTCACAAGTCAAAAACCATCTGGGTAAGCCTGCCAGAAGAGACTGGTCTTTAATGATCTTTTAAATTCAGACATCTCATCTAGCTGTTGAATCTCTTCCGGGAGCTCGTTCCACAGTCTAGGGGCAGTTGAAGAAGTCTTCTGGTTAGCAGTTACCAACCTAGTCCTGGCTGACTAGAGTAAATGTCCCCCAAAGGACCTGAGTGTATGGGATGGAGGAAGAGGCAATCCTGTAGGCAACCTGGACCCAAACCATGCAGGACTTTAAAGGTAATAATCAACACTTTGTACCTTGCCTGGAAACTAATTGGAAGCCAATGGAGTGATTTTAATACTATTGTGATGTAATCACTCTTAGATGTCCCAGTATCAATCTGTTTTCCATGTTTTGAACTAACTGACGCTTCCAAATTTGGTACAAAGGTAGCCCAATATACAGTGTATAGCATAGTAAAAGTTCAGCCTTGAGGTGGACTTTTTGGTCTTTATCTTTAGGTTCTCCATCTCTAGGAAGGGGTGCAGCTGGTGTATCAGCAGAAACTGATAGTAAGCACTTCTGGCCATTGCATCTATCTGAGCTGTCCTTTGGAGAGAAGGCTCTAGAAGCACCCCTATGCTGCACACATAGGACCTTATCAGATGGGAGGAATTTCTCTTTATTTTGAATGGAGCCAATTGGAGCCAATTCAGATTCACGTGAATTCGCTAGTTTAGCGAATTCATGTGAATTTCTATTGCGTTCGGAATGTGTTCAGAATGATTTCCCATTATCCGAAAATGACCCCCCCATTGCCCGAAATTGCATGAGATGCTTTAATACGCAATAACGTAAAACCCATGATTGCGTTCGGAATGACTTCCCATTTGCCCGAAATTGCATGAGATACTTTAATTCACAATAACGTGAAACCGCATGATTGCGTTTGGATTGCCATTAGATTATACTCCCAATTTCTGATGTCTGATAAGGTCCATAGTCTTTCAGAAGGAGTGTAACCCTACTGGTTGACATAACTCCAAACCCAGGTCAGGACCTTTGACAGTAAGCATCTCTGTCCAGGTTCAGCTTTGATTTGTTTTTACTCATCAATCCCATTACCTCCTCCAGGCATTCATTCAAAGGAGACATAATATCTTTAGATAGGGCTGTTTTTGAAGGCATGGAGAAATATATTTGGGAATCATCAGTATACCGATAGCAACATTCCCATTGCCACTGGATGATCTCTCCCCCTAGTTTCATGTAGATGTTAAATAGCATTGGGGATAGAATGGTACCTTGTATTATCCCATATAACAGCTCCTTTTTAAAGGAGCAACTATCCCCAAGAACCACCATATGGAATTTGCATAAGAGATATGACTGGAACCGCTGAAGCACATTGCTTCCAGTTCCCCAAACTCCCAGGCATTCCAGACGGATACCATGGTTAATGGTACTGAACGCTGCTGAGAGGTCCAAAAGCACCAGCAAGGACACATTCCTGCTGTTAATGCTCAGGCAAAGATCATCCACAAAGGCAACCATAACAGTCTCAACTCCGTATCATGCTCTGAAGCTGGTTTGAAATGGGTCTAGGCAATTTGTATTATCCAAGGCTGCCTGGAGTCCTCTTGATTACCTTGACCAGAAAAGGGAGATTTGAAACTGGTCTATAGTTCTTGAATTCCAGGGGCGGCAGGGAGGGCTTTTTAAAGAAGTGGTTAGATAATAATCACAGCTTCTTTTAAACAGGATGGAAAACTTCCCTCCCTGAGAGATGGGTTAATTATGTATTGTAGTTAACCAGCCAGGAAGGACAGGGGATGAGAGGACAAGTTGTCTTCCTTACTTGCCCCGCCAGCTTATACACATCAGTGGTACTCATCAATTGGAACTGATCCAGTGTAATTCTACTCACAGTTGCAGGACACCCACTGTCAACTTCTGCTACAATGATAGCATCTGTCAGTTCTTATCCAAGAGATTTTATCTATGAAGTGATCATTAAAAGCATCAAAGCAAACTGCTGAAGGTTCTCGAATTGGATTTAGATGTGGGGTGCTTGAGTTAAATCTCTCACCACCCTAAACAGTTCAGCTGGATCTGAATTCACAGACGCAATATGTGCAGAGTAGAAAGCTATTTATTTTTTTTTACTGTACATTATCACCTTATAGAATCATAGAATCACAGAATTGGAAGAGACCACAAGAGCCATTCAGTCCAACCCCCTGCCATGCAGGAACTCCCAATCAAAGATATTCTCTACAGCATATCTTGTCTGATAGAAGTTGAATTTTACACCATTTGCACTCCAGTCATCATCCTTCGATTTCAGCTCCCTGAGGTCACCTGTATATCATGAAGCCTGATTACTAACAGGTTGAAGAGGGCATTTGGTAGCAATCATGTTGATAGCCCTAGTCAGGTCTTGATTCCAACTATTGACCAGTTATTGATTCAAACCCTGGTCTTCAGTGTCATAGTCCAGCATTTGAACTAGTACACCACACTTTTATTTAATTATTTTAAACTCTTGCATTTAATTATCTAGCTATGTCCTTTTAAAATTATTGTAAGCCACATTGAATCCCATTTTGGGGGAAAGGCAGGATATAAATCTGATAATAAATAAATAAATAAAACTATTTTTTCCAAATTTTGTCAACCCTGGCACCAAAGGCTGTGTGCCTCTAAATATTATTTGCTGGGCAATGTGAGCAAGAGAATGATGGTATTCCATATTCTGTTATGGGTTTCCCATAAGTATCTGGGTGGCCATTTAGGGGAACAGGATTCTGGATTAGATAGGGCTTTCATCTGACCAGAACAGCTCTTCACGTGTTTTTTCACCATCCTGTCTGTCTCTCTCCACTGAATGGCTGGAGATGGGATCACTGGAAAGACCAGTGCAAAGGGAGTGTTGATGGTTTGGGAGAATCTAGGCTTACTAATATGTCATCATCATGGAAAGGAATATGAAGTCCATTGAAAGTGAGGGAGAGACCCACCTCTATGGCATTCTCATGAGCTGAACTAAAATGAATTTATATGCACGAAGCAAGGAAACATTTTTGATCAGATGTCATATTTGCTACCCTGTTTGCTGATTTTCTTCCAGGCTTTTTCTATGTACTGTTGTAACTCATAATATAGTAAGAAGTGCAAGATTCTTCATGTTCTGTAATGATCCAAGACTCTACTGTGTCCCTCTCCAGTGATCTGAAAAATAAGCAATTTCAAAAGCATTGCCATCAAAGCTAGGAAAGACTTTGTTTCAGCAGAGCCTTTTTTTAAAAAGAAATAAATATAACTTACAGATATGTTGGATTGGTCTCATACAACTTCTGGCTGAAATGCTTTTGCATAAGTCCATTTTAGAAATTGTCTCAATCAGAACAAAGGCTCCCACCCCATCAATGTTGTCTTGAACCAGTTCAGTAAAAATGTTTTAATGATTTCAACATGTCTTGATTTTTCTACACTGCATTTATAACCTCCCCTTTCCCTAAAGAACATTATGGGGTGGGTCACATATCCATTTAGTTGAGGATCACAGTCAGAGGTAGTGACTTGCATATGTGAATGCATCCAATCATGCATCATGCATCCAATCAGAGTATGAACAGTTGCTTTTTTAGACCACAGCTCCCCAAATACCACAGCCCGCATGACCTGTGGCTAGATCCAACACCTTAGAGAGAACTTCCACATTACTCCAGATGTAAAGCTTTCCATTGGAGCCAGTTGACTCAGTCAAATTACAACAATCAAATGGAGAGTACATCAGTGTTCAACTGGCATTTGTTTTAAGGATCCATTACTGAGAATTATTTCCTAAGCATTCCTTCAATGTATTGATTTTATTTTGTATTAACTTCATATACAGTATATCCCATTTTTCCTTCATAATGGAGCTCAAGGAAATTCTAACTGGTTGCCTATTTGGGCACTGACTGGATTTTGACATGTTTAGTATCAGCAAAGTAGCTGTACCATGTGTATGGAGACTATGCTTTGGGACTCTGCCTCAGGTTATCACGCTGTCCCTTAGTAACTGTGCATGTGAGGGCCTTGCCCCTTTAAGGCACTAATATCTCATTTCTGAAGTTTCTTTTAAGAATTGTTATCTGAACTTCAAAATTCTCAATTACCTTATGTGAATGTTCCATGAGGAAGATCCTGTTCTTTACAAAGACATAAGATTTCATCATTCTTTGACATAATGGCAACTAAACCCTACCCCTATTCATCATTTGCCTACCCACTTTACATTTATCAAGGAGGAAGCCTAACTTTCTATGTGTATTAGAATCAGAACTAATTCTTCAGTTAAAGACCATACCACACTGGCTCCTTTTGTTATGCACACACACACACATTGTGTCATGCCTTGTTTTAACTGTATTATGGTATTCTGGTTTAATTTTTATTGTAAGCCAGTTTGGGTGCTAAATTTGGGAAAAAATGAAGTAAAATGACCAACTGACTAAATGATACTCAGTTTTACAAGAAAAAATTGCTATGGCTCAGATGAGCTCAAGTAATCCATCATGGACTTTATTTGTTGTTGTTAGCTGCCCTTGAGTTGGCCCCAACTCATGGCAACCCTGTGGATGAGACATCTCAAAGACTCCCTGTCCTCCACTGCACTGCTCAGTCCCTGCAAACCCATGCCTGTGACACCCTTAATTGAGTCCCTCCATCTTGCTTGGGGTCTTGCCCTCCTCCTTCTCCCCCTACCTTTCCTAGCATTATTTTTTTTTAAGTGATCCATATTTTCTCATTATGTGGCCACAGTACAAAAATATCAATTTGATCATCTTGGTTTCCAAGGAGAGTTCTGGCTTGATCTGTTCAAGAAGCCATGTGCTTGACTTTTTGGCTGTCCATGGTATCCTAAGCACCCTTATCCACCACATCTCGAATCATTGATTTTCTTTCTGTGTGCTTCTTTCATTGTTCAGCTCTCACATCCACATGTGGTGATGGAGAATACTATTGGCTGGACTGTTTTATCTTTAGTGTTCTCTTGTATATCTCTGCTCTTCAGGATTTTTTCTAGTTCTTTCATAGAACCCGTTCCTAGTCATCTTCTTATTGCTTGACTGCAGTCTTCAATCTGGTCAATGTTTGATCCTAAATATGGGAAGTCTTTGACTATTTCAATTTCCTCATTGTCCAGATTGAATTTATGTATTTCTTCTGTGGTTATTATTTTTGTTTTCTTTATTTTCAGTATTAACCCTGACTTTACACTTTCATCTTTGACCTTCCTCAGTAACTGTTCCAAGTTTGTGATGTCCCAAATGGGTGGCTTGACACTGCCCCTTTGATTGCTGGATCAGGACCACGGCAGCCACATGCTGCAGTCCTGATCCAGTGTTTTTCCAGCCCGAAAAGAAGAGGCAAAATGCTGCTCCTTTCTTTGCTGGAAAAAAGCTGCTCTTTTTCCTGCTGCTTTGGCTTTTTGGCACTCCTGCAGCTGTGACGTCAAAACGTTGCACCACTGGTATACCAAATAGCTATCCCTGTGTGGGCAGTGGGGTGGCATGATTCCGGCTTCAGGACTGCCAGGAAGTCGGCGTATTGTGCCAGTCTGTACCGGCCCTAACTCTGCTTTTCTTACGATGTTTTCAGCACATAAATTTAACAAATAGAGTGATAGTATACAGCCTTGTCTGACCCCTTTACCAATTGGGAACAACTCTGTTTCTCTGAGTTCAGTTCTTATTGTGGCCTCTTGATCTTGGTATAGATTTCTCATCAGGACTGTCAAATGAAGTGGCACTCCCATGTCCCTGAGTGCGTTCCATAGATTTTCATGATTTATACAGTCAAACGCTTTGCTATAGTCTATAAAGCACGTGCTTATTTTTTCCCCCTGAAACTCCTTGGTGCACTACATTAGCCATCTTATGTTTGTGTTGTTGTCCCTGGTGCCTTTTCCTTTTCTGAATCCTGCCTGCACCTCTGAATTTCTCTCTCCATGTGTGGTTGGAGTCTATGCTGCAGAATTCTGAACATTATTTTGTTTGCATGTGAGATTAATGCTGTGGTCCTATAGTTGATGCATTCTTTTAATAATAATAATAATAATAATAATAATTGTGATGTATATTGATCATTTTCAGTCTGTTGGCAACCTCCTTGTTTTCTATATTTGTTGGCATATTTTAGTTAACACTTTAGTCGGTGTGCACTGAAGTAGTTCCATTGTGATATTGTCTGTTCCTGGGGACTTATTTTTCTTGATTTCTCTTACTGAAGATTCTACTTTGCTTTTTAGGATTTTGCGTTCATCTTCATATGGTTCTTCATTCCATTTGTCATTCATTTCCTCATCTATTTTATATAACCCTTCTGTGTTTTACCTCAATTGTCTATTTTTTTCTTGTTCCTGTATTGTGACCTTATAGGCTAAAAAATTCTAGTGAAGGCATCAAAATGGGTTCTTTCTAAAAACCAAGGAAATCATTTTCTCACTAACAAGCAAGACCTTTGAACATCATTCGCAAAGAAGAAATAACGCAGATGCTCTGGGGATTACTTTATCCTCAAAAAGTTTCCAAGACTAAGTGTAAACGGGCTGGTACAAAATGGAAACTCTGGGATGATACAGAAGCAAAACAGGATTTCTTTTTACTGACCATTTAAGAAAACCTACAATGGAGTGTTTTGTAACAGTGTTTCCAGACAGTTTTTAGTATGCATCCACTGATCCTTGATCTGTCAGAAAAAAATCTGTAAGAAAAGAAAAGAAATCCATACTTATCCTAGAAGACAAACTTATCCAGCTAAACCTAAAAAAAAAAAAAAGACTTTAGAGAGGGTCAAGTGCTTCACATGCTTTTCCACTGAATTTTTCAAATGTGTTACAAGAAGATTTAGACTAAGGTTTGCAAGAAAGAAGTGACTGAACTGAGATACTGCAAGTTGTAGCTACAGGCACCTCTGCTCTTAAAAAAAAAAAAAAAAAGGATTTTCTCCTATTGGAATGAAAATTACATGCGCTGGAGTAGTCATACCTCCTAATAGCCACATTCTTCATTCTACCGATTCATTGCTGCTGAAGGTGAAAAGAGGGATGTCAAGTTTTTAATGTGACAAAGTGTCAGATCAAAGACTATGACCAAAATAGTAATAATAACTATTAAGTTAGCACCATTACTTCTGACAGCACCAGCTCTCTAGGGTTTTGGGGGAGAGATCTTCACCAGCTCTGTTGCCTAGAATCTTTCAATTGGAGATTCTGGGGACTTAAATTGAGCAAACATCATGCCATCCATCCTAGAATAAAAAGAATGTCATGTTCCCACATGTTAACTCCATTGATTATAGGCAATTTTGGTCAAGGCTGACAAGCCATATCTCCTGATATGAGCCTGTCCAGCCCTTGAGACCCCCAGGAGAGGCCCTTTGCTCAGTTCCAACACCATCACAAATACAGTTAGTGTGGACACAAGAGAGGGCCTTCTTTTTTACTCTGCAACTCCCTCCCTAGTGAGGCTAAGATGATCCTTTCCTTGTTGTCAGCAGATAAAGACTTTTTAAAATTTTAGGTGGGCTTTTAGAAATGATGGTTTTTCACAAAGAACTTTAAGTGCTGTATTGCTTTAAATCACAATATGTGATTTGGGAGACCATCACACAGGAGGCAAGCATCCTTCTCTCATTCAAGATTTTTACACTTACCTGAATCACTGGTAAATCATTCCCCAAACATCCTCTAAAGGTGGTTGAAAGAGCAAAAAAGCTTCTGTGTGTGAAGCCTGGAAGTGCTCCTTAATTGTCATGGAAATGGATCTGGCTGCAGCGTTTGTTAAACGTTCAAAGAAAAGCAGGGAAGGAGGTAGATTCCTATTAACGCAAACTTAGCGTTAAGAGGGGAAAAAATCTGCCTCAGGTGATTCAGGTAAGTGTGAAAATCTTAAATTGTTAAACTGCGTTAATAACATGATCGAGTGGAAGATTATCACACCCCTGCCTGCTTACCCTGTTCTTCTCCGATCCATAAACAGTAACGGACCCATCATTTCGTATTAACAGAAACTCCCTAACAAGAGTTGGATGAAATAAGGCCACAGCTTTATTACACCGAGGAATGTGCAGTGCAGCAGTAGATCTTTTTAATACCCTACGGAGAAACTCTAGGCTTTTAATCCAACCAAGGGTTTCCTCTTCCTTTGATCAGCTTCATTCTTTTTCACTTGCTGCTCCATATTCTTGGAATTGCCTTCCTGAACATTTTCTGACTGCTTCCTTTGTTACTTTTAAATCTCAATTAAAAATCTTCTTGTTTT
The DNA here is from genome assembly GCA_034509955.1 of Urosaurus nigricauda. NCBI lineage: Eukaryota > Metazoa > Chordata > Lepidosauria > Squamata > Phrynosomatidae > Urosaurus > Urosaurus nigricauda. The sequence continues at coordinate 322,387,957 of JAOEGL010000001.1, forward strand.
CAAAATCTTTTGGAATGTTAGTTTAATATTGTTTTATAACATTGTATATTTTGATTACATTTGTTTTATATTACAGTGTTCTTGATATTTGTATTTTAGCTACAAAGGGGCTTTCTAGATTGGCAAAAAGAAGTGTGTTCATGGCTGCATGAAACTCTAGCCTTTAGATGAGAAAAAGGGAAAGTGTGCCATGAAAACGCTTTTTTTGCAATTTAGGGGAGAAAAAGCACCTTTAAAAAGGTGCTGGTTTTCCCAGCTTCTTTTTTAAAAACTGCGGAACAGCACAGCTCCATTTAAAGGCTGTGGTGCAGCTGCTAAGCATTAAGGAAAAGGCAACTCCATGTCACACTTTCCTGCCCATCTAGAAAGCCCCATAATGTATTCTACAATTGTATTGGTTAGATTTATATTTGTACATGTTGAATATCCCTTATCCAAAACTTCAAATTCTGAAATCTTGCAAAATCCAAAACTTTTTGAGTGCCAACATGATGCCACAAGTTCAGTGGTTCAATGTACACATTCTCTGCCATGCATAAAATTATTTAAAATATTGTATAAAATTACCTTCAGGATGTGTGCTTAAGGTGTATATGAAACACAAATGAAGTTGTGTTTAGACTTGGGTCCCGATCTCTAAGATATCACATTATGTATATGCAAATATTCCAATTAAAAAAAAATTCAAAAATCCAAAACACTTCTGGTTCCAAGCATTTCGGATAAGGGATACTTAATTTGTATTCTCTTCCTTGTATACATATTGTACACATTAGGAAGACTCATTATTTTGGGTTGTTTTATATGTAAAGCACCATGTACATCAATGGCACTATAAAAAGAAACAACAACAACCCATGGGATATACAGGCACAATTTTGTATATAAGAATCCAGTTAAGCTGGATCTCCCATCCAGAGATTTCCAGGCTTGAAACCCTATGATTCATCCTTGCTTGATCCCATGAAGGGATCAGTGTGCCAAGGGATTCCCCCAGGTAGTACTGGTTGGTATGCTTATCTGAGGAAGTTATCCTCGGACCAGACCCCAATATACATCTCCCCTCAAATTGGTTGGCAATGATAAGGAAATGACTTGCAGCTCCACAGAAAGCCTTCAAAGGGGCTCAACAGACCATCCCTAAGGGGCAGCGGGATGCTGCCCCTTTTCAGGCTGAATTGGTGCCATGGCAACCTCACACTGTGATCCTGATCTGGCCTTTTGAGGGTGCCAAAAGGAATAGCAAAAAGCGGCTCCTTTTTGTGCCCTCAAAAAGGCGCCATAGCCACAGAGGTGCAGTTATATGGTGCTCCTTTGGTACTACATCATCTGGGAGTGGCATGTGGCACCAGGGAACTCTGTGGGGGGGGGGCAGATTTGGGCATATGCACCATGAGGACGTGACACCCCAACTCTGCCCACATGCTGGCCTTTCGGGCCAGTCTGTAAAGGCCCAAAGATACCTAGTGCCAGATGTGACATAATAGCAACTGCTAATAAATTAATAAAATAGAAAACTGAAGCCAACAGGCTCAAATATTATATATTGCAAGAAGTAGGTGAAAAAACTGTGTCACTAGCCAATCATGGCATGAGAAAAAAAATCCTACTCAGGCCCAAAAAGGTGACTGGAATTTCCCATGCTATATAGAGGTGGTTGGATGGAGAGCAGAAATGAGAAAGAGACTGAGTCAAGGCAACACTGCCTTAAATAACCCAGCACAGCCCTGCTCAAAACCAGAGTGAAACGGCACCCTGGCACGCCATTTGGCCAATAGCTTGGGGAGAGCAGAACCACTCCCACCAGAAAGCTGAGGGAGAGTGCTTGCAGATTCTTGCCTCATGTTAGATTTTGGAAGACATTACTTGTGTGAAGGACAGAACATTCAGGGCCATGCATTTAACTTCCACCCCTGAGATCATGAAGCTGTTCTGGCCCCTTTCACATGCTGAGGGATGATTTACCAGTTTGAGTCAGAACTCTTGCAGATTTCCCTCAACACAGAAAGGACGGGAAGGGGAACTGTGGTTGAACAGGGGTATTGTTTCAGTCAAATAGGATTTTTTTTTTTGGAGGGGGAGCTCCTTCTTGGACTACAACTCCAGCATCCCCCCAAGCAGCACCTGGACCAGGATGAAGTGAGTCAACAGTAATTTTGAAGTAGAACAGTTCCAATTAACCAATGTGAATTAATGTGCTGTAACCCATTAGATTTAGTGAAGCATTGTTCCAAGCTCATTGAGCAACAAAGCTTGGAAACATTATTTTCTGGACTATAGTCCCCACAGTTCCACAGCCAATAAGGCCCATGGGCATGCCAGCTGGGAGATTGTGGAAGATATAGTTGTAAAAAACTAATTTTTCTAAACTCTTGGTTCCCTAGAATTGCCAGATATTACAGTACTGGCTAAAACTGCAGGATGGCCCACAGTGATTTCATTGTGTGATACATTAAACAACAACCCAGCTGCTTAGAGCATGTCATTCCATTTTTTAAAAAAAGACAACAAATGTGAAAACATTCCTCTTGTTGGGAATTATTTCCTCCATAATGAAAACCTGCACTGAACAGAGATTCTCCCAACTTTTTCTAGCTTCATTTTTAACATCTTTGTAAACATTTCTATTAAGAATTACAGTTGTCACCCAGCAAAAGAAAGGGGTTTGTTTTTTTTTTGGACAGACAAAACCAAATTTTTCCAGCTCAGTTTTCAATAATTTCCCAAGCACTGATTTTAACATAAGGGAGTTGTGTTACATTCCCAATGCATGTTCCTAAGCCAAATTTCCCCTCCAACTTGGTTTTAATGGGTTGCTCTCATTAACTAGTATTCCCCAAAGGTGATATTTTCTTTTATTTAAAGCCAGGTTTTGGAATGTTCCCTCTTCCCCAATATAATAGTCATTACAACCCTACTAATGTTCATGAAATATGTTGGACAGTAGGAGATGGTGGTGGTCATAGACTAGCAAGTCAATAGAGACCAGCATGGCTATGTATGTACGCCTACCCAGAATCAAGCCCTACTTAATTTAGTGCTGCTTGCAAACTTAAATTAAAAAAAGAAAAGAATAGAGAAGAAGAAAACCCAGGAACATCCACAGGAAATTATGTATGATACCATTTTGATACCAGTTAAAATTTCTATGGTTCCAGCTCATGGATAGTTTGATGAGGTAACTACAATTCTCTGTCAGAAAACATTAATCCAGTGCTTCTCAAACTTTGTTTCTCTTGGAATTTTGAACTTCAGCCCCTGGGAGCTCCAGCCAGTTTAGCCAATGTCCCTGGATTCTGGGAGGTGAAGTCTAAAGCGTCTGGAAGATCAAAGATTGAGAGCCACAACTCTAGTCTGACCTGCTGACCAACACCATAAAAGCTCTTGCAGATTCAAAGTGTTTTCTCAAATTATGAATTCCAGTATCTCATAGGATGAAGTTATGACAGCTAAAATAATTTGAAAGTGTGATTACCTATGCTGTAGATACAAGAGATTATTGCGCTGTTCTTAAATAGTGGAATAGAAGTGGGATTGCAACTGTAATCAATGGATCTTACTTTTTTTTTAATTAACAAATTTTATTATGTTATACAAAAAAGGAAACATACGTACAAAACATTTAACATACAAAGGACTATCATAAAGTTTTAATTATCACCTTTTAAAAAATTGACAGAAAGCTTGTTTTGATTTGTAGTTGTTAACTTATCTCTATGTAATCACTATGTAGATTTATACATTTTTCCCAGTGTATCTTGACCCTCCAAATACCTGATATTGTAGAAGTCTGCAGATTGTGCCTGACAAGGATTTTACACTTTAGTCACTTCTGGCAGAGCGAGTCACAAAAATAAAGGACACAATGAGTTGATTTTCTCAGCAACATGCACTTAGGGACCAATGATGACACTGACAAAATTTCATCAATATGCCATAATAACTTCCGGGTGATAATTATTACTTTACGCTACCCCCTTGTAAGGCGCAATCTGCAGACTTCTACAATATCAGGTATTTGGAGGGTCATAGAATCATAGGGTCAAGATACACTGGGAAAAATGTATAAATTTAGATAGCAACTAGATAGAGATAAGTTAACAACTACAAATCAAAACAAGCTTTCTGTGAATTTTTTTAAAAGATGATAATTTGCAATATTATATCACTTATGCTATATGAATATACAGTGGTCCCCCGGCTTACGAATCTCCCGGGTTGCGAAAACCCCGGGATCTGACGGATTACCTTCGTAACCCGGGGGACCACTGTATACTATACAGCATATATTGTTATGCTCCACGATATATGTCAGTACATTCTTTAAACTGTAAATTTTGTATCTCAATACAAGCCATAAACAATAATATACCATAGATCATATGTATCACAAATTATATAGACCTCTTTATTTCTCAATCTTTGTCTTATTTTTCAAACTATACTTTAATCTCTACAGGCAGGTCATATCCCCATTTTTTCTTTATAAGATTTAGTATTTTCCCCATCCCTCTATTTTTAGTTTTTTTAATTCTCTGTCTAGTTTTTTTTTTTGACAAAATATCTATTTCCAACATATCTATTAATTTAATAATCAATTCATCTAATTGTACTTCCTTCTTAGTTTTCCAGTATTTTGCATATACTAATCTAGCAGAAGTTAGCGTATAAAACATAACATTTCTATATTTTTTCTCTATTTTCTCTTCTAGCATGTTTAAAAGTAAAATTTCAGGCTTTAAATCTAATTTTATACCTAATATTTCTTCTATATTTTCACGGATTTTCTTCCAAAATTTTTGGTCATATATGCAAGTCCACCAAAGGTGAAAGAAAGTGCCCTTCTCTTTGCCACATTTCCAACAGGTATTATTCCCAGTACCATATATTTTACTTATTTTATCAGGAGATGAGTGCCATCTATATAAGATTTTTGAAAAGTTTTTTCTCACATCTTGGCTACATGAATATTTCATTCTTTTGTTCCATGACTGCTCCCATTGATCAACTTGCAGTGCATGCCCACAATCTTTGGCCCATTTGATCATATTTTCTTTTATCATGTCTTCTTCAGTATATATCTCTAATAATTTTTTGAATATTCTAGATAGAAATGCTGGCTTGTTAGATCATATATATTCTTCTAGATCAATTTTACTATTCATAATCCCTATTGTTTTTTGATCAACTTTGAACCTAGATTTCACCTGAAAATACAAAAACCAACCACAGTTATGACCTTTGGATTGAATTTGTTCTATCGTTTCTATTTTGTAACCATTTCCCTCTTTCTTTAAGATATTGCTGTATTTCAGCCAGTTTTCCTTTCTTTGAGCATCTTTCCTGAAAAAGGCCTCATGTGTCAAAGCCCATCTAGGTATTTTTGGGCAAATTCGTTCTTTATATTTTTTTCCAAACTTTTTATATAGGAGCCCCAATATAGTGATTGTTAAAGTCATGGTTTATCAATGGATCTTACCACACAATCTTGTGGTTAAGCAATAGGTATCCTGTAGTCAATCTTTGCTTTTGCCTTTGCTTTTAATGAATGGGGAAAATCCCATGAATAGCTGTCAATCACACAATTAACCCATTATTGAAGCATGTGCCATAGGTCATTCACGGGTAATTTACAGAGAAGGGGATTTAAATAATTAAATAGGTTTTTCTGCACACGCACCCCATTCCCAACGAAAGCAAGACTTCTTACTCCCGAGGAAGCAATAATTTCATCTTGAACAAGGGAAAAGGGATTTAAATAGGTTTCTCTGCACACACGCCACTCCCAATGAAGCCAAGACTACTTTACTTACTTAATCTTGGATAGCTGACAGAATAGAAGTGTGATAAGATACATTGAAACCTGTTATCAGTTTGCAATTGTATGGTAATGTGAAAAGAATTCTTTTTGTTTTGGGCATTTAGAAAGTCACAATAGTACCAGGAGTGAAGCTTTGTGAAACAATCTCCACACTCTCTGTCAAGGTTTCAAGAGGGGGCAAAGAAACCAGGATTTTTGCTGGAAATGGCATTAACCATTTTCTAACCAATGGCATCAGATCAAGAAAGCAAACTGTAATGCAGCTTCAACCATTTAGAGTAAAGTGAAGAAGACAGGAGCAGGACTAGGAAAAGGTGCAATATGATAAAAAAGGCCACAAAAAAGCAATCCTGAAGCTCCATATTCAGCAACTCCTGAAGTAGCAAATAGAAAGGCAGCTCAGTATTTCTCTGACTTGAACACTTCCCTCCTATGGAATCATGGAGGGAATGAAAAAAAGAGAGAAGGTGACCTGGCAGAGCTCCTGGAGATCTACAGCATCCATTCCAAAGCAGGCTGTGGTAGGCAAATAGGTAGATAGATATATTATAGGTTTGTGCTCTTGCCCTCATCCCAAGGCCCAGAGGACAGGGGCTAAGACTCAGGGCTAGGTCTTGGATTTGTGAACCTGCCAAAGTATATTTCTCACCTCGGAGGACTGTCAGTTTTGTCTTTCAATGTGTCCTCTTTGTTAAGGGCTGACTAGTCCATGTCTAGTGCAAAGATAAATAATCTTAAGAGGGAGAACCATAAGTGTAAGATTTTTGACATTGCCATCATCCATTAGCTGCAGGAGAGCATACTGAGCAGGCACACAGGTCACGTGCTCACAGTCTTCACCAGTACAGTAAGGTCTATTGTATTTCTATTTGAATTATAGCAATTTTTTCAAATTCACATCTCACATCTGAATAAACATGTTGACAATTTATGCAAACCCATGCCCTCTTTATTGGTGCTGCATAAGTGGCCACTCTTCACTCAAATGAGTCTGAGATGGGAATTGGAAAAAAGGTAGGAAAACTTACTGAAAACCAGTTGAATGGATGAACTCAGCAGAAGAAATCCAAGTAAAAAAAAGTGCTGAACAGCACTGAAATGTAGATTGTAAAATGATTGTAGCAAATGTACAGCCCAGAGAAAGATTCCGAGGGCTTTCAATTCTGGATGATTTAAGACTCCCTTATATCCCATAGTCAAGACCTTTGTTTGTCTTGTTTCTTGATTCAATCTTAGCATAAGCCTGCAAACAAAAACTAAAATTCTAGGTAGAGAGGAGACAGAGAAGGACAAAGAGTACATTACAATCTCTCTCTCTCTCTCTCTCTCTCTCTCTCTCTCTCTCTCTCTCTCTCTCTGCCTCTCTGTATTATAAGATTATGGGGTAAAATTTTAAGAAATGTGGAATAATGAATGAGATGTGATGTGGAAAGGCCAGAGATTGACCATAAGACCAAAGTAAAATACAGCAAAGGTGATTAAAAAGTATCTTCAACAAGGGAACATTTTTACAAAATGTAGAGTAATTAAGTTTTTAGGAATCTCAAGGAAAAGCTTATTAAGCATTTCTAGAACATTTTGACCCTAACGTTGACTAACTCACTACTAACAACAACAACAACAACAACAATCCGATATGTAAAGGAAAGGTTTAACAAGAACAGTTTTCTCTTGATGCTTGCTTTGTAATTTTCCATTATGACTTAATAACTGCTGTTTAATGATTAGCTACCATATATCCAGTATATTCCTGTGATTTGTTTTATGTTGATGTATGCAGTTTGTGTAGTAGATGTTCAAAATCTGCTTTAAGGTGTACATTTGTTTTGAAGCCAGATTATTCAGCCAGAATACTGGACATCTGGACTGGTATGTTGTTAAATAAACTGTTGACTTCATTTCAATGATGCCTCCATTCTTGGACCCAAATAGGAGAGGGGATAGTTTTCCCTAACAGATGGCATCAGCATTCAGAAGGCTGTATAGCCTGTGAGCATTGCCCATGGCTTTATCATCCCCCCAATCAAATATTTCTGAAAGTTTGCCTCTGAGGCTAAAGAAGGAAAATGAAAACTAACAAACAAGCAGTATTTCTGACTGGATATTATTAGCAACTACAATGCAATTAAACAGGAGAAGAGAGAGTAATTGCTTCGAATGATTGCTCCTCTCAGAAAGTTTAGCACATGGATATCCCAGAGGCATAAACATTTTTGTGCCATAACATATTTGAAATCAACAGAATTGTGTGTGTGACTATAATGGGACTGAAGCTTACATATGATGAACCCCAGTTTGTCTAATGAATTTTCAGAATCACCTCCCGAGGCCAGCTTGGAAAAAGCCAGCCAGTTCCCAGCAGGGACTATCAATTTGATTTTCCATTCTGATTGTATTTTGAGCATGCAGAAAGAACAAAATTGCAATTGCGTTGAGACAACAGAAATGCCTTTGAAAATATACAGGTTTTATCCAAGTCTAGTTTTTGGCCATTTTAGATTCATCCATGAATACCTTATTCTAATTCTATTATAACTGATCCTGCTATGTTCCTATTAGTGGGTGGTAAGAAAGAAGAAATCATGCCTGTGACATATGAAGTCATCTCCTTTTCACATGTATTGTTCCTGAAGTTCATAGGGGGCTTTTTTGACTTTGCAAATCTACGATTCTAAACACATTTACTGCTTCTAGATGCATCTTTTATTGCACAATCATCCTGCCCCATTCTTGGAATTTTGTGGAGGGCCAGAGGATGTCAGCTTCCATGTTTTATTTACAAAGTATAAACACTCTGTGGATCATGCTTAGGGGCCTCAGTTCTGAGAAGTAAGATGTGGACTCTTTAGGTACTTAAAATATGCAGCCTTTATTGTTTTGTCCAAGGCCACAGGAAGCTGTTCTAGCTTTCTCAGTATACACTAGAAAGCTTAGGGTGGACTATATGCTTTGGTAGAAGGGTCTTTTAATGAGGTGTGTTATGTTTTTATCCCCTTTACTATACTTTTATGCATTTAAATTGTTAAATAAATTGTGTACTTAATGGTATTTAAACTTTTGTATCAAACAGGTTTTACTTGTGCTTTGTTTTAAGTTTTTGTAAGCCAATTTAGCTCCCCACCAGTGATATAAAATAAATGAAGTCTATACCTAATCCAGGACATTCTAACAAACCCAACCTGGATTAAAGAATGGATCCACTTCAAACAATACACCAGGTTTTCCTGATGCTTTGGCTCTCTTATTTTTTATTCCAGAAAACCCATTAAGGAGAGAATGTGGGAACACCTGCACAATGGTATTCTTTACTGGTAAGGCTTGGAGAAATTAATTTGGAATCAACTTAAACCACACTTAAAAGAGCCATGTTTGTATTCCCTCTTTGGTGACATTGCAAGATATTTAAGATTAATATTTTGTTGATGCATGTGTGTATGTAATGCTTCCATTTTTTGAAAAAAATCCCCTACAATAGTGTGTAATAAATCAAAAGAAAAAAATGCAATAAAAGCAAGCAACCAAATGAAATAATGCAACTCAGCAATAAACTATTTCAGCAGTGGAGAAAACATAAACTGAATTACCAGGAAGATAAAATCACCAAGAAGATGAAATATCTGCTTTCTACCTGTCTTAAAAATTTTAATTGGTTCCACTAGAATGATGCATAGTGAAAATAATTCTGAATGGTCTAGATTCTGTGCAACAGTAGGAAAACACTAAGGCATCAGCATCTGGATAACACAGTTACAGAAACCACATCCTTACCCCACTCTTGTACTAATGTTGCATGGGTACATATATGTGCCTTGAAGTCACCTGTTGACTTATGGTGACCCATGAATGTCATACAGTTTTCTTTTATACAACACTGTAATTAGCAGGAAAAATAATACCCCACTCTTCAATCAAAAGGGTATCAGAGCGGCTTACAAATTGTTAATTAGACATTTCTCTGCCTTCAGGCTCACAATCTAAAAAGACAAGACACAAAAAGAGAAGGGAATGGTAGTGGGGAAAGTGAAAAGTCCAGCAGATCTCTTCCTCTGAGGCCTGGACCATGGCAGATGGACTTCTACTTACTGTGGCTAGACATGAAGGAGCTGGCCTGCCCTTCTCTTCCTCTGGATGATGGTGGATGGAGGGAGAGCCGTCTTCTTTTCAAGCAAGGCCTGATGGAGCTGGCTTGCCCTTCTCTCCCCCTGGATGTTGGTACTGTGCAGAATGCCATGATATCAAATTAAAGGAATAATTCATCCTGGGGATTTATTTATATTTATTTAGCTAATTTATTCCTCACCTGTTTAACCTCTAAATTAATAATATAGTAATCATGGCAAATTGTCCTGCAAACTTCCCTCCCTCAATAGGGAATTGTAAAATGGCAATTCAGATATATGCAGATGACATTGCATTATTATCTATGAATAAAATAGGTAATATTTTGCGCGGGAGGCTGCATGAGGGGGGCTGTCATTCCTTGACAGAGGAATGCCAAGCCAGGAAGCTCTTACATTCCCCTGTTTCCACCTAGGACTGAGAAGTGCCTGATGCAAGGCTCCAGAAGGCAGGGGCTGAGGGGGAGGCATCATATTGAAAAAGCCGTCCTCCGTCCTCTGGAACATCTCCCTTGCTATTTTATTTTCCTGTCTTGTATTTATATTGCACTGTAATGTTTTTACTACCAGGGGAGGGTTGAACATTGTCAGTTAGATTAATATGTCATGCACCAATTATTATTAAGTTATGTATCTTGGATTTTATTTTTGCATTGCTATGCTTGTACTTTGTAATATATTTGCTTTATTTTTTTATACTCAATTTGTTTAGTTATTAAAGGAGTATATTTTGTATTTAATTTTTACATTTATTAAACTTGTATTCTTTTACTTGCTTATTGTAGTTATATTGTTTATTTTGTTTGTTTAAGTATTAGTTATGCGACTGGGAAGGGGTTATTATGTATTTTATTGTATTTTCTTCGTATTTTATCTTTCTTATTGTTGTTAGCCACCCAGATTCCCTGTGATTCAGCAGGATACAAATAAATCTAATTATTATTATTATTATTATTATTATTATTATTAAATTGGGTTGAAGAGATGTCTAAATAAACTTCATGAATTTTCCCAAATAGAACAGAATAAATTATGCTAAATCAAAGGTGATTGCCTTTGGCAAATGACCTTCTAAATTTGATTGGAATATAAGGAAAAATAAGATATAGCATGTCCACTAAGTACTTGGGGTTATATTTTGATGAGAAAATAACTTGGAAGACTCAGCTGCAAAATATCAAGATAACAGCACAGCAGTTAGCCTGTGTCAAACTGAAAATTTTCTACTCTAGAGGCAACAGGCTTGTAATTCCAGCACTGAAAATGTTTTTCGGGAAAAACAAACAGAACAAACAACTTCATTGATATACAGTTTCATACTGCCTAAGCAGTGTCTAAGCAGTTTACAACTGTAAGCTACTTGCCCCCAACAATCTGGGTACTCGTTTTAGCAACCTCAGAAGGATGCAAGCCTGAGTCAAACTTGAACTCACAACCTTATGGTTTTGAGTGAGGGCATGCAGTAGTGTAGTGGCTCAATGGCAATATGGTATTGAGATTTGGGGATTAAGGCCCTGTACAGACCCGCACTTTGTGCTGGCCTGTGGGTGGGGTGATGGCTAAGAGTCCACATGCTTGAAGCCCTACCACTGCCATTTTTGCAAGCACCAGTGTGCACTATGATGGTGGCCTTCTGGCACAGTGCCCAAATGACACAGCCAAAGGCTTGGGGTGGCTTCTTTTTGCTCCCTCCGAAGGGCAGAATGGGGCTGCAGCGTGCGGTCACCGCGGCCCATCTACCCAAGCTCTGTTTATATGAACAATGGAAGAAAGGTGGCTGGGCTATTCTAGTTCAAAGTTTATTAATCTGTAAAAACCTGTCAACATATATTTTTGCTTTTCTGGAATTAAAAATAAGCAAAGGGACTGGATTTATAAATTGAATAATGACCAGGGTTTAGCATCAATTGAGTCTTTAATTTTTTCCCACTGGTACCATCTGTTGAAATCAAATCATATAAGAGCTCAGTATTTAGAAACGCTTACCTTTGCCCCCTGAGAATGGCATTCACAGAATTACATTTCCAAACGATGCCAACATCTGATTTGGATGGCAGATACAGAAACGTTCTAAGGAACCTAAGTTTTTGTATTTGTGTGTGTGAGAAGTAGAGGATGTCTCACTATTTACTTTATTGCCAACTTTATCAAGATCCCAGGAAGAGATTCTTGGGCCAGATCCTGGCTTCTCGACTGGGGTGGGTGAGGGGAGTTCTTACATGAAAATATGATGGTTACTTTCAGACTGTGATCCATATGTTACACATAAAACAGGTTTAATTGCTATAGTGGGTAAAAATATACATGGTACATGTCTGAAAGATATTGCTATAGATTGTACGAGGGATTCATTTATATGACGTTTTTATGGATATATTGTCATTGTCTTTTTATGGAGTTGTAATGGCTTTTAGTCAGATACAATAAACAATTGACTGTTAGTTAATTTATATCCTATTTTTCTCCCAATAGGAGACCCAAGGCAGTTTACCACATAAGTTAAAACAAAAGACAACTGAAAAAATAGGAAAGACAAATGTTTAAAAATCCATGTAATAGAATAATAATAATAATAATAATAATAATAATAATAATAATTGTTTAAAACATAAGATAAAATTCCACCACACCTCAATAAAAACATGTTTAAAACAAAATAAAGATAAAAGTCCAATGCTATGCTGAAAAATCTTTCTGTATAATCAGTTAAAAGGTGAAGGGTGAAAAGAAATCAGAGAGGGGTCAATTGAGCATCCTGGGGAAGGGGATTTCATAGTCTGGGAGCCACCCCTGAGAAAGCTGTCTCTCATATCCCCACCTGTGATGGTAGTGAAAGCAACAGAAAGGCTATATTCCTTTATGAGCTACATTACTACATAACCACAGTAGATATGTAGCAATGTTAGTGTATTTTGTAATCCCCATTTGCCCATTCAATCCTCAATTGCCGCGCAGGTCAGGGCCCCCCCAATAAATACAGAAACCTGTTTGGAGGAAAAAAGGCCACAACTTTATTAACTGTTCCACACATGCAGAACAACACAAAACCATAGGGTTGGCCCAAAGCATAAGGTCTGGATCTGGCCATCAGCAACACCCTGGTTGGTTGATGTACCCTTGGTAGCAGGGGCAAACATCGGGATGACGTAGGTGCCAAGCTCCGCCCTGTTGCGCAGTTAGGCAACTGCGCTGCTTCACATCGAATTGCGAGACATCCTAGTCACCGGGTATTAATCGACTGTGGCCCCCGCAATGGCCACAGCGAACCGCTCCTTACCCGGGTCATGAGGACTCCCGATCCAGTGCCAGCGGGCCCTGGAAACCCCTACCCCAGATCCAGGCCTATGCTGCCACCCAGAACAGAAGTTGTGACAATCAACTCCCTAAACAGGGAGGGAGGGTGGGAGAGCAGAACTGGCAATGGTGCCGACGCTCACCTTACACGGCCTTAAATAGGCCCAACAGCCAATGAGGGCTCAGGAACGATGGAGGCACCACCCTCTCCGAGCTCTCCACCAATAGGAGGGCACGCCATACCCTGCTGTGGCCAATCAGACAGGTTCCTTTCCTGCTCCTCCCAGTGGCCAATCAGCATCGAGCCCGCGCTCGCACCGGCCGCTGGGGCGCCCAAGCCTGGCACGCGGGAAGGGGAGAGGCCTTCCTTCACGCGGCAACAGCGCCGGCCCGTTAATTCGGGCGGCGCCATTTGCCGCGCAGGTCAGGGCCCCCCCAATAAATACAGAAACCTGTTTGGAGGAAAAAAGGCCACAACTTTATTAACTGTTCCACACATGCAGAACAACACAAAACCATAGGGTTGGCCCAAAGCATAAGGTCTGGATCTGGCCATCAGCAACACCCTGGTTGGTTGATGTACCCTTGGTAGCAGGGGCAAACATCGGGATGACGTAGGTGCCAAGCTCCGCCCTGTTGCGCAGTTAGGCAACTGCGCTGCTTCACATCGAATTGCGAGACATCCTAGTCACCGGGTATTAATCGACTGTGGCCCCCGCAATGGCCACAGCGAACCGCTCCTTACCCGGGTCATGAGGACTCCCGATCCAGTGCCAGCGGGCCCTGGAAACCCCTACCCCAGATCCAGGCCTATGCTGCCGCCACACAGGCAGGTCTGAAAGAGCGCCTGCCGCCAACCCTAAGAACCGAAAAAGAACCCTCCACAAATAATATTAATAGCATCCGCTTGAGCAAGAGTCCAAATCAGGGTGCACATAGCCTGCAAACACCCTAGACTTCCATCAACCAATTTACTTGATGACATCAGTAGAGAGTCCAGCACAGGCTGTAGATGTGGCCGCTCCAATGCGGAATGAATGGCCCCCAAATTCAACCAAAAGAAGACCCATCGCCTGAAGGGCCAGCTTTAACACAGCAACAAATTGAAAGCGTGTGACAGGTGAGCCATCAGCATGACAAAATAGGGATCCTTGACATGCAGGCTGGTGCCTAATAAACCTTTTTAGAACCCGAACAGGACAGAGGTGCGAGTCTTTTAGGTGCCCCAATATGATCGATGAGGCTCAGCCCAGTTTATCACATTTTGACCTGAGAACTGTCAAACATACAGCATCAACATTGAACAAAACATCAGTGATGCACAAGTATCTTTTTGAGCAATAGGTCTTCGAAGACAGGACCAGCTCCTCTACCCTCAGGGCCCCAAATTGCGGGAAGCTGGGAAACAATATCCTGAAGCAGTGTAAAAACAGATAGGGTGCCTGGCATCGTTTTTGTCCATATTCATGCATCTCCAACCCTCCAGAGTGCAACGCACTTGGAAACAAGCACATGGATCAACCAGGCTGGAGGCTTTTGCAAAGAACAAAATACCTGCAAGGTGAACAGAAATAGAGCGTGGGGAAACCCCACTATACTTTAACCACGCCATGAAGCATAAAACAGTTGTCGAATCCATAGGTCAAAGTGCCGGAATGCCTAGGGCACCCCACAAGGAGGACAATTTAGAAAAAACCTTATTATAGGCCCTGAGAGTGGAGGGGGCCACCGAAGACAAAATGCCCTGGGTCACATTGGAAGTCCAATCTTCCTGAGAAACTCTGGAAATGGCATGGGAAGGGGGTCTGCCTTTGGAGCCAGCCATTGAAACCTGTCTTCCTGGAATCGAGAAAGAGCATCAGCTAAATTATTTTGCAAACCAAGAACAAACCAAGCTGTGATAGAAATGTTAAAATTAAACAAGTGAGTACGAGCCACAGCACCAGCACGACTCTTTCTGATTTGAAAGACAGGCTATTAACAACAGCAACTATGGCTTGATTATCGCAGCAGAACAGAACACGTTTGGTGGAGAACTCATGTTTCCAAATAATGACAGCCGTCACAATGGGAAATAATTCCAAAATAAATAAATAAATAAATAAATTATTAACAACCTCCTCTTAAGCCCAACCCTTTGGCCATTTTTGAGCACACCAGTGTTCTTGAAAAAACAGCCCAAATCACAATCTTCAGATACTCTCTAATACCCTTGGTAATGCTCACATGGTAATGAGGCCTGGAAATACCTGCAGTAGCTCTGGCCAGCCTGGCACAAAAGGGGCGACCAGGAGTAACCACACAGCATGCAAAGTTCAGGTGACCCAGGAGGGATTGCACCTGTCTCATAGTAACTTTTTGGGATGCAAGAAATTCTGAAATAATTTTTTTTTTTTTTAAGAGCACTCAATTTGTCAGGAGGGAGACGAGAAACTCCTTCAACCGAGTCCAATTGGATACCCAAAAATGTGAGGGACATAGCTGGCCCCTTAAGTGTTATCAGCTGCTGAAGGGACCCCGATCTCAGATGCCAAAGCAGAAAAGGTATTTAGGAGCATCTGGCAATGGTCTGAGCCGGACCGTCCGGTGAAAAGGAAATCATCCAGTTAATGAGTCACAAGCGGGGGCCAAGCCCTGCGCTTTACCTCCCACTCCTAATTGAACAGCCCATCGGTATAGCCTTATCAAAATACCATCGGCCTTGTACCTTAAGCCCTTACAGGTGGAAATCATCAGAGTGAACAGGCAAAAGGCAGAAAGCAGACTGAATGTCACATTTGGCCATTTGGGCTCCGCGGCCACATGCCTGCACTGGCTGGACCACATGGTCGAACGAAGCATAGCTAAGTCGGAATTCCCCCAGAGCCTTCTTGGGGACAACTCTTAAGGGAGACACCTGAATGTTTGGAAAGGCGGAGAATCAAAAGGCCTTTCAATGCAGCCGGCATCTATTTCTTTTTGAATCTTTTTCATAAGAACCTCCAGCATATCTCAAGCTGATTTAAGATTCTTAGACTCTGAAGGAGGAGGGGAACAAGTCACCTTGGGCAGGGCCCCATGCTGAAAGGGATGGTGGCCTGATTTTGGGCAAGTTGCCTTACTATGGGGCCCCCGACAAAGTTCAAAGATGTGGTCATATCTGCAGTGAGACCTGGAGCACCTTCCTGCATTATATTCCCAGCAGACCAATTTATGTCCCTCTTACCATCCGGTCTGGTGGCCCCTTTGGACCTAGTCAGAGGGACCACCTCAAGCAACCAAATTTCATTGTGAATAAGATCCCAGTGCTCTCTAGAGCTCTGAGAAGCCTGCTGACAAAAAGCTGCATCATAGGTGATAGCAGCTGCCTCACCAGGTACATCTCTGACTCTAAGAACATGAAGCATGTGGCAATCTAAGTGTCAAGCTCTCTTGAGGAATGCCATTGAGATAACAGCCCTATGGAGAATGTATGCTCTGCTGAGGGAACCTTAGGGTGTTTTGTTTGTTTGTTTGTTTGTTTTGCCCATTTGGTGGATGTAACAGCAAGGGCATCATGCCCTTTTGGTTGCAATAGTGTGAAAATGTCAACGAAACAACCTGTTAAAATTCCATTTTTTCACATTTTTTTTTGAAAGGTGAGACCCAAGAGGACGCTCACCAGGAGCTGAGGGAGGGATGCCCAAGGCCCAAGGCCCATACACCTTGCAGGCCAGGATGCCAGGACCTGCACCGGATAGCACAGCCGGGAAACCCAGGGACCAAAGCATGGTCCACCCAGAACCCTTCTCTACCTGTAGGCACAACCTGTGAAAAACCCCCTCCCCAACATGTCCCAAACGAGACACAGATGCAGTCCTGTTCCATTTACTCTTTTTTCCCTTGCATTTCTTCCTTTTGCCACCGGCCACAGAGGTTCCCGCAATAAGCTCGTCGTCCTCCGAACTCGAAGATGTAGAGCTAGAGCCGGATGAAGAACTTGAGCTGGAGACATCCACTCAAGCAACGGAGGTCCAAGCCGAAGAGCTGGGTCCCAAGCTGAGGACATCATCCGCCAACTGTTGTTCCCTGTCGCCTTCCCGGGATCCAGATCCAGACATGCAACACCAGCAGATGTCGATACTTGGGAGGCTGCCATGGCCTTAGCAATGATTTCTGAGAAGGACCACATCAGTTTTGCAGCCATCTCTTGGCTAATGATCAAAGATGCCTGCAATGGGGGAGGATGGGCCTGGACCATTACTATTGTCGCAGGATCCACCACAACTGTCGAACTCCCCTGTCTACAGGCATACGTACGTGCTGGGCACCTCCTAGTCCCTGGGGCTAGCTCTTCCCAGGACCTACAATTTGTTTTCAGAAAGAACTGGTAACTTGTGCAGCACCACTTGACTTCCTTGATTTTGGTGACATGTTGAAATTGGTTGGTCTGACAACACTAAGATTGGGACTGTAGTCAGCAAGAAAAAAATATTGCAAAGCTGCTTATAGGTGAAGGGAAACACATGCCCAGCAGGGCCGAAGCCGCAAGCACCGTGTAAATTACAGTTCACCGTTGTCAAGTCACAAGCACTGGTTACAAATCACGTGCCCAGCTGGCCAAAGCCGCGTGCACCATGTAAAGTCAGCAGTGCAATAATCACCAACCAAGTAGAGAGCACGTGCCCAGCAGGGCCGAAGCCGCGAGCACCGTGCCGAAGAACAGTTTGTAGTCACAAAGTCATCAAGACGATTGTTTGCACGTGCCCAGCAGGGTTGAAGCTGGGAGCACTGTGCAGTTAAAACAAAAAACAAACCAAACCAAAACAAAAAACAGTTTGAAGGCAAAATTCCGAACACCACCAGGAGCACCGTGCAGTTGAAAAAACAGTTGAAGCCAAAATTCCAAACACCACCAGGAGCACCGTGCAGTTGAAAAAACAGTTGAAGCCAAAATTCCAAACACCACCAGGAGCACCGTGCAGTTGAAAAAACAGTTGAAGCCAAAATTCCAAACACTGGATGTGTGATCAGCAGGGGCCAAGGCCGCAGGCACAACAATTATTAATTATTAAGACTAAAAAGGAGGACAAAACAAAACAAAAGGCCTTCTCAAAAAACATGAACCCTGTCTGCCAGTCCCTTAGCAACAAACCTGAAGGAGCGGGTGATTATTACCAAGAAGTGGGGAGATGGTAAAGATGCCCTCAGCAACAAAATGCCCCGCCTATTAGGCAGCGAGGAAGGCTGTCAGACCCAAAGCCCCGCCCCCTACTGTGCGGCAAAATAGGCAGTGAAGCCTCTGATCTGCTGGCCCCCAGAGCAGAACTGGCAATGGTGCCGACGCTCACCTTACACGGCCTTAAATAGGCCCAACAGCCAATGAGGGCTCAGGAACGATGGAGGCACCACCCTCTCCGAGTTCTCCACCAATAGGAGGGCACGCCATACCCTGCTGTGGCCAATCAGACAGGTTCCTTTCCTGCTCCTCCCAGTGGCCAATCAGCATCGAGCCCGCGCTCGCACCGGCCGCTGGGGCGCCCAAGCCTGGCGCGCGGGAAGGGGAGAGGCCTTCCTTCACGCGGCAACAGCGCCGGCCCGTTAATTCGGGCGGCGCCATTTACTGCTCAGATTGACAGATGTCTATTCTCCTGTTGTTCACACCAGAGGAGATAGAAAGATCTATCTTTGATAGACAGGGGAACAGACCCTCATTGATCACAGTAGCTGTTGACCAATAAGTGGGGATTGAAGGACTTTTATGGTACCTATGTATTCCCTATATGAGGGGATATGTAGGGATCGTGAATATGAAGCAGTCACAAATGTGAGACTCTCAGTTACACATTCATAACTACTCAATAGGATTCTGGCCAAAGCCCTCACCTGCCTATCTTATCATAAAGAAGTAGGGGGTTGATGAGAAGATACTTTATTAGCATCCCATCTGGTGAAATCCTACAATCAGTTCCTATCACAATCCTTCCTCACAACAAAGATTGCTCACACAAGGGAGTATGAGAATGTCAGCCAGCCACTTCCTGATCAACAGGGGAACAAACACCCATCAATTGCAGCAGGTGATTGATAAGTGGGGATTTGGGGACTTTCACAGTCCCTATGTATTCCCTAGTTGAGGGGATATATAGGAATCATGAGTATGAAGTAGCCACAAATGCATAACTCTCAATTATGCATTCTAACTACTCAATAGGATTCTGGCCAAAGTCCTCATCTGCAGATCTTAGCATAAGGAAGCAGGGTGTGATAAGATACTTTATTAGCAGTCCAAGTGGTAAAATTCCTCCCACAATCTCAAAGTAATCAGAAACCTCCCCTAATGCATTTCTTCCATAGTGGTCTGCATAAGCTTAGACTGAGTTGCTGTCACCAGGCATTCAGTCCTCTTTGCTCCTGTCTCAGTGGTTTTGTCCCAATGCAAGATGTGAGATTTTTCTACCATCTGGCATTTTTCTGCCAGTGTTTCAAACAGATGAGTGCCCGGTTCATTTCTACCTATAATGAATGCAGATAGTACTCCTCAGTTCCAGTCTCAATTTAGCATGGCCCAGACAAAGCTTTGCCTTTTTAAAAATTATTCACACTGCCTTTCATATCATGAGCAACCTATGTCATGGTGTTGCTTAAATTCAACTAAACTAAATTAAATTAAACTAATTATCAGATGAAATGGTGGTAGTAATTGTTAAAACTTTAAATGATATGTGAGTTTAAATATTAATAGAGCTAATAGAAATCAAATTTAGTGATTTGCTTGCTCAGCCAAATCAGCAATAAAATTGTTTCGCTATGCTTCAAAATATTAATTAATTGAGCAATATGATGATGGTGATAATGCTGATGAAAATGATGTACTTTATCAATAAAAATTGTGCTTGTTGGCAAACAAGAATTTCACACACAAACACAAAGATGAATTAAGAATAGAACCTCTTTATGAAAACAAATCAGACATTTACAATAGAGAATTTCAGGAGGAAGGGGGAAGAATTAGTTCTCTCTCTCTCTCTCTCACACACACAGTAAACTGGTTACTGATCAGATTAACAAGAAAAGCAAATTAATTTAGGCTGTTCTCTGGACAAAAGTTTGGAAAATTTAAAGAAAAAGACTCAGAGTGACCAAACATAAATAAAGAAAACAATGACTGAAAACCTCACCATAGGTTTTTTTCAATGATCAGCTACTAACAGTTCTAGCAAGTGAACAAAGAGATGCAAGAGTAGTCCAGTAGAGTTCAGAATGGCTGTGGAGAGAGGTGTTATTGTGGAAAAACAATGAGTCTTGGAGAAAGGAATCATAGCATAGTTGCAGCTACAGAACTTTTAAGCTATGCTCAGTGAAGTAGGATCTTGGCCAACATCTGTCTTTTTCCTGCTTATTTTTGAGGGATAGAACTCATGACTGGTAAAAATGTTCTTCAAAATGTGACGTGCCTCAGAACTTAATTGGGCCAATCTGCTCTGATCTAGAGTTGCTACAAATCAAACTGAAATCAAAATTCCAAGGCCCTCCATGCCATCTACCATTGTCCAACCTCAGAGGGAGTGTAAAGGCGGGCCCGATGGCATTAGGCCTAGCAGGAGCAGGAACAAGGGCCCTCCCTCCAGTCCATCTGCCATGGTCCAGCCCTCAAAGGGAGAGAAGATTCACTGGACTTGATCCCTTTCCCTACCACTTTCCCTTCTCCTTCCGTGCCATGTCTTTTTACATTATATGCCTGAGGGTCGGGAACTGTCTATTTTAATTGATTGTATGTACAGCGCTGTGTAATTTTACAGTGCTATATAAATAAAGCCTAATAATAATAATAATAATAATAATAATAATATCCACAATTCACCTAAATCAGTTGCACAGTTGTAAGGTTCATTAGTTCCAACAGCAGCTTCCTATACCACTTCCTATGCTTTGAAGCAGATTTCTTCATGGGCCTAAGAGGCTGCAGGGTATGATGCCATGGAGGCTGAGGTAATAAATCTCCTTCAGGTTTCAGCCTTGAGTTGCAGGATCTAATCCACATTTCAGAAGGACTTTACCCTACCTCCCAACTAAATTCAGCATCTTGGAGACTCCTTTAACATTCACATGAATCAGATCAGATTCACCACCAGCACAGAATCACCAGCCTCCACTAATATAATGGGAACGTTCTTTGAGCATCCGGCCCATAGTAGATAGATAAACAATGGCACCTAGATTTTAGAAAGCACTACCTTAGGAGATCAGATTTGTCATCCCTTTGATCTGAAGGCACTCCAGTGCATTTCAAGGCATTTCAATTTCCTTTCTTCCTTTCCTTCTTTCTTTTGGCAGCTAAGAGCACTGAAATCTCAGTTTAATGCTGTTGCTGCAGTTTGTTATCCTAAAATATCATGTCATTTGGGAGCCACTTTGCAACGGATAGGTGGCAACAAATAAACAGGCAGATGATTTTAATTAGCTGTAGGAATGTTGGTAGTTATTAACATTAAGGCTTAGCCTTAATTTGTGAAGCTGAACCTTGTGAGAATTTGGGTTAATCAGTTCTAAAAGCAAGGAAGGTAATGGCAATAACTAATCTAAAAGAATACTATAGTAATCTTCCCAGGTAGAAAAATAAAGCTCAGGGCAATTGAAACAACAAACATATATTGAAACACTACATTCCCAAAAATGCTGTCACAATTTTAGGATGGATAAATACAAGGCTATCACAATCCCTGCTTCTGCCAAGTACTTCAGCTAAAAAAGAGAGAAAAGTGGAAAGAATACAAACACTTTCCTTAACTGCCCCATAAGAAGAAAATTATAGCTTATGGTTTAGTTCCTCTAGTGTCACAGCGTCATCATCTCAAAATGTGAGATTGCTCTCAGGCATTAGAGAAAGCCGCTTTTTAAAAAAGACTGTGGTTATAATAACAGGCAACAAAACATGCACTTGATAAAATAGCAGCTCTTGAGAAAACTGTTGAAACTGCGGAAAACTCTTGAAGAAGTGAACATTAAAAAAAGAAGGAAAAAAATAGTATTGCCATGCAATAGCTATGGATATACTCCATACAACTCAACTTAGAAATTTAGACTTAGTAATTATGAACTTTCTTAGCAACAATCTTAGCAAAAGTTTATACGATCTGAAAGAAACCAAAGTATTATGAAAGGTTTGTATACTCCCTCCTCGGTACACAATATTTGAAAAACCATGCAAAGATTTCCCCCAGGAGCAATAGTTCCTGGAATCAGCTGTGGATGAGAAATAATGGAATTTCAAGTAGACTTCTTCACAAAGCAAAACACACTTGGTAAGAAGAACAGGCTTTAGGTCTGGATGAGGGGCAATTGCTATATAAAATGATTGCAAAAAATTATCAGGAGAGTTGACTTATATAGAAAAGAGAAAGTGTTTTTTTTTTCTTAAACTGCTCTTTCAAGAGGAAGGAATAATGTTAAACAATTTCTGCTCATGTCCCTAGGACCCAAGTGGCTTTGATCTTCACAGAATAAAGCAATAAGGGTTTCAGAATGTAAGGGGTTGCTTTGTTGTTGTTAACCATCCTTAAGTAGATCTTGACTCATGCGGATCCTGTGGATGAGACATTTCCAAGACTCCCTGTCTTTCACTGCTCTGCTTAGGTCCTGACAATACATGCCCATGACCTCCTTAATAGAGTCCATTGATCTAGCATGCCGTTGCTACAGTTTATCATACAACAGAATTTGGGGGTATAATGCAATGGCAATCCGAATGCAATCATGGGGTTTCATGTAATTGCATACGAGTGTATCTCATGCAATTTCAGGCAAAAGGGAAGTCATTCCAAAAGCAACCATAGGTTTTACATTAATGTGTATAAGAGTATCTCACACAATTACAGGCAATTGGCTCAATTCGAAATTGGGAGAAATTCCTCCCATGTGATAAACTCCTTTCTCTCTTTCTACATCCCTCCACCTTTCCTAGCATTATTGTCTTTTCCAGTGAGTCCTGTTTTCTCATGACAGGGCCAAAGTATGACAACCTCAACTTTATCATCTTGGCTTCCAGGGAGATTTCAGGCTTCATTTGTTCTAGAACCATTTGTTTGTCTTTTTGGCTGTCTACGGTATCCTCAGCACTCTTTTTTCAGCACAGAATTTCAGATGAATTGATTTTTGTTTTATCCGCTTTCCCCACTGTCCAGCTCTTGCATCTGCACATGATAAAAGGGAAAGTAGTGGCTTGTATGATTCTAACTTTCATGCTCAGTTGTATATCTTTACATTTTAGGATCTTTTCTGGTTCTTTCATAGCTGCCCTCCCCATTCCCAGTCTTCTGATTTCTTGACTGCAGTCCCCTTTCTGATCAATGTTTGACCCAAGTTATGGGAACTTTTACTATTTCAATTTTCTCAGGTTGACTTTGTGGAGATCTTTCTGTGGTCATTATTTTTGTTTTCTGCACTTTCTTCTTTGATCTTTCTTAGTAGTTGTTCCAGGTTTACAATATTTTCTGGTAGTAGTATGGTGTCATCTGCATATCTAAGGGCAGTGGAAGTATCTGGGGGCGGGGGGGGGGGAAGGTAGAAAGGAGGCAGTAGAGGGGCAGTGAGCGAAAAAGGGGGTGACAGGGGAGCCTTCAGACAGGAGCAAAGAGTAGGAGCACATGGTGGTGGGGAGAAGTGGCAGCAAAAAGGAGCTTTCAAATTTGGGATGTTGTTTAAGCTTTGTGATCTTTGTTGGGACTTGGCTAGCAGGCTGGAGTTGCACTGCTGCTTCTGCTTTCTTTCATCAGACAGGCTGAAAGAAGAGGTAGCAAAGAACATCATTTTTTGTGTGTGGGAGAGTAGACATTTGAAACTGGGTGAGGTAGACATGTCCCTGGAGAAGGAGTATCTGTGCTCAATTCTTGGAAAGAGTCCTTTGTCTTGGAGTGGCTCCTGTAATTAAAACCTTTCCTTGTCCACACCAGTTTCCAGTCCAGAGCATGTTGCTTTTGTAAACCCCAAACACACACCAGCTGCATCTTTCTCTGCCTTGATGAAGGACTGAGCATCCTTCTCTCTAGGGAGAAGCTTCTGCTTTGTACCTGTACAGCTTAGGAACAGCAACTGAGCAGCTGGCTGAGCAGCAACCAAAAGGCCTCTTATATGCACTGACCTTTACTGCCAGGCTGGCATGGGTGAGATGCTTCTTGGTTGCTGCTCAGCCAGCTGCTCAGTTGCTGCTCACAGGATGACAGGGAACAAAGCATGCCAGTCAAACAGCAGCCCAGAAGTCTCTCACCTGCACTAGTTTTAGTTGCAAGGCTAGCACAAGCAAGAAGCTTCCTGGTCACTGTTCAGCCAGGTGCTTGGCTGTGGAAGAGGTATCTTGTTCTTCCTTTTTTGTTGTTGTCTTCTATTTCCCTGCATTGTAGTAACTGTATTTATCTTTTCACACTTGTTGTTGTACAGCTGCATGCACTCTGAATTTGTTCCCAGCTCTCTTTTGTTTTGCTTCTCCTCTTTTCATTTCTGCTTGAAACATTTTATCTAAAATCATTGTTTCTTCTCTTTCTTTTTGGACACTGAAAGTGTGTGTCTGCATTCCTCCTTTATTATGTCCCCGACTTCTGACCATAGTTCATCTGATTCCTGGTCAATTATGCTATATAATGCAAGTTTGTTTCTTATATTGTCAGGAAATTCTCTTGAAATGTTGTTCAGATCATATTTTGGTATAATGACTTGTTTTACTGCTTGGGTAAACTTGGGTTACCACTCAATATCTATTTTGCATACATGTGAGCTTTCTTTGGTTGCTTGGTCAGCAGAATATCTCTATGGCCATGCATTGTTCAAATAGCAGAGGAGGTCAAAACTTGGGAGTAAGTAGTTAAAAATACCTACTGGTAGGTATTTGTGATGAATCCATTTCTCCAATAACCAAGATGCAAGTACACTATATCACTATTGTCATATGGTTTAAGTGCGGGTTCATGTTGCTGAATAAAAAACAACAACCCTGTTGTATTCTTTAAAAAGCAATTAAAAATAACTTAGAGTTGCTTTTGAGAAATGGGAATGAGTTACTTTAAAAATTATAATTATAATGATAACTACTTTTAGAAGTCTTCGAACTGTAACTCTGACAAATTATTTTACAACTAATTTCTGAAGCTTTGGGGCAGATCTGATTTGTAATATAGCTAACTAAGGAGCTTATCACATGGACTGTCTCAAGCCTCCCAGTTTGGAGCCGGGATGCAGGATGGAGGCAGGGATTATTGCATGCTAAATCACTGCCTAATTGCCACGCACCATCAGCCCAGGTCCAAGCCAGGTCCCTGGCATGCTCCAAGAGCACTTTTTCAAAGTCAGAAGCTTTACAGCTTCTAAAAAGTGCTGGCGGAGTGTGGCTGGGACCTGGGCTGCTGGCGATTAGGCGGCAGTTTAGCATGTGATAATCCCCGCCTCTATCCTACATCCCAGCAGTAGCTCAGGAGGCTTGAGATGGTTTTAAGGTCCATGTGATAAGCTCTTAAATATTGCAAGCTGAAAAAAACACTTTAATTTGAGTTGCGTTGCTGTATAAACCCTTGTACAGGATCCAAGATAACAATTCCAGAACAATATTCCAGAACAGATCATTATAAACTTGGGTGAAATCACCAGAAATGAAAACTCACTAGTAACATAACACAGCATTTGATGCCATTTACTCAGTCACATGACTATGTACTCCTTGTTTCTTTTCTTTTCTTTTTTTTTTTTTTTGTCTTTCAATTTCCAGAATCCCCCAATCAGTATGGCTATGGCTATAATTCAAGAATAAGAATCACCTTCAACAAAATGTATATAAACCAAATGGGTGGCTTTGGGTCAGTTTATGTAGTGGTTTGAGTGTCTGGCTCTGGCTCTGGAGAACAGGGTTCAATTTCTGCTCATCTATGAAACCAACTGGGTGACTTGCGTAAGTCACATGCTCTCACTCTCAGGGGAAGGTAATGGCAAACCTCTTTTGAATAAATCTTGCCAAGAAAACCCCATGATAGGTTAGCTTTAAGGTTGCCTTAAGCCAGAAATGACTTGAAGACACACAACACACATACAGGAAAGTGCCTCATAACCTGTCTAGACTTCTATCCACCTATCCAAACCTGTCTGTTCTGACTGGCAGAGGGTCTTAGAAATGAGGGGATATCCAAAAGTTTTAATGATCACCTTTTTAAAAAATTGACAGAAAGTTTGTTTTGATTTGTAGTTGTTAACTTACCTCTATGTAGTCACTATCTTAATTTACACATTTTCCCCAGTGTATCTTGACCCTCTGAATACCTGATATTGTAGAAGTCTGCAGACTGTGCCTTACGAGGGGGTATCGTAAAGTAATAATTATCACCCGGAAGTTATTATGGCATATTAATGAAATTTTGTCAGTGTCATCATTGGTCCCTAGGTTCATGTTGCTGAGAAAATCAACTCATTGTGTCCTTTAATTTTTTGACTGGCTCTGCCAGACTAAAGTGTAAAATCCTTGTCAAGCACAATCTGCAGACTTCTACAGTATCAGGTATTTGGAGGGTCAAGATACACTGGGAAAAAAAGTGTAAATCTAAATAGTGGCTACATAGAAATAATTTAACAACTACAAATCAAAACAAACTTTCTGTCAATTTTTTTAAAACGGCGATCATTAAAAATTTTGTATACCCCCTTGTACCATCTGAGACCCAATCCTTTCTTAACTGGAGAAGTCAGAGATTAAACCTGGGACATTCTGCATGCATCATATATATGTTCTACTGGACCTACTGTTCTTCAGCTGCCACTTAATGGGGCAAAGAAAGGAATGTAATGAAACAGGAGAGGACAATAACTGTAACACAGCACCATGCATGCATCAGAGCATTCCCCCCCTTTTTTTTCCTGTATAAGATTTTGGCAGATATGCACACTGTTTTAGGAAACAGGCATTTTTGCCAGAGGCTCAAAATACTAAGTGTTCAGCATACTAGAAAGTTGGTGGGCTTCTTAAAGACAACCTACCTAGTTTTGTTCTACAGACAAGAATATACCAGACAGAGAGGTATATAAATGTAAATGTAAATTAGTTTTAAGAGCTTTACTGGAGGGCTCCAGACATTTGAATGTGGAAAATCTGTCATCATGTCTCTGCCATTTTACCTGCAGTAACTTTCTTCCCGTATTACAGGAAATGATAGCAATCTTAAAGTAATACTTCATTAAAGTCCAGCTGGAATGACATGCAACAGAGCCCTGTAAAATGATGGCTATACTTACTCAAGTAGTACCCCAGCACTGGGACATAAAATATTGCAAACAGCCTTCAGAAAACACACACATGCACACACCTTTCCTCCACTTCCATTTCTATAAATAACTCTTTGGAAAGGAATAAGAAAAAAAGCATACATTTTGAAAACCAATCCCTGGCAGAGTGCAGCGAAAGGTAACATAAGAATGATACAGTGCAGCTTCTGAATGTCAGAACACTGGCTAGAGTTATGTATGGGGCTATGAGATGCCTGAACCAAAATAAGTCTGGGCAAATAAAATCATAAGTCATTTTTATGATGCTGAGTCATAAAAGCAATAAAATCTCTGCTAAAACTTAAACAGTTTGACCGATAGAGCAGCTTTCCCACTTTTCAACAATTAAACAAGATGTTATTAATTTCAATAAGTCCAAACGGTATACATAATATCGGTATATAGATGCTTTAATATAACAAACTTACATGGTAGTATCTGCCACTACTATGATGTAACTGTAATGTTTCTTCAGAAACTCACTTAGTAGACACTGCACCACATCTGTAACAAGGTATACAGTGTTTACACAAATCTTTGCTACAACTCCTTGTATACATATTGACTTGTACACTTGGTCCCATCTCAGCATGTTCTTATTCACTGCTTCTTGGCTTCATCATTTTTCTCTTAGGATTCTGAAATTTCTCTCAAAGTGTTACTCTCATGGACAATTCTAGCTAAAACTTGTATGTCCACATATTTACCATGTTGTTGTTGTTGTTGTTGTTGTTCTTACTGTGTGCCTTCAAGTGATTTCTGATTAAGGATGAACCTGGGATTTGCTTCCAAGATTTGTTCAGAGGTGGATTTGCCTTTGCTTTCCTCTGAGGCTGAGAGAATGTGACTTGCCCAAGGTCACTCATTGGGTTTTTATGGCCAAGTGGGGATTCAAACCCTGGCCTTCAGAGTTGGAGTCCAATGCTCAAACCACTACACCATGCCCTCTTAGCCAAACCACTCTACACACAGTCTTACTCCTGCTTCTCTTTATAGGGGCACTGAACTTTCCTGAAGGTAAATTCCCAACCTTGGTGGTAACTTGGAATTAAATCCCCTTATCCCTGAATCTCAGAAATCACACATTATAAATAGGGAGAGAATAAAAAAAGTCACATTTCAAAAGTGACATAAAACTTTACTTCACTGATGTTCTGTCCCTGCTTTACACAATGAGCCCATCAAAACTGCAGTTTGGAAGACTTTCTTAGTGCTAAAGTATTTTCAGGCTCCACTGAATGAGGCTGACCATTTTGTCCTCCTGAACAGGAAGGATATTTAAAAATCACCATGCTCAGGCTAGGGTCCTATATGCACTGGTTATAAGTCTGGGGCCAGTCCAGAGCATTTTGCTCTGGAACTGGCTCCGGATTGGACACTGTGTTGCCCACATGTACTGGACTGCACCTGGTGTGGTGGTGCAGTATTATTCACATGGGCCAGCTGAGCTGACACTGAACCAGATTTGGAGTCCAATGCTCAAGCTGCTACACCATGTCCTCTTTGCCAAACCACTCTAAGCTGATACTCTGAGCTGACACTGAATCAGCATGGCTGGTCCATCCCTGCCCATAGAACTGCCACCACCTCTGCTTCCATGTTTGCAAAAGCTTCATGGGTAGGCTGCCTGGCATGTCCCCACTTCTCCTGAGGGTTGGCTCGGGTTTCCCCCCCACCCCCACCCCCCACAAAAGTTTTTTTTTTTGTAGGTTTCATTGTTCTCTGATTCTGGCTTGGTTTCAGCACTGTCTCAGTTCTTTGCTCACTTCATCCAGCTGTTCAGTGCATCCAGGATATCTCACATGTGTTCCAATGAATGCTACTCTGAGTGAGTTTGAAGGAACATAACAGTACAAATAGCTCAGAGGCAGAATGTATGGAGAAGACCTAAGATTTAATCTCTAGAATCTCCAGCTAAAAAAGATTAAGAAGCAGGTGAGAGAATGCTGCTTATAGTAGACTGGACAAAAGAAACAAACACCCTGACCTGCTTATAAGTCACCTTCCTATATTCTCTAGGTACCACTTCTTATTATTTTGCTACCTGGATTCCATCCGAGGAGAAAGGAAGGGTGTAAATTCAATCCTCTCTCTCTCTCTCTCTCCATCCATCCAATCTTCATATAGGAGTTTATAAAAGTTTATTTTTTGGATTTCCTCCATCCAACATAAACACTAGTCACTTGAGTTCTTAAGTTCAGGAAGGTGTAGTCAAAAAGAAAACTTATCAAGCTCTTTTGGATACCAAACACACACATAAATTACCACCATAATGGAAATACACCCATCATATCCTCCAACTGTCATGATTCGAAAGGGACAGTCCTAATTAATTCTCTGTTGTCCCTTTTTCTCAGTTATTTTTCCTCCCCCTACTTTCCCCTTCATCCTTAGTGTATTTCAGTTGCTGCAAATAGATTTCAAAGTGCACAAGTAGTTTGACTTTGTGTACTCAGCAGGGGATAGAAGACAAGAGGGACCAGAATCTTGCTTTTCCCTGTAGACTCAGGCAAAAGCAAAATGCTCCAGTGTCTCCTAGATTGGCTATTCTTCATTTATAAGATTTGCCATCTTGGTCACAGTCTGATGTTGGTTGGCCATATGTGTTCTGGACTACATTTGTGAAATGTTCGAGGGTATGATATATGGGTATCAATTTGTTTCCTTTCCAAATATATGCAGATGATGAATGGCAAAGGACTTCTAGACCCACTTGTGTGTGTGTGACTTCAAGTGGCATGATGACTTATGGTGACCCCATGAATTTCATAGGGTTTTCTTAGGCAAGGATGACAAGATAGTTTTGCTACTTCCTTCCTTTGGAAGGAAGCATCTGGGCAGTCCCCAATCCAAGTCCTAACTAGGGAAGACCCTGCTTAGCTTTCAAGTTCAGATGTGATCTGGTGCCTTGAGAGTATTTAAGCCCCTCTTACAAGAATATAAAATGGAATCTCCAACTGGTGATTATTAGCTGGGGCTGGTTACAATTCCCATGTTAAAACAGCTCTGTTGACTACTTGTTTTCAGGCTCCATTCAAAGCCCTATGACTTATAAAGCCCTGGGTTGCATTGGTCCAGGCCATCTAACAAATCATATCTCCCTTTATTACTGTACCTGGGTCCAGAGATCATCAGGACAGGCCTTCTTACAGTCATTCTGGGTTCAGAGGCATGATTATTAGGGATGTGCAACAGGGTCTTTTCAGTAATTGTTCTAGGCTCCGGAGCTCTCTTCCTAGGGAGACCAAAATGACCTCATCCTTGCTGTCCTTCCATTGGCAGGCAAAGACTTCATATTCTCACAGGCTTTTGAGAATTGACGTTCTAAAGAAACAGCTGTTAAAAGTGTGTTGTACTGTTTTAACTGTGCTGTTTTAAAATTGGTTTTAAACATTTTGTGTATTTTATATTGTTTTTAGTGTTGTTAACAGATTAGTTTCTTTGTTGTTGTGTGCCTTTAAGTCATTTATGACCTATGGCAACCCTAAGGTGAACCTATCACATTGGATTGGATTTTCATTGGATTTTCTTGGCAAGATTTATTTAGAGGCAGCTTGCCAGTGGCTTCCTCTGAGGCTGAGAGAGTATCACTTGAGCAAGGTCATCTAGTCAACCACTTAAACCATTACACCACTGTAGCTCTCTTGTTAATAATTTGGTTATATTTGTAAAGTTGATTTTTTACATTTTTGAACTGTATTATAACTATGTTAACTTGTAAGCTGCCTTGAATTCCACTTTTTGGAAAAAGGCAAGGTATAAATGATGATGATGATGATGATGAATTGAAATGCTACATTTTGTGCATGCCTCATCAATCATTATTGATCTATTTGTTGGTGTGTGTGTGTACTTTGGCATTCATGCTTGAGTCCAAAAGGACTGTGTGCACCTGCCCAAAATGTTAAATGTTAAAATAATTTTAAGACAAAATGAATTCTGAATCTGAAAACCCACTAGGGAAAGGGAGCTCTAACCACACTCACATCACAAAACAGGAACCCATCCAAACGTCCTTTAAAATACTTGTGGAGCTTATAGGAAAAAATATTTTAACAATTTTGCTACACCAGGTTTCCAATAATTGAATCCCACTCAGTAAGTAAATATTTTGTCATTTTCTTTCCTTCAACATACTAACTTTATTAGAACTCTCTCCCTGTGTCTTCCTTTCCTGAGGCTAAATGAACCTGAGCTCATCCATCCTTTCTCCATGAACCTTTCCTAGATCCTTTTATCCTTCTTTGTAGCTCTCCCCTGAATCATTTCATTTTATCAGCTTCGTCCTTGGTGTATGGAGCCCAGAAGTAAACACAAGACTCCAGATGAGACCTTGCCAATGCTGAGCAGAGTGGTACTAAAGCACACAGAAACATTTTGCATTAAATCACTTTATGTTACATCATGCCAGGAGGTAGCCTCAGGTAAAGTGCTTTAAATGGCTTTAGAGTGTTTTAGAAAAACCAGTAAGTGTGAATGCTTACTGGTTATAAAGCAACATAAACCTTTTACTGTACAATGCTTTAACTGCCTAGGGTGAATGTATCCCTTGTCTCTCTATAAAACTGCTTTTGTATACTGACTGATTGCTGCTGGCAATTTACATGCTCCTAGTAAAATGAATGAGGGCATTTGGGTGGATTGGTTTATTCTTTTTCTGTTAGCCTTTTCTGCTACAACTGTTCTCAGTGCTCTTCATATACATTCACCTTTCTTTATCAGCATGGAAAAACACTTAGCAATTGCTAATACATAAGCTTGTAGACCACCTGTGTGTAAGAATGTTATAATTTATACACACAGAGAATTAGTATACCAAGAATGATTCATTTTGGAGAAAATGAAAGAAAATGAAAGTAAAGCTGGTATGGGCAAACAAGGAATACTTTGCTTGCATTTATTTGTTTTTGCAATGTGCTACATCCTGAAAGAAGAACCCTAAAACAGCAATGAGGCTTTTTAGATTGGCAGGAAAGTGTGACATGAAGTTGCACTTTCCTTAATGCTTAGCAGCTAGACTGCAAGCCCCAGGTGTGCATTTAAAAGATACAGGGCAGCTAGACTGAGGGGTGTGGGAACGACTTATCTGAGGTCTTTTCTGTGGCTCAGCAGCTACATTGGAAGCTGTCAGAACGCTACAAACACAGGTGGAACAGCTACATGGGCGGCAAGGAATGTGGCTTTTAGCCGCGGTGAACCTTTACATTTTTTTTCCTTGCTGGCTGTGAACTGTGCAATTCCTCAATGCCCTGCAGGTGTAAAAGCTGGGGTTTATCCGCGAAGTTTTTTAAAGCTCCCAAACCCTAGCTCCACCCCTAATCCGAACCCTAGACATGCACAGTAGGGACTCTGGGATGCCGTTACTGTTATTCTACTATGGATAACATGTCAATTCATTCACAAAATAAAGGGGTTCATTCATGATGCACCAGTGCAACAGCACAGTTTAAAAAGGCAGAGGAGCCGCAATGATAATTTGATGGATCCTCATAAGTATACATTTGTGCTGAGCAACTGCACAGGTTTGCGAACTGCGCAAACGCAGTTACACCATACAGTCAAATTATCATTGCCGGCTGGGAACTGCGCAGTTCGCAGCCGGCAGCCAGCAAACCTGTGCAGTTGCGCAGGACAAATGTATACTTATGAGGATCCGTCAAATTATCATTGCGTTTCCTCTGCCTTTTAAAACTGTGCCATTGCACTGGTGCATCATGAATGAACCCCTTTATTTTGTGAAGGAATTGACATGTTATCCACAGTAGAATAACAGTAACGGCATCCCAGAGTCCCTATTGCGCATGTCTAGGGTTCGGATTAGGAGTGGAGCTAGGATTTGGGAGCTTTAAAAAACTTTGCGGATAAACCCCAGCTTTTACACCTGCAGGGCATTGAGCGTTTTAATTAGAAGTGAAGTTCACACCACGCATGCTCCCAACCCACGATCCATTATGATCCGCACCTGGAGCGCTGCCTTTAAATGAGCGCTTTAAAGAGACAGAGCCCCATTTAACCGTGCAACTACACCTTAGCCTTTAGATGCAATAGCAATGTTGCGCTCTTTTTAAAAAAGTAGTGGGGAAATCAAACTACTTTTTAAAGGCACTTCTTCTCCCTTAAAACTCCAAAATAGTGTTTTCATGGCACACTTTCCCTTTTTCTCATCTAAAGGCTGGGCTTTCATGCAGCCATCAACACACCTCTTTTTGCCAATGTAAAATGGGCCCAATGTGTTCTCATCTGAGGAGAAATCATTGTTCTAGGAAAAGTTGTATAGAGATAAAGTTATGCTCATAAATGGCAAAATCCTTGAGGGTGCTACCTGACATCTGCCTGATATTGCTGCTGGTATGTTAAACCATCTTTTATTTCATCTTCTAGTCCTACAGTTAGTTTCTCCTTTATGTGACACAACACATCTTCTTTCTCTATGCTTGGCTGTCTTCTTTGGATATTTGTTTTAAATTGATCCATTGGCTCAATAGGAACCTAAACGGCATTACTGCATACCCTTCTCCCAATTGCTGCTTCATTTCAAATTTTATTCTTCAGAGAGGTGAAATACTAACCTCTACCAACCACTACCAATTGGTTAGTAGTCTACATCAGTGGAAAGTGAGAGATATCATGAAGTTTTTCCTGGATATGTTTTCCAGCTGTCTTCTTGTAAGACTCATCTTCATCTTGTGCTTCCTGCAACATCCATTTAGTGGCCAGTGGTGAGTAAGGATCATCATCAGAGAAGCATCTGGCTATGTTTCTGTAACCTGATGCACAATTATCACATCATACTTTGGGACCCCTGGAAGATCCCTGGGAAGTCTCAGAGGATGCCTTAATGGTCCTTCCGCTGGCTATAGGGATGTAGCTACATGTTTCTCTGATGTCCCCAACTCTGCCATTAAGGGGGAACCTGCAATGGGAAAGCGAATGCTGCAGGAATTTTGGTCATTGTGTGCAGCAGGAAGTGAACTTCTTTCTCCACAACAATAAAAAATTCAATATGCAGGTACTGTTTTCAGTTACACTGTACATCACTAATAGGATGCCAACCTTAGTATTCATTGCAACATGTACTACAGGCAGGGTGGGTAAATGAAATCACATGGTAACCAAAATAATCATGGCAGATGATAAAGTGTGGTGATGATATTTCTCTAAACTATAAAATAACATGGCTTTTAACAAACATTATGTTTTCTATTTTTAATTCAAGTAGTTTGCAGATTATGAAACATTTAAACAACTTTGCATTCTCTGAGGCATTTAAAAAATCACTTTCAGTATTGGGGTGTTTTGATAGGGACATTTTTTATTACACAAATAAAACTCATACTCTGTTATAGACTAAGAAAATGGTCTTTTTGTTGCCAGAATATACTGCCTCCCTGCAAAAGGCAGAAACTTAGTCTAAGTGGGGAATGTTTCTCCAACCCATAATAACAGCTCAATCCAGATAAAAAAATCTGGCTACATATACTACAAGATGCTGTTGTTCAAAGGTAGGATTTTCTGCACGCAATTCATGCAAATCTGCCTTTGGTCTGAATGTAAGAGAAAAACAATCAACTGATGGAAGACATTCTCATGGTATTATTCTTTTCCTCTTCAAGATGTACCAATTTGGCTCTAAGCTATGTATCATCATAGTAGTAGTAGTGGTAGTATAATTATATCACACATCCCACCTTTCCCCAGTTTGGAACTCAAGGGTCCGTTTTACATTGGCAAAAAGAGGTGTCATGAAGGCTGCTTGAAAACCCAGCTTTTACATTAGAAAATGGGAAAGTGTGCCATGAAAACACCATTTTGGCATTTTAAGGGAGAAGAAGTGCTTTAAAAAGGAGCTAGCCCATTTTACATTGGCAAAAAGAGGTGTGTTGATGGCTGCATGAAAGCCCAGCTTTTAGATGAGAAAAAGGGAAAGTGTGCCATGAAAACACTATTTTGGAGTTTTAAGGGAGAAGAAGTGCCTTTAAAAAGTAGTTTGATTTCCCCACTACTTTTTTAAAAAGGGTGCAACATTGCTATTGCATCTAAAGGCTAAGGTGTAGTCTTTCTCTTTAAAGCGCCCATTTAAAGGCAGCGATACAAGTGCGGAGGGAGGGAAGGTGCCAAGACAAGAAGAGACCTTCAGAGCCCAGCCAGAGTGCGCCTGGCCCTCCTCCTCTTTCTCCTCCTCCTTCTGTTGCCAGCTGAGCTTGCCATGGTCCCGGCTCCAGGAGGACCTGGAGCACTTCCGCTGCCTTGCTTTCCTGCAAGTCACACTCTCTCAGCCAAAGGGAGGAGGAAGGCAGCCAGGAGAGAGCCCTGGAGCCTGGCCAGAGTGTGCCTGGGCCTGCCTTCTCCTCCCCCCTTTGGCTGAGAGAGTGTGACTTGCAGGGAAGCAGGGCAGCGGAGGTGCTCCAGGTCCCTCCCCTTCTCCTCCTCCTCTTGCCAGCTTGCCCTGCCCTGGCTGAGCGCCCAAGTGCCCTGCTGTCTCCCTAGAAGTCACACTCTCTCAGCCAAAGGGAGGAGGTGAAGGAAGGTGCAGGCGCACTCTGGGTGGGCTCCAGGGCTCTCTCCTGGCTTCTTCCCTCCCTCCCTGCTGCCTCCCACCTTTGGCTGAGAAAGTGTGACTTGCAGGGAGGCAGGGCAGCAGAGGGGCCCCATGTCCCTCTCCTCCTCCTCCTCCTCCTCCTCCTCCTCCTCCTCCTCCTCATGTTTCCAGCTTGCCCTGGCCCAGCATCAGGATGACCTGGAGCACCTCTGCTGCCCTTCCTCCCTGCAAGTCACACTCTCTCAGCCAAAGGGAGGAGGAAGGCAGCGGGGAGGGAGGGAAGGAGCCAGGAAGAGACCCCCGGAGCCTGGCCAGAGCGCGCCTGGCCCTCCTGTTTCCTCTTCAAAAAGAAGGCTGGAAAAGGAGGACGTGTCCTGGCAAAGGAGGACATGCTTTGTCAACTTGGAAAAGGGGGGCCTCTGCTCAAGAATGGAGGACATATGGGAATCCCTCCTGGACAGAGGGCTGAAACCTCAAGACAACTCAATATAATGCTCTGACAGAACACAGACTATAACTCCCATGAGCCTTTGCTACCATTTCCCAAGATGCCTTAATTTGCAACAGAAAGCCGACCAGTATGTTCACATGTGATGAATTCTTTCGTATTGACTCTGCATTTTCTTTTTGTGTAGATGCTCTCTTGTCTTGTGTGTGATGAGCTTGTGCGTAATCACGTGCATTTCCGAACTGACCTCACTTTCTCCCTCTTTCGGAATGTTCCTGTACTCCCCCAATGTGATAAGCTCTGACTGTATGATGTACCTGCGCAATTGCGCAATTCGCAGCCGGCAAGGGAAAAAAATGTTTAAAGCGCGGCTAAAAGTCGCGTTCCTTGCCGCCCATGTAGCTGCTCCGCCTGTGTTTGTAGCGTTTTGACAGCTTCCTATGTAGTTGCTGAGCCACAGAAAAAACCTCAGTCTAGCTGCCCTGTACCTTTTAAATCCACACCTGGGGCTTGCTGTCTAGCTGCTAAGCATTAAGGAAAGTGCAACTTCATGTCACACTTTCCTGCCAATGTAAAAAGCCCCAAGGTGACTTACAACACTCAA
This sequence comes from Urosaurus nigricauda, assembly GCA_034509955.1. NCBI lineage: Eukaryota > Metazoa > Chordata > Lepidosauria > Squamata > Phrynosomatidae > Urosaurus > Urosaurus nigricauda. The sequence goes on from JAOEGL010000001.1 coordinate 322,425,034, forward strand.
AACAGTCAAAAAATAATAGCATACAAAAAGCATCCAAATCATCACAAAATTTGAAACCAGTTAAATTAAAATTAAAACAATGACAATAACAAATAAAAGTCCAGCAAATAATATAAGCATTGTTTCCATTTAAAAAAAATCAAAACAGTTTCATAGGCCAGCTGGAATAAAAAGGGTTTTCTTGCTTACAGAAAAATAGTAAGGAGGGTACCAGTCTAGCCTTTTGTAAGGGAGTTCCGGACCCTGGGGTCTGCCACTATGAAAGCCCTATCCCATTCATGTCAAATATGCCTGTGCAAGTGGTGGGACAGACAGCAGGGCCCCTGCAGAAAATCTTAAGATATGGGCAGGTTTATCCAGGAGAGTAAGGTCTTCCAGATAACCTGAACCTGAACTGTATAGGATTTTATCATCAGCATTTTGGATTCTACCTAGAAATGGATGGGCATCCAGTGGAGCTGTTGAACAAGGGAGCTGTGTGCTTCCTGTAGCCAGGGCCAATTAACAATCTGGCTGAAAGCCTTTGGTTTTTGAGCACTCTTCAAATGAAGCCCCATGTAGAGCATGTTACAATAATCCAAACGGGATGTAATTAAGGCATGTGTCACCATGGTCTTCTGATCCAAAAACGTGTTAAGGACTGGCCTCTGGGTGCTTCACTCAACTGTTAATTGTTCTCCTTCTGTTTGGAGCACAGTTGGTAAGAATGGGAGAAAGAACTTTGTTTTACTTCACACACTAAGAAATGATCTCCCCATAAAGGTCTGTATGTCAATGTTATTGCCTTTTTGGCAAGGGGCTAAAACTTGGCTTTTAATGAATGCATTTCATCTAACCCAGTTGTGCTGTCGAAGTGTCTTTGGCTGCTTTAACTTGCCTTGAGTGTGCTATTAAAAGGAAAGAAAGCAATACATGTCCAAACAAACATTCCAATTAACATTTACACTTACCTTTCCATCTGTGATATGGGTATAATTAATATCCTATATAGAGTTGCTAGAAGAAGGATTACTGACCTACGGCATGTTAAGAACCTTGAACATTCAGCAAAAAGACTGCATCAATGGTGCAAAACCTCCAAGCTATATCTTGCATTCAGCCTTTGTTCACTGGTCGGCCTGACAGGTGCATATCTTGTCTTTGCTTTGTAAATGCTGGCAAAACTATACCTCTTAAAATATGGAAAGGGCTCTATGATCTGAGAAATTAGTCTCTTTTGTTTTGTCATTTCTGGAGCTTTATGTCTTTATTTCTTTCTATATCCACTCATGCTTCCCCAGAGTTCACCTTTTTAGACTTGTATTTTGGGCTGTGAAAGAGTTTTGCAACTCATGTTAAAAGTGGAGGGCTTCATGTATGGAAGTGACTGTGATTGTTTGCACTGGGTCTGTGTGATCAATGCTGTTGTCATCAAACCATGCTCTTGCTCCACCTTCCTGTCGTTTCACTTCTTCTGCAGATGGATGGATGAGAAAATGGGGTGGGGGGGGGGTGGGGATGGATGGATGGATGGATATGGATAACTGTGAAGAAGGAATATGTGTAGATGGATAAGTGTGAATGAAAGGTGTATTGATGGATGGACGTGTGTGATTGGAGTAAGTGGATGATGTATGTGTGTGTGAAAGAGAGAGAAATTGAGAGAGAGAGAAACAGATAGAGAGAGAGAGAAATTGAGAGAAAGAGAGAGAAAATATGTTTGGCTTTGACTCCATATCCTTCTCATATGTCACATTATAAATACACCTAACAAGGGAATGCAGCATTTTAGTGGAAAAGGCCTCTTACTATAAATATTAACAGCACAACAGGTCAAAGTTGTGCTGAGGTAGTTTGCTAGTTGTATTTTTTTCCAGGGTCACACAGTGGTGGTGACAGAAGGTAGACAAAATCTGCTGGCTGTGCTTAGCCTATTTCCTTAGCAACAACTGAGCTCCCTTGTGATCACCGTGTCTTTTGCCTTTCCCCTCCTAGTACCACTTACATTGCCACAGTGCACAAGTAGGATTTTGTCCTCTCTTATACAGGCCTTTGTTGTTTTTATTTGCCATCAAGTGAAATTTGACTTATGGCAACCCCATAAATGAGAGCCCTGGTCATCAGCTGTCCAACCTAGGTCTTGCAGACTAAAGCCATGACTTTCTTGATTGAATCATTCCACTGTTAGTACAGTTTTGCTCTTCTCTTTCTGCCTCTGCATTACTGAATATTATTGTCTATTCCAATGAGCCACATCATTGCATTATATGGCCAAAGTTCAACAGTCTCAGTTTAGTCATCTTGGCTCCTAATGAGAATTCAGGCCTGAATTGCTCTAGGACGCATTCATTTTAGCAGTCCATGATATCCACATGGAGCTTACTCTCAAGTAAGTATGTAAGTAAGTATAGGGTTATAGCCTTAGTAATATTTTATAAATTTTATAATAGTTTTTAAAATGTCAAAACTCTTGCTGAGAATGCTAGATGTCCCATAGCTTGTTTCCTTGCTCGCCTTCTGATGAACAATATTCACATTATGTAGACAAATACATGGGAGGTATAAAATATTAGAACTTTTGAGTAGGGAAAATTGATGTGATGGAAACCCAAATGCAGATTTATGATACCCTTGGAGTTAAATTGGATGCAGAACATAAAGCCAGATATTAAACATGGTTTTTCATGCTTTAATGAGACCTGTGTTGCTTATCTGGTGAGACTGATGAGAACAGTAAAACAGAAAAGATCAAACAGAAATTAGAAAAGGGGGAGGGAAATGAACCCAGGTAGCAGGGAAGAAAAATGTCACAATACGTCATGCATGCAGGGCATGGTAAATACTGGTGGTATATTTGATGAGAATTGGTAACTGTGATAAATGCTAGAGAATTGGGGTGGGGAACTTTCACCCTTCCATTTAGTTGCATGCAGCCCCTCTTCTGGCTCTCCAAATGCTGGGGACCACTCTTACTCTCAGGACTGCCACTCTAGAGATCCCTGCTTCCTTTCCTGTATGTCACTTTCCACGTCAGCTGAGAAAGAGACAGAGCTTGGTGTCACAAAGTGATGAGACCCAACCCCCAAAGCTTCTGGCCACTACCCTCCACACCTTCATGTAATCTAGGGTGGGGAAAGTGCAGTGTGTGAGCTGACCCTCAATTTTGTAACCCCAAAGTCCCAGGATGTCCTCAAAGCCACTTCAGCCCCCAACTTGTTTATATTTTTTTAATTTTGGGCAATTTTTACTCAGAAATTGCTCAAAATGCCCCCTCCAATGACTGAAACTGTGTCTGCTTTGCTTTCCTTGATCCCATAACCACCTCAAAGCCAAACAAAAATGGAAAGCAACAGAATATCAATTCTGGTTTGCCAAAAATGTGAAGGTTGTGGTATCCTGGGATGGTGCAGAGGCAAAAAATTGATCCTCAGGGGCTTTCTAGATTGGCAAAAAGAAGTGTGTTCATGGCTGCATGAAACTCTAGCCTTTAGATGAGAAAAAGGGAAAGTGTGCCATGAAAACACTTTTTTTTGTGTTTTAGGGGAGAAGAAGCGCCTTTAAAAAGGTGCTGGTTTTCCCAGCCTCTTTTTTAAAAACTGCGGAACAGGCTGTGGTGTAGCTGCTAAGCATTACGGAAAAGGCAACTTCATGTCACACTTTCCTGCCAATCTAGAAAGCCCCTCAGTGTATTTTCCCACCCTTCTAGAAATGTTAAAAGGGCTTTAAGATAGTTCCATTTTTTAAGGGGACCTTGAAAATTATAGGAAGACATTTTCCTTTTATTTAGCTTTGCCTATTCACTGACCATTTTTACAAATGAATGATCCAGGGTGCCCTATAGCACAGTCCCTGACAAAGTGCAAGAACTACAGTTAGAATTGTAAATGCCCAGAATATGTTTGGAAGCACTTGGCACAAAGATGGGGTTCTTGGTTCCTAGCTTCTCTGTACTGTCTTTTGAGGCACTTTCTTGACTTCTAGTTAAAGAAAATAATTCCTTTCTCTGTTAAGTTTAGTATATATTCCATGCAGCGTTGCTCTCAGATGATCATATCAATGCCTCTTAAAACAGTCTTTCATTAGAAAAATATTTTGGAAAATGAAAGATCTCATAGGATTTTTGTCTTTAAGAATAATCACCCTTTCATTTGCTATTTCTGTTAAGGAGGCAAATTTATATTACAAAGATGAGCACTGCTCAGGAGGTAAAATAAACAGAGCAAAAAACAAACAAACAAAAAACAACAACAACAAAACCCCACACTCTATTAAATAACCCACATAAAAACAGAAAACAACCCCACTAAACTAAACCACATACAACTTTGTAATATCAGTCCAGTGAGACTGACTAAGATACACACAGCACTGAAGAATGAAAAATTCTCAACAATGGGGAACTGAGCCTATTTGATAAACAATTAATGAAGGAGTGAATGGATGATGTAATACACAGTAAATAGAAAGGGCATCTGGAGACGAAAATGCTTGTGGAATTAGAAATAAGAGGAGGAGAAAGCACAAGGCAATAAATTCTAAAATAAATTTATTTGATAACTGATAGCAAAGTTAAGTTCCCCCCCCCCCCCAGACTATATAGGGATTAAACTTAATTAAGAACAACTATCTACTCACAGATACAAACCAGTGTAGAACAGGCTGTCAGCTGGCCCCTACAGTTTCTAACATCTTCCTGGTTTACATTACAGAGGGAGCTTCCAGATTCATTTCCAAGCCTCCAAACACATTTTCAAGCAACCACAACAAAGAGTCAAATCAAATTAGAACTAAAAATTTTAGAGCCAGCATGGTGTAGTGATTTGAGCATTATACTACTCTGGAGACTAAAGTTTGAATCCCTGCTCATCCATAGAAACCAGTGAGTGGCCTTGGGCAAATCATATTCTCTCAGGAGTTTATCATACGACGGAATTTGGGGGCATAATGCAATGGCAATACGAATGCAATCATGGGGTTTCACGTAATTGCGAATGAGTGTATCTCACGCAATTTCGGACAATCAGATTTCACGTAAATTCGCTAAACTAGCGAATTCACCTAATTGCGAATTGGCGCCATTCGCAATTGAGAGAAATTCCTCCCATGTGATAAACTCCTCAGTGTCAGAGAAAGGCAAGGGTAAACCCTCTCTGAACCAATTTTGCCAAGAACATTCTATGAAAGAGTGGCTACTCTCCTCACTGTTAATGCCACCCCATTTCTTCTTAGATTTTGATTTCTTGACCTGTCAGTTCATAATTCACTATCTTCATAATTTTAATTATAAAAGCACCAGATAAATACCATCCCTAAATGGTTGTGACAATAGATAGGAAATATTCAGCCAGTGTCTGGTGAATGAAAGAGAAATAGAGCAAGTGACAAAAGTTTTGATTGACTAAGTGATTAGTGGTAGTATGAAGCCTTATTAAAGGCTTATCAGCAATTCCTGATTAATTGGTATTGCTGATGATAACCAAAATCTCTGAGATTTTTTTTTTATTCTTGAACATCTGCTATCAAACATATAGGCCAGAAAGGTGTAACATCTGAACCTTCATGAACCAATTCTGAGAAGAACACAGTTTAACTAAGACTTTGTCTTCCATTTGGTTTGTTTTTCATAGCAAAACTAGGGACTACTTAGTTTGCATTTCATAAAGAAACCCAGTTGGTTTGTTTTCCAGAGTGAAAGTAAGAACCTATTCTTCTAGGAACACAAAAGAGGCAAACCTACTTGTTAAACATCTCTTCTTCCTTCCAATATGAAGCCTCACTTAAGCCAAGGGTGGGCAACTGCACAGGATGCAGAAATCATTTTCTTACCCTGCCCTTACCTAGTGGTGTGCATTGACACATTTCATCATGCACAAAGCAACACAACATCACTTCAAACATCACTTTGGCAGATTTCCCTCCCATCTTTTTGGGAAGTTGGGGTTTTTTTTTGGGGGGGGGGGAATGGGGTAACAGAATGCAGATGTATGGGTACATTCTGGGCAGTTTGGGGGTAAATCAGTGCCCAACCCAGGTGAATGACAATTTAATGGCTAACAATAAATTCAAGCTTCAAAAACATTGTGTGGAAACAGGAACATACACATAGCAAATATAGGATCACAACAGACTATTTATATACATAAATATCAATCAGTCCTCTCCACCTGATTTTGGAGGCCTTCCATGTAATTATTTATGCATTAATTGATCCAGCATAATTTGATTTATGGATTCATTGGGGCTTTCTAGATTGGCAGGAAAGTGTGACATGAAATTGCCTTTTCCTTAATGCTTAGCAGCTGCACCACAGCCTTTAGATGGAGCTGCGCTGTTCTGCAGTTTTTAAAAAAGAAGCTGGGAAAACCAACACCTTTTTAAAGGCGTTTCTTCTCCCCTAAAACGCAAAAAAGCGCGTTTTCATGGCACACTTTCCCTTTTTCTCATCTAAAGGCTAGAGTTTCACGCAGCCATGAACACACTTCTTTTTGCCAATCTAGAAAGCCCCATTGTTTATATAAGAATTTTCCGATGAATCAATTGTTTCAGTATTCCTGATGTATATCTACATATGTATAAATAGTCTGTTATAATCTATGTTCCTGTTTCCACACAATGTTTTTGAAGCTTGAATTTATTGTTAGTCATGAAATTGTCCTTCACCTGTGTTGGGTTATATAGCACAGGTAGTTAGAGGTTTGTTGTGGTTCTTTCACAGTGCAAAACATTGTCCCTCAATTTAAAAAGTGGGCTTGGGGGCATTAGGGACATGTAGGGCCCCTAAGGACTGCATGAAGCCAACAGGCCACACTCTGCCCACTTTTGACTTAAGTGCACCCATTGCCAAAAACCAGATTGTTCTGTCTTCTTTTAACATGTTAGCTCAACTCATGATGCTACTTGGTTGACTATGTGATCCTCTGCAAATGCACCAGCAAATTTTGAGAAGAGGGTCAATGGGATAGCACCATGGCATGAACAAAACAAGGCCACATGTCTTACAGGGGAAACGAGGAGAAGGTAGAAACTCTAGGCCTGTGCTGTGTTTCAAATGTATCACACACTTCTGCCATTAAAAAAAAAAATCCATCCACCCAAGATACACATGTACCATGTAAATGTATTTCTATTTCAGTGGGTGGATCCATTCCTGTGGAGTGATGAGTCTACTGTTGCCTGTACCTCTCTCATATAGCTGCTCCAGGTTGTAGGAGAGCTTTGCTGGTGCTGAACCTCTGTGAGCAATAGGGACCAGCATGTAGAGAGTTCTGGTACAACCTGTAGTAACTATGGGAGAAGTGGCAGTAAAACTGAGAGTGGATTTCTCACCCCTGTGGCCAGCCTTGCTTAGTGAGATGTGACTTCCAATGGATGTAGCTTGTAGCTCTAGATTGTACACCATAGGCGGGCTTTTTATATATTCTTGACTTTATTGGTTTTTGTACAGTGCCATGTACATTTATGGCACTTTATAAATAAAGCTAACAACAACAACAACAACAACAACAACTCCATTTATCATAAATTTGCTTAAATTGTATAATGCTTAGTCAGTCATAGTACAGATTTCTTTTAACAATAAAGCCATAGATATCTAACAACGCAATCCTATATATACCTTCTCATGAAGTCTCTTCCTCCTTGCAAAATATGCTTTTGTTGCAAAATATCAAGTTCAGTTGCTGTAACCAATTAATTAATCAATCCTTTATTTGGTGAAAAGCAGGCCCTTAATTAGCTATACAATCTGTTAATAAGTTGACAGCTCAAGATAGACTTGAATATCTGATTTAGTAGAAGTATCTAAGCTTCAAATGGCCCCTAAAGTAGTAAAAAATGTAACCAAATAAACAAATAATGAGATAGGAAAAGAGGCTTTGGGCACCTTTTAATGCCACCCATTTATTTGTTATGTAAATTAATAGCCTATCTTTATATTATATTTTCATTTACACAGTGCTGATTGTTGACAAATGGCTAGTTTCAGTGCTTAATCAACTCCTCTGGCACTCCATAAGGCACAGAAATATGGCTTATACATGTGTCTAGCATCTATTAATGTTTTTATTTCCAGATGTTCTCATAATTAGCTACAACACTTACTCCTCATGTCTGTCATATTTTAGTAGCATATTAACTCTTTATAAGCTGTAAACAAAGCTGTAATAAAAAGCTGACTTTACTGATTGTGGGAATATATTGAGTCTGACATCTGGGAAGTTTATGATCAAGTGCTGGTATTTAGTTTTGTAGAAAGGCCAAAATACAATGTTCAGAAATTCCAAAGCTAATACATTTATTTAACTCATTTCTACATACTTGTTGGGAAAAGGTATTTCATTAAGTTACAAAAATGGCCTGAGGCCTATACTAGCTAAAGAGATTTCTGTTATACTAGCTAAAGAGATTTCTGCAGAACTTTGAAGCCTTTTAGCTGCTCTCTTGTAGCCTTATAGGTTTCTATTTCCTCCACTGCCATGCCTTCACCATTTAAGAGTTTTGGAAAAACTGATACATCAGATCAGTGGGATTTACAGAAAATGTTGACTTACCAGTCAGCAATTCATCAGTGAGTTTACAGTAAGGGCTACAAATTGGATTCAAGCTAAGGTTTTTGCAGAAGTCTTTGCTCTTTAGTTCTAATTTCTGGGCAAATCAGATGCTGGCTGAACCAGAGTATCATTTTGAGACTCAGTATGCAGTTCTAGTGCAGTGTTGTATATACTGAATAACTTGCCTGGTAGCCTGAGGTGTACAGGTACGTGAACAGACTGATTTCAGAGGGAAGCATCCTATCATCCCTTTTCTGCTAGGATGCTCAATTTCTGTGCTAGCTGAGGGAAAAGGAAAGTTTCTTTGTCCACATCCATTGTGGAAATACAGCTGACTAGAGAAGGAGGAATGGCAGAAGACAAGGTGCTATCCTCCCCAGCTCCTTCACACATTTTCTCAATACAGGTTGAGTTTCCCTTATCTGAAATTAAACATTTCATCTCCCCTCCTTACTGTAGTAGAGCTGAAGTAGACAGACTTTTCTGAGCATCAATGAAAAGTCCAACTACAATAGCAGCAGTCTACTCAACCATTCAACCCAGCCACTAGAATACAGTATTATATCTTTGGCCAGGGGAAGATATTCCTGCTAATCTTTTGAGTACTTGATGTCCTAAGAATCTGTTGGCTGCATCTTCCAGTCTTTCCATCTTCCCTCCTCATTGGTTCTTCTGTCCCATTACCTCTGTATAGGTTGAGACACCTCTCACAGTGGAGAAATGTTATTTGGGGGAGAAATTTTTATAGAATTTGTGACTGTTGATGTGTGTTTATGTTTGTGTATCCATGTGTATATGTTATTTTCAAATATTGAATAAAAGCTTTTTTAAAAAATGTAAAGGAGCAGCAGCATAGATTATCCCACTTGCTGTAACAAAGTTGTCCACTGTATCAATTAAGCTTGGAAGGGATATTGTACTAGTATTGTTCTTTTCTTTTCTTTTTTGTGTGGCATCACCCATGTAAAGATTAGCTTGTTAGCTTGTTAAAGGGTGAAGGTTTCCTCCTGTGCCATCAGGTAGGCCAGGCTTCCTTTAGAAATAAAAGACAACAGAACTCAGAGAGAACAAAGTGAGGGATGAAAGTCATCCTGGAGGAGTAATTGGGAGGCCAGCTTCTGCATCTGGGCTTTCCCCTTCATCTTGTATGAATAAAGCTTACTTACCAGATGGCCCTAGTGTTCAAAAGATAGACAGAAAGCAGAAGAAAGAAGCATACAGACCCCATCTCTCTCTCCCCCCCCTCATTTTTGTTGGGAAAAAAATGTCTTGAATTTTCCCCTGGTGATCCTGATTATTTCACTCCATGGCAACAGCACTGTGCCAAAATCTAGTGGCTTGGCATCCAGGTGAGTCTCCCTCCACTCCTTATTATTGACCTTCAGATAATATTAGGCTGATGACTTCAACCCAACAATGTCCTGGCAGGATGAATTAAGACAGGACATACTGAGCTATGAATAACTGCCACCTACATATTTTGGTCAACATCTGAGAGCGCTCTCTGTTTTATGAACTTACAATGTTGCTGCCACACAATTCCTGTCCAGCTGTGAGCTCTACATGACATGAGTCAATAATGCATTCTTTCTGTCTGTAAAACAAACACACCAAAGGCAGTCCAGCTGCTAACACAAAGATTGATCCATCTTTTGATTTGAAATGTTCTGAGGAAATGTACTGTAAGACACATGCTCCATTTATACATAGGGGGAAGTGGACTAAGGCAAACCTCATCTTCTTTTCTTTTCCTTAGATGTATGCTTTCTTGCCAGCATCCTCCTACTTCTATGAAAATCGCAGGTTGCTTAGTACCTCTCAAAACCCTAGTATTTTAAAATGTATTAAATCAATACAAAAGGCCTGTGGAAGATTCCATTGGTGCTTCTGGTCTTTGAGATTCACACAGAAGAACTTTGTGATGGAATGAGCTTGGAGGCACATATGGAACAAGGCTTGTTTGGGGTAATGGCTGCCATGTTACTGAATCCATAACACAGAGATGGCAGCTTTCAACCATTGTAAAGCAATGCTGTTAACACACACTTACAGCTGAGTTGAAGAAATGAATGGATATTGGCTGTATTGTGTTTTACTTTCAGGTGATATTTTTCTGGGTTCTTCTGGATTAACTGACCAGCTACAAGTCATTTTGATAAAAGTAATATGTATTTTTAATTTAAAATATTTATACTCTACTTTTCTGTTTGCTCGAGGCCACGTATAACCAAGGTAAGGCTACAGAAGCAATATAATAGCTTAAGAACAGAAAGACTGTAAAAATAAAATTCCAACATTGGAAATCAAAACTTACCAGGAATCATATATTAAATAACTCAATAGCTGAATCAGAGTAGAAGTAAAGGAGAAACTCCTAAGACAGTATTTTTATCTCAGTGCCAGCAAACAAATTGGTTCTGAAACAAAATCAATATAATAAATGAAAAAGAATTAAGTCCTGATCCAGACAATGTTAGTTACACTTAAATCCCATTGATTTCAGTGAGGCTCAACCATGACTACATTTCTCTGGATTAAGGCCTTAATTATTACATGTTATTGTATTCTGGGATGATATTGAATAAGCTCTGTCATAGATCTGTCTCTTATAAAGAGACAGTTTGGTTCCCCACAGATTCACAAGTATAAATTAAGATACAATGGGATGTGACAGAAAGATCCCAGGGACAGGAACATATATTAAGTCCTGATACCATTCATAAGATGTTTGCACTGTCAGTCTGATTGCTAAAATTCATCCAATGAATATTTCACCCTCATGTAACGAGATTAAGAAAACTTTCTTTGTGTGATTTGTGGGATGTTTTCTGACCTCAAATAGGAATTCCAGTTGTGGGTTAGCATGAGGGGGAAGGTTACAGTTAGGGGTCTGGTTAGAGATAAGGTTGTAGTTAAGGGTTAACACCTCCAATGAGAATTTAAATGCTTCTGCCCCGGAAATAAATTTAATTTCCCTCAGATGAGAACCAACAAATTGACACCTACAGGTTCTCAATTTGGTTCACTGAAATATGATATGGGTAATTTTAGTCCCAGAATGTTATGCTGGTGTTATATTCAATATCATGTATGTATGTATATATGTGCCTTCAGGTTACCCACAGCACCTGGTCTTGATTTGTGGTCTCCCATCCAAGTACTAACCAGGGCTGATCCTGCTTAGCTTCCATGATCAAGTGGGATCTGGTCCCTTTTAGGGTATGTTACATTAAAGTATTCTAATGGTACCAGATTGTGTCTGATGTTGTACTCGGTTGGGGGGGGGGAGGTCCAGTCAGCCCAGCAGAATAACAACTTTGTTGGTCTAGTCTTTTGGGGCATTCTGCAACAAAGCAAGAGTCTGGGTGCTTTCTTGGTGCTTGATGTTTAAACATATTTTTCCTTCCTCAGCTTCCTTCTGATAAGATTTACAGTGGTTTATATATGTACCTCCAGAATATCTGTGTAATGATAGCCCACTGCCTTGTCTTACCAAATCCAGTTTATAGAAAATCATACTGTCTTTCAATAAATGTGTTAGAGGTAGTGTTACAGTTGGAGAAAAAGATTTAAGAACTGAAGAGGAACCATCCATACTGGATCAGGCCACAGCCTGTTTAGTCCTGTATTCTGTTCCCACAGTGACCAACTGTGGGGGTGCAATTTTAGTTTCCCAGGATGTTAACCCTTTTAAAGGGAAACAAAAATATGCAAGTTTGAAAGTTAAATTTGTTAAAGTTCAGCTTTCATCAGCAGAACAATGAAAGTGTGGGTCACACTATTATTTTAAATCTGTCTTCCTAAAGAATACTTTCTCCAAAAATTAACATACATTTTGTAGTTTAAAAACAAATAATAATAACTTTAATAAATAAATACATAGCAAACTAAAACCTAATCCAATTGGTGATGGTTTGGGTAAGGAGAAATAAATCTCACCATCTTTTAAGACAGCAGGAAGATGGGGCAAGCTACTGCTTACTGACTGCTGACTGCCATTACTAGCAGTTCAGAATCTTGAGAGAGAGCTGTTAAACTGCCTCCAAGATTGAGTGACAGGAGCAACATGATAGAATAGGAGAGGGAGTCCCTATCTATATAATAAGTGAAAGGAGAAAGTAATGCACAAAATTTCCAACTCCAACTAGTTGTCTCAGAGAACTCATAAGCAATATGCAAGTGCAACCGAGGCACCCACTCATGCCTGTTTCCCAATAAGTGATATGCAGAGGCATATTTATCTGTCCTGTGCATATTTCAGATCTGAAGACAAGCAATTGAAGGCAGAGAAAGAAAGGGGGTAAAGCCAACAGATGGAACAGATCCAGTCTAATCCTTAAAGGAACTATTAGTGGGATTCAATCACTAATTGAATTGTCAGATTTCTGTTGAAAGATACACAATGGTACACAGGAATCCTGGTGGCTAACTCAAATATTCAAATATCACCTTTTTCAGAGGGGCTCCATTGCAATTCACAGTAGCTTGACTGGGGACACTGTGTATGCATATACATCAGTAGACAGAAATGGTTTCTCTGTTGTTCATAGTGATGCCATTAGGTAGTACTATGGGATCTAGGGATATAGCTGTGGAATTGCATCCTAATGAAAAAAATCATTCAAGCATTGTAGAGAATGGGAGATAATATTTTGTTTCATCAAACAATCTTAGAAAGTCAAGTATGACTTCAAACTTACATTCTTTTTCTTAGAACAGCTGTAACCATTTTCTAGTAAACTGAGCACTCTGGAATGAACAATGCAGTGGTGGCAACATTTAATCAATTACAGGGAAAATCCCTAGTGGTTGGGAAGTAAACTGCATGATCCACTGATTCCAAAGACCTGCTCACTCATGCCAACCAGTGAGAAGATTTATGTGGTGGGATGGCTTTTCCTACAAAATAAGTAAATAAAATAAAATAATTAAAAATATCAAAAAGCCTGGTGCACCTCTGTTGTTGGAGCGAACATGGTGTAGTGGTTTGAGTGCTGGTCTATGACTTTGGAGACAGGGTTCAATTCCCAGCTTGTCCATGAAATCCACTTGGTTACCTTGGACAAGTCGCACTCTCTTGGCCTAAGATGAAGGCAACGTCAAACCTCCTCAGAAAAAATATTGCCATGATATTGTCTTAGGGTTTCCATAAGTTGGAAATGACTTGAAGGGACACAACAACAAAAAACAAGAAATCTCTATTGTTAGCCCTCTTCCTGAAACCAGTGGGGATGGGTGCAGTGGTGCAGATAGATTCACTATTCTAATTCCTGCCTGACATGCTAGATGTGTCTAATTCTATGGCCTTTCAGGACAATGAAAGGGCTTTTGATCTAGAGGATCTTAAGCTACAGCGATGCTCTGTTTTGGGGCCTTGTGCCTCTGGTAGAAGATAAATGCTTGAAAATCTTTCTGTGGGTATACTGGGACATTCAGTGATGGATATGAATCCCTTCCAGGGGAGCTGTTCTCTACTGGTTGAAGTACACTCCCACCTCATCCTAAACCCTTTGGGTATAGATGTGTTATTAATTAGTTATATTACTGAATTAATATGATTCAGCTGAAAAAGTGCACCTGAATAATTTGGCTATATTTTTAAAGAAAAAAAAATCAGTACAAGTACCATATATATTTGACCACAAGTCAACCTCATTTATAGGTAGAGGGCAGGTTTTGGGGTCAAAATTATGGATTTTGATATGACCCGTGGATAAGTCGAGAGTAAAATTTAGCAGCATGTAACAAAGGACGTAAAGGCTGAAGTAAAGGAAAATGATGGTAAAGATCTTTAAAAGTGTTGACAGGCACAACTATTTGTGCTCACCCTAAAGGCTGGATGGATGAGATAGTAGAGGGAGTTGATGCTTCTTTTAGGTGCTCCGAGAAGAGATTAAGTTCTCACCTTTCACCAAGGCATGGTTCCTTTTTTGATAAGAATTACATTGACCCATAGATAAACTGACCTAGTATTTTGGGGTCAGTTTTTTTGACTAAAATTTCTAGACTTAAACATGAGTATATACAGTACTTATAAAACTTAAAGACATCAAGTCCCATCCAAAAAGGGCCCCTCTTTCATTTGACTACAAATGGAATGCCTCTTTTTAGATATACCTGTTGTAACCCATTTGTCACCTAAAAACAAGGTTTTTATTATTTCAGAAATATTATTTTAACCAATAGGATCATGAGTGCAAATTTTATTAGTGGATGAATTGACTAAAACTCAAATGATTAATAAATAAAATTCCTTTTAAATTTTAGGGGTGTAGCAATAACACTGATCAATACATGTCCATGGATGCCATTTGTTGCTGTTGATGCTGCTGCTGTTATGTGTTTTCGAGTTGACTCTGACTTATGACAACCCTATACTAAGGTTTTCTAGCCAACATTATTTACCATTGGTATCAATGGTACCCTTATTTACCATTGTCTGAGGCTGAGAGAATGTGATTTGCCTAAGGTCACCAGTGCGGTTCCAGGGCTAAGAAGGGATTTTGAATCCTGGTCTTTCAGAATCCTTGTCCAACACTCAAAACACTACACCATGCTGGCTCTCATACCTTTAGTACTTACAAGATAATATTTTAATAGTAAAGCAAAGAGAACTCTTCTCCTTGAATCTTCTTTATTTATGACACCTTTTCTTTTGCTTCTACTCTTGCCCTTGTGAGAGCTCTTTTTTTTTTGTATCTCATAACTAGTCTAAAGGTAAGGGCAGTCCCTTGACATGAATGTCTAGTCATAACCGACTGTTGGGGGCAGTACTCATCTCTGTTTCTAAGCTGAAGAGCCAGCGTTGTCCGAGGACTGCTGTGGTGGTCATGTGGCCAGCATGACCACCCCGAATGCTGTTACCTTTCCACTGAGAAATTGTGCCTATCGATCTACTTGCATTTGCATGCTTTCAAACTGCTAGGTTGGTAGAAGGTGGGACTAGTGAAAGAAGCTTACCCCATCATGCAGCACCTGGGCCTCGAACTGCCAACCTACCGATCTTGCAGTCAACAGAGTCAGCATCTTAATCACTTGAGCCACTGCATCTACTTGATTTTTATTTCACTTGCTGTAAAAGGCGTGTACTGCAAAGGTGTGTGCCACCATATTATTCTAATATAATTCTATTGTATTAAAATGCTCCTGCTTATTCTCAAGTATTTCACTACCTACTTTTATGTTTCAACCCCAGAAAGTGGTTTCTTCTCATCCTACATGATCTCAAATATGCTTTAGGCTTTTTCTATGTTTACAGGCATGTAAAATGGTCATGTTAACAAAAACATGGTTGCTTTTTAAAACAAATATATAAATCAAGCTGTCCTTGAAAGTTGCTAAGAACAACAAAAATGTAGCTCAACAAACAGGACAAGCTTTAAAATCTGTTCTTGAAAGCTTTTGCTATTGGGAGAAAGTTAGATCTATTTTTTAACATTACTGGAAAAGATCAATATTTACTTAGGTTTTAAAAGATCAAATGACAACAAAAGGTTTTTTGGAATTCAAAGAAAAATCCTTTTTATAGACATGCTTGGCTGGCATCTTGTTAGTGACTGAAATATTTTGGCCATGAAGTAAGGTCCATATTCAGTTGAAGGTTGGGGAAACACAGTTGAACATACCATACTACTAGTGGTAGGTTTCAAAGATATAGCCATGAAGTCTGTAGAATCAGTATCAGAAGAAGTAGACTGAAGTCCATGAAAGCTCGTGCTTCCAATGTTTTTCTTTCATTTTTAAATCTTATCATAGTTTAATTTATTTTTAAGGGGTGGGAGGGGAAATTGAATTGTTTTAATTGTAATTGCTTTTAAATGTTGTACCCAGCCCTGATTGCTTACCCAGAGGGGTGGGATATAAATAAATAAATAAATAAATAAATATACGATTTCTCCACATACCATACTACATACATACATAGTGCCATTGGGAATTGCACATGCAGAATTGTATTGAGCATTGCATCTGTGTTGCAATTTACTAGTGCACAGTCATTCACACAACTCTGTGAATAAAAAGTTACATTCTGTCTCCTTAATGTAGTCTCTCGAATAGTCAGTTTGTTTTGAACTATGGAACTGTTTTGTCTTTTGTGATGCATACTCTTGCTTGCCGAATTGTGAGTTCTACCATTAAAATGGCCTTGCAAGGAGGCCTGTGAAAGCTGTGAGCAGTTGATTGTGGTGATCCTGGAATTGGCGAAAGCTGGCCAGTTTTCATATTATCTTCTTATGTTTGCCTTTACCTTTCCTTCTTTCTCTTGCAACTCTTTATTATCTCTCTCCCTCCCCTCTCTCTTTCACACACACACACACACACACACACACAATTTGCTAGTGCAAGCCTGGGACACAAGAACAGCTACTGTTTTCTCCTAAATCCTTAGGAGCATAGTGTCATGAAGATCTGATTATGGAAAACCCAGTTTCAAATTCTTGCTCAGCCATGATAACTGTTTTGGAAATCTTAGAAGACACACCATTCAGAAAGTTTGACAAGAATGTCTTTGTCTCTCAAGGAAGCGCTCACACAGAAACCCACAAACCACCACAATACAAATCCAGTACTCAACTAGATTAAAAAAAATACCCCCAAATGAAACAAAAATAGCTGTGTTGGTCTATGAGTAAAAACCAAAATCTGAGGTTCATTACTACAATTACCGGGCTAAACCAAAATGAAACAAATATATGCAAGCTTCTGAATTCCTCAGAATTCTCTGTCTGGGTAGGTGATGAAGAATTCCGAGAAACAGAAAAATTGTATAATATGCCCACATTCTTATTGCCCAGCATAACTACATCAGTGCAAGAGGAAGTGGAAGTGGGCCAGAGAAGATGCAGTGGCACTGGGGAGGACAGCAGCAAAAGCCATCTTTGTGAAGGGATGATGTATACTGTGATTCTCTAGGACCTTCACTTATCCCACCACTATGGCACTAAAGTTACCATCACCCTTGAACAACTGCTGCCACCACAGACACTATGTGTCTGAACTCAACCACTCCAACAGTAGTATTGTAGCAGTCCCTGAGGTATACGCATATAACACAAGAATAATTTATTAAATACAGGTTCAATACACAGTTAAAGATTACTTGGGGTACAGAAGCTTATGGGCTACAGAATGTAATCATTGTTTAATTAATCTGTATCCTTTGAGTGCTAGTGGTGGCCCAGGGATTGATGCTGGTCTGTGAGTTATTTGTTAGATCTTCTGAGCCCAACATGTGAGAATGTGAGAAATAAAATAATGTTTGATAACAGAAAACAAGAGGAGTGATGCTGAAGTTTTAGGTGGTCTACAGTTGAGCCCGTTTACCAGAAAGGCTTAGGCATTCTAGCACAGAAGAGGACAGAACACCATTCACTTTAGGCTCTGTGCTTATATCACTGAGCTACTTTTTATATGAAAATGTCATTTTTTGATAAATAGGACCCATTGTATATTGGGGAAAATAGTGGTAGGTCAAGAAATCGAAATCAGTGAGCACTGGAGAGGAAATAATGGCTATTGGAAGGAAACTTTAATTACATTGGACACCATTTTTTTGGATGGAAAATATCCGACACCCGCCATCCATCATTTCTGCTCATCCACCTTCCCTACTGGAAGATTTGAAATGCATGGCCAATATGCCAAGCAAAAAGCTCTGAATATCCCTAGAGCATTTAGAAAATGAGGGAAATGCTCTATCATCTATCTTCAATGGGCTGCTGGGAGCATTTCAAATGGTAAAGATCCATATAGAAAACACCATTGCTGAAAACTTCCAAGGAGTTTGGAATATAGAACACATGGAATTCAGACAAACTTCTAGTGCATTGCAAGAAATGGAAGAAGGAGGTAGCATTTTTCATGCCTGAATCCATGTGGTTAATTAGACAGAGAAGTAATGGCTACCCTCACCCGCCACTTGAGGTGGGAGGAGAAAGGCCATCACATTGCTAGCCCTCTCCTTATCAATGAGAACTTGCCCCCATGACTTGTTACTACCATGGCTGCCATATATCTTCTTATAGACTGAAGGTGACACAAAAGGTAGCACTGGATCTTTGGAGAGTAGCACTGTACACTCAACATGGTTGAGGACTGATCAGATGCAAATATTTGACTCTGAGGGGCTTACAATTATTATTATAATGAGACGGTTCCCTGCCCTCAGGCTTACAATCTAAGAAGACATGACACAAAAGGAGAAGGGAATGGTGGTGGGGAAGGGGATGAGGTCCAAAAGTTCTTGTCTCCCTCTGACTCCTGGACCAAGGCAGATGGCATGGAGGGAGGGCTCTGCTTCATAATCTAGGACAGGCCTGATGGAGTTTGGCCTGCCCTTTCACTCCCTCCTTGGCCAGATGGTGTTGCCATGGAGGGAGGGCTCCTCAACTTGAGGACAGGCCCAAAGGAAAGGAAAAGAAAAAGAAATATGGTAAATAACAATCAGTCATTAAATAACACAACAGTCTTCACAACATCAAATCTTAAACAAGAAAGCTTTGAAAGTGGAATGGTGGGAGAATCTACAGCTTACAGAGAGCACTTGTAGTACTATTTAAGTATTTCATTATTTCTGTTCAAAATTAATATGGGGCTGTCATTAATACAGTTGAATGAGCTGCTTCTTTGTAAGGAAATGGGCTTTGGGCAATTCCAGTTTTTCCCTCAGGAAAGATTCTAATAGACATTAACATAGATTTCAGGCACTTTGCAGTGATGAACGCAAGAAACATCTGTACAGAGTTCCCAGTATTGTAAGCACAGAATACTGATTATTGCAGAAGTATCACAATATCTCTCTCTATGAGACTCAGAGGAGAAAGTATGTCCCTTGTGGGCATTTAAAATTCTGCTAATGTGAGAGAAAAAAAATGCAAATTTGATCAAATTGCTTGAAATAGAGGCATATTCAGGCTTGCTGGCAAAACAAATGTGTAGATGCCTTCATTTAAATTCAGGTCCAATGAATATTTAATGGCCTCCCATAATGATGCCTGTAATAGTTTTAATATTGCTGTTCTGAGTGGATTGATTTTTGTCATTCTGTCAAAGGGTCAACCAGAAGTCAGAATAAAAAAGATGAAAGCCACCGACTGTCACAAATAGTACATTTCGAAGTTACGTTATTTCATGGTGACCTTCAAAACCTGATAGGTTCCACATCCAGCTTTGCGAGCAGCAAAAAGCAACAGAGGTTTGAGAAATCTGTGTTACGAATGCTTTTACTCTTGAATGCATTGCTTCTGAAAATTGTTAATGTGACATAAATAATGAGAAAGAGCCATTTTAAAACTAAATGTAAGTTCCAATACCTGTTACAAATGTGGTTTGAAAATACTATTCCTAAGCCTCTGTCCTTGAGAGTTCCATTAATGGTAATAATAATAATAATAATAATAATAATAAAATTTTATTTATAGCCCGCTCCTCTGTATCCAATCGGAGCGGGTTACATCAATTAAAAGATACAAGATAAAATATACATGACCCATACCCCGCCTCCCACCCCTTAAAATTGAATTAAACTGACATCAATTAAAATGACATAATAAACATTACAATATAAATCAGCGACCCATTGCATGGCCATCAAGATCGAGATGTTGATGAATTAAAGGGAGAGCTTGACCCAGACAGAGCCGGGAGTTAAGGGCTTCCTGGGAAGGCCTGTCGGAAGAGATGCGTCTTTAAGGCTTTTTTAAAGCAATCAGAAGATGTAATAAGACGCATCTCGTCCGGCAGGTCATTCCATAGCCTGGGAGCAACAGCCGAAAAGGCCCGCTGGGAGGTCTGTGCCAACTTAGTTTTCATAGGCTACAACAGGTTCCTCCCAGAAGACCGAGGTAAGTTCAGATGAACAGGCATGCTATGGAACTGTGTTAGATCCACACAAATTAGCCCAGGTAATGTTGCCAATGTACCTGGTGGTCAACTACTGGCCATGTTCCTCATATGCTTGGCAGTGTGAGAGCTGCTGCAATGTATGCACAGAAATCCCATCTACCTCATGGGACGTCCTCATTGGTCCAGAATCCCCAGTTGCTGAGAGAGAAGCACTACATAATAAAAATAATAAATATACTTTATTTTTGTATCCCGTCTTTCTGTCTGGGCAATCGAGGCAGCTTACATGAAATATGATGGTAATATGATGGTATACATGAAGAATGCCTTCTTGGGTCCACACTGTCTGAAGAATACGCTTGTATTCTCCCATATAAAACAGCTTGCATCTTCTGGAAAGATTCTACTTTCCATCCCCTCAACCTTGCTGGCATACCAGGGGGGACATGGGAGAGGGCCGTCTTGGTAGCTGCTCCCAGGCCCTGTAACTTAGGTTCAATACACACTGCAGAAATAATCCAGTTTGAGAGTGTTTTAACTGCCCTGGATGAATGCTAGGGAATTCTGGGAACTGTAGTACTGAGAGACATTTGGCCTTCTCTGTCAGATAGTTTATCTGATGCCACAATAAACTACAATTGCCAGGATTCCCTAGCACTGAGCCAGGGCAGTTATACCCCGCTCTTCAGCTCTAAAAGCTATCAGAGCAGCTTACAATCATTATTTCAACTAGATGATTCCCTGCCCTCAGGCTTACATTCTAAGAAGACACGACACAAAAGGAGAAGGGAATGGTGGTGGGGAAGGGGATCAGGTCCGAAAGTTCTTCTCTCCCTCCGACGCCCGGACCAAGGCAGAGGGCATGGAGGGAGGGCTCTGCTTCTTAATCTAGGACAGTCCCTATGGAGTTTGGCCTGTCCTTTCACTCCCTCCTGGGCAAGATGGTGTAGCATGGAGGGAGGGCTCTTCCACTTGAGGACATGCCTAATGGTGTTGCTAGGCCTCTCTAGTCCCTTCACTCCCTCCTGGGTGAAATGGTGTAGGAGGGAGATAATCTTACCAAGCTACTGTTGCTGGTCTAGTGTAGCATTTTACTTTGTTTATTGGGTAATTTTGAGGCTTGTGACAAAATGTGTTGTAGCTCACATTAAAATAGGTATAAATAACCTTTCATGCTTACTTAGGAATCAAAATAAGGGTACATAGCAATGTTTCAGTTGCACATCAGGGTCCCCACCTTTGGATGTATTATTGATATTCAATGACAATCCTGTATACATTTACCTGGGAGTAAGTCCCCATGAATACAAGAGACATGGGGGCTGTACAAACATCCCGGAAGGGGTGGCCTCCAGCAGCCCCTTTTTCAGCCAGATTGGGGCCATGGCAACCACACACCACAGCCCTGATCCAGCTTTTCCAGCATATCATGGAAGGGTGCCATAGCTGTGATGCTGCAGCTTGGTGGCCCTCCTTTGGTGCTGCATCATGTGGATGCAGTACAGGAGGAGCACCATGATGCTGCGTGCTGTGTGGAGTGGCAAGCGGCATTATGGTGCTCTAGGGTGCTGGATCAGGGCATGCGTCATGTGGACACAATGCCCCAACTCAGCCCTCAGGCTGGCCTTAATAGCTGGTCTGAAACAGGGCCTTACTTTTCAGCCGATGTGTATAGAACTGTGCTCTAAAACATTGAAACAAACATTTTGCATACAGGATATTGGAAAGCTTGGCTGTTATTGTATTGTAATAGAATTCTGAACAACTGTCTTCACTGAGTTGCAATATAGAGGTAGTTGGGAAAGCTGCACCAAAGCTGCACTCTAGTTCTTAGGACTGGAGCATGGCTTTGGTGTGGCTTCCAGCCTCTTAGGGATGCATGCAGCATTTAAATAGCATACCTCCAAAGTGATCCAAAACAACTTTATTTTGGCCTGTCTGTTCAGGCCCATAATTCCACTAAAACAGCAATGTGTTAATGACCCCTAAGATATTCAGAGGAAGGCTTTCTCTCAGTCCTGCCATCTTTGCAGACTTGCTTAGTGAAGACCATGAGAGAGAGTCTTCTTGGTGGCTGCTCCCACCCTCTGGAATGCCTTTCTAGGGAGGCTAGGGTGGCCACCTCCCTGCTATCCCTTTGCTGGCAAGCAAAGACATTTTTATTTAAGCAAGCTTTTAATGCTTAAGTGGAAAGTTTCTTATTTAGATGCATATTTTATAATTTTAACTTTTGTATGATCTGAACATTATTTTATAGTGTTTTAATGTGGCAATTTTTAATTGTTTTTAAAACTGTATTGTCAACTTTTAAAATGTATTATCTCTGAAAGCTGCCTTGGATCCCACTCTGGGAGAAAGTAAATAAGTAAGAGTTTTTACATACCGGCCTGAAAGGCTGGCTGGGGGGCAGAGTTGGGGCGTAGTGGCTCCATGATGCAGGCCCTGGTTCTGGCCCCAGGGCACTGTGATGCCATGTCCTGCACTACATGGTGCACAGTGTCACGGTGCTCTTCTGGCACTGCATCTGCATGACACAGCACAGAAGGAGTGCCGTATAGCTGTAGTGACATGGCTTTTGTATGATTTGTGCCCTTTCCAGGGTACAAAAAGGAGCCGCTTTTTGTAGCTCCTTTTTGTGCCTTGGAAAGGCTAGATCGGGGCTGTGGTGTGTTGTGGCCATGGCCCTGATCTGGCTGAAAAAAGGCAGCTAGAGGCTGCCCCTTCAGGGCTATTTACATAGCCCCTATATAAGTATTTAGAGGGCATTTGTTGGGAAATAAATAATTTGATAGGGAAGGATTGAGCATCTCCTCTTGTTCACAAAAACTTCTCAGCACACGCTCCCAGTTCTGAAGTAGGTTTATCTCATGACATCTGTTCCTACCTTTAGATATTGTCATTGAAAGTAAGAGTTTTTAAATGTATGTCTTCCTGCAAATAAATGATGTAAAATAATGTAAAGAGATTTCACACTTCATCACAAGAAAGCTGTAGGAATCCTTTTGTACCTTTTATATCGTCTTAACTTTCAGAATGTCAGGCATAGCTTTGTAGTAAAGATATTTTCTTTTTTTTTTAAAAAAATGGTTACAATCACGAGGTTAAAAAGTGAAAAAACAACAACAACTGCCTTTAGCCTTACACAAAGCAATTTAGCACATCACAGAAGGACTCTTGACATTTGTAACAAATATTGAATCTTGTGAGTGGAAATGGGGGTAAATCAATTGGAAGGATCAGATTTGTACAACAGTTTGCTACAACTGCAGAAGCTGTATTTTTTCCAAGCCTGTTATTTTTTTAAAAAATCCAGGGTCTTCCATGATTAGAGAAAGGTTATTTGGTGAGGTGAACTTGTGAACAGCCAATAAAATTTTCTCTTGAAGTCATTCCGTTATGAGTTTTTCTTCACCTTCAGAGTTTATCTGATTACTGCATCTGGAGAAATAACCTCCCCCTCACAGACTTCTTGGTGTGATTGTCTATAAAACCAAGAGATTTTTATCTTCTGTTTTGTAGTGATTTGAGTGTTGAACTAGGACTTTGTGGAGACTAGGGTTCAAATCTCAGCTCAGCCATGGTTATCCACAAAGTGACATTGGGCAAGTCAGATTCTCTCAGTCTAATAGAAAGGCAATGATAAATCTCCTGTGAATAAAAATGACCTTCTAGTAGGGTCTCCACAAATTGGAAATGACTTGGAGGCACACAACAATGAAAGTGTTATGCACCTTCAAGTCATCTCCAATTTGTGGTGACCCTACTGGAAGGTCATTTTTGAAAGTGTTTGAAAGAAATGAAAGTGTTGCATGGAAGCTTTTGCATAGTGAATCCTGTTTATTTCTGTTTGAGAGCACTATGATGTAGATTAAAGTGTGACATCCTATCTTTGCACAGAAATAGGGTGTCGTGGTTCTTTTTGTGTTGGTTACCCCATAACAAGGTAACTCTGAGCTCAGAGGACCAAAAGACTGTACAACAGGAGTACTTAAATATCCCCCATCACTGCCCTCCATGGTCAATGTCCAGGTGCAATTGCACCTGATGTAAAACTACTTTACCTCTCTCTGTCGGAGGCTAAGCAAAGCCCTCCTGTACAGTGCCATGTGCTGCGTGAGTCCATTTTACACATTGTCATCTGTCGAGGGAACAATATGTCTCACAACAGACATCGGTTATCCATTGTTAATAGGCATTCCTATACTTTTAGGGGCAAATATTTGGCATTTTGGACCCAGCATGGCATAGTGGTTTAAAAGTTGGATTACAACTTGAGATTCCCATCTTGGCCATAAACCTACCAGGTGACCTTGGGCAAGTCACACTTTCTCAGCCTCAGGGGAAGACAATGGCAAACCCCCTCTGAACAAATCTTGCCAAGAAAACCCCATTCACCTTAGGATTTCCATAAGTCAGAAGTGACATGAAGGCACACAACAACAACAACAACAACAACAACAAAAAAAAATATGGCATATTAGCCAGAGTAATGAAGAATTGAACTCTTATCTGTGTAGCAAGTACTTAAACTCCTACATATTAAATCCAACCTAATCTCATCCGTCCTGGGGTGTAGCTGACTTCAAGTAGCTTAATATCTTCTGTATCATATCTTTGATGTGGTAAAAGAGCTGTGCCAAACAGAGATGTCTATTTTCTCTTTAGTGAGCTCATGCCCAGGTTGACTTATTGATGGACTGACTTGATTGATTGATTTGTTGTTTACACTTTCTGTCCAACAGGGATGCTGACAGGATATCTGGAGGGATGACATCACCACCAATTAGATAAAGCTTTAATTAGTCTCTTGTCTTCAACCAACTAGACAAGATTTGTAATGGTCCTGTTCATGGCAATGCCATCCATCTACCAACCTATCTAACCAACCCATACAATTAGACCATGACATTTCACGACAGAACAGGCTTTCAGAGCAACCAGCCCAAGTAAGTGGATAGGATGGTAGTTCCTTTTCTCCCCTCACCCCGCCTTACTGAGCCACTGTGAATCTAACTTCAAATAGAATACTTTCCACCAGGTCTTATTGCACCATCAGTCCTTGAGCATAAATGTCCCTTGTCATTCCAAAGAAAGTTTAACTGATTCTAGGGGTCTCCACACAAAGTAAATGTTGCTGGAGCCCACTATTCCAATGTCAGGTTTCTCAGGTTAATGGCATTTTACAGAGTTTCCCAGAAACACTTGTACCCCTTTTGAGCATTTGTCTTGCCTCTATTATATTTATTTACATTCTGCCTGTTTCCCAGACTAGGACTCAAGGTGGCTTACAGAGCATAAAACAGATACAGGAAATCTTTTTTTAAACAACAAACCAAAGCTAAAAATAAAATAAAATTATCAATAACACCAGGAACAGTTAAAAACAAACTGTGAAAAAGAGCAACATATAGAAACAACAAAACATACAAAAGGCCCTGTTATCTTGAGCAGTCAGCCCTCAAAGGCTTGCTGAAACATAAATGTCATAATTTCCTATGGAAGAATAGCAAGGAAGATACCAGTCTAATCTCTCTAGGAAGAGAGTTCTAGAGACTCATAGCAGAAACCTAGGAGGGTGGTATACCCTCCAACTGTTTGGCAAGGATAATCCTGATTAATCGGTCATCCCACTTTTTCACTTGCTCCTTTTCCTCCCTCTTTCCCCCTTAGTCCTTTGCTTACCTCTGTCACCGCAAAGTGAATTTAAAATGCAAAGGTAGTTTGCAGTCAATTGACTCAGCAGGAGGGAGCAAAGAGAAGGGGACAAAATCTTGTCCTTTCTAGTCAGCTCAGGTAGAAGCAAACTGTTCTCTCCTATCTTCTCTGTTTTCCCACATTAATACCTGTTGTAGTCTTAACCAGAATCTGATTTTGCTTGACCATGTGTGTTCCAGTTTTCATCTGTGAAATGATGGAGGGCATGGTGGTGAGACAGAGAGAAGGGCCTCCACAGAAGACCTCAAGATATAAGCTAGGACATACAGGGAGATACAGTCTTTCAGATAACTTGAACCTGAGCTATAAGACTTTGTAGGTCATAAACAGCAATTTGATTGTGTGCAGAAACAGACTGGCAGCACTCCTAGAAGAACTGTTTCCCTCAGAAGCAGGGCACGTGGGATTTTGCTTAAAAGGCTAATAGCATTACTAGATTGTCTCAACTCATACTGCATGCATACTATTTTTAAAAATAAAATCCACTGAAAAAAATATCACTTCATGCCATTGCCACATCAAACTTGATGGCAGGGTTGGGATGTGTGTGTTCTTTGGCCAGTCACAAAAGAAGATGGAGGAGAGGGACACATTGTCCATCCCAGAGGAAACTTTCATTTACTGTATTGGCCAGTTGCCCTGCAAAGTGGGACTACTCAGTCCAATGACAATGTAAATCTATGGAAAAATATTAATATAGGCTATGATCTTTGTTTCCAAAGAGAATGTTGGTCTTCACATTTATGTGAAGAAATTTACTATAAGGGATAAGGGGATAGAATAGAATCATAGAATCACAGAATCATAGAGTTGGAAGAGACCACAAGGGCCATCCAGTCCAACCCCCTGCCATGCAGGAACTCCAAGTCAAAGCATCCCTGACAGATGGCCATCCAGCCTCTGCTTAAAGACCTCCAAGGATGGAGACTCCACTACGCTCCGAGGGAGTGTGTTCCACTGTCGAACAGCCCTTACTGTCAGGAAGTTCCTCCTAATGTTGAGGTGGAATCTTTTTTCCTGCAGTTTGCATCCATTGTTCCGCGTTCTAGTCTCTGCAGCAGCAGAAAACAAGCTTGCTCCCTCCTCAATATGACATCCCTTCAAATATTTTAAACAGGGCTATCATATCACCTCTTAACCTTCTCTTCTCCAGGCTAATCATCCCCAGTTCCCTAAGGTGGTCCTCATAGGGCATGGGTTCCAGACCCTTCACCATCTTAGTTGCCCTTTGGACATGCTCCAGTTTCTCCACATCTTTTTTGAATTGTGGTGCCCAGAACTGGACACAGTATTCCAGGTGGGGCCTGACCAAAGCAGAATAGAGTGGCACTATAACTTCCCTTGATCTAGAAACTATACTTTTATTGATGCAGCCTAAAATTGCATTCATTGCAATTTTATTATATGTAAACATGCTAGTAAGTGTAACCATTTAACAACCCCACGCTGAGATTAGATACTTGGAAGTTATCTCCTGTGGTAAGTGTTATAGGGTACTATCATAGGTAAGATGTCATATTATTGCTCACTTTGATGACTGGGGGAATGCTGTTGCTAATGGCAACCTCTTCAGGTCTTTTACAATGAATCCCCAGAACTCTCAGCTAGAAGCTGACAAATATCATTTACATCTAGGAATGGAATTGCCATCCTTAAGCTATCAAATATCAGCTTCCTTAAACAATAACATTCATTTGATCCAAATTTCTCAAACAATATCAATTGATCAAAAACCAAGCATTTATTATTAGACTTCATGGCATGCTCTTGTGCTGACACTAATCATATTCCCAAACTTGCCTTCTTTATTTTTTTCAGTCCTTCATATTTTCCTAAACATTAAAGATTCAACCCAGAGTTATTTCTGCTGGATTAAGGGGAAGAACCCCCACCTAGCTTAGGCTTTCTTTATGCAACCTGCAGCATCACTACTGTCAGCACTGTTCTAACTATCCAGAGCATTTTTCCTCAGGAAGCAGGTCAATTAAAGAGAGAAGGTCAATTAAAACAACAACAACAACAACAACAACAACAGCACATGTTCTTGTT
Source organism: Urosaurus nigricauda (assembly GCA_034509955.1). NCBI lineage: Eukaryota > Metazoa > Chordata > Lepidosauria > Squamata > Phrynosomatidae > Urosaurus > Urosaurus nigricauda. The sequence continues at coordinate 322,453,170 of JAOEGL010000001.1, forward strand.
CCTAATGTAATAGTTGAAGCTCAGATATTAATAGCTAAAAAGAACCCTATCATTTTGTCAGGAATCGATAATGATGAGGTTAAAATTAACCACAATCGAGAGAGAAAAACAAACCACTGTTTAACCAATGTAGCAAATTAAATTGCAAAATATATTTTGCAAAAGTCTTTTCAGCTTTTTCAGCCCGATCAGACTGTCTCTTCAAAGCAATTAAATCAAGAACCAAAGGCAGTCTCTTTAACTGAAAGTGGGCTTCAATTACAGACATTTGTTGTTATGTGCCTTGTTTTTGACTTATAGCAACCCTAAAGCAAACCTACCATGAGGGTTTTCTTGGCATGAATTTTTCATAGGAGGTTTGTGATTGCCTTCCCCTGAAACTGAGAACCTGTGATTTGCCCAAGATCATCTGGGGGTTTCATGACCGAGCTGGGAATTGTACTCTGGTCTCCAGAGTTGTAGTCCAACACCCAAACTATTACACTACACTGGCTCTCCATCACATACATGCATACTGTAAAATTCACATTCTGCTGTCAGTTTTTAAATTTCCAGGTGGCTTCCTTTTTGTAAAGGTAGATTATTGTGTGGTGGTGGTAGGGTTTGGCTGCTGTTGCACTGTCACAATTTACTGGTGCGGCAGATAAGGCAGTGTCTGCAAATAAAACTGTATGGAAAGCCCACATGTGGTCCAGTCCTGTTGTATTGAGTGTATCATCAGGGAAACAAAGGCTACAGCAAAATAGGGATCCCTACCCCCAATATGCTCCTGGTTCTTTCATTGCAGAACATTAAAGGGTACATCCCAACTACCACAGTTCATACAGTATGTGTCAGCCTTAAAAGTGAGTGGTTTTTATTACACCAAGGTGACAGAAAACCAGAGAATTCTAATTAAGAAAAATGTCCAAAGAAAGAAACAAACCCACTCATAATTGCTCAATGTGGACTTGGGGGCTGGGGGATGAATCCTTGTCACACCCACATATATTTTGATTCTTTAAACTCTTTGTTTTGTGTGTCAGCCTTGTAGTTCCCTGGCAAAGGCTCTGGGGGCACTATTAGCTTTACAAAATAGATTTCAAAATAGCATGAACAAATAGCATGGTGGACTCATAAATGATTAAAAATATAAATGAGGCACTGTCAGAAAACAAATGAATAAAATGGGACATCCAAGCCTAAATACTCTGAAGGCACCAGCTCCTGTCTGATCTTGGAAGATAAACAGGGTCAGCTTCAGTTAATACTTGCATGGGAAGCTGTCAAGGAATACCAGGCGCTGTACCAAGCTATGTTTCAGAGGAAGGAACTGGCAAAACCACCTCTATTTCCTGCCTAAAAAACCCTATGAAATTCAGGGAGTCACCATACGTTGTCAGGTAACATGAAGGTGTATATGCACACACAAGCATATAACATGTGACCATACTATTTTACATCTTTCACATCTATCTGTTTATTTCTGGCTTCACCTGGTTAGAAACCCTGTAGGCCTATATCCCCTATCCTCTTTTTATTTCTCTCTATTTTTTCTCTCTCACATTCTCCTCCCCCCCCCCCCCCCCCCACTTTGAAACAGGCTCTTCTCTCATTCTATTTCACACTCTAGGTTCATTTATCCTTTCTTCCTTCTTCTTCCTCCACATGTCAGGTGGTGGGAAATAGCCTCCTTCTGTCTCTTTTTCTCCTCTGAATAGTGTGAAAAGTTCTAGGTTCTGTGGATTAGAGATCTCTAGCTTTTAAAGATGATACTTCATGTTATAGACAAATTAAATCCACCAATTCATTTAAAAAACCCAAATAATGTAGCTGCATACCCAAATAGCTTTGTATCTATGCCAAGTTCCCAGCGGCTAGGTTTCACAGTCTTGAAGCTATGCTGAAATCACACAGGCACACAAATACTTTTATTGTTACTACAGATGCAGGGTAATTCTGATTCATGCTGTAGATTAGCCCAGTCTGTGATGCGTCAATGTCTGCATTGTCTGTTTATTCCCTGAGCTGCACAAATTCCAAAGTCAATGTAGTGACAAGTGCCATGTATCACAATATCATTTCATCTCTCTCAAATGTCTCTGAAATGCTGACGGAAGGGAGGGTACATCAATTCACCAAATAAATAGAAAGTACGAAACAGTATTTAATGATACAGCTTCATAAATACTGTGCAAATGCTACTCTGTAACAAAGAGAAAAATGGGACACAGAACTGCTTCATCAGCTCTGCGGAGTAGAGACGGAAAGAACATTTGAAAATATTTTTAAAATGGTCCAAAAACATGTTTTTCAAGTATTAAGAAATCTTGTTTAGAATAATCCTGGACAGGTGACAGTTTAGGACTGGACAGTTTAGGACTTATTCTATGCAAAATTCACACATGGTTTTGTGCAGGAAACAGCATTTTATGCATGGAAAACAATGTTTCAATGCAGAATTAATACCTTCACAGAATATGCTGCAACGGGGGATTTATACTGTGTAAATTTGCACATGGTTGATCTGTATAGAAAATAGCATTTTCTGAACAAGAATTAATGTTTCTACATTGAAATATCATTTTCCATGCAGACCATGCTGGTTTTTTTTGTTTGTTTTTTTGCACAAAACAACCATGTGTGAAGTTTCAGCTGAATAAACCCTGAATTATGAATAGCCTTTGAAAATGTATGGTTGTTCACAGCATGAACAAAAATGTTGAAAATACTCATTGCCACTTTAGAAAAGAAATTTAGGGCCTGTACCAACCATCACTTTGTGTTGATGCTTGCCCTAACTCCGCTCCATGGCACCATGATGGTCCATGCCATTCCAAATGGCCTGCACCATCATGATGCATCTCTGGTGCTGCATCCAAATGACGCAGCACTGAAGGAACACTATAGGGCTGTGCTGCACCAGCTATGGCACCCGTTGAAGGGCAAAAAAAGGAGCCACTTTTTGTGGCTCCTTTTTGTGCCTTCCAGAGGCTGGATCAGGGCTGCAGAATGAGGTTTCCATGGCCCCAATCTGGCCAGGAAAGGGGCAGCCTCTCACCACCCCTTAGGGGCAATCTGTACAACCCCTTAGTGAAGAATTACTTCCGTACTGCAGAGAGACCACGTCCCTTTGGCTGTTCTGCTCTCTGAACTGTTTCCATTCAATTATAAAAACCTTTGTCGTTTTAAGAACTGAAACACAAATTTTCATTTTCCCTCCTACTTATGCATCCCTTTCCCCTTTTATGTTGTGGCATCTGTCTATTCTATCTGTCTTTCTGTCTGTCTATTAAACTGAGGTCACAATTAACTGATTTATTAGTTAATTTATGAGCTGCTTCAAGAGCTTTTTCAGTTCAGAAACAGGTTAAAAACTGTTTTACATAAATAAATGCTAAATAATGTGTTATTTTTCATGAAAATGTTTTGTGTCAACAGTATTTTCACTGTTCAACTGCAGCCCTTGATTACTGTGATTTATCCATTATAAATCAAGAACTGAGTGGATTGTTGCAATCCCTTACAATTGTTGTAATCCCTTACAATTCTTTGTAGTGATTAGGTAAAAACTGAAAAAAAAAGTCAATGAAGAGAGACAGGTATCCCATCAGAGAGGAAATAACAGCATACCGAAAGATGTGAACTACATTAGACTAAGGGATTATTAGGGAGCAAAAAGTATCTCTTACTAGTAGAACTGTACCTACTTTTCAAAACAGAAAGAGTGGAGCTCAGGCATTTAATCAAATCTTCACCTTTAAGACCTTCAATAGGCACTTCTTTAATTAGCATATAAGTAGGAGACAAAGACCCCTTTAAAATGCATTCTAATGATATACTTCTTCAGTTATTTTAATAATAATGTGATTTGCACAAGGAAACTCTCATTTGCATTTGTTACACTGGTCACATATATAATAAAACATCAGTAAAGGTATTAGTATTAGGGTTCAAAGATTTAATCAATTTAATGGGAATACTAATTAATTAAAACTTAAACAGGAAGTTAAACTCTGCCCTATAATTAACTGTGAGGGAAGAAAAATGAAAGATGTTGTGAGTAAGCAGAGCTTGGGAAAGTTACGTTTTTGGACTAAAGCTCCCAGAATCCCTCAGCAAGGATGTCAAGAGAGGACAGTCTTGCAGTTGCCCATCTGTAAACATGAGACACCTGGACTTAGAGCCAATGCACAAGTAATCTGTGATCATCTGGTCTTAGGCCACTTTGTTATAGTTCTTCCAACTATGTGAGTTGTATCTATTTAAATTAGAGCAATTATCTTTAAATGAACATCTCTATATACAAAGAAACATATGCATGAATTTGTGAAGTTGTATATGTGTGTGTGTGTGTGTGTATAAACTATATTCATTTGGATGGAAATCTCTGTGTCCTCTTTTTGTCCTTTTCTTTGGTAATACATTTCCTCATCTATTTGATGCCTGTTTCCCCATTCTTATTCATTTATCTTTTTGAAAGACTGCTAAACTGATTTTCAGCCAGAGTTTCCAAACTGGTGCACAGAATAAAAACACTTTATAAAAATCCATCAACATTAAAATCTCTCCCTCCAGAAAAACAGCAGCTTAATAAAACCTTTAAAAAAATAAAAGCAAAAAAGCCAAGAAACATGGAAAATAACATAATCTATCAAAGGCCCAGAAAAATAAAATAATTTTCACCCGGTTCCAAAAGGGTGACAAAACTGCAAAATAACATGGTGTCTCTAAGAAGAATATTTCACATTCAAGGCACCATCACTAAAAAGCCCCTGCTCCATTGGTTACCTGCTTCATATCTTTCCTTTTGTGCATTTTTTCCTCAGTGATCTTCCATTGCTGGCTAAATTTAGAGTATAACCATCTCAGAGCAGAGACCCATTTTTGTCATAATGTGAAGTTTAATAGCTTATAATACTACAGCTTGGTTATGGGATGGAGACAGCATTGGAGATTTTAGTGGAGCACATATACTGGGAAATGAACAGCAGAAGTGTACACTGTTGTTCACTCTTGAACCCTCAGTGGCTTTTGATACTGGAGTGCCCAGTGGATTCACTGCTACAGGGATCAATTCCTGTTTTTATGGCATTTCCTTTCACAGCTTTTCTAGGTTGTACGCCCACATGGACTGCCTGGCCACTATTATCAAAGTTATATTGAAGCAGAACCAAAAACCTAGAAGGACAGCCTTATACAAATATATGAGGAAGAAGGAGTGGAAGTAGAGGTATTAAGGATCTATTGGTGGCAGACGTTCCTTGGGAAGAGTGCGGGCAGGTGGCTGTGTTTGCCACTTAGGCCTAAGGTGGCAATTTAAAGGTGGAATTGCCATAGTGGGGTGATTTCAAAACATGACTCTGAGGGAAGTTTTGCTCATTGCTGAGGCTGGGGGCAAAGTGTCTTAGGATTCTTTCCTCCCCACTCACCCCTGCCCCAATGCCTATTGGCTACATCTCTGCATGGCAGCCAGTACTTACTCCAAGCAAGGTGGCTGGTCCCATAGGTAAGGTTGCTATTGTTTTTCTTACCATCACCAACAAGAAGCCTTGGGCTTCTGCTGTTGATATAGACTGCTGGCCACACCTATGCATGGCAGTGGGTACAAACTCTTAGCAAGATGGCTGGTTCCACAGGTAAGGCTGTTTTTGTTTCTGGTAACCTGAAAGATCAGGCTCATAGCTTGGAGAGTGTTTTTAGAGTTTACATTGCTCATGGAAGGCCAAGTAACAACTGTGGTCAAGAGTTCCTTCACCCAGCTTCGATTTATCTCCCTTTCCCAGGGAAGGAAGATCTGGCTACAGTGGTCCATCTCTTAATTACTTTCTGATTGGACTGCTGTAAAGCATTATGTGGGACTGCCCTTGCAAAAGCATTCAGAAACTGCAGCTAGTGCAAAATGAAACGGCCAGACTGTCATTGGGTAAGCCCTTTACAGACTGCAGATCACTGATTTTGTAAGAATTGCACCGGCTTAGCCAGAGTGTTCCAATGCCTCATCATACTAGCAAGCCCAGGATTCCACAGGATGAAGCCATAGCAGTTAAAGTGGAATAAATGTGCTAAAATTGTGTAGTGTGACTGGGCCCCAAGATGTGATGACACTTGCTTTAGTTATGTCCTGTTTAAATTACTGTAACATCTTCTATGTGTAGCTTGAAGCTTCACCTGGTACATACCCCACAGATTCCACTTTAGGCAAAGTAGCAATGCTTAGTTATTTGCCCTTCCTGGTTTTTCAGTGACATCCTAATTCTAAGCTTTAATTTTTAAAAATCACATGCTCTTGGCCCAAGGATGGGCAAAGTATGGCCCACGGGCTGCACACAGCCTCCTGGGCATCAAAATGAGGTCACTGAAGCCCCAAATCTACCAGACTCCTAAAATATATGCACAGCTCAAAACTGATACAAAATTCAATAGTTTTGTTCATTCAACTCCCCCAAGCCCTTTTGTAAAAAAACCTGCTAGAACCTCCCAAAACTGTCCAAAGACAGCTGAAATTAAAACTGGAAGTGATGCTGATTGCTTCCTGTTGGCTGGTTTTTGGTTGACTGGGGAGGTGTTCTAGAAGATTTTTAAGAGGGAGCTCGGAAGCACAATTGCTGCTGTTGCTGTGTGCCTTCAAGTAATTTCTGATTCATGGTGACCCTATCATGGGCCTTTCTAGAGCTCAGAGAGTATGACTCGTCTAAGGTTACCCAGTAGGTTTCCACAACCAAGTAGGGAATTGAACCTGATCTCCAGAGTTGTAGTCCACCACTCAAACTACACCAGACCCCTTCTTTGTTCTCTCTCTGTGTTGTGTGCCTTCAAGTTGTTTCCAATTTGGTGAACCTAAGGTGAACCTATCCCAGGGTGTTCTTGGCAAGTTCCTCCAGAGGGGTTTTGTCACTGCCATCCTCTGAGGTTGAGAGAGTGTAACTTGTCCAAGGTCACCCAGTGGGAAGTTGAAGGCTTTCATGGCCGGCATCCATAGTTTTTTGTGGCTTTTTTAGGCTATGTGGCCATGTTCTCTGAAGATGCCAGCTACAGATGCTGGTGAAACATCAGAAATAAACTCTTCTAGAACATGGCCACATCACCCAGTGGATTGTCATGGCTGAGCAGGGATTCGAACACTGGTCTCCAGAGTCATAATCCAATGCATAGTCAAACCACTGCACCATGCTGGCTCTCACTACTCTGTACAGAAGTATAATTACAAGTGTGGAGGCATCTGAGTGGGCTGAGCATCCTCCTTTGTGGCTTTCTGCTGGCATGGAAAATTTTGTCTGACCGATTGCTGAGGAAGGAGCTTTTAATTGGACTTTTTTTTTAAAAAAAATTAAAGATCAGCAAGGGATTTATGCCTTTGTAAGTAAACTTGCATATGCAGGAAATAGAATTGAGCAGTTTTGCAATGTTCATATTCAGCAAGGAGCTGTCATTGTGTTACTGTGTACAGGAGCCAGTAGAGTGACTGTTGTGCATTGGAGTCCATTGTGCGTTGGGGCTGATGCACTAAGGGCCCTGATGTGCATTGGAACACTCTTGACGGTGTCTCATTACACATCTTTGCAATTCACTAGAAGGGTTTTGTAGTGCCTCTGCTACATCAGAGTTAAGTATATGTAAAGTTGTGCAGAGTAGAACATGACAGATAATCACCGCCATTGCTTTTAATAATATAGTTTATTTAATTCAATGTAATATTGTTCCTTTAAAATTATTTTTTCTGAGCCTTGTTTTGAGAGAAAGGTGGACTATAAAACAAACATAAAAATAATTCATAAAAATAACACCAAGTCACATAATCTGCATCCTCTATGGGATAAAGTAAGACAACAGTAAACACAACTCAGACTGACCAGTGTCAATTAATGTGTTGTAATTTGTTAGATTTATAAGGTGCTGCTCCAAGCTGTTTTAAAATAATTGCAACATAGAATGTGAAAAGAAGTTCTGCTCTCTCTCTCTCTCAATTTGTATAGTTTGATATTCAATATATACATTCAACCTCTAATTTGCCTGAAATGTACAATACTAATATTAATAGCAGTTCTTCAGACAAGATGCAAATGCAGAGAAAAAGAGAAACACAACTTAATTACAGGAACTTAAAAAGTGTTTGATAACACTTTGATATTATTGCAGTCCTTTCACTTAAACAATCCCACTTGCCCTGCATCTCAATTAAGTACCAAAGCTATTTAAATGAAATTCGTCTTTTAGCTAGAGAAGCAGGAAAACACCTCAGCTTTGCTTAGTAATTTGGAGTCCTTACTGGGAGTATTAAATATCTTTGTATTGTGTGTGTGTGTGTGTGTGTGTACACACACACACATATATTTGGTAGGCAGAAAGAAAAAGCTATTGAAGGGAAATCAGCAATGCTGATTTTAAAGGGGGGGTCCTTTTAAAGAAATTTTAGAAAGCATATAATGTGTAAATATCTTAGGAATCAGTGACATTAGTGAGAGCCATAAACTGTAATAAAATGCAGTTTATTCATGTTCTGGAATTTAAATGTTGAATAATGGCATGCATAAAATTTGAATTTGCTAACTAACAAGGGCTGACTCTCAAAGTAGAGGATTTCATAGGGCATTAACATGCAAAAAATATAAATGGTTTAAATCTTGTTTTTCATAGAAGAGAATAAAACTATATTGCAGTACTTAGTGAACTCAAAATCAATGAAAGGAAGGAAATCTATGGAGATTATCACACTGTCCTTTCCCATCCTTTTCTCCTAAGCTAGGTGTGGGATATAAAATTTTAAATTTGGATTTTATTGCATGCCTTTGTGCCCAGGCAGGAGGCATCCTGTAGTATCATAGTATCCTGTACCCAATCTGGACTTCTCCCTCACTTTTTGAAAGAATGAGATGTCATGATTGTGTATGGGATGCTCCTGCCTGGGCACAGAGGCGTGTGATAAAATCTGAATTTAAAAGTTTATAGCCCGCACCTAGCTCAGGAGGAAAGGAGGGGAAAGGGCAGTGCGATAATCTCCTATGTTAAGTGAATGTTCATAAGAGCATAATAAAATGCACCAGGAATTTGATTCAGCTGATTACTTTTTTTAATATAAGCTTTCTTATGGAGACTGGCATGAATAAGATACAAGGTGCTGACCAGTATGTATACATTTTCAGAGATAGTGAGAAATCAGACTCTGTGCCTTTCACAGCCCCATTAACTGAAAAGTCCCTTCACCATTGCCTACTGTGGATTAAAACCAGAATGCATAAAAAACATGGCTGGAACAAGAAAGAAGGCTTTCTCCGTATAGTAGCCATGTATTCTGTAGGGCAGTGCTACTCAAATGGTGGTCCCTGAACTAGTGCAGGTTTGTGAGGTATCTACAGAGCATTTCCAGGAAAAAAACTTGCCAAGAAAACCCTATGATAGGTTTGCCTTAGGGTCACGAAGGCAGAAATGACTTGAAGGCACACAACAGAGAGAAAGAGAGAGAGAGAGAGAGAATAGCTAATGAGCATCAATATCATACTGTTCCCTGGCACTTAAGGGGTAAAAATTGCTGGTTCTCTATATCAGAGAAGCACTCTTATAGGTTATTTTGTCTTTGAAGGCATCCTCGATTTCAGGGCATATGCAGTTAAAATCCAGGTTAAAGATCAAGTACCACAGGAAGGGAGAAGACGGTTCTTGCATTTGTCAATCAGTGGTTCATGCATACTCCTAAATCAGCTGGTCACAATTTCCTTGTTATGGTGAAATGCATTGTATTTCTTTTTAAAGTATAATGACTTGATTATAGCAATATAGTAAATTATAGTAATTTCTAAATGCACATTTCTAAATATGCACATATATTGACAAATGCAAATTATGTGTAAATCAATTTCATATTTTTGGTGCAGCTTTCTTCTTTTATGTAATGTGTAAGTGCTCACCATTTTGCTGTATCCAGAGTTTAGAGCATTCTGCTCAGGGAGTTCCATCTCGCCAGACCCTGCCCTTCCAACACAGTGTCCAGTGGTATCACTAGGGGGATGTGGACCACACCAAGTGACACCCTAACAGAGGTGTGTGTGACACCACTGCTCCTCAAACACCTATCTTTTGGCAGAAACGGGTGGTGGCATTAACCTGCTTAAAATGTTTTTAAGAGATGGTTGGGAGTAGGGTGAAAATCAGTGGGAGAGAAAAAAAAAAGAGGCCCCAGAATTTTTTTCAAATTAAAATTTCAAATTCAAAATTTGAAATTTTGAATTTCTTTTAAAATTTTATTTAAAAGCATCACATGTATGGTGTGAAATGGAAGGACATCAATGGGGGGGGTGTAACACCATGGGTGACAGCACTGGGTGCCACCAACACTAGTGATGCCACTGACAGTGTTGGGACCTTCCTGTTCATGGAAGCTTGGATTATACTTTTCTAGGCTGGGGAAAACCATTTTGGATTTCTGCCATCTCTCCCCATTGGCCATTTTAGACAGTTATTGAAATTACAGTATAAACATCTGAAGGTCACTGGGCAGGGCAGGGTAGGCTGCTCTTTGATGTCAAAGGCTTTAGAGTCCAATGTTACTTCTTGGCCTTATTTTATAGGAGTCTCTCATTAACTTAACTTACCATTCTTTGTTATTTATAATATTAAAAGTGTGTGTGTGTGTGTGTTTGAAAGAGAGAGGGAGAGAGAATGTGTGTGTCTATTGGTATGCTTTTTCTGTCATAGCTCCATGAACATGAAACCTGGCTGAGATCATACATTGGGAAATGCATTTGGATTATGTAATGGTGCCACTTTATGCTAACCTTTCAAACCATACCCTCCATTTGTCTCAATTTGGCAGGGATATTTCCAGTGGTTGGGTTACTAGCATTGTTGGAACAGGATTCTGAACTCTGCAACAATTGAAAAAATCAGTTGTGATGGTGTGTCCGACTTACACCTTCATAGTTCACTAACTGGGTGCCAGTTCTATATTCCTGACAGTTGACCCACATGCTAAAGGGACCCTGAGGTTGTATAGTTCAGCTTTATTTTGTTTTTAAAACAGACTGATTTTAATTAATTTAAAACATTTGTAGCCTGCAGTACCACATAAATGTGATGTAACAGGTATCAGGCTCCATAGGAATAAAACCAGGAAGCCTTGAGTTTTGGTCCAAAAGCTTGCTGTCGGTTTCAGTGGGTGGGAGAGGGATGCCTGAAAACTATTTAAACTTCTTCCCCTTTCCACTGTTGAAACAAAATAGACTGATTTAATTCCGTTGCCTGGTGAGTTTTGACTTAATTTGTGGCCTAGTTAACACAGTGTTGCCTTGTCATTCAATGTGACACTGCTGGCTACAATTAGTTTTTAATGAATTAAAATTAATTAGTCTGTTTTTTTTAAATCAATCTAATCTCAGATTATAAAATCTAAAATTTCAGAGGTCTGAATTTTTCCATCTTTCAGCAGACAGACATGGACATTTTATTACTGTAAATCAATAATATCAATAAAGTCTTTCTTGAAAGGCCTGGTGAGTGAAAAATACATGACAGATTTGTCCTTATTTGTGTACCAGATCAGATGACACAAAAATGGAAGTACAGCATGCAGAAGATGGTTAGAACAAGATAGTTTGTAGCTGCTGCTCAAAGTAGTGGTGGAGTTTGAGGGTCAATAACAGCTCTAGTCAATCACAATTTTGTCAGTAAGAAGCTGAGCTGTATTTTTATCATTCTAGCACTTCATTTAAAATGACTATACTCTTCTGGAATTGTTGAATGAACAAAGGACTCAAGGCAGCTAGGAACAGGATGACTGTGTGGGGAACATGTAACACTGAAGAGTAAAGTTCATGACATGTGTACCCACTACACAGTATCTTCTGTGTATCTTCTTGTGTATTGACTGCAAAACCTAGCATGCACTTACCTTTTGGGGCATGAATCTGGGGTGGTCCTGCAGTTTGTCTAGGTTAGTTCCATGCTTAGTTCCATATACACATAACACTTTCCTCCCTCTGAAGCTAAAACCATGTTTTCAGGTCCAGAGCTTTCCTTTCTGCCCATGCTACCTTATGCCACTGTTTAAGATAGGTTTAGTGATGTATTCCTTGCCACAGTTAGGCAGTATCTATTTCAATGGTGCTGCCCAACTATACTTGGAGCTTGGCAACATCCCAAAGTATTCAAGAGACTCCCTGATGCAATACCTGTAGGTATCATATTGATGTTGTAGACCATTGTGTGTCACTGAAAGGATCTAGGGATGCCTGTTCCTTGCTGGTGGAGCCTGGCTATAAGGACTGTTGCCTTTAAATCCAGTGATTCATCCTTGTACAACCATGCTGCACATCACTTCTGATTCTAGAAGCTAAGTAGGACTGGGGTGGTGGAGTACTTGGTTGGGAGACCATCAGGGAATACCAGAGATCTCCAGGTAGGGCTAGGGAATAATGCTTCCAACAACCCTGAAAAGTCATTGCCAATCAGAGATGGAAATACTGGTCAAGATGGACCCAAGTTGCTTAGCTATGATTCCTATAGCCACCAACACACCTGCTTATCACAGCTGAAAGAAAAAAAAGTAGAAAAGTTTTGGCTGGTGTAAGATATAACAGCAAATCACTTTAAATACAGTGAGTTTATGAAATAAGTATTTAAAAAACCACAAAGTGACATCATTGTTTTGAGACTTAATGAGGGTGAAAGAGTTGGACAGAAGTGAAATATATCCTGTGTTTGACCCTAACTGTTCAGCAGCTTTGACCCTAACTGTTCAGCACTACATAATGAGATTAATCTCAGGAGGCTGGGACAGTCTGGAGTTTAAAAACATGTTCAAAGCTAAACCATTAGCTTATGTTGTCATCTGAACTGACCTTCTTATTTATATGTAATGAAACAAAATGGAGCTTGGGATTTCTAGTGTGGTGGATAAATGACTCCAGTGTTCCTGTTTGTATCATTTAATAGATACTTCCTGAAGGTACTAAGCATCTGAAAGCAAGAACTGAATGGTAATGCCAATGAGTGTTCATTCTTGGGTATGATATAGAAAATGACAGTGCTAATAATATTTCTTTCATGGCTCAAATCATCATCATCATAGCATAAAATGTGTTTTGATAAACCTCAGTGTACTCATAGATAGGTGATAAATGCAACTGAGGAAATATTGTGTCTGGTGCCATTGATGCATGTAAAAGACCTTGCTGAACAGCAAAAGCTTAGTAAGGGTTTATGGTGCTGAAACTTGGATCCTCTGTATGTGTGACAGACAGAGGTTGGGGGAATAAGAGTTGCTATTTGTGCATGTTGAAACATCCTAAAGAGTTTGAATTTTCCAGTATAGAATGCAGATAACAGGCAAACCTCTCACTCACAAAGTATTAAATAGATCTTGCTAAGTCTTGAATGCCAGTGAAGAGCCAACATAAACAACATGGTTCTGAATTATAATTTATTATCAATGTCAGCCAGGTAGATCTGTGGTTCCTTACCCTCATGCTCCATAACTCCCATGGTGTCATGGTGCTGAGGAAAAGTTCTATCCTTATGAAGGTTTTGGAGGATGGAAACATGGTCATACTGGAAATGACTGTGGCAAAACCTACACAGGCAAAAGAATCAAAACCCACAACTTTCTAGGGCACCAAACTATGCTGATACTTGGAAATGAGGGCTTAAAATTCTGCAAAAGTAGCCACTGTGATCTTATAAATCACAGAAAATGAGAATTAAAACAATAATAACAAGGGGGGAAACAGGAGTAAGAATTCTACTCTACATAATTAGCATCTGTCTATCTATCCATCTATCCATTCCCCCCATCCACAAAGGTAATGAACTTTTTATCTTCCAGATATTTTGCTCTTCAAAATATCTATCAACAACACTCAATATAGCTGCTGGTAAAAGATTGTGAAAATTCTATTCTGTAACGTGAGGTAGGCCAAAGCTTTCCCAGTGCTGTTGTACACTTGATTGGGAGTAGTATATACTTCCAATTCCTCTCAGTGGTTGAATCTCAGAACATGCTTACAGGAAATACTTCAGGAAAGCAGTAGATGTGGTATGAACTGCATATGTGTGTGCTTGCAAACCTTCAAATAAAAGAATGTTGACACCCCAGCACCTGTGCCTGAGGACAGATAACATACACAAACTCATACTCACAGCTTTCATCTTCACTACATAACAGGAATACACAAAGAGGATATGGAGGATTGTCTCCAGGGAGATCCCTGCAGCGAAAAATGACTTAAGATTTGCAGCATGATTTGAATGATCTATGCCTTCAGGAATATATGGAGATGGAGATAAGGAGAACTGAGAATTCATTTTCCCAAAGTAATCTTTAGATTATTTAACCAGCAGTCATTTCTTGCCTTCACATTATCTGGTTATTATATGTAGAAAATCCCTCCAACTCAAAAGTTTAATCTTCAGTGTTTTCCTATATTGTGTAATAACATAACTGTTGCTTTGAGTGAGGCAGAGAGAGCGAGAGAGAGAGAGAGCGAGAGAGAGAGAGAGAGAGCTTAAACCAATAGATATTTGTAATCCCCAAATTGTCCACAATGGACAATCTACTTTCTGCTGTTCCATTATCATGGACAGAATTCAGAGACATAGCTGTGTTAGATTGAAATATCAGTGTGCAAAGGGATCTTCTAGCACCTTTGAGGCTCAATGAGCAAAAGAAGTTGTAGCATTAGCTTTTGTAGGCTGAAACAGATGGCCCTGACGGGGTGGCTTGATGCCACCCCTTTGATTGCTGGATTGGGGCTATGGCAACCACACACCACAGCCCCAAGAAGTGGCAGAAAGCCACTCCTTTTTGAGCCAGCAAAAAGCTGTCTTTTCTACACCCCCCCCCCCACTGCTTTGCATCACTCTTGCATCATGTGGAGTATAAACACCATGCCACCAGAGCTCTGTTCTTTCTTGGAGGGGCACTCTCAGAGGATAGTGCTGGGGGATTCCTGTTTGGTTCCTTGGCCATTGGTCTGTGGAGTTCATTCTTGTCCCCTCTACTACTTAACATCTTCATGACACCTCTGGGAGAAGTTGTCCAGTATGCTATTACTGCTTTCCACCTAATTCCAGAGAATCTGTTCCTCTGATAAATTGCTGCCTGGCACATGTAATGGACTGGATGAGAGCAAACAAACTGAAGTTTAATCCAGACAAGACAGAGGTGCTCCTGGTTATTTGAAAGACAGATCTGGGAACAGGCATCCAGCCTGTGTTAATAATAATAATAATATAACGTTTATTTGTATTTCCCGCCTCTCCCAATGGATCGAGGCGGGATTCCAACAACTATAAAACTACAAAGTCAATACAATCGGATAAAATTTTTAAAACGTACAATTCTCAATATAAAAACATTACAGTACTATACCATTAGCCATTGTCTGACCCATGTAGTCAGTTAAAACCATCACAGGAGATCAGGTGGATAAGCTCACTAGAAGAGATCCGTCTTTAGTGCTTTTTAAAATGCATCTAAGGTGGTAATAAGACGGATCTCTTCCGGGAGATCGTTCCATAATTTTGGAGCCATAACAGAGAATGCTCTATTTGATGTCGACATCAGTCTAGTATTCATTGTTTCTAACATATTTTCCTCTGATGTCCTGAGGGTACAGGGCGGATTGTATAGGAGGAGGCATTCCTTCAGGTAACTCGGACCCAAGCCATATAGGGCGTTAAGGTAACAACCAACACTTTGTATTGCTCTCGGAAGCTAATTGGCAGCCAATGCAAGGATTTTAATATTGGGGTGATATGGTCAGCTCTTGATGCCCCGGTAAGCAATCTGGCTGCCATATTTTGGATTAATTGAAGCTTCCGAACTTGGTACAAAGGTAGCCCCATGTAAAGCGCATTGCAGAAGTCCAAACGAGAGGTTACCAGTGCATGTATCACTGTTTCAAGGTCCTCCCTGCCCAGGTAGGGGCGCAGCTGACGTATCAGCCAAAGCCGGTACCATGCACTTCTGGCTGTCGCATCCACCTGAGCTGTCAACTGGAGCGACGAATCCAGGAGTACGCCCAGACTGCAAACATTGTCCTTTAGGGGAAGTGTGACCCCGTCCAGGACAGGTTGGCAAATCTCCATCCCTGGGCGGGGTGAGCCTATTACAAGTACCTCTGTTTTCTCTGTGTTAGATGGGGTTACACCCTCCCCCCCACCAATGCAGGTTTGCAGTTGGGGGGTACTTCTGGTTTCACCTCTAAGCCTGGAGATCCAGGTTTCAGCAAATAACAAATGCACCAACTGCAGCTGTTATTGGAGAAGTCAGATCTATCCACAGTGGTACATGCCTACATTACATCCTGTTTGTGTTCTATATGGTGCTGCCTTTGAATGGTGCTTACCGGTAGAAACTTCAATTGGTTCAAAGTGTGGCAGCCAGGTTGTTAACTAGGGCTGGCTATAGGGAGCACACAATTCCCTTGTTGCATCAGTTCCATTGGCTACAACAGTTCAATTGGCACAATTCAAAGTACTAGCTTTGATATATAAAGCCATATACAGCTTGGGTCCAAGTTATTTGAAGGATCATCTCTCTCTTTATTGTCTCCCTTTATTGTCTAGTGAGACCCTTTTCTCTGTCCCATGACCCACTCATACTTGTCTGGTGGAAATAAGGGTCCAGGTTATTTGAAGGAGTGTATCTCACTTTATTATCTGGCAAGGTCCTTCTCTCTGTCCCACCATCCTCTCAGGCTTGTCTGGTGGAAACAAAGGAGGAGACTTTCTTGGTACCTGCTCTAAACTTTAGAACTCCCTCCCTAGAGATGCCTGGATTACCCTGTTCTTGCTCTCCTTCTGCTGGCACATAAAAACATTTTTGACCTGTGAGACTTTCCCAAAAAGATGTGGGCTGGGCTTTGAAATGCTATGTGATTTGGATTTTAAAATTTGTATATAGTCTTTTAATGTTGTTGTCATGTACTTTCAAGTTGGTTCAAAATTATGGTGAACCTACATTTTAATACTTTTAATGTTTAAAGTTATTTATTTATTTCATTTCATTTCTATACTACCTTTTCCTCAAGGCAGTTCACAGGTAAAACAGTTAATTTTTTAAAAACTTCATTAGTTTAATTGTTTTCTAGATCTTGTATTTATACTATTTTTTATGCTTTTGTGTTGCTTTCATTTGTTTTGTTTTAAAACACATTGTTAACCTGCCTTGACTCCTTATGTAATCAGGATATAAACGATGATGATGATGATGATAATAGAAGAGAAGGCAGCATAGCGAAAGCTTGCTCTCTTTCTCACCTAAAGCCTCACCATGTGCTGAATGATGACGGTGATGACTCCTTTGGGTTGGAATAAGACATGCTCAGAATATTTCTGGGAAAAGAGAGCAAGAAGGTGGTTGTCCACACTTTCTGTATCTCTCTGTAGCCCTCAGGATTTCCTCTGACAATGTCAGAGAGTTGGGAGACCCCTTGCAACAGTGTGGAAGGTGGCACTGGGCCTGCAAGGGGAATGGCAGAATTGGGGGAAATTATGATATTACTTTCTTCCTCTAGGGAAGCACATTCAGGTTTATGGTTCCTTTTATGAACAGAATGAGCCCTTCCCTTTGGAGAAGTAAATGTAAATCTAATCCTTTGCAGCAAGTACCATCTTTTTAAATCCCATAATAGATTGAACTTTTTTTTTAATTCCTGCACTTTCAAGATGAACATCATGCATTAGAAATGAGCTACAGAAATGACTTAAGACAGCCTTTACCAGGCTGTCTTCATGCCATCGTCATGTCAACCAAACCAAAATCCTAAAGATGTGGGGAAGTATTATGAATGTATGAGGAATTACACATATTTTCTAGCACCTTTGAGGTTTCCTTCATTGTACCCTCCCACCCTCCTGGATTCGGAATTAGTATCCCCCTACCTCACTTTGTAATTTCTCACTGTTAGATTGGCAGTGCAAAGTAACTGGCTCTTTTAATCCAATATGGGATCACCAAGGCTTTTAAAGGAAGACCTGTCCATCCTCGGTCTCTGAGTGCACAGTCAGAACAATAAGTATAAGAATGGGGATATAGTCTCACTTTGAATGTTTCCAGTTTCCAGACTGGGGCCAGTGGCAGTTAAAACAGATGCATATAGCATTTGACCAATCTTAACCATGAAGCCATTTACCTATTAAAGTACGTGTGAAAATGTGTCTCATTATGGTTAATTTATTTAATGTTCTGCATAACAACTCTAATCACAATGAAATGAAACAACTCTAATCACAATGAAATCCTCTGGCATTAATCTCGTTGTCATACAATATGTACAGTATTTGCATGAGAATTCCACTCAAGTTTCTCCTTAATTAGCACGGCATATAAATGTCAACACTTTAATTTGCCTTATGTTAAATGCATCAGATTTCCACTTCCTGGAAGAATTTATCAAAATAAATATGGCTGCAACGTTAATTTCAACAATAAATATCATTTCACAGCTGCATATTTATAAGGCTATCCCATTAAAATTTAAATTGTCTTTCATTAGCAAAAATAAGCCTTTGGAACGTTTGTGATGCTTGCATTAAACACCAGCGCTTCCCCCTCCAAAGAAGGTAAGTTTGATTGCTCAATAAATCATTCTTTAATTTCCCTACTCCACCTCCATTCTGGCATCCAATGATGCGTTTTTTTCTAAAGAAAAATGACATGGGAATGTTTCTATTAAGGATCGGTAAGTATTTTCCTTTTTCCTCTGAAAAACCATACAGGCTGATTGAGAGTTTGAATCTGGTAGATGTGGGTCACACCACTTTAACTGAAGCAAAAAACCAACATCATCCAAGAGCACCTGGAGACCTATGGCAACCAGAGGTTCGTATAACCAAAACACCAACCAAAAGGGTTCTGCCAAAGATAATAAATAAACAGGATAACTGTGGTCCCACTTCCATATAAGGAATAAACAAATAACTAATCTAGGGAGCAGAAAAAAACAGTGTAATTTCTAAAAGGTTAACTACCCCACTGAGAATTGTGCAAAAAATCAAAAGTAAATGGTATAATAATAATAATAATAATAATAATAATAATAATAATAATAATATAATATATCCACACTTCAGGCGAGACTCGTTTCGACTGAAAGTCTTCCTCAGTGGCCTGCCTATGAACTGTATATAATTTTTTTTAAATCAGTTCTTCAGCTCATACACTGTAACTCTGCTAAATCAATAGGGTAATAGTTTGAACATCTTGTCCAAGGAGATATTTTTAAAAAGCCATATAGAGTATTTATACCCCACTCTTCAGCCACAAATGCTCTCAGATTGGTTTACAAATTATTATTCTGACAGTTCCTTCCCCTCGGGTTTACAATCTAAATAGAACAGGACACACAAGGCAAAGGGATTAGGATGTGGATTGCGATTAAATCCAGAAGAAACTACTGTCACAATGCAGAATTAATGCAGTTTGATACCTCTTTAACTGTTTTGGCTCCATCTTATGGAATTTGTATTTTGCTGTGGCACCAGAGAAGGCCAAGTATCCCACAAAACCATAAATCCCAGAATTCCACAGCATTGTGCCATGGCAGTTAAAGTGGTGTCAAACTGCATTAATTCTGCACTGTAGATGAATCTTTCTTCTCTCCTTCTGAGGTCAGAGCAATGGAGGGATAGAGGAAGTGCCTTTTATCTGCTTGGGGGCCTGTAAAAT
Source organism: Urosaurus nigricauda (assembly GCA_034509955.1). Lineage (NCBI taxonomy): Eukaryota > Metazoa > Chordata > Lepidosauria > Squamata > Phrynosomatidae > Urosaurus > Urosaurus nigricauda. The sequence goes on from JAOEGL010000001.1 coordinate 322,472,812, forward strand.
CAGCCAATATTTATCACACTCTTGGAATTCCAGGGATGTTCTAGATAATGTCAGCTGTCTGAAATGAACCTTTGGTGTATGCTCATTTCAGATAATAATGAATGTATGCAGATTGAGAAGAATAGCAAAGACTGCTTCCCCCAGCATGGTAGGCCTGTTCATTCTGTAGGAACAGAATGTCTGAAAGGGGCTCAAGTCCTCTAAAGAAAAAGAAAAATTGTGTTCTGGAGGGCTGCAAGACACAAAATTTAACTGTAAATAGCATTTACAGTTATATTTATTTTGATTTGTCACCAAAATTGCTCCATTGGCACCAAATCTTGACTTAATAGCTAGAAGTACTTTTTCGTTATGTCAAAATTCAGATAAACTGTGATTAGTTTCAGTTATGGCTTATTTATTGTTTATGATCCTGTCCTGTTCAAATAAACTATAGTGAAAGTAATAGTCATTCTTGTTGTGGACATAATGACATATGTGATAAGCTGAAGTGGATATTTTCAGTTTCTGGCCATAGTAGAGGAGAAAAGGGCAAACTTGAGAACCTGTGGTTAGTACAATTCCAATCTGTGGTTTAGTGTGATATTCAAACTGGCTCCCTACCCTGTGACAGAACCCAATAATGAAGGCTTAAAAACGAATCCAAATTCATACTGAATAAAGCTGTACATGGAAGGATATGCTACACAAAAAGCTGGTGCAAAATACTTTTTAACATGTCAGTGATATTTTTATCACCATTAGTTACCTCTATGTTTTATTTATTGAATGTATATCCTTCTTTTAGCCCAAGATGGTATTTAAGTCAGCTCTATTGTCTATGTAGGCCTAAATAACTTGAAGATCCCAGATCCAGTTTGATGTTGGAAGCTAAATACTTGGTTAGTACTTGGATGAGAGATCACCAAGGAATACCAGATGCTGTTGGCTAAATTTCAGAGGAAGGAACTGAAAAAAACAAACACTAAGTATTTTTTGCTTAAAAAGACCTTATGAAATTCATGGTATTGCCATATGTCAACAGGTGCCTGAAGGCATACTGACATGGACACTATCCATGTAATGGGACTGTCAACCCAATTTCATCTTTTCCTTGACATCCATGTCCTGCCAGTGTTTATAGTAAAAAAAAAAAAAAAAATTAAGACAAACAACACCCTTGTTTTAATAAAGCATTTGGCTGACACATTGGTCTCTTTCACACGGAGGAGGCAAGTGTCATTAAATTGTGATTAAATCATGTTAATAATGTGATCAGGGGGAAGGTTATTATACCCTTGTGTGTTTCTCCCATTCATGTCCCATGCGTAAACAGTAATGGATGCATCAATGGGAAATAACGGGAATGACACTTGCCTCCTGTGTGAAAAAGTCCATTATTTTAAGCACTTTAGCAATTTACAGTGGGCTAAAACTTTTTGTGTTATACTTTTACTTTTACTATCATTATCAGCTATTAACAGTATATACAGTGGCATTATCAGCTATTAACAGTATATGCAGTGGAATCACCTGTGAGTTTCCTGCATTTTCTCCCTCAGGATCATTTGACTTTGAATTATCCAACACTTTTTCAGATGCATCTTGCTTTGACTAAGCACTTTTGCAGTGCCTACTAATTTATGAAATCTGTTTTATTGTCTTTGAAGAGGAGAATCTGCTTTGCTCTGAAAGGATTGCTAATTTTAATATTGCTACTATGATATTGCCTCAGCACCACTCACACAATGGAATTTATTCTCTGTTTGGCTCAAACTACACATTAAACAAAATTCTGCTGTTTAAAAGCAAAACAGCAAGCTGAGACAGTATGGGAAAAAGGAAGACACCAGAGAAATATTTAGCTTCTATAGAGTGGGAAGACTTTGCCTGTTTTAAGCCCATGGTGGCAAGTTCCCAGAATAAAAGTACAGGTAGAGAGACTCCTTACCTTCTTGGCCACTCCTTTTGGTATTTGAAATCACTCTCCCCTTGTTTCCACCCATGAGTAGCCATATATTTACAGTTTGTGGAAGAGGCAACAGCCTAAGCACAACAACTTTTGGAGTAAAAGGACTTGAGTATGATTTCCTCATTACTGACCTTTCCTCTTGTCTGAATTAAGCATGCCCCAACAGATATTGCTGTTTTAAAACATTGAGAAAGCAGCTAGAGGACAAATCTTTGAAACATAGGAGATTATAGCACTAGCTGCCTTTTCCTGTTCTGGGCATGGGCTGAAACCAGGCTGGGAATGTATCTTATCATACAGCTCCATGCCCAGATGGTTACCATCCAGTCCTTCTCTTGTCCTTAGCTAAAAATGCTTCTTTTCCATAATGGGAGACGTTCCAATCGGGAATGGGATGGTAATGATCTGGGCAGAGAGCTGTGCAATAACTCATGTTCCCAGCCTGGTCTCAGCATGTGCCCAGATCAGGGAAAAGACAATGCGATAACCTCCATAATGTCATGTGTAGGTTAAACCTAAGAAATCTCAGCACTACCAAATTTAGTTCATGACAAGGATGCTGTTTGGTACAACTGTATGGCTAATCATTTTATCAGGAATGCTGTGGAAAGGCAAGTTGTGCAAGAAAATATTACGCTATGAAAAAGGTTGTTAAGGAGATATGAAAATGAAAATAGTCTGATAGCTTGATAGCTTGACAGACCAGGAGAGAAGAACATCTCTTCATATCTGGCATGGATTGTCTCAGAGAATGACAGCTGTACTCTAGGGATGGGCTGTATGGTTTGATGCTAGATTCAAATCCAGTCTTTTTCTAATTAGTGATCAGTGAACCATGTCTAGCTTTCTTTACTGCTCTGGTTCTGTCTCAAACTGAGTGTGATAAACAAATTATTTTTTTTTAAAAAAATATGATAATAAGAAACAAAAATGGAGTATATCTACACAACATACTTATGGTAGCCTGACACCACTTTTAACTATCATGGCTACAGAATTCTGGGCTTTGTGGTTTGGCGAGGTGCTTAGAATGCTTGGGTAGATTGCTCTAGTGTTACAGTTCAGGAAAATATACATGGGTCCCTGACACTAAGCACAAATATAGCACCATGATTCCATTGTCACCGACATGATTCCATCCTATATTTTCTGGGAATTTACAGTTTAGGGAGGGCTACTTAGAATTTTCGGGTAGCTCTAGGGCCTCAGTAAAGTACATATTCCAGGTTTGCATAGGATGTAGTAGTGGTAATTAATGCAGAATTACTTTAAATCTTGGATTTTATCTTGGTTGAACAATCATTATTAATATTTTATTTATATTATCTGTTCAGGAAGCCATCTTTAGGCTCTCCTCATGTAGTACAAAACAATCAAATGCAGGGATGGATAGCATCTGATTAGATTTTTTTAAAGAGTTTAAAAAGTTATTGGTGAGAATATGGACTATATCAAATCCTGAGAAGCTAGGTCCTGTGTTGGATTAGAAGTAGGTTCTACTTGCATGCCACATGGCCTCTTTTGCTGGCTCTTGGCCTTTGAGATGCTAAATTTCCACCTTATTGTTTTGGAGGTTGTAGAATCATTATCTTGGAAATTCTCCCCAATCAGAAGAGCTAGTTCCTCTGCAGTTGGAGCTCTTCATTCATAATGACTCTCCATAAGGCTGTGCCTCAGTGGATATTCCAATATTTCAGCAATTGCTGTTTCAAGACATCACTCCTTTCACTTGCAAAGCATTAATCATTCAAATATATTTTGGAAGACTAGTAATAAATAATCATAACTTCAAAGATTCTGGGACAGATTCTCCAGCACTTAGAAGATTAGCCAGTATAGATATGAATGTGTTAATATGTTCATTAAAAAATGGAGGGCTCTTCAGTTTTGTATTTAGAAGCCACACAACTAGTGAAGTCTGAGTACTTCTGCATGGCGAAGCACATAATTCCTTAAACTTGATCTATACTACTTTTGCATCAAATTATAAATGTGATAAATTACTGTATATACTTGACTATAAGTTGAGAACAGGTTTTGGGGCCAAAATTATGGATTTTGATACAACCTGTGGATAAGTTGAGGGTAAAACTTAAGGGCATGTAACAAAGGATCTAAAGGATGAAGCAAAGAAAAACTAAGCCAAAGAATTTACAAAATTCTGACGGGCATAACTGTTTGTGTTAATACTAAATGCTGGATGGCTGAGGTGACCAGGCACAGACTGGGTCAAGAAAATGCACACATGTGATAAAGTATGAAAAGGCAAAGCAAAGTAAATGGTGACTATGGGGCTGTACATACAGCCCTACTTCAGTCAGATCAGCTTTGTGGCAACCTCATGCCATGGCCCCAATATGGCCTTTGGAAGGCGCAAAAGGGAGCCACAAAATGTGGCTCCTTTTTGTGCCCTCCAAAGGGCACCATAGCTTCTGCGGCATGACTGTTTGGCACCTCTGTGGTGCTGCATCATCTGGACTTCATGATGCTGTGCACCATGTGGAGTGGCACAGGCATCATGGGGGGGGGGGGAGGGTTATGTCAGGGCATGTAGCATTAGGACACTGCACCCTGACTCAACCCACAGGACAGCCTTTCGGGCCAGTCTGTATAGGGCCTATGTTATGGGTGGTTATAACCTTTAACTTTAATGTGATTGCTTTGCCTGATTTTAACCCAGAAAAGCTGACAAACATAGAGAAATGTATTATACATATCCCTCAAAGCCCAGTTCCTCTTGAGACTTGTGAAGAAAACAGGCAGATTGGAATATTGGTACCAATAGGAGTGAGGTTTGAACAGCCAATGGGAGTGAAGCTAGGAAAGGTGGAGGCTACTCCCAGGAGCAAGTATAAATAGGAAGAGAGGAGCGTGTGTGAGTTAGATAGGGACAGAACTCTGAGTTAGAGTTTGAAGTTTATTAGACCCTGTTTTAACTGCCAAGGTGGCTGGATTATATTGCTGAGAGAGGCAGTTGGAAGGGATTTTAAATACCCAGATTAGGGACTGAAAGAGTCCTTGGTTAAAAGTGTCCAATGATACTCTGAGAGATTAAAGCTACAAAGGCTGTGAAAATTACTGTAAACTCTTGAGTGGCAGTTGGAACTAAGAGAGTTCAAGTGTGGAATCAAGTGTAAATCACAGTTTACCAGAAAGGATATACAGCCCAGAGAATGGCTAAAGGTTTTGTGTGAAACCGTAACATAGAAACCACTTGTAAAATATAGTAAAAGAAATTATTATACTTTGTAACTATTAAAGCAACTACTGTATACACCACATCCCTTTGGAATGCTATCCACAACAAAGATACTGTCAATAAGTTGATTTGTAAATAAAGTTTTTCCTTTTTGTTTCAACAAGTGGTTGTCCGAAGTGATTTCGGAAACATATTAAAAACACTAGCCTAGAGAAAGGAAGGCCTTTTAAGTTTGGGACACATTAGACAGTAGGTGTGTGGCTGTCAATGAATAATTGGTGCCAAGCTGGAGGAGGGGAGCAGAATCTGTAACCCAGAGATCTGGGATTGAGAGAGATAGTGCAGGAGACACACAAGAGAGTCTCCATCACAGCACTCCTTTGAGGGGAAGTGCAAAAGAGCTGCAACTACTACAATTTTCCCACCTAGGCATTCAAAACAGCCAGAAGGGGCTCTGTGGCAAAGAGTATATACACTAGACTGTTGTCTACTGCCAGGCATATGCAAATATGTACCTTTTTATAATTTATAATTTATATTAAATTGATTCTTTTGCTTCTGTAGGTCTCTGCTTTTTCACAACATCAAACAGACCCATTGTAGTTAAGTATATTTCAATATTTCAAGCCCAAGTTTTATAACTACTGCCTCTTAGTTTCTTCATGTACAAATTGAGGAACTCTTTGCAAGTTTGATAAATAATCAGAAGCAAAGAGATACCAGATAAAACATTGACTGGGCCCATAACTTACTTTTGTTGGATGGGAAGTAGATTCCTGAGATGTTATCCCCTTTTCAGGGAAAGATGGTTCAATTAGGACCAATATCTCCTGTGGAAGAGTTCACAAGTGGAAGTGCTGAATTTCTTTAGTCTATCTAAGACTATAGGAAAGTTTCAAAAAGAGGAGCAACACAGCAGAGCCTGCACTCACCATACTGAGGCAGACTTTTTTTATGTCCTTGCAAACACACCTGGAAGGTTTTCTAGGGAGGTACATGATGTGGTTACCTAAATACATCCCCACAATGGATGAATGAGCAAATGGGGAAAGTTTTTGACAGTATATATAGGGTAGAGGGATACAGGAAACCCTGCATTTCCCAGCATCCCGGACCCAATGAAATGGCCCACCCATCTACAACACTGTCAAACTAGAAGTCTTTTTGAATTCATTTGCAGTTTTTTCTGTTTGATAATTTTGAATCTGATGATGAGAAGTACGGTGTCTGAATAAAAGTCATATCTCATACGACTTCACAGCCAATGCCCTGAGGCATTTCTTTTGTTTCTGGTTTTATGGTTATATCATTGAAGGAGCATTTTATGTGCACAAAAAGACCAGTGACTTTAGAAAAAAACATTTTGTTGTCCTTTTTAGAATAAGAACATTCTGACTGTGTATTATCCTATGTATAAGGATAATTAAGATGCATTTTCTATATCTCTGCATTTCCATATCTACCTTTTCCAGTGACTGGGCAGGTTTATTTTGACAGCTTCTTGTTCACAATAAACTGAAATACTTTTCACAGTGCTTTCTCTAAGATACCAAGAAATTACTTGTGCTACATTCATAAATCCTAGCTGAAGATGCTGAATAGATTGATTGTGCCATCGTCTCTTCATTCATTTAAACCTTGCTGAAATAGCTCCGTACTTTAATAGATTTTATCAGTTGACTGGGAAAAATATTACAGTCTATTAATTGAGTCTGCATTTATTCAACAGTAAAATAAGCAGTCAGGTTCATTTATATGCTATCTGACCATTTCTCTTCCAAATGTATTGGTCATTCAAGTATTTTCCATCTTACTGTTTCTAGAATGTTGCTGGGAGAATGCTATTTCTGAACAACAATTTAAATGAGAAAAAAGCAGCAATGGTTTATATTGAGCATAGCAAACATGGAAAACACCTGAGCAAAAAACAACTATTCATTCACTCCAGAGAAATGATCTGACCCAAATGTGAGATTATAATTTGAATTATGATGACAAATAATAATACAAACCAACCAACAAACAAAGCAGCCCCAAAACCAGTGGACTTATCATTTCATCTGTTCTTCAAAAGAAAATGTTGCTGAATCAGTATTGTCAAGGGAAACTCTTAAGAAGTTCCCCATATGGCAGGAATGCATAACCGTAGCCTCCTAGAGGTATTTGACCCACAGCTCCCATCAACAATAGTCAGCATAGTCAGTGGTGAAGGAATACTGGAGTTGCAGTCTAAAAACATCTAGATCAGTGCCTAATGTGGGAGGTGGCATTTTTCCCTCATTGTGCCAGGGATTGGCACCATATTTGTACCCACTGGATACAATTATTTCTTTTCTGGAAGCTCATGGGGAGTAGCAAGTGATGTCTGGTGGAACAAGCACTGGGGTATAGTGGGAGGAGGGATAAGACTATTTCCCCTCTAAGGATTCTGCCAACTCAAATTTGCAGCATTGTCAAAAAAAAAAAAAAAAAAAAATAAAAAAAATAAAAATAAAAAAGAAAGAAAGAAAGAAAGAAAGAAAGAAAGAAAAAAGACACTGATAATAGTTCAGACCAAGAACTCTTATATTTACTGTGTTTGCATTTCCTTATCAGTATGCAAAATGGGATAATCCTTCCCCTAAATGTAACTGTGAAATAGTTGACCCTCATTTTAATGATAGTGTGTAGTCTTCTGTTGTGCAATAAGGAATGTAAAGCCCTGAAAATGTTGTCGGATTTCAGCTCTCAGCAACCTGAGGTAGGACATTGGTGAGGTGTGCTGGGAGTGGCAGTTCCACGAGACCTGGAGAGCCACACTTTGCCCACTTCTACTGTTCATCTTTTCATAAATGAAAACGAGAGATGGCCCTGGCTCTTAGCAAAGAAAATAAAAATACTTATGTTAACTCTAGAACTTCACAGTGCTTGATCTCCAAATGGCAAATGCTGACATCTTGCCATCAGAAATATCCATGCTGCCACATGTGGTGGGGCTGCCCAAAAATAAAGAATTTTTGGTGGAATATACATAAAAATATACAGAAGATGTTGAAAATTGAGTACCCGTCTGTTCCAGAACTGTACTTACTAAACATGACATCCTTTTTGGATAATGAAATAGAAAGAAAATTTGGAGAATACTATTGTATTTAATAACAGCTGCAAGGATTTTTTTGGCAAAAAAACTGGAAAAGATGTTATATACCTACCAAAGAGGACTGGTTGCAGAAAATGTAGAAATTAAGGATATGGATTGTTTAACAGCAGTAATTAATAATAATTCCAAAGGTAAGATTGAAAAGGAATGGGAACCTGTAAAAGAATATCAGAAAGAGATATGGGAAATGAAAGAATGGCTGCTATAGAATTAGGGCAATGGAGAAGTGCACATGAGGTCATGTTTGTCATTATGTATGTTTTATAAATTTAAGTAACTGTGTACCTTTTAAGAAATATTATGATTGTAAACATGGTTGTAACAAAGATATGGAAAAATAATAAAAAATAAATTTTAAAAAAAATATCCATGCTTTTGAATTTTTGTTATTTTCTCCTTTTGGGGAGGAGGGAGATTTTCTTTTGCACAATATTTATGACATCCATTAAATATATAGCAACACTGAATAGTACAGCTAATCATTAAATTGCAAACTTTGGAACTGGGTGGCTGGGAAGGAGCTTTTTCTTCCCTTGCAAAGTGAAAAATAAGGAATATTAAAAATCATGACCAGGGGAGCCAGTCTGATGCTGGTTCTGGACAAGATTCTGAAGCAGTTCATGTCAATGTGTGAGCCACTTTGCACCTGCTTCTCACTTATCTAGGTCATAATGTCCAGGAAGAAAAGGGACATATCCTCCATGGGGAAGCACAGGGATCATAGAAGAACAACACCCTGTTTGGACATTACCTCAGGAATATGGAAGGCAGATGTGTGACTCATTTGTGGAGATGCTTCCCAAATGTCAAGATAATGTGCAAAGCCACTCTGAATATGATGTTGTGTATTGTTTTTTAAGCGCAACATTTTCCTGTGCCAAATTGGAAACAGAATTAGGGATACACAAGTTTCTCTACAGGCAAGGCAAGGCAAGGCAAGGCAAAGCAAAGCAAAACAGAAGTCTTGCAGATCCTGCCATCATTCCTGATACCATTAAAAAAGAAATATGCTGCCTGCCTTTCCACCACGAACCCTTGCTTCCAGTGGATCATTCCATCTTAAGAAGGGGACAAAGGAAGAAAGAGCCAGCCACATTTCCTGCTGCCTGCCTTTCCACCACCAATCCTTGCTTCCAGTGGAACATTCCATCTTAAGAAGGGGACAAAGGAAGAAAGAGCCAGCCACATTTTCTGCTCCCTGCCTCTTCACCACCAACCCCTGCCTCCAGTGGAATATTCCTCAGAAGCCACTTCTCCTTCCATCATCCTCAGCAACTGGGACATTGGGCCAAGGGTTCCAAAGCCACCCTCTTCCTTATCTACTAGATCCTTTTTGTTTTGAGGTATTTGGGCAATGTTATCTAGCACTGTTGAATATTATTTTTCTGCCTTACTTATTGTCCCTTTTTCTCCTGTTGTTTATTGGGCACTGCATCCATCCCTTCCCATGGCTCCACACATCTCTCCCAATCTGACCCCTATCCGACCTCTCCCTATCTCCCAGCTTCCATTTTCCTGCTCGCTCCGGAACTGTCGCTCTGCTGCTCTGAAAGCAGCTGCAATCCACAATCTTTTTCTTTCTAGATCATTTAATCTTCTTGCTCTAACTGAAACTTGGCTCCCGGCCCATGATACTGCTACCTCCGCTGCCCTCTTTTTTGGTGGTCTTTCTGTCACCCCCACAAGCCACCCTGAGGGTCGAGGAGGTGGGGTTGGTATCTTATTGTCTAACTCTTGACAGTTTCAACCCCTTTCTCTTCCCCCAGCTATTGTTTTTCTTCATTTGAGTCTCATTCTATTTGACTCTTTTCTCCTCTGCAGCTTCGGGTTGCTGTCATTTATCGCTCTTCTGGTTCTGCTAACCATTTCCTTTTGGACTTTGAGTCATGGCTCATATTTTTTCTTTCAGATTCAGTCCCCTCTCTGATTCTAGGTGATTTTAATATCCACCTTGATGTTCCTAAGAATCCTCCAACATCTCGCTTTAGCTCCTTCTTAGTTTCTTTTGATCTTCAACCTCATTCCACCTCTTCTACCCATTCTTCTGGTCACTGCCTGGACCTAGTTCTTGCCACCAAGTTTGTCATTTCTGACTACTTGGCATCTGACTATCCATTGTCAGCCCATCATCTAATTTCTTTTACTCTTACTTATATCCCACTTCCTTGTCATGTTGTTCAATGCACTTTTCGTAATCTTCATTCTGTTAATTCTGATCATCTCAGTCAGACCTTGGATTCTTCTCTCTCTTCTCTAAATCTTGGGGACTCTGCTGATTCAGCAATGTCTTTATTTAATTCCACTCTTTCTTCAGCCCTTGACAGCTTTGCTCCTGTATCTGTACACACGTCCTCCTCTATGTCAAGGCCTCAGCCCTGGCTCTCTCCCACAGTTAGGTTTCTCTTGTCCTGCTCTCGAGCAGCTGAATGTCTTTGGAAAAAGTCCAGGGAGTGGGCCTATTTTATAAATTACAAATTTGTTCTTTTATCCTTCTCACGTGCCCCATTCATGGCAAAACAGAATTACTATAAATCATTGATCTGCGCAAATGAGAGGCGCCCGCAGATTTGTTCTCCTGCTTTAATACACTGCTAAAACCTTCCTCTCCCCCTGTCTTCACATCATTTTCCCCAACTGACTTCGCCAACTACTTCCTTACGAAAGTCACTACTATTCGATCTGAAATTGTTCCTTCTGATTTGCCCCCTACCACTAATCTCCTGGTACCTTCTACTAATAAACTCTCTGTGTTTCCACCTGTTTCTCTGGATGAACTCTCTACGTTGCTAAATTCTTCCAAACCTACAACTTGTTCTCTTGATCCTATCCCCTCCCATCTTCTAATCTCTATAACGCCTTCTTTTCTGCCCTTGCTCCTCTATATCTTTAATCTCTCAAGGAGGGTACATCTGCCCAGGATTCTTCCTTTTAACTAGGTATTAAGAAGTCAAGCCCTCCCTCCAGTCCATCTACCTTGGTCCAGGCCCTAGAGGGAGAGAAGAACCACTGGACCTCATCCCCTTCCCACCACCTTTTGTGTTGTCTCTTTTAGACTGTAAGCCTGAGGGCAGGGATCTGTCTCATTTATAAGATTGTATATACAGCACTGTGTAAATTTACAGCACTATATAAATAATAATAATATAATAATAAATATAAGTTAAAGAGGAGAAACAGAAAACTTTCTGGTTGGGGGTGGGGAGAAGACTAGGGTGTTGTAATGGGAGATTTTTATGTTCTGCCTTCTGGACCATAGCATAAGGATGGTTTTAAGTCTGGTAAAAGACATTTTTGCTTCTTGAGTCAAAGGACATAATACCACCTCTCACTTTAGGGACTGGGCAGGACAGAATGCAATTTACACCTCTCTTATTCCTGAGCCAGTAGGCTAATTTAGGAGGATTGGACAAACGTTTTGGTGCACCATGTCCAAATATGGGGAACACCTGGAGAGGTGAGAGAAAACAGCCTAGATTATGGGTGGGCTAGCTCCGAGTGTCTAGGGGCCACACCTAGTTCAATTTCTAAATATCTCAGGACTTCTTTGGTTCCCATTCACCACTTTTTTAAATGTTGGAAGTGACCAGAAGATCAGGTTTTGGGGGAAAAAAGGCTATTTCAGATCTCTCAATGTACATTCAAGTAATGTTAAAATGGACATCTAGGGGGTGCACAGTTATCTATTTTAGGTGTATTTTTGTGTGAAACAAGAAACGGGAAATCACATATTCACAGTAGAAGAGTAAAAGGAAACAAAGTCCCACATGCTGTTGATGGTCCAAAAACTTTATTATCTTAAAAAGCCCATCGTATATCAGCTTTGTCACCAATTGGCCTTCTTCAGGGGATATTATAAAATAAATACAAGCACATTTATTATAGTTGTGATATTGGCACAACACAAAAACCACTATATATAATTTCTTAAGCAGAAACATAATTTCTTTAAAAATGAAACAGCTTCTATTATCCATATAATCATATTTTTCTGGGTCCCTGGGTCCCACAGGGTTCTGTCCTGGGTCCAGTGCTATTCAACATCTTTATTAATGATTTGGATGACAGAATTGGGGGCATACTTATCAAATTTGCAGATGACACTAAACTGGGAGGAGTAGCTAATACCACAGAGGACAGGATCAAAATTCAAAATGACCTGAATAGACTAGAAAGCTGGGCCAGTGCTAACAAAATGAAATTCAATGCGGAGAAATGTAAGGTTCTGCACTTAGGGCGGAAAAATGAAATGCACAGATATAGGATGGGGGACACCTGGCTGAATGAGACCACATGTGAAAGGGATCTAGGAGTCCAAGTAGACCATAAGCTGAACATGAGTCAACAGTGTGATGCAGCAGCTAAAAAGGCCAATGCAATTTTAGGCTGCATCAATAGAAGTATAGTGTCTAGATCAAGGGAAGTTATAGTGCCACTCTATTCTGCTTTGGTCAGGCCCCACCTGGAATACTGTGTCCAGTTCTGGGCACCACAATTCAAAAAAGATGTGGAGAAACTGGAGCATGTCCAAAAGAGGGCAACTAAGATGGTGAAGGGTCTGGAAACCTTGCCCTATGAAGAACGCCTTAGGGAGCTGGGGATGTTTAGCCTGGAGAAGAGAAGGTTAAGAGGTGATATGATAGCCCTGTTTAAATATTTGAAGGGATGTCATATTGAGGAGGGAGCAAGCTTGTTTTCTGCTGCTGCAGAGACTAGAACGCGGAACAATGGATGCAAACTGCAGGAAAAGAGATTCCACCTCAACATTAGGAGGAACTTCCTGACAGTAAGGGCTGTTTGACAGTGGAACACACTCCCTCGGAGTGTAGTGGAGTCTCCTTCCTTAGGGGTCTTTAAGCAGAGGCTGGATGGCCATCTGTCAGGGATGCTTTGACTTGGAGTTCCTGCATGGCAGGGGGTTGGACTGGATGGCCCTTGTGGTCTCTTCCAACTCTATGATTCTATGATTCTATGATTCTATTACCAGACATTTCTGGAGTTGCAGAAGATAATAAAGTTTTTGGACCAGCAATAGCATGTGGGATCTCGTTTCCTTTTACTCTTCTACTGTGTATTTTTCTGCATCATAGGGAGGCTCCAGGGGTTAGTTGCCACATGTGCCCCACAGACCACACAGAAATTACCCCTGGCCTAGTGAAATGAATGTATTGCTTGAAGCAGTTGCCTCACTCTGCCATACTGTAAGGCAATGCCCTAGATGGTTTTGGTGACTCTTGCAACAATTGCCTTTATCTGCACTGAGAGGCTGGACTCATACTTTAAGAATCTATTTGAATATAGAGTTTTGTTCTCAGAGTATCCCTAAGAAAAAACATATAAAAGGAGGCATTCAGGATGTAGATGATAATATTCAGGCAATTGTCAGGCTATTGCATTATTACTAGAAGCAAGGCAAGCATATCACTGCTGAGATACAATAAGTCACTTCTGACTTATTTCCAGTTCATCTCAGTCAACAAATATAGAAAAGAACAGGGGAACAGGAGAGAGAAAAATAGATAAAATCTCAAATGGGAAACCTATGTGATCTTTTCAAATCTGAAAATGTTTTAAAATGGATGTTTTCAAGAGGGATTATTAAAAATTGTTTTGTTTTTTTTTGGAAGGTTTTTCTCATTGATGGTTTGGTAGAGCATCAGTGATGCAGGAAATAAGCTGTGCTCTGGGAATGGATGATGTAATTTATTCCACTTGAGAATGGAATATTGTCTCTTTTTAACAGCCCAAATCACAACTCAAGCAAACATTTCTACTTGTTCTCGATGAACTTAAATCCCAGCAGTTTGGTGTAATCAGTTTGTGAATCATCTTGCAAGGAATTATGCATCTAAAGATATCATATATTGATACTTTCCCCATCTTAACTCATGAAATCTACCAGAGGGCAAGCCAGGATATGATTACTGGACCAGAGGAAAGCCAACAGAGGCAGGGAACAAGTAAATTTAGTGTTTGACTGGGATCTGGGTAAACTAGGTGTAAGTGTCTGCTCAGCCTTGAAATTCATTGGGTAATCTTTGCCTACCCTGTCTTTATAAAGATGACCCTCTTTATGTGTTGCTGTGAGTATAAAGGAGCAGGAGAAGCAACTTCTCCACCTTGATGTTGTTAAATGTAAGGCAGACTAGAAGTGTATACTATTATTGTACTACTGGTACTAACGAGAGAGCCCTTTCAATGACACAATTATAGCACTATGATTACAGCTTTTAAAAAAAAGAGTTTAAGAAATTTTAATGTAGGATTTCCATAGATGTTAACATATAGCAAAGTCACTTTCATCAACAGAAGCGAATCAGTTTCAATGTAGAATGAATTATGCTTGTTAACCTGCTGTTAACCCTGCTATTGACCCTGACTCATGGCAACCTGGTGAATGAGATATCTCCAGAATCCCCAGTCTTCCTCTGCTCTGCCCAGGTCCTGCAAACTCATGCCTGTGACTTCCTTGATTGAGTCTATCCACACACTGTGTGGTCTTTCCACTCTTTCTCCTATCCTCCAGCTTTCCTAGTATTACTGTCTTTTCTAGTGATTCATGTATTATCCTTATGTGGCCAAAGTACAACAGCCTCAGTTTGATCATCTTGGTTTCCAAGGAGATTTTCAGGCTTTATCTGTCCTAGGACCCATTTGTTTGTCTTTTTGGCTGTCCACAGTATCCTAAGCACTGTTCTCCAGTGCCACATCTCAAATGAATGGATATTCTTTCTCTCTGCCTTCTTTACTGTCCAGCTTTCACACCTGTATATGGTAATGGGAATGCAATGGCTTGGACAATTATAACTTTAGTGTTTACTTATATATCGTTACTCTTTAGGATCTTGTCTAGCTGCCATTCTCATTCCTGCTCTTCTTATTTCTTGACTGCAGTCACCATTCTGATCAATGTTTGATCCTAGGTTTGAAAACACCTTAACTATTTAAATTTCCTCACTATCTGGGTTGAATTAACATATTTCTTCTGTGGTCATTATTTTTGTTTTCTTTATGTTCAGCATTAGGCCTGCCTTTGCACTTTCATCTTCCTTAATAATTGTTCCAAGTCTGTGATATCTTTTGCTAGCGTTATGGCATTAGCCATATAGACATGTTGTTAAGCACAGATTTATTGGTTTTGAGGAGAGTAAAAAATAAAGCTAAAGATTTCCGCATTGACATGGTTCTCAAGTTGTGCCTGACTGTAGGGGGTGGTGCTTATCTCCATTACTAAGATAAAGAGTCAGTGTTGTTAAAGACAACTCTTTGGTAATGTAGCCAGCATGGCTGTACTGTTGTTACCTTCCTACCAAAGTGGTACCTATTTATTTACTTGCAGTTTGACATGCTTTTGCACTACTAGGTTGGCAGAAGCTGGGACTAGTGATGGGAGCTCCTCCATCACACAGCACTTGCTCCTCAGACTGCTAACCTGCCAACCTTGTGATTGTCAGAGTTGATGTCTTAACCACTGAACCACCATGTTCCCATCCCAATTCCACAAGTGGTGGGCTGGAGGTTTCAAGAGCTATAATACTGTCATTAATTTATTCTGTGAGAGAATACCAACATTCCACAAATACTCTTTGGTTTGTAGATACTTTATTACGAGACATCTTATCTGATTTTTATCAAATTTTATCAAAACATTTTTGACATCAAGGAGATTATTGTATGAGGGACTGGATGTCATTTTCCTGTCCCTGTCCCGTCCTTCCCATCCAATCATGGGAAGGACTTTCATACTTGACCCACATTTAACCCAGCAGGGAAGCACAAGTGAGAATGATTGCGCAAATTACTTCCACAAAGTGCTTTTAGCTGTCATTTGCAGTCTTTTGTATTAATGGCTTAACCCATTAATACCATGACAGCTGAAAGTGCTGTCAGCTGATGGCTGAAAGTGCTTTTCAGCCGCTGCAGTATGAAAGTGATTTGTGCAATCACTTTCACTTGGGTCATGGACGAGATAAAGACAGGGAAGCAATTCTGTCCCCATCCCATCCCCCTTGTGATAATCTCCCAGGTTTCACTTTAACTACCATGTCTGCATCTTGTGAAATCCTAGGGTTTGTAGTCTGCTGAGGCACTAGACCTCTTTGACTGAGACTTCTACACACCAGCCCCAAAACTGCACATCTCATAACTTTACAGAATGGATCTGAAAGTAAAAGTATAAATTAAAATGACAGACAGAAGTCCCTGTAGCATGAGATTAACCATAATGAAACCATAGGATTTCATAATGGACAGTTTGGCAATGGCATGAGCAGTCAGTGAATCCAATCCTGGTTTTGGATTTGTAGGGTAGACAACATTGCCAAGTGGCAGCATGAAGTATTATACAGGCCTGGCACAGACTGCTGCTTTGTGGCATCCGGGGGCTGAAATTAGGGCTGGGGAGTGCAGAGCATCCACATGCTCTGTGCTCTCCTGGTGCCATTTTGGGTGTGTGTGCATTTAGATGGTGCACGTGCCAATGACATGCCTCGTGCACTGCCTCTAAATGGTGCAACACACTAGGAATGGCACAGCGCCGCTCCAGGGCACTAATGGCGCCTTGGCAGCAGCGCACAAAGAAGCTGCATTTTGTAGCTCCTTTTTGGAGTGCATCGTAGCTGCGGCAATGATGCGGTCACCACAGCAACAATGCAGGGCAGAAAGGAGTGGCATTTTGCTAGCCCTTCCTGCCCATCTGTACAGGGCCACAGTCAGCCTTCTGTATCCACAATTTTTTATCCATGGATTTAAGTATCCAAGGTTTGAAAATATTTTTTAAAATACATAAATTCCAAAAAGCAAACTTTGATTTTGCCATTTTATACATGGGACACCATCAAACGGGGCCACTGTATTTAACGGGACTTGAGTATTCATGGATTTTCATATCCATGGGGGTGGGGGGCCCAGAACCAAATCCCAGCGGATACTTAAGGCCCACTGTAATACTTCATGTATTTATATGCTTCCTTTGGATCAACAAAACTCTCACACTAAGCTTGCCAATGTAGGATCTTGGACAGTGAGTTATATTAGTCCAGTTGTAGTCAGCAGGTTGGAGTGTCAGTTCCTCTTGCTCTCTCCCTCCATCTGGTTTTCCTATGGTATCCAGCTTAAATTTCAATTGCAGTTAGGATAAATGAAACCAAATGGGCATCTGTGGAAATGAATGCCTGGATGACCGTTCTGAACACATTCATTTCATCCATAATGAAAACAAATGAAACAAATAGGCATCCATTTATTTCAGTTGATGATTCATTACAAAATCAATTCAGCATGCCCCCAACAAAATCCACAAGCTGGCCTGACTTTGAATAGTGGCTACCATAACAGTGGAGACATCAAGTGTTTTCCTGATGGCTGGATTCAAACACAATTCTCATCTGAAGTCCATTTTCTTCTGGCATGAGGGATTTCACCCAAAACTTGACCTATTCTTATAATAGCAAATACTTGTATAGTAGGCCTTAACTTCTTCACAAGCTTCATCAGCTCCATGGCTTTTGTCCAGAGGAGGTCATCTGTATAGTTGCCTGAACACAATGTTGAACACATTAGAGAGACCCAAAGCCACTTGCTCTGTCAGGCTTTTATGTAATGTAGCTGCCAGTTTCTATAAACCAACCACACACATTTACAGTACCACAGTTTCTGTTGCACATCAGTTCTGTTACACAAACAACAATCTATGAATAAGACTTCCTCTCCTTAGGCTCTTAATGTTGCTTCAGTGTTATCAAGCACAGCTAGAAAGTTGTCTTCACACAATGCACGCAAGCCCAAGGCCATTAAATCTGTCAATCAGGCAAAGCCATCTTTGCACAGTGAAAACAGGAACAGGTCTTTTGTCTAGACTCATTCTGCACTCCCCCCTCCCATCAAACAAACTGGTTCAAGTGTTGAA
This sequence comes from Urosaurus nigricauda, assembly GCA_034509955.1. Taxonomy (NCBI): domain Eukaryota; kingdom Metazoa; phylum Chordata; class Lepidosauria; order Squamata; family Phrynosomatidae; genus Urosaurus; species Urosaurus nigricauda. The sequence goes on from JAOEGL010000001.1 coordinate 322,491,005, forward strand.
TATAAAAGTAAATTGTTTTGATCTTTCCAAAACAGTAAAAATGACATTCCTAGAATGGAATCCATTTGGTAGCAAAGCAGTCTTTAAATGTTTGCAAATGTTGGCCTTTGGCTTAGCATGCTCTTAAGAAAGACTCAAAAAGTTTATTCTTGACCCACTGCCACTTTTGGTCATGTATTTTTAGGGCTGTCCTGTGGCTTCTCACGAAAAGAATCGGCCAGGTGAGAAGGGCAAGAATGAACACAGCCTGTTTTGCTAGAAATATACGACTGGACCAGAAGGCTCTGTCCATTATAATAAAGCCAGCTGTCTCTCTGCACTCTGGCAGTATCTGTTTTCCAGACACCACCAGGAGGCAAACAGAAAGAGCTCTCCAGAGTTAACCCATCAAATGCCTAGTCAGTTTTGTATTCACTTTATTAGTTTCATTTATAAATTTGGAAGATTAGGCAGAGAGAGAAGGCCCACTCTGGGGATTTCTACCTTCCACAAAGATTGCAATTGACATTATTTACCTAGCAACACCTAAACCTTTCCTAATGCAAAAGTACAGAAGCTTTTGGAGAGATTCAGTGTTTTTTAGCTAATAAAGGGGTTTATAGCCACACAGAAACATCCTGCATCTCATAGGAAGTACCTTTTTGTTTTGCTAATGGTATTTAAATTCCCTGGACTTTAAAATGCTTTGTCTCCCAGGACCACATTGCCAGAAGAAGAAGGGGCCTGCCTTCATGGATATCCCTCCATATTCAGATCACCACCATCAACATCTTGACAAAATGTTGTGACTAAAAACACCTCCCCCCTTTTATGATTTTTAACACTTTTGTCTGACGGGGAAGCCAGTGGAGCTTCAAAAGCTTGTGATATATACTTTATGCACATTGGTTGATCCAATACAAGTATCACTATTTTGTAGATTTTGGATGTTATTGTACTCAGGTGTTTAAAGTCAAAGAAAAATGAAGCATGCAGAGGAAGAGCAGGAATGGCTTGCAAGCTTCCTATACCACTGTGCCCAATTTATATATCTACTGGGGCTTGCAGCCCACATGCAATCTCTGGGGAGCTACAGTATGACCCCCAAGCCCCCACAGAAACCTCCAAACCCACCCCAATTTCTTTTCTTTTCTTTTTACAAAATTGACATTTGACTGATTTTTTTTAAGGCAGTGGCATCACTAGTGGGGTGTGTAGTGGTGTGTGGACTGCACTAGGTGACTTCCTAAGGGGGGGTGACACTACTGCTCCTCAAACACCCACCTTTTGACAGAAACGGGCTGTGGCATTCACCTGCTTCCCTTTGAATAGTGGTTTGAGCATTATACTTTGACTCTGGAGACCAGGGTTTGAATACCTGCTCATCCATGGTAATCCAGTGGGTGACCTTGGGCAAGTCATACTCTGAGCATCAGAGGAAGGAAAAGAAAATCCCCTTCAGAATAAATCTTGCCCAGAAAACCCTGTGCTAGGTTTGCCTTAGAGTCAGTATATGTTGGAAACAACTTGAAGGCAGACAACAGGAACAGTAATAATAATAATAATAATAATAATAATAATAATTTTAACTTATATTTTCCACTTCTCCCTGTGGATCGAGGCAGGATTACATCAATAAGAGAAAAAATACAATACAATATAAAAATATAATCAATAAAATACTAACATTGTAATTGATTCAGTGTTAGCATTTTATTTATTATATTTTTATATTGTATTGTATTTTTTTCTCTTGATGTAATCATAGAATCATAGAATCACAGAATCATAGAGTTGGAAGAGACCACAAGGGCCATCCAGTCCAACCCCCTGCCATGCAGGAACTCACAATCAAAGCATCCCCGATAGATGGCCACCCAGCCTCTGCTTAAAGACCTCTAAGGAAGGAGACTCCACCACCCTCCAAGGGAGTGTGTTCCACTATCAAACAGTCCTTACTGTCAGGAAGTTCCTCCTAATGGCCAAGGGATTCAATCCCTGGCCCAGGGATTCGATGTGCAGGGAGAGGCAGGAAATATAAATAAAAATTATTTCTCTCTCTCTCTCTCTCTCTCTCTCTCTCTCTCTCTCTCTGTGTGTGTGTGTGTGTAACAGTCTTGTAGGAATGGTTTGTTAACCTGTCCTCCTGTGTTCAGTTTGATCTGTAGGTCCAAATGCATTCAAGTAAGCTTTCTGTGTTTTAGAAACTTGGTTCTTTACATCTCCTACAAAAACCTGGAAATGTTGTGGGGTTTTTACTCTTAAAAAATGGCCAACGGATTCTGTGATCTGTAGTAAAAAGAGGAGCGTTTCTAAATTCCCATGTCTTCTCATGTACGTCAGGTTCTTTGCTGCAGGAATTCCCCCAACAATATGTGCAGAGGTGCAAAATCAAGCATAGTTATGGCACAGAAAGAGTGGCACTAACAAACTAACATGCACTCTTCCTCCTCCTGTATCCTTCTTCTACTGATTTCAAATGTCTGAATAAGTCAGTAAAGGTAGCTATCATTAATCTAATCTAGTCTAAAATAATCTACATTATATTTATTTATATTCCACTTCCCCCCCCCCCCCCCAGTCTCAAGGCATCTTACAAAAGTTAAAACAGACACTGCTAAAAAAACAGCATACAAAACTCTACAATAAATAAATAAATTAATAACATTAAAAGCAGTTAAAAGTGTAACCATTAAAATGAACAAGCAATTACAATTAACATAGCAGATGAAAGATCCTCCCTCCCCCCCCCCCCCCCACCGAGCAGTCAGCCCTTAAGAGCCTGATGAAACGCAAAGGTCTTCAGTTGCTTACAGAAAAACAGCAAGGAGGGCACTAGTTTAACCTCTATGATAATCAGGCATTTCCTGTTTAACTCTTGTTTAACTCTCATTTAAATCCTGTTTGCTCCCTAGTGTGATAAAGCAGCAAAATGTTCCAGAGCATGGGAGCAGCCAAAAAAAGAACTCATCTGTGTTCCCAGCAGGAGCCACCTCTGAAGGTGGTGGGAAAGAAAGAAGGACTTCCACCAGAACTCAAGAAATGGGCAGACTCATATAGGGTGTCATGGTAATCTCTAGAGCAATGTAATGTCTTGGGGCTCATTACACTACAAAATAACCGGGTGTGGAAACTGGGTTATTTCTGGGTCATTCATATTCACACTGAGTGCACTTGGTGCAATTTTCAGGGATGGTGGTGGTGGTGGCAAAACTCCCACTTAACCTAGTACTTTTGAATCTGGGGCTTTTACTGCATCTTTTAGAAAGAATGGATCTTTTTAAAAGATCTGCATATGAGAATGGACTGTTGATTCCATTCAGAGCACTCAAGAAGAGAGGGGTTATGTGCAGAGGGGCGTAACATACATATCCCACTGGTCTTGCCCTGCCAGCAGAGCCCCATTGTTTTTCCCTCTCAGCACTCACTTGTGTGTGTGTGTATGTGTGTGAAGAAACTGGCTCCATAAATGCGGTGGATTCAAACTTCCTGTGGGTTTCTAAGGCTGACTAGAGCTTTGAATCTTGCTCTCCTGGTGCTAGTCCAACACCCAAACTACTATACCATACTGGCTATCTTAGGGTCTTTTACAGGAATCCAAGTGGGATACAACTGAGTCATATGTAACCATGGCTAAATCCAACTTCTCACAATAGTCTAGCCAGTGACATTCATAATTTGTTGTCCCACTAATTAACAGGTGTTAGTTTATTTTTTGTTGTTGTTGATGTAGTGTGCCTTCAAGTCATTTCTGACTTATGGTGACCCTAAGGGGTTTTCTTATGGCAAGATTTGTTCAGAGGAGGTTTGGAATTGCCTTCCCTTGAGGCTGAGAGCATATGACTTGCCTAAGGACACCAGTTTATTTACATCTGCTAGAATGAACTGATTATCATCAATTGCTGTTGATGTAGTCTCTGTGTTCATCTACACATTTTTAAGGATTAATTGAATTGTTACTGACTATACATTTGCATTCCTTTTGGCTGTCCCTCCCATCATGGTTTCCACTGATTTATTTCTGCATTCATGTGGATAAACCTTCATGCATTTTGATGCAATGGATTCCGGTCCATGAAAGTTTATGCCATAATAAATTTACTAGTCTGAAAGGCTTTTTGTTATTCACAATTGTGTAGCATTTTGACTGGAAATCTTCCACACCCGAATGAGTGGATGTTGCCTACTGCCTCTCATGTCAAACCACAACATCAATTTATTGCATCAATTTATTGGGCACCTTATCTGTGTGAGAAACAGGTTCTAGTTATCATTTGTTCCCATCTCCATCTATATTTACTAAAGAGAGAGAGAGACAGACAGGAGGGTGAGGAAAATAAAAATAAAAATGAGGACACAGTCCAGTAAATAACTTTATGTAACTTTTATACATAGCAAAAATGTTTTTATTGTAGTGGTTCAGTTGCCTTTTGGTTTATTAGACCATAAACTGTTTCTTGAAATAAATGCAACGGCTGGAGCCCAAGAGACTGAGGATGCAACTCTGAACACTTACAAAGACTTTATTGCTCCATAAACTCTAAGCCAAATGAAGTTGTTATAATGTTACATTTTACATATGAAATATACACCCACTTCCCATGACTTTTGCTCTTTTGACACCGTTTTTGTTCTTTTCTCTTCCCCTTTCAAACCTATTTTCTACTCTGATTTGTACATGTACATAGTTTTCACTCTTTTCACTTGTTTTAATGTGCTGGATAGTTTAGTATGTTTTTAAAGACTGTCAGTTATCTTTTTCTTTATTACATTTTAAATTGTTTTAAGTGGTTTAAATAGATTTCATTGTAAACTGCCCTGAGATCTTTGGAGACAGGGCAGGATATGTTTTATTTTAATAAATAAATATTTTGAAACATTAAACTAGATAGGGTCATAAATTATGTGATAACAAAATATGCCTCTTCTCCCATTAAGTTCAGGAGCTTGCAAATAAGGCTGAAATATTTCAGGCAGGATTTTGCTATAGAAATTGCCATTTCAATGGAGTTGTGAAAACATTGCCTCCAGGAAGTCAGTCTTTTTAATATGGATGGTAATGAGTGCCTTTTTTATTTTAAAAGAAGGATTAGAAAAATATAAAGAAATGTCTGACATGCTATTTCAAATAGGTAAATGGAATGGAGCAATGGGCTGAAGTTGAACAAAAGAAAACTTTCTTATTTGATTCCAGGAGACTCTTTTGAGTTACAGCATGGCTTCTAGAGGGAAATGATGGAAGCTCAAGCCATTTAAAATGGTACAATATATTGTAGAGTGAGTCTGCGTTTGCCCCCAAGTGAAGGAGACAGAGTTCTAATAGCCTCTTAATCTTTCAGCTTTATGACTGTTCATGTTGCTATATTAATTACTTCAGAGTGTGTGACCTGACAACTTTAAAGCTTAAAACTATTTCATTCTTCTTGCCAAATCCATTGCCATTTCTGTTCTGATCTGCAGCAATTGTGCTGCTGTTGCACAGAGAATGACTGTGTCCTAGGTTCTGCATGATGGAGCACTGACCAATATGTGCTGATGCCCACAGTAGGAAATTGCAATGATGTTGAGCACCAGTGCTGAATACATGAAAGGATTCTGTGAGAAAATGATTTAGTGATATACTTTGCAGTGTGCTGGGGCAAATCACAATGTCCTTTTTGCCTGAGGTGGGATTGCAGTGCCTCCTGCTTCACCACCAACCTTTATATTGCCACCTTAGCCATTTTAACCACATTGTCCATGGCCTCCCTGCCTCAACTACTTCCTTGTTATTTGCTGTAAAGTCAGCTTCAAGATAGGATGACCTTATGAATGTGAGATTTCCATAAGACCAGCATTAACAGCCCTGCAAACATAGGAGTTTATCGCACTGGGCTGCAGCCCGGTCTGAGAATGACCCAAAACGGGCTGGGATGGGGCTGGAACGAGTGGAGGACACATTTTGCTGCACACATCATCCCTCACTAATTGTGTTCCATTCCCCTTCTGTTCCAAAATCTGTCCCAGGGAGGCAATTTTTGAGAACTGTTCTGAATGGGAACTGAATTCATTGAGCGAGGGACAGTGTGTGTGGTAAAATGCACCCCCCCACTTGTCCCTCACTTGTTCCTGGCCCCTTGTGTTCCGTTCTCAGAACATTCCAGGGAACAGGAATGCAATAAACTCAACAGTCTTGCAAATTCAGGGTTATGGCTTTATTTGGAGATTATCATATTGGGGAAAATCAGGGAAGAAAAAGGCATACTCCTGGCAAGGTTGCATGATCATGCTGAAATTTTTCAGATGACATTGCACTTATTCAGGACTTAACTCATGAAGATCTAGGAATGCTTCAGGAACAAACTATTCCCAGCACTTACCCATGAATGGTTTGTTAGTGGAGCATTCCTGGATCTTCATGGGTCAAATCCTGGATAAGCACGATGTGTCTCAAAATCTTCAGCATGATCGCACAAGTTTGCCAGGAGTATGTCTTTAATCCTGCCCCCCCATCTGATAATCTCTTTTATTGAATCAATTAATCTATAATGTCATCTTCCTCTTTTCCTATTGACTTCCACTTTCCTGAGCATTATCATCTTTTTTTTTTTAGTGAGTCATGTTATCTACAAAGTATGACAGTCTCATTTTAGTCATTTTGGCTTCTAGGGAGAGATCAGACTTGGGTGAAAATGGGCAAGTACTTGATGTACACATGGAAAGAAGAGTCAGCATCTTCAGTCACATAATCAAAGAGCCAAGACTACAATATGGGACTGGAGATGAAGGAATCGACTTAACAAGTCACAGATTGATAAGCCACTCCACTGTGTATTTGATTTATATTCAAATGGTCTACACAGAGGAATGCTTCACTCACTAAATCTAACCATACGTGTACCACTAAAAAACAAGATCTCTTGACTTCAGTGGGACTCCAGATTAAGTAGACACAGGAATGATAGTGATTTAGGAGATTATCATACAAAGGATGAGGATGGGAGCAAAGTGGATTGCTCCTGTCCTTATTCTGTCCTATTCATAGTGCATGCTTATCTCATTCTTCCCCTGTCCATGAAGTGTAACGCACTTGTCATGGAAATGCCCATTAATACCAAATGACAGGTCTATTGCAATTCATGGATGGGAGAAGAATGAGATAAGTTCACAGCGTGTGATAATCTTTCCCCCGATCAAGCAGATAGGACGAGATAAGGATGGGAGCAAACTGTTTTGTTCCTGTATTTATCCCCCATGTGATAATCTCCATTGAGCTTGTAAAATTAATAACTTTGGGACCACAGCTCCCAGGATTCCAGAAAATTGCTTTTTCCCACAATTGCAAAAATAGAGAAGGAACCAATTTGTATTTCATAGGAAAATCCCATCTTATTTAAAAAAAATACCTTCTCCACCCCATCTCCTCTCCAATCAATCTATCAATCAACTAATAAATATGGGGGTGGGGGAATAAAGGAAGATTAAATACTTTAGTCAATGTCTCAATGATGATGATTGTGATCCTGCCTTTCCAATTGTTTGGAACATAAGGCTTACAACAGTTAAAACAACATAGGCCTGAAACAGACCGGCAAAAAATACCATCTTTGGGCTGATCTGGGTGCATGGTGTTCAGATGACACACACCCCTTTTGGGCCAAAGCTGCAGCATGGCTGCCCGAGGTGGCCAAAATCCTACCACAAAAGGAGCACAAAAAGGTGCTCCTTGCCAGTGGTTCATTGCGGGCTGTGGTGTCTGGCCACCATAGTTTTGCACCAAATGGGGAATGACTGGTGCTGGAGCACCAGAGGCTGCTCCAGTCTGCTTGACCCCAAAGTTTAATATTCACAGCATACAAAAATTAAAAATCAATTAAACTATCAAAAAATTAAGAAGCAGTTGAAGATATAACTGCATGGTGTAGTAATTTGGGTGTTGGACTAGGGCTCTGGAGACCAAAGTTCAAATCCCTACTCAGCTATGGCAACCCACTGTGTGTCCTTGGGCAAGTCACATTCTTTCAGCTTTAGAGGAAGGCAAAGGCAAATCACCTCTGAACAAATCTTGCTGAGAAAAAATCCAAGATAGGGTCATCATATGTTGAAAATGACTTGAAGGCACACAAAAACACAGTGACTAGGGGTTAAACCATTAAAAATGTCATCATCAACAAATAAGAATCTAACACAGTAGCCAAGACCCGTTTCCTTCAAAAATGAATTCTCAAGGTTCTGCCAGAATAAAAAGGTCTTCAACTATCTGTTAAAGATGAGTGCCAATCTAGCCTCTCTGGAAAGGAAGTTCCAGAGTCTGGGTGGGGGGGACAACCACTGAGAAGGCCCTGTTGTAAGTTCCTTTCAAATGTATCTGTGAGCATGATGGGATAGAGAGAAGGACCTCCCCAGAAGAACTCTAGAGTAAAGTAGGGTTACCATCAGTTTGATTCAAATAAATAAATAAATAAATAAAGAAAGAAGATTTCAAGACTGCTTTACTAAAAGTAGCTTGCAACATCCACCTCCAGCAAGACAACAGAGGAAGCTTTCAGACTCAGTAGTGTATGTGCTTTTGACAGGCTTGTCAGTTGCAAGACTGTCTGCATCTGAACTGTAGAAATAATGCAGATTGACACTACTGTAACTGTCATGACTCAATGCTGTGGAACACTGGGATTTGTAGTTTTGTGAGATATTAGCCTTCTCTGTCAGAGAGCTCTGGTGTCACAACAAATGACAGATCCCAAGATTCCACAGCACTGAGCAGGCTTCCATTCAGAATAGGTATGACTGCATACTCTGTATCCTTCTGTGCTTCAGGAGATTCAGTTACCTGTGTGCACAAAATCTACTGTAATTCAGCAGGCGAGTCTTCACTTTCTTGAGGTGATTCAGCTTATTAGCTGTATGTTTGTTTCTCTTCTTTTATGATATCTTCTTTGTGATACTGCAGAGATATCAAAGATACTGCGAATGAGTGCATCCTCTTTTCTTCTTACTGAAGTATGGATCTAGATGTACTCCACAGATGTACTTTGATCGTGACTTGTTCCATTGGGATGCTTTTATCATTTGGAATGCACAGCCATAACTGTGTGCAGTAAAGGAAGCCACAGCCTATAACGAATTGCTGCTGGAATGCAAATGAATCAGAAATCCAGGGCTGATCCCTTTGTTTTCATCTCAGTGACTCCAAATAATGAGAATATATCTTTGATCCACTACTGTCATGTGGAGAGCACCCACAAGTAATGAGAGAATGTGAGCACTCAGCTCTTTTCTAGAGGACACATATCTACATTCCTTTGTGGGCTGTGCCAATTAGGCCTGGCATAACGGTTCTCTTTGTGATGAAATGCTTGACCTAGGACAAAGCTTTTTCACAGAGCGTTCAGAAAGCAATCTCTCCTAATATGCTCTTCAATTGTGCCAAATGACTGTAGCAGTGACTTCCTGATCTTCAATTCCAATAAGTGACAATTCCTAAGGACAGATTATCTGCTCTCTGTGTAATGTTCTGTGTGCTTAGTTTTCTGTGGCGCAGAGCACCTGAAATCGCCATGAATCTGCTTCGGAGAACAGTTGCCCTTTGATGTCTGTTTACTCGCTCTGTGTCAGCTTAGTATTGTACACTAATTTGCCACACACCTCTCTGCCTCTTGGGAGACAAGGCCATTGTCACAAGGGATTAGACAATGAGTTAACGTGCTGCCTACTTAGATGACAATAGAGAGACATTTGGAAGCCGTACTGGCTTCTAAGGTTATATAGCAAATGGATGCAGAACTTTTTATTCTTATACTGTTAGAGGTCTGATGCAACAAGACAACAGTCTCTCAACTTCATTATTCCAGATTATGGTTCCTGAGGTCATCAGCTTTTAAAAATATTTATTTAATTTCACAATATAGCAAAACAACAACACAAAAACAACAACAAAACACACAGAGAAACATGAGATAATGAATGCAAGCACCATTCCAAATTATACAAGGAGAGATAGAAAACCATCCACTACTCTTTGTGTTCTTCCCTATCCCTTTATGAAAGAGTTACATATAAAAGTGAATTATTAATGCACCAGATTACATAGGGAGCTGGTATATTAAATTCATCTGTATTGCTGTCACAATAAAACCTAAATGGAAGTTGAAGTATCTAATTTTTTCCCCATTTCTTAAGAGATGTACCTAAGAAGTGAACGTTTTCATGATTGAAAATGAACTATAGTTTAATCCTCCAATGTAAAATAGTCAGAGCATTTTAATCTGCTAAACAATAACAGTTGATCAGGTCTTTAGGTAACAGGCCTTTGTTAGCATCTGTAAATGGGAACACAAGATCCAAAGTAGGAGATGGTTCTATAAATAACTTGGAGATGAACACTATTTCAGTAAGAGGAAGTAGACTTTAGTCTACAAAAGCTAATGCTGCCAGCTTCTGTCTTTCAGTTAGTTTCAAAGGTGCTCCAAGATCTCTCTACATACTATTTTAGCAAATACTTTATACAGAATTAGAACACTTGAGGGCAGAGCCACCACATATGAATTTAAATGCCACTTTCTCAAACACAGCCCTGTGGGTGCCAGCTTTTAAGTATACGGGCTGTGGCTTCTGTTTATTTTAAATTTTGCACCAGGATAAGCAATTGAAGGCTTTGGCTTGGGGTGAGTTAAAAACTTGTGTTTGCATTGGGTACAGCAGAATCTTAGGATGCCTCTACACTGAAGAAATAGGCAGCATATTAACTGCCATACCTCCACCCCACACCACTCTAAGGGTGCATCTACACTGTTGAAATCATGCTGTTTCACATCACTTTAAATGCTGTAATTCCATCCTATAGGGTCCTGGGATTTGTAGTTTTGGTAGGCAGTAGCAGTCTTTGGGAGAAAAAGCTAAAGACCTTGTAAAACTACAAATCCCAGGACCCTATAGGATGGAATTACAGCATTTAAAGTGATGTGAAACAGCATGATTTCAACAGTGTAGATGCACCCTTAGAGTGGTGTGATGCTAATGAGTAACTGTGCTATAGTTAATGCTCCCACTTTGCACTGCTAAAGATGGTCAGTGTTAGTGGCAGTTGTGTGAAATCTGTTCCTGAAATTCCTGGTTCAAGTTGTTACGATCACCCCTTTTTGGACATAAATGATAGCCCATATGACCCCAGATGTACTCTGGTGTAAAGTCAACCATAGGTCCCAAGGTTCAGGACAACGTCTGTAACATACACAAATAAAGCCAGTCTTTACAAACAATGTTCTTCTAGATAGTCTGGCAAATGAGTTTGTCATTTAATCCAAATGACTAAGGAGAGGTGCAATATTTGCCTATTGGATCAGCTTAGCACCTCTCCCCGACTGTGGACCCATCAGATCATACCCTCCTGGTACTTCCATCCAGGTGTCACAAAGCTAATTAAACACTTCTTGCCCGGGATTATTTGGCCCTCTTTAAAAAACTCCTGGACTTCATGGCTCAGTGTGCTAAGTTGGAAACAGACCGAGACTAGGTCGATTTGGTGACCCAACTTGGTTTTGACTCTGAGTGACTGTGTCCCACCTCTCCATCCGTGCTCCATTGGATCCCAGGAGAAGGTCTCTGCTGGAGTAAGTATAGCCCATAGTTTTGCCTCATGTCAATCCTCATTTTCCACCTTTGATTCCTGAGCCTCAAACATCTGTGTGAGTGTGTGTGTGTGTGTGTGTGTGTGTTGGTGTGTGCGTGCTCTCTTTTCAATAAATTTAGATTCTAATTAATAAAGTCTGCCTCTTCACTATTTCTTAAGGAGTTATTTGATCCCTCTGTAGACAGACAAGGAGCCAGTCTCACAGGGTACTTGTAAGGCTCCTCCCCTCTCAGTAATCTGAGCTAATTAAAAATTCCACTAATTAGACCCATCCTTACGAAGTGTTACATTAGACAAGAACATATGCAATTTGACTTGGGCAAACTCCTATTTCATAGCTTAGCATTCCTCAACTGAAAGATGAGGTTACTACTATTTGCCAACCCAAAAACATTAGTGTGATAAAGTTAGTTAAATGCTTTGATAGCATTATTATATTAAAAAGCAAGAATGGATAACTTGGGCTGAGTAATGGAATATTTTTTTTTGACCGGCCGAACCCAAAGGGTGCTCAACAATGGCTTCTTTTCAACCTGGAAAGAAGTGACCAGTGGGGTCCCACAGGGCTCTGTCCTGGGCCCAGTGCTATTCAACATCTTTATTAATGATTTGGATGACAGAATTGGGGGCATACTTGTCAAATTTGCAGATGACACTAAACTAGGAGGAGTAGCTAATACCCCAGAGGATGGGGATCAAAATTCAAAATGACCTGAAGAGACTAGAAAGCTGGGCCAATGCTAACAAAATGAAATTCAACGCGGAGAAATGTAAGGAACTACACTTAGGGTGGAAAAATGAAATGCACAGATATAAAATGGGGGACACCTGGCTGAATGAAACTATGTGTGAAAGGGATCTAGGAGTCCAAGTAGACCATAAGTTGAATATGAGTCAACAGTGTGATGCGACAGCTAAAAAGGCCAATGACATTTTAGGCTGCATCAATAGAAGTATAGTGTCTAGATCAAGGGAAGTAATAGTGCCACTCTATTCTGCTTTGGTCAGGCCCCACCTGGAATACTGTGTCCAGTTCTGGGCACCACAATTCAAAAAAGATGTTGGGAAACTGGAGCATGTCCAAAGGAGGGCGACTAAGATGGTGAAGGGTCTGGAAACCGTGCCTTATGAGGAACGCCTTAGGGAACTGAGGATGTTTAGCCTGGAGAAGAGAAGGTTAAGAGGTGATATGATCGCCCTGTTTAAATATTTGAAGGGATGTCATATTGAGGAGGGAGCAAGCTTGTTTTCTGCTGCTCCAGAGACTAGGACGCGGAACAATGGATATAAATTGCAGAAAAAGAGATTCCACCTCAACATTAGGAGGAACTTTTTGACAGTAAGAGCTGTTTGACAGTGGAACACATTCCCTCGGAGTGTGGTGGAGTCTCCTTCCTTAGAGGTCTTTAAGCAGAGGCTGGGCAGCCATCTGTCAGGGATGCTTTGATTGGGAGTTCCTGCATGGCAGGGGGTTGGACTGGATGGCCCTTGTGGTCTCTTCCAACTCTATGATTCTATGATTCTACCACAATCTGCATTAAAACTGAAAACAGAAAAGAAGAAAGAACGAAATTGTGAAATTCTGGCAGACAGAAAGAAAAGAGTATTAGGGAGAAAAATGAAAAACAGATTTATCAGGATACCCATTTCAGCTTTTATTTCTTATTTCCATTTTGAGAATTGTGCAGGGTGTTTGGAATTCTCTGTCAAATAGCTCTTGTGCCTCATCAAACCATAACCCCCCATAAGAATGCACAAGATGCAACCATGTGTGGTGAAGTGGAATTATTGTGCAATAATTGTGAAAAAGCTTACTATCAGTTTCCTCTGAATGATAAAGAATTGGTCAGGTTCTATTCTGGGGAGCTTTTCTTTAGAAGGGGAGCATAGTCTTCCGCAATCTTTTACTTCCTACTGAAAACAAGGACATTCAGTCTTTGTTTGGAAGAAGAAAGAGACCTAAGGTAAGGTTTGGTGAGGTACTTGCTCTGTCTGGATGAGAATTTTAAATATCCCTTCCCAGGTTTTATAGAATATTGTCATGGCAGTTAACATGAAATCATAATCCTACAATTGTACAGTGTGAAAGGACCCAATGTGTCTTCATATTGCACGCTCTTTGCTATTTACTATACTTTGTATTTCACTGTCTGTCTGAGTGGGAAATAATTTCCCATATGTTTTTCATGCTACTAGCAGATCACTGGAATATGGGACTATGAGACCAGTTTTAGCTTTGAGCAACAGTAGTTTTGGCTGTAATGCCATAGTTTACCACATGGGAAAATGGGATGATTGCCCAATGTGTTCATTTGAATGACAAAAGCCTTCCTGCATGCTAACAAGATTGTGTACAAAGCTGTGAGAAATCTTCAGTGTATTTTTCTGTGTGCACTGAACATGGAAAAAAATCCATTGGCAACCAGGAACCAAATAAGTTGCCATCCAGGGGTAGCTGTGTTGAACAGTTACATTGTTGCATTATTTGACCTACCTGGCCCAGATGTAAAAGATTCAAAGGACCATAATGACAGAACACATACACAAAATTGCTAAATTAGCAAGGTTCACTTGTTAATGTGACCTGACCTTAAAAGAAGCCAACATAGTTATTGAAAGAAAATGGTGCATGCCTGGTCTCTTAGTTTTCATATCTGTTCATTGCTATGTGCCTCCATGCCTTTTTTAAATGAAGGAAGGGGTTATTCAAGCAAGTGATGATACTACTAGTAAATGTGTGCCAAAGAATTATGAAAATTGTAGGTTGCAATCCTAGGGTACTGGCAGAGTTTGGAGAGTAATGCTTTTGAATTACAGCTCCCAGAATTTCCCAATCTGTGTGTGGATTTCCATAACCAGCTGGTATTTTAGTCCCAGCTGTCCAAATGTAGGTTCAGTACCTTTATAGTCAGACTACTGACATGGAAGTCACCTGTTGATAATGTTGGCAAAGTTTTGGAGCAAGCTTATTTTCTGCTGCTCCAGACACTAGGACACAGACCAATGGATTCAAACTCCATTAAAAGAAATGCCACCTAAACATTTTGAAGAACTTCCTAGTGGTAAGAGGTGTTCAACCATGGAACAAGCTGCCTTGGAGAGCGTTAGAGTCTCCTTTGGAGGCTTTCAAGCAGAGATTGGTTGGCCATCTGTGAGGAGTGCTATGACTGTGTCTTCCTGCATTGCAGGGAGTTTGGACTGGATGGCCTTTGAGGTCTCTTCCAATGCTATGATTCTATGACCACAGAGAGGTATATTTGACATTGGGCCCCCACTCCAGCCCTATCCAAGACATTGTAGAAGTTTCCACAGTGGTTCTCTCCTCCAAGGGAGAGCTTTGACTTTGGGATGTGCTTGTTGGGGCATGGCGACAGATGGAGAGGTTTTGCTTTAATAGATGTCTAGCCTCTGTTCATGCCTATGATATGAAGAAAACTGTGTCTATTCTAATTCTCTTTTTCAGTGCTTGCACGGAAGTCCTCCCTCAAGAAGAAAAGCAAGCTGTATGTAACCCCTCCTATCTGCCATCACTAGTTGGACTTATATGATTATCACAGTCATATCTATTTTAATTAGAGTGGATATGAAATGGTTGCCTCATGATCAGCAACAATTGTCCCAGACAGAAATGAATGTTGCAAATTCTGCTTTATGGAGATTTCTTAGTTATAGACCTGTATACAATATTCAGAGTTAATTGTGAAATATAACTGAATCAGAAGGCCGAAATCTGGATAGTAAACCCCCTTATGATCATATTGTTCTTCAAGCTGTGCCCTTATGGGCACATCCACCAGACAAATTGAATAAGCTGACCAGATGAACTGTGTACATGTGTCACGAATAATAGGGAAGATTTTTCTCATATCTCTTTTGTCATTGCAGGCTTAGCATTTACATCCAACTTGCAAGATCTTTCCAGTAGGGGTTACTGCAACTTGCATGAGTATATGATGCAAGTGCCCATCAAACTCAACTGTGAAGAAGTGATGGGCCAAGTTTCAGATGCAGCAAGGTCTGGGACGCCTTCAACAGTGTTAACTCCTGAATTTGTTGAGAATGTTCATGACCAGACATTGGCAGATCAGCAAATCGCAGCTAAAATGTTGCTGAGACACTTGAGATATCTTGGGAATGCATTGGGGATAATAATTCAAACCAGCTGGCTATGAAGAAGCTGTCAGCCAAATGTTTGAATGCTGATCAGAAATGAAATCTAGTGGATATCTCCAAGTTGATTTTGCATCATTTTGAGCAATCTAATGATAATTTACAATACTAGTCTAACTAGTAATGCACATTACTAGTCTAACTAACTGAACTGATTAAATAAGGCATTGAAGAAAGAATAGTGATGGAAGCTGTAGAACAATGTAAGACGATGGATGGTTTGAAAAATTTGGGGTTTGAGTGCATAGATCATTCTACTCATTCTACTCACTATGCTGCAAACTGAGTTCAAAGCATACAAATAGCTTGCATTCAATTAACTCAACAGAAGAGATGAAGGGGTAGAATCTTGCCCTTTCCTGTAGACTTGGCCAAAAGCAAAACTACTGGAGCCTTAACTAGCTAGTGTAAACTTCCTGATGAATAGCTTTATGCTGGTTTGACCACTTTCTGATATTACTTGGCCCCATGTCTACCAGTTTTCATCTGGGAAATGTTGGGAGTTAAAAGAATGTTGTGATGGAAGGGTGTGTGTCTCCATGATTCTCTGGAGGCCATATGGCTTCTAACTCCCAACAGTCTCCTCCCCAACAGTCCCCTCCCCATTCATTGAAACTAAGGAATTACATTCAAATGGTTTGGAATGGAAACTAAGGAATTACATTCAAATGGTTTCCATGGGAAGTATTAAGAAACAGATACACACTCACAGGAAACATTTTATTACAGATTTAGAGAAAAAAAAATAGAATTGTTTCAGGGCCTTCCCAAGTACCTTAAAAAAAACACAGG
This sequence comes from Urosaurus nigricauda, assembly GCA_034509955.1. NCBI lineage: Eukaryota > Metazoa > Chordata > Lepidosauria > Squamata > Phrynosomatidae > Urosaurus > Urosaurus nigricauda. Next base: position 322,507,554 of record JAOEGL010000001.1, read on the forward strand.
CTGTTGCTTGTGGTGGGTTATTTAAAAATAGGAAAGCTAATAGGAAAAGTTTTAATGCATTTAATTGATCATTAATAAACTAAAAAATCTAATTCAATTCAATTAAAAATAAACTATTACACTTATGTTTAATTATGATTTAAATTAAAAACTGCTCTAAATGCAGCGGAGGAAACGCAATGATAATTTGACGGATCCTCATAAGTATACATTTGTCCTGCGCAACTGTGCAGGTTTGCCGGCTGCCGGCTGCGAACTGCGCAATTGCGCAGTTCGCAGCCAGAAATGATAATTTGACTGTATGGTGTAACTGCGTTTACGCAGTTCGCAAACCTGCGCAGTTGCGCAGGACAAATGTATACTTATGAGGATCCGTCAAATTATCATTGCGTTTCCTCTGCCTTTTTAAACTGTGCCTGTTGCACTGGTGCATCATGAATGAACCCCTTTATTTTGTGAATGAATTGACATGTTATCCACAGTAGAATAACAGTAACGGCATCCCAGAGTCCCTACTGCGCATGTCTAGGGTTCGGATTAGGGGTGGAGCTAGGGTTTGGGAGCTTTAAAAAACTTCGTGGTTAAACCCCAGCTTTTACACCTGCAGGGCATTGAGGAATTGTGCAGTTCGCAGCTGGCAAGGAAAAAAAATTTAAAAGTTCACCGCGGCTAAAAGCCGCGTTCATTGCCGCCCATGTAGCTGCTCCGTCTGTGTTTGTAGCTTTTTGACAGCTTCCCATGTAGCTGCTGAGCCACAGAAAAGACCTCAGATAAGTCGTTCCCAAACCCCTCAGTCTAGCAGCCCTGTACCTTTTAAATGCACACCTGGGGCTTGCAGTCTAGCTGCTAAGCATTAAGGAAAATGCAACTTCATATCACACTTTCCTGCTAATCTAAAAAGCCCCAATAACTTTCAAAACTTGAAACATAGGAGATCAAAGGCAGAGCCTGGTAGGTCCAGTGGTGACTAGTTGGTAAGAAAAGAGTAAACAAGCAGTGTCAAGCCAGCTCTGAGGCATATTGACATTGGAAGTTGGAGTAGTACAATCAGAGTGTGGTGGATTAGCATAGACAGTGCTTTGTTTGGAAAAAAGTGTTCAAGCAACTGTGTATGGTATGAATAGCTTACAGATGAATATCTATACATAATAAAGTTAGGCAAAATGCTTTTAGTCAAAACATTGGTCACCAGTATTTTGCTCTGACATTTTAATCAGAAAACTATACATGGATGGCTTGATCAATCTCCTTTCTACAAGCATGCTGCCTTCCTTAGGATGAGCAGTTACTCTCTGGGGCAGCAGGAGATGGGATACAGATGGATGAGTCTATAGACAGTCATAGTGTTGATAGGTTTCCAGATCATTGTACTTTAATAGAATGAAGTGCTCTCTCTTGTTTCCAGAAGGAGGCATAGAAAGGCAATTGAGGACACTATAAAGATGCCTTTGAAAATCTCATTCCATACTCAGTTACCCAGCTATTGAATGGGTGGCATCAATAAATTGACAACCCTGACACTATGGTGACTCACTGTTTTAAAAGGCTAAAGTAAATAAGAAAGATGTGCTATGATGCTGATGGAAGAGACCCATAAAATTTGATCTACCATTATTCACATATAGTGCAAATCATCCTAGTTTTAAAAAACCAGACCCTTACCTCATCTTAGTATATAACAGAATTCACTCAATTGACACATGTATAGTTTGATAATATGTAAATAAACATGAGGATATTACTGCAAGAAAATTTTAGAGTAGGTAGGGTGGAAGTAGCCACCTCCCTACTCCATCAAGGCTCTAGTAGAATCATAGAATCAGAGAGCTAGAAGAGACCACAAGGGCCATCCAGTCCAACCCCTTTGCCTTGCAAGAATATACAATCAAAGCACTCCTGGTAGAGTGACCATCCAACCTCTGTTTAAACATCTCTAAAGAAAGAAACCCCACCACTCTTGGAGGCAGCATGTTCCACTATCAAACTGCTCTTACTGTCAGGAAGTTCTTCCAAAACTTTAGGTGGAATCTCTTTCCCTGTATTTTAATTCATTGTGTCATGTCCTAGTCTCTGAAGCAGGAAAAACAAGCTTTCTCCATCTTCAGTATGATATCCCCTCAAATATTTAAACAGGGCTATCATGTCACCGTTGTCTTCCCTTCTCCAGGTTGAACTAAACTGCTTTCCTTCTCCATATCCATTGTCAATCTAGACTGGGAAAAAGTACCAGTGAATGGAAAACAATCCTCAAAGTAACCATGGTCTATTCTGTACAATAAAAGAATAAGAATATGATCTGCATGGAAATGCATGACTGGATTTTAAAGTGCACCCCTACACTTTCCATTCCAGTCTCAATCAAGGGCTGGGAGGGGTAGCAGAGAACCTCAGAGTAAGGGAAGCAGAGCTCCTTGGCCTCCTCCATCTAAGACTAGCAAGACCATTAAATTCATTTGTTAGTTCCAACTAGAATAGACGTACTGAATCAATGCTAGCTTAGGGGCTGTACAGACAGCCCGTTTGAGCCTGCTTGAGGCTGGCTTGGGGGCATGGTGTTTAGATGCACCAAACCACCAAGCGGGATCAAAGCCAGCCTGTCATTTACATGTGAGCTGGCTTCTGGCTTTTGGGGGGAAGGGACAGCTTTTTTCAGTCACCAAAAGGAGCAGGTCTTATCTGCTTCTTTTTGGTGTGTGTGTGTGTGTGTGTGTGTGAATTCTGGCTGGATTGGGGCCAGGCATATGTTTGCCCTGGTCCCAATCCAGCCTAAAAGGGCTACCCCTTTTGGGCTGTCTGTATCTAACAAACAAACAAACAGCTTCATTTATATACCGCTTCATACTGCCTAAGGAGTGTCTAAGTGATTTACAACTGTAAGCTACTTGCCCCAACAATCTGGATACTCATTTTAGCGACTTCGGAAGGATGCAAGCCTGAGTCGAGCTTGAGCCCTTTTGCAGGTCTTGAACTCACAACCTTATGGTTTTGAGTGAGTGGCTGCAGTACAGGCATTTAGCCACTGCGCCACTAGGGCTCCTCCCTTAGTAAATCAATAGTCAGCAGTGGTATAAATTCCATGGATTCAGAAGCTGGGAATAACAACTGGATTTAGGCCACATAATCTAGCAAAGCAGGACATTCTATGGTCAGTGTCTAATTATAGGACTGGATCTTACAAGAGAAATCTACAGTTGTGTAGCCAAAAATGAAAGAAGATGGTAAGGAAAGCAGATAGGCAGGAAGATCATATGGTGAATAGAAAGCTGGCCAGCTGGTAAATGTCTATGGAAGGATACTAGAGAAGAAATTATATAGGCAAGACCACAGAGCAATTGTTGCCACTCTGACCTGCAAATAACCACCAGGCCAAGCCAGAGCAGACCAGCATTACTGGAGTGGTGAAACCATGTGAAGTATCAAAAATAAACCTGTGTTCATTTTTCAGCTGGTGAGGCCACCAGACATTCCAGTGTATTTTTGTGATGTTGGCCTCTTCCAATCGGTTTTTAATGATTTTGGTGTCTTCTCCTGAGCACAAAGGCCATCCAGACCAGTCCCCTGCCATGCAGGAATGTGTAGCCAAAGCATTCCTGATGGATGGTCATCTAGCCTCTATTTAAACACCTCCAAACGGAGAGACTCCATCATCTCCAAGGCAATGTGCTCCACTGTCTAACAGCTTTCATTGTAAGGACCTTCTTCCTAATGTTGAGATGGAATCTCTTTTTCTGTAGCTGGAGTCCATTGCTTCATGTTCCAGTCTCTGAAGCTGCAGAAAATATGCTTACTTCATCTTCAATATAATGCCTTTTCCAATATTTAAACATGTCTATCAATGTCACCTCTCAGCCTTCTGTTCTACAAGCTAAACATATGCAGTTCCCTAAGAAACTCCTCCTTAGGGCATGGTTTCCAGACCTTTCACCATTTTGGTTACCCTCCTCTGGACACATTCCAGCTTGTCAATATCCTTCTTGAACTGGACTCTGTATTCCAGGTGAGATCTGACTATATTGAGACAAATATATATGGACCCCAAATTTTTTGCTTTCCAAATTCAGGGTCATGTGGTGGAGGGTGCTAATGCAACCTGCCAGATGTCTACTACTGTGAAAAACTAAATTGTATTTATTTGTTTAGAATATTTATACCCGCTCTTCAGCCAAAAGGCTCTCAGAGTGGCTTACAAATGATTCATTAGACATTTCCCTGCCCTCAGGCTTACAATATAAAAAGACAAGACACAAAAAGAGAAGGGAATGGCAGTGGGAAAGGGGGAAACTCCTTATAATGATGATGATAATGATAATAAGAGTAGAAGGAGAGATGATGAGTCTTCAGATCCATCTGGTTCTAACACAAAACACCAATGACACAGTACTACTGATCCCATGAATTTCCTTATCAGGAATATCAGCATGGAATTTGAGGAGCCAGTGTTGTGTAGTGGTTTAAGTGTAGGACTAGAATTCTGGGAGACCAGAAATCAGATCCCCATTCAGCCATGGAAACCCACTGTGTGACCTTGGGCAGGTCACACTTTCTCAGTTTCAGAAAAATACAATGACAAACCATTTCTGAACAAATTTTATGAAGTAAACCCTAGGATAGGGTTGGAGTTGACTTGAAGACATATAACAACAGTTCTGAGGAGGAATATCTGCAATGAATCAGTGTATCAAGGACAAATCCTACAAAAGCAATGTTCTAATAGTAGAATTAAACATGAAGTAAAGTACTGCATTCCTGACAACCAAGAGCTAAATGATTCCTTTTGGTTCTGCCTACATGCCTGCATCAAAAGAAACTTATAGGATGGACCCCTGGTATGATAACAGTGTAGGTCAACCTACATCAAGGTACTCCTGTCTTCATCTCAGCAGGTGAATTTCTAAAGGATAGCCTCTTATGTGATTCTTGGTGGGAAAAAACATAGCATATGCATTTCCTGCTGTGCAAAATTGTATATCACGTATCTTTCAAAACACCTGATATTCTCAGCATGAAAACTTAAGGAGGGCACAAAGGCTTAAATTGTATTAGCAAAAGCCTGCTGTAATTGGTCACTGGCAAGTATAAACCTGTTGTTTTGTTTCTTAGCAAGCAAAACACAGCAGAGCCTGTGGACTAATTGAGAATAATATTTATTTACTATAAAGTGGGTATTAAAATTCTTAGAACATCACATGGATTTAGGATTGTGTCTTTTCCCCTCCTTCCTGCCCAATCATTTTTTTTAAAAGAATTGCTAAGTGTGATGAAAATAAAATGAAACTAGGTACTACAGGCATCTTATTTGAAGTATCTTTTGTGTTTTCATGTCCTGAATTCTTTTAAATTGCTATTTTGATTGTACACAAAGTAACCCCCTGGAAAAAAAAAATCAATGACTGTATTGGAATAGGTTAAGGACCACTTCCAAGTGATGCCATTTTCATCCAGTACTAAAACCTGTTGACTTGACAATAGACAGTCACCTTTCTTTTACATGCTGGCTACTTCTTCACAGCCACGGGGCATTTTTTCCTTAGAAGAAAAATTGGTGGAGGATAATTGTTCACCTTTTCTTGGCATGCTTCTGGTTGCAAGTGGGAAGGAGCGCTAGTATTTATTTATTACACATTTTTATTTTTATATGATGTGATTGTTATCTTCAAGTTGTTTCCAATTTGTGGTGACTCTAAGGTGAACCTATTGTGCTGTTTCCTAGGGCTTAGAGGGTGTGACTTACCCAAGGTCACCCAGTGGGTTTTCATGCCCAAGTGGGGAATTGAGTCCTGATCACCAGAGATCTTTTCATGCCCAAGTAGAGAATTGATCCCCAATGACCAGAGTCCTAGTCCTATGCTCAAACCTATGCTGTGCTGGCTATTATTATTATTATTATTATTATTATTATCTTTTTCTTCTTCTTCTTCTTTTTATATATTATTTATTTATTCAGTTTATAAACTGTGAGATTTCAGTGTGGTGTATAATGGATTAAAACAAGCAAATACAGCAAATTACAATAAAAAACAAAAGTATTAATAAAATAATGGTAGATTCCAGTATAGATTGGAATGAGATAAACGTAAGTACATATATAATATCTTGCAGAAGGGCATTCCACATGTTGGGACCCAATGCACAAAAAGCCCTACTCCTCTTTGATATGAGGTGGAACCATTAGTAGGAAAGATGATACATGATATATTTGTTAAGGATATAAGTGCTCCCTTAGTTCTTTTATCTATTCAAAGATGAGAGTGAATTGGGAGCTGGATTCCAGGGACTTTCCCTGCTTCCAGTCCACCTTGATATCAGTTGCTAGCATGCCATGCTGAGGAACCTCATGGCACAATGGCCCTGATTCATGTAGTAGAGTTCCAAAGGCCTTCCGCCTGGTGGAGCAATCCCTTAAAGGATCCTCATAATTCTTTGCGGCATCTTGACTTGCTGTGCCAACTTTATGTTTTCTACATAGGTGTGTGAAAAAATCCTTGACTCTTGGATAAAGTGGTGCTGATGGCGATTTTCTCTTTCTTCTTGGTGCACTCTACCATCTAATAGACAATAGAATCCTATATGTTTTGCTCAGAACAAATCTTCACTGTGGTCAAAGGAACTTACTCCAGATTAAGTGGGTTTAGAATAGCATCCTTAATATAGTTCAAATTTAGGATCAGGACATCATCTGAATACCTTCTTTCCTCTTAGTTTACTTTCCATTCATTTTGATGAAGAATTCTTCTGAGCCCACTGCAAATTAAGCCCAATCACATCTTTTCTAAATGGAAGTCCTTCATCTTTTAATCCTATCCTCATAGGGAAAGTGTTTTTCAGCCAGGAGCATTGACATTTATAACTGCTTGACGCCTGACTCTATCAGATCCCTTGCCATTTTTATTTCTGGAACTTCATTATAGAATTCTAACAACTCATCCCTGGGCTCTCTTGGTGAATATGTCTGAAGACTGGAGAATTATCTGCCACCCCTCACCTCCTGTTGTCTTAGGCCTTAAGCAAATCAGACAAAACAAGTGGCCAAAGGTTGCTCTGACCTGCTCACTCTCCATTTGGTGTGGTACCGTGGATACCAGATGCTGCACTTCTGAGGCCAGCCACCATGGCAGTCCACAATGGACTGCCAGCAAGGGGTCCTTTTTTACACTACTTGTGCTGGGTTCCGGCCGCCTTAGGCAACCATGGAGCAGCTTCAGTCTGATCTGGGGACATGCATCATCTGAATGCCATGCCTCTGAATCAGCCTGAAGGTAGGGCTTTTGGCCCATCAGTTTCAGGTGTTAGCTGTAAGAAAGAGGAGACAGATGCTCAAACCAGAGGTGAGAAAGGGTAGGTGGGGAAAGAAACATATCTTTTATTAATATCCCATCTCCCTCTCTCCCCTTTTTCTATTCTTGTCTCTCTCTTCCCCTCTCTTTCTCATGCATACATACATACACACACACACATACACCCCCCCCTCAACATAACCTCAAACCTGGATTTCTGAAACATGTTGTACACTGGACTGCCTCTGTACCAAGTCTGTAAACTTCAGTTAGTTCAAAACATGGCAGCCAGATTGGTTACTAGTACATCTAGGATGGATTGTACAGGATTTTTTACACCTATATTAAATAATTCCACTGGATGCCAATTAGTTTGCAGGTAAGGTACACAGTGTTGGTTGCTACCTGTAAAGCCCTGTGTTGTTTGGGTCCAGGTTGGTGTTGTTTGGGTCCAGGTTGGGATCTCCTTCTCCTGTACAATCCCTCCCCTTTTACTCAGATTCTCTGGGGGACATTTTTTTCAATCCACCAGGAATAGTCTGGCAATTGTTACCCAGAAGACTTTTTCTTCACCTGCCCTCAAACTGTGGAATGACCTGCCAGAATGGATTGGACAGCTAGGATGTGCTGTCTTAGTTTAAAATAGAACTAAAGACCAATCTCTTCTGGCCAGCCTAGCCATCTGGTTTTCAAATTATGACTTTTTGAATTATGACTTGATTGTTTTTAATGTGTTTGTCCCTTTAAGAGATATTATGCTCTTTTAATTGATTATGTATTTTAAATTACTTTTTTATATATATGCTCTTTTAACAGATATTATACTCTTTTAATTGACTGTGTATTTTTAATTGATGTTATGTGTTTTAAATTGATATTATCTGTATGATGTTATGTTGTATTTTGATCTGTTGTTCCCCTCCCGCAATCTGTGGGGAGAGGTGAGTAAGAAAATAACAACAACAGCCACAGCAACAACATGTACTACCCTTCCAGAAAAGTGAGGGATGAGTGGGCAACTGTGGAGGGCCATTTTTTTTTGCTCCCTGTCGCCCCCTGGGCAGGCCATACTGGCACACCCAGTGTGACCAAAACTAAGGGCCGATACAGGCAGCCATGAAGCACTGCTAGGGTTAGGGAGTGTGCACCCTAACCCTATCTCTCTAATCCTAGCACATCATAGCATTGTCGTCATGGAGGCATCCCATCCACACGGGCACCCTCATCTTGACGTAACAGACGTGCAGTTTATGCTGCACATCCATTACATCACTGGTGCACCAATGGTGCACCCGTTACATGTACTGGGTGAAATAAAAAGAACCCATTTTTTTCTGCGCAATTTGGCTGCTGCAGCATCCCTCTGGAGTTAAAACGGGCATCTTCATTCTGCTGTTTTCCGCTGGTCTGTCTCGCGCCTAACATCACATCTCTTCCAGTTTCATTTTCAGCCAATTTTCAACCCATTTGGAGGGATATGTTGGGGGGAGGGGCAGGAGCAGGCTGTGGGGCAAACCCACTGCATTTTGGAGAGGTTTTAACCCATTTTTGCATTGTTGTGTGGAAAAAATAGTCTAGGGTTGGGAGGGTTTGAAATTGTCACATGCTTTCCCCACCTCAGCTCTATTAAGATGCACTTATCTGAATTTGCAAATATATGTCACATTCACATTTTGATTTGTCTGTGTACATATAATACCTTTACCTCTTAGATGTAAACTTAAAAAGTTGCTCATGAAGCTGTTCTAGGACTCAGAAAAGCACATACTGAAAGTTCGTGGGCGATCTGAAAGTTTAATGCACTTTTTATGTTGTTGTAGGAAAGATGTATGTGCTTCTATCAATGCTCACTTCTGTCTGGTGAAAGAATGAGCTACTGTTCAACACAGGATGGCTGTCAAAAACCTAGTCTGCAATATTTCCTGGTGGGCGGGTGGGAAGATAAGATAGCCTACCTTTTTACCGCAAGGCAGATTTTTCTCCCTCCCTTCTTGTGGAAAACTGTCACTGGAAATTACCTGCTACATCATTCATTTTCTCTTCCAAATTATTGTTTTCAGGGAACATTTCCAGCTAGGAGGAGATTGGAGGCAGTTTCTGTTAACATTTCAGATGTGAGAGTTTGTCTGTCTTGATCTTAGTTAATGTATATTCTGCTTTGGGCATTTTCATTTCCAATCCAGCATTAAACATGGGACTGAAAACTTCATTTCAGTGCTCTGTAGCCTGAAATACAGGCTACAGGAGGAGCATTCATAGGGCCATTTTTTATTCTGTCATGATTGACTTTCAACTATGTCTCTATAGGATCTAAAAGCATTTAAATCCAACAGCATTTAACAAAAAAACTATTTTGAGAGGTTGCAATCAAGATGGCTCATGCCAATAGATTTTGTTACCTAAGTAGAGCAACAAATGATGGCCCCCTGCTTATGCAAGTCAAGGTGGATAGTACCCAAATCTAGCCAAGTCATTTTGGCTCATGAAGCAGTAAATTGCACAAATGCCTTTGCCTGGTAGCTGCCTCAGTGTGCCAAATGGTATGACTGCCCCTGAAATTGATTGCCCAAATAATTCATTTTTCCTTTTTCTTTTCCTTTTTTGTTTGTTTGTTTTACAAATCAGTTCTGAACGTATCAAAAGAAAGGCTTTCTAAGCTATCCCTTTAGTGTTGTTGCTATCTAGATGAAATACTGTTCTTGTCTCTGGAAAAAAAGGACTGCCAGATGCTGAAAGAATCTTGTGAAAATTTTCTTTATTGTGCTTTAAAAAAATATGCAGATGAAGTCTAGATGGGTGGTCTGTAGACTTTGGGATTATGGCACACTGTAGGTAAAGATATATCATTATGTACCAAAGTTAGGATTGTCCATGCCATCATATTTCCCATTTCTATTATGGCTGTGAAAGCTGGGTTAAGTTGAGGGGGGGGGCCCAACTTATTTGAGATGTGGTGCTGGAGCAGAGTTCTAAGAGTACTGTGCACTGCTAAAAAGATCAATGGATGGGTTCTTGATCAAATCAGGCCCAAACTCTCCCTAGAAGCAAAGATGGATAAACTGAGGTTGTTGTATTTGGCCATATCATGAGCTGAAAGGATTCACTAGAAAATACTATAATGCTTGGTAAAGTGGCAATAGGGAAAGAGAAAGTCAGCATTCCAGGTTGATGGACTTCAGTCAGAGAAACTACGGCCATGGGTCTGCAGGAGGCGACCAAGGTGATCGATTAAGTTGTTGTTGTTGTCTCATATAGGGTCAAAGATGACATCCCTACCAATTCCCAGGGCCATCACTAGGGAGATGTGGGGAATACAAGCTTCACTGACATCCTGTGAAGGGGTGTCCCCAAACATCTACCTTTTGTCAGAATTGGGCTGTGGCATTCACTTGCATCCCTTTAAAACACTGGAGCTTGGTGGAAGTGATGGTGGGGTGAGGCTCAGTGAGAAGAGAAAGGAGAGGCCTTGAGTTTTTTAAAAAAATATTAAAAAAACAATATTCCTTTTTAAAAATCACATTTTACCAAATTTTCACTTTAACCACATGAAACTATATACATGTAAATACATTTAGGTTGTGCATATGATATTGTAATTTAAAGATATAATTTTAATTTTGCTAGTTGTTTATTGTCATTACAATCAGTGATTTACAAGAATTGTGATTTATGAGTAACATTAGGACAAAAAAACATTACTAAGGGTTTTGTATGGTATGGGATGAGGGTTGACACCATGGTCAATGAGGGTTGACACCATGAGTTATGTAACTAGGTAACACCAACCTTAGTGATGCCACTGCCCATTCCTTCTACAGAAATCAACTTGAGTGACAGCTGAATCTTATTTCACATTGGTGATGGGAGGATGGCAGGCTAGTTAGGGGGTTCCAAAGAAGCTTTACAGTCACCACAGCTCTGTCCTCCAAAAGAGATAAATGGGTCGGAGGTATCAGGAGGAACAGCTGGGGGAATGGTGACACAGCTCCCAGCTTCTGCTACCTGAGGCAGTTGTTCACTCAGTGGTTGTAGGGGTGGGCAACTGTGGGAGAATTGGGGGGGGGGCACATCCCTTCTAGGGGATATTGAGGGAGTTGCACACTTTCACCATATCCTGAAATATTGCCCCAAATTTCTTCTAAACTCATAAGAGGTTGTGGGAGGCATGTTTACCATGGTTTTAGGCCCCCATGGACCATTTTAGGCCCCTGAGATGCTGTTTCTTTTCATAACAGGAAATGACCAGAAGTAACTGTTAGTTTACTTTCAGTTTTAGAAAAGGCGTTTCATGGGTCTAAAATGACCCAAAGTACAAAAGATACCAAATGTGTTCTGCCTACCAGAAGGCATTTTGAGGCAATTTTATAATATTTTGACCTCTGGGGCACCCTGAGAACCACATAAATGTCTCTGGGGGGGCCACACACAGCTTACAGGTGTTGCCTTGGTCCAATGGTAGGACCAATCCTTCACCTGTGCCACTTTGCTGCATAGATGGGATATCATGTGCTTTAATGTTCTTCCTATCAAAAAATCATGGTCCATTGAAAGATAGCCTGCCAAGTAGAATTATGGACACCAAAGGCTCTTTCATCCTGCACAAATATAATACCATGATTCCATTTTGGGAAATGGGAGAATGGATAGTACTATGACATACTCCTGTGTAGTAGGTCACACTCTTACATGAAAAGCACTTTACAGTACAAACCACTACTGTCGGTAGAACCTCTCAGCCCTATATCTCTCCCCACCCCCTTACAGGGACATTGTTTTTATATGGGGGAGCATACAAAACCAATTTGCTTAGCTATAGTCCAAAATGTTTTCAGTCTGTTTCACCAACTTTGACAAGATTTTGCTAGATATGTAGACCAGGCTATGATGGTTCTATGACATCAAAAGCAACATTTGTCAGAATAATAGATGCAATCACCACTACTACTATCACTACTACTACTACTACTACTGTTTTCTTACAAACACCCAAAGAGGTAGTGATTATAATGAAAATAAGATTTTACAATGTTTGAAAAAAATGGTTGAAATACATGTTTTTGAGTGCCAGGAGAACTCTGGCAGGGAAAATCCTCGAATGACAAAAATACTTGCAGTTTAATAAGAATATCAGCAAGAATTTTTACAAATTTAGTCTTTGCCAACTTTGTACATGTTTTTGTGTGGAAAACACAAAAGCTTTCCTTAGCAAGAAGCAGAAATGCTATTTTCTGTTCAGAAAAATCTGCTTTTTATGCACATGAATCATTTGCATGTTTGCACAGAATAAGTTGCGAATTACAGCATTTTCTATGCAGGAAATAGCATTTTCTTCACAGAAAATAACATTTCTACACACACACAAAAATTATTTTTCTACAGAAAATGATGGTTCCTGTGAAGAAGGGGCTGTTATCTGCACAAAAATACCACATGCAAATTTTGTGCAGAATAACTCTTGAACTGTGAGTAGTCTTTGCAAACTGTATAGTGTTTGAAGACTTTCTTATAGTGGAAAGAAAATTGTTAAAATTATTTGTTGAAGACCTTCAACAGCAAAAATTAGTGGAGAACTATCACAACAGTTAAACCATTTGTTGTTATTGCTGTTGTTGTGGGTCTTCAAGTCATTTTTGACTTGCTGTGACCCTAAGGTGAAATTATCAGTGTTTTCTTGGCAAGATTTGTTCAGTGGGGATTACCTTTGCCTTCCTCTGAGGCAGAGAGAGTGTGAGGGTGTGTGACTTGCCAAAGATCACCCAGTGGCTTTCCATGGCTGAGTGGGGAATTCAAACCATGATCTCAAGAGTTGTAGTCCAATGCTCAAACCACTTTCTCACTTTCCCAATGGAAACATGCACATGTTAAAATATTATTAAATTATATGTAGAGCTAAACACAGTTTTAAAACATACCCATTTTTTTTAAAAAAAATCAGAAATAAAGACAAAACAGTACATTATTAAAAGCCATTCTGCCACAAGTATTTAGTACTCATGGGCTAGTCAAACAAAAACAGTCTTTGTCTGCCTCTGGAAGGATACCAGTTTACCCTCTCTAGAGATGGAGTTCCAGAACATGGGAGTAGCCAGCGAGAAGTCTCTCTTCTGTGTTTCCATGAGCTGTAACTGTCAGGCAGGTGAGACACAGGCCACCTCTGAAGATCTCAAGATAGGCTCACATGGGAGAATACAGTCCTCCAGATAACTAGGACATGAGTCATATAGTCACTGGGGAATGAGAACAAAATAAGGCTGTAGTATTTAAATTCTGCTTTTGGAGCCCCTGGAGACATTAGTTTAACTCTGGGAGGAAACAGAGTCCTGGACTTGGTAGACTCCTGATTCAGTAGTGATGCTCTTCTGAAACTTCCCCCCTCCGACCAACTCTTCATTTATTCTTACCCCAGTTCTTGATTTAAAGTTTGTGCCAATTTTTCTTGTTGTTTCTGACAGTTTGGAATGGAGTTGAACTCCTCACAGAATTTGACTAAAGGAGCATTGGTTGTAGCATCTGCAACAAAAAGCCATGCAATGCACACAGGGGAGTATTTTAGGGCTTTAGGGAAACAGCACTGCACTCAAAATCACAAGCCAAATAGCAGCAGACTTTTAGTCTACATTGTCCTCAGGCACTGTTTTCAGTTAATTAGCTAAACCAATGTTCCTCCCTTGGTAGGCACTCTGTCAATACCTTCTGAAGAGCCAAATTAACTGTTATGCTAAGTAAAGCTACAGGATAAACACCTAGTCAAATTATCCCAGAGTTCCCTGGTGTGGAAAAGGTACATATCGTACTAATTCTGCTGTAATATCCCCTGAATATTTGAAGATGGTGGCTGTTACGAATGTGGTATCATATCATTATATTTTAAATTTTATTTTAATTGTTGTTTGCTATGTAGAGTGGTGCATAAGCCCTAGGCAGATGAGCCATAAACCTTTGCAAATAAGACATATGACTAGGACTGTGCTCGGGTTTTTTTTGCCTATGGGAGTGGCACGCTGACCACTTTTCAAGAGAGTTAGTGAAGTGTAGCAGCCTCAATTCACAAGATAGCTGTAGGCATGCAACTATTTCAAAGCTTTATGGGGACACAGTTCTTTTTGAAGGATCACAATAGCAAATCTGTAATAATAGCATAATTCAAGTGTTCAAAGCACCCCTGAAACTATGTGGTCCATGAGCTGCTTTGAACACTTGGAATGTATTATTGTCTACCCACTGGCAGATTTCAGGAATGAGAGAGAGAGTTCTGATAATAATATATAACTATGAGTATCTGGATGCTTATGTGTATCTGACTGAAGAGAAGGAATTTCTCCTGTATTTGTGGGCAGTGCATCAGTAGGTCTGGGGCAGGTTGGGGAAGCTCTGGCTCTCCAGATGTTTTGGACTACAACTCCCATAAACCTTTACCATCAGCCTTACTGGCTGGGCTTTCTAGGAGCTGCTCCAGAATGCACAGAGATCTAAAGGCTGTCTGTGTCTGGGTTAGAGAGACTTAGCTCCCAGCTTCCACATAACATGTCTAGGACAACAGTATAAACATGGGAAATAGGGATTTTACTTGAATGAAACTCGATCAGCCCATGACCTATTCTGAACTGAGATCCAAGTAGCTCCCTAACTAGCCCTGCTATTGTGGTTTCAGGAAACCCATCCCTCTTGAAATCAGAACTTTGAATTGAATTCCATGACTAGAACTGTGCTTCAATTTTTATTGAAACTTTTACCCATAGCTAGCATTTCTCTTCTCCATCCCCCCTTTTTTGTTAGGTTTATATTTGATTAAGACTCGAGAATAATTGTATTGGACTGTATTCTTCCACACAGACCTGCCTGTAAATTGAAATCTTCAGGGAAGGCCCTTCTTTCTACACTACCACCATCACGGGTGCAGCTGGTGGAAATGTTGGAGAGTGATTTCTCAGTGGCTTCTCCTAGGATCCAAAACTACCTTCCTAGAAAGTGTAGACTAATTTCCTCCTTGGTGTCCTTCTGGAAGCAGGTGAAATTTTTGTTATTTCTAAAAGCCTTTTGGAACTATTTATGAAGAGAAGACTTCATTGGTGTGCTGAATTGTTTTTATTCTTTGCTTTTTATAAATATTTAAAAATATTATTTTTAATTCAATCGAGAATATAATTGTATTTTAACTATAGTTTTTTGTGGGTTTTTTTGGGTGGGGGCTATGTTGCCATGTTCTGGAATATTTTGTTTCTGACATTCACCAGCATTTGTGCCTGGCATCATCAGAGAATGCTGGCATGGAAGTGAGTGGGGTGTGTGTGTGTGTGTGTATATATATATATATATAGTGTGATTCTGGGTAGGGAGGAGGGATTTCCATGTTAATCTGCATATTGTTCTGTTGTTGAATGGTAAGGCCTTAGGGTGGGAGGATATGCAAAGAGGATTTGTGTCTGTTTAATTAGAGATCCTTTTTTTTCTGGAAAAAACCCTGACCCTAGGTGGTTTTCATTTGCATTTGCTGGGTCTTGATTTTAGTGTTTTTCAGGACTGGTAGCCAACATTTGCTGACTCCAATCCCTCTGATCACCCCTTTTCTGGCAAAAAGTGAGCAAATTGTATCTTTGGAAAACTTCTTTTTAAATAGGCTAGAAACCCATACTATTTAACATAAAATAAAACTTTCCCAAAAAGACAGGAAGTGGCCTTTTGGCCACCTCCTGAATTTGTAAATCAGCCTTTTTAAGCATGGCTTGTAGGTGGGTTTTAGGCGGGGTGCAGTTGGGCAGAGGTATCGGCATCATTTTGCATGTGATAATGCCTGATTGCATCACATAGGATCATAGAACATAGAATCATAGAATCATACAGTTGGAAGAGACCACAAAGGCCTTCCAGTCCAATCCCCTGCCATGCAGGAACTCCCAGTCAAAGCATCCCTGACAGATGACCATCCAGCCTCTGCTTGAAGACCTCCAAGGAAGGAGACTCCACTACACTCTGAGGGAGTGTGTTAGACTTGAACATGGCAGGGGTAAATTGGGTTTTTTTGTAATACGATAAACTCCTTATTTGGCAAAGTTTCATGTGGTTGCTTTGCGTAGAAAGTTTTCTGCATGTAAAATATTTCAATGCAGAAATATAAATTCCTGGAGAGAAAATGTTTTCTATTCCAAAAACAGCTGTAATAGGGGATTTTTTCTATTCTGTGGATTTTGCAAGGAAAACAGCATTTTCTGTGGCATGAAAGCATTTCTACATGGGCAATAATAATTAAATCCAAAAATATTAATTTATTTGCAGAAAAGGCTGTTTTCTGTACAGTAAAAACATTGTTTCTATGCAAATCTAACATGTATAACAAATCCCTAGTTACAGTTTCTTTCTGTGCAGAAAACATTTCTAAACAGGAATTAATATTTATGTATTGAAATATTATTTTCCACACAAAAAAGACTGTTCCCTATGCAGAAAACACTATTTTCTGCACAAAGCAGCCATGTGTGAATTTTGCCTAGAATAAGTCCCAAACTGTGAAGATTCTTGTCAGTCCTGAATTCTTCTCATGAAGCTTCCCCAACTCTCAAAAACCATGTTTTGATGAATACAAAATATTTTCGAATTTTCTTTCCATTCCTATTCTTGAGAAAGGATAAAGAGCTGTTCTGTTGTCCTAGTACTCCATCTGAAAATCTTTTAGTGCAAGACAGCTGTCAAGCTCATGAGGGGTTTCTACTGATGCTTCTAACCAGATTGAAGGAAAGGAAAAGGGAAGGGAGAGGATTTTTTGACTATGAAGCTCCAGATCCTCTGAGAACCTTGGGGGAAGGAAAAGGCAGGAACACTCTACTTCATACTCATTTCTTCCTCCCATGGCTTAGCTGAGACCAGCTGCTCTCCATGGTCTAAATTGCCCCCTCCCTCCAGTAAGAAACAGCAGGGCATTTCTTGGGACTTGAAAGCTATCAGATGGTGGGAGGACATGGAAGTGCACGTGTGGAGCTATGTACACATGTAGGATCTCAGCCATTTTCACATGTAGGATCTCAGCCATTGCCAAGTATAAATTTCATAGTAAAAAGCAGAGGTCTGGGCCAGGGAAGACATTTGAAAGCCATCAAGATTTCTTCTTCATAACCGCTACTGATAGCAAACCAGATTTTTTTCATTTCAACAAATGGTCATCTTCCTTTTTTCCTGAGAAGATTTAAAAGGCGTATTCATTAAAACAATAACAAAAACAAACCCATACCTAATGCAGGATTCAGCTTTATAACAAAAAAGAAAGATGAAAAACAGATAATTTCAGAGAAATAGAAGATCTATTCTGCCACATAGATCATTCATATACTGTATATGTGTTTATGATCTATTTGTCCCCAGTTTCTTCAAAACAGATTTTCAAATTGCCATGGTTTGCTCATTCCCCTTTGAAGTTTTGAAAAATAGTTACTGAAATGTGAATTCATGAGCCATGGTGTAATAGCAATTGGTTCAGCCAGGATATGCTTTAGTAGGCTACAGGTGCTCTTCCTGGATGGATGGAGGTACTTGGCTGTCTACTTTGGTCTTTGCCATGCATCACCGGCATCGACTGATAGCCTATTGATGCACAGTCTGCTGCAACTTATGGTTATATTCAATATACACATCAGGCAATGAAGGTGGGTTGTTTGTTGGTGTGATTTTCCAGACCGCTGCTTGAAGAATTTTTGTAGCCATCCACTCAGCTCCCTGGTGTATGGTTGGGCATGAATAAAACTCTATTTTATGATGTTTACAAGGGCCTCTTTACCCACTGCTGATGAGTCATGGAACAGAAAGTATTCCTATGGTACTTGGACAGGTGCATGGGATGCATATCACATTTGTTGTATGGTTTAAAAATTAACCGAGAGTTGTTTTCTTCTCCCCTACATTGCCGTTCCAATTTGCAATTTGGGAAGAGGTATAAATCCTCTATCCTCTTTCCAGCTGCTTCCAGCAGCCGTGTTATCTGATAGATCCAAATTCTTGGCAACTGAACAATATGCCTTTGTGGTTTTTTATGACCCGCTTTCTTTTTTTGGCCTTGTCTCATTATCTTATGAACTTTTCATAATGGTTGTTACTAGCAAAACCTCATTAACGTGCTGCTCTTCCTTCGTGTATCAGATGTTCAGTTGTTTCTCTTTATGTCTACCCTTCAGATGACCTACTGGTGCACTTTTTCCTGCTCTCTGTAATGACATGCTGAACTTTCATGATTACTGGACATCTCTAGGGCCTTATTCTGGTTTGAACATTAACTCACAATGTTAATTACCATGCTACTTTTTTATTACACTGACAAGTCTAGAATGGTTACTGTGCTGTCCAACTTTACTTTGTATGGCTAATTTTGTAAGTCATCCATTTGAAGGCTAGCTTTAAATCTCTGAAGTTAATTAGTGTGTACAAGAAAAGCCTGCATTCCTGTGCTATAAATGAATGGAAATGAACATGCATAAATAAACTTACAAAGTTTATGCTATAATTTCAAGTACATTTGCATGAACATTTATACTTATTTGGCATGGTCTAGAGGGGGAGATCTAGTATATTTCATGAGCTTTTAAAATACAGTCCCCCTTCCCCATATGCAGGGGATCTATTCTGGACCCCCCCCCCCCCATATATGGGGAAATTCGCCTGTGCTCAAGTCCCATTAATTGTTATGGTGGAACATTAGTTCTTCCTGCAGAGCGTGTACCATTTGCCCCCTTGCTACCCACAGACTGCAGATTGTGTGTGCTCAAACCAGTGTATGCAAAGTTCGCTTAAGGCAAGGGCGGACTGTGTATACCTTTGAAGAATATATTTTGTATATTTTATTGTCTTCAATTGAACTGAATGGGAAAGAGTTAATCCATGCCAAAAAAGAGAGCATCTTTGATTTACAATTAAAAATGATTTCTAGCAAATTCTATGTTTGGCCAGTCATTGGATTGCACACTCACAAATATGACTTAATGGCCCCCATCACATGGTTTCCTCCTAGAGTTGTGAGTTGTCCTGCACATATCCCAACAAACCACAGTTCCCTCTACCCCACAGTTTTTTTCCTTGTTAGTTTCTGGTAGCGCAGTGGTTAAATGCCTGTACTGCAACCACTCACTCAAAACCATAAGGTTGTGAGTTCAATACCAGCAAAAGGGCTCAAGCTTGACTCAGGTTTGCATCTTTCCGAGGTCACTAAAATGAGTATCCAGATTGTTGGGGGCAAGTAGCTTATAGTTGTAAACTGCTTAGATACCTGCTGGACTTTCCCCTTTCCCCATCACCTCTCCCTTCTCCTTTTGTGTCGTGTCTTTTTAGATTGTAAGCATGAGGGCAGGGAAATGTCTAATTAACAAATTGTAAGCTGCTCTGATAGCCTTGGCTGAAGAGTGGGGTATAAATAAAACATCATTAATATTAAGCTGTTTGTTTTGTTTGTTTGTTTTTCTTTCTTGCCCCTTTATCAGTTCTTATTCTGGGAAGGACAGCTGAGGAAACATGCTAGAGGCACATCATGATTTTGGGCTCAAATGTAACAAGAATCTATGACTTAAATATGACAGAGTTCATACAACTACAGAAAACCATGGACTATATCCAAGATCAATCTCAAATAGAGTCATTTTAATTAATGGGATTTATAAAGGTCTTACCTAAAAAGACCCATTCTTTTTCAATGGATCTGCTCTATTTGGGAGTAAAATTGGATTTATCTCCCTGGTTTCTAATTAGGGTTTACAGCTGGTTTAACCATGGTTTATTTGGTAAGTTAACCATGGCAAATGCTAAAGATGCTGAAGATGCTAAAATAAGAGGAAAGGGTTAGGTAAAAAGCCCAATGTATTTGAGGCTGTAGATACT
Source organism: Urosaurus nigricauda (assembly GCA_034509955.1). Classification (NCBI taxonomy): domain Eukaryota; kingdom Metazoa; phylum Chordata; class Lepidosauria; order Squamata; family Phrynosomatidae; genus Urosaurus; species Urosaurus nigricauda. The sequence goes on from JAOEGL010000001.1 coordinate 322,527,677, forward strand.
TGGAGGTCTTCTTTGGGGGGGGGGGAATCTAGAAGTATGTATAGAAGTAACAATCTAGAAGTAACAGCCCTGGTGGTGCAGTGGTTAAATGCCTGTACTGCAGCCACTCACTCAATACCAGAAGGTGGCGAGTTCAAGACCAGCAAAGGGCTGAAGCTTGACTCAGGCTTGCATCCTTCCGAGGTCGCTAAAATGAGTACCCAGATTGTTGGGGGCAAATAGCTTACAATTGTAAATGAAGCTGTTTGTTTAACAAATTGTAAGCCGCTCTGATAGTCTTGGCTGAAGAGCGGGGTATAAATAAAAAACATTATTATACACAAAAATGCTAACAAAAGCGATCTTTCTAGTGGATTTTCTTAGATGCCTTCCAGTTTTTATTCTTTTTTGGGGTAAGAGAGAATTCTACAAACTGTATAAACTGGCATAGAGCAATTGAATGTTTCAAGCTCAAAAGCTAACATACATCCCTCCTTTTGCCCTTAGCAGGCAATACAATAGAAATAGGTAACAGAAAAGAAAAGAAAAGAAAAGAGAATGACAGAAACTGTCAAGAAGAAATGCACATAACTAAATAAAACAACTTATATAACTTCTAAAAACAAAACGTATAAGTATTGGAGAACCCCCACATCCTTGAGGTTGAATTAAAATATTAATTGTCACTAATGACAAAGATAATTCTGACCTGTAAAATGATGCAAAACATTAGAGCATTTGGATATAATTTCTTGAGTTATGTTCCCTCCAGTTGTAAATTTAAGGGACATGAATACTGGAGTGTATTGTGTGCAAGCAGCTATGTTTTATGCTGTGCTATGGTTTATGCTCTGCAGTGTGACTGCATCCATGCAGCTATTTAGACAAAATCTGTATGCAAGATGTTAAAACCATTTTGTTAATAAATCTTGTGCTCTTAATGGTGCTTTGAGTTATGTCTATCCTAGGGAGTGATAAGTGCTGCATATTAACTTAGCAAAATCATTGTCTCTTGTCACTTGAGCCACAAATACTCTTAATTAGTCTAATTTGCCCTTGTGTTTGCATGGCTATCTAACACACCATAAGATAAGCAAATAAATTATAGCTTTATTATGAAACCCATGGGAGAAACCAAAACTGATATCTACCAGTGGATTTTACAACTTAAATCTGTAAGCCAGAACTTGGCAAAGCCAATTTATCAGACAACAGTTCCCAAAATCCCCCAGCCAATATGGACACTTGTAAAAAAGCAATGCACAGTCTTGTTATGAAACACACAGTTTTCAAAACCCAAAGCTGGCCATGCTGGCTGGAGAATTCTGGGGGCTGTAGTGCAATAAAGTAAAGTTTCCAGGTTCCACTGCTCTTGACTCCTGGCTATGGAAAATAACACTTACAATTTAGTATATTTTATATCTAAAGCAACTACTTGTGTTCTGGATGCTTCTTGCACTGGGTTTATATGTTATAGGTGTCTGAGAATCTTTATTGAGATTATATACTGTAAAACTTCTGCATGCCAAGGACTCTTTTGGTTTCTGAAGCTAACTGTGAATATGAAATTTTAAGCATAATTTTTCACGGACTCCACAAAGTTTCACATCCATCAAGTTTGATGGAAATTTTGTGATTTGTCCATGAAAGCTTATACTAGAAATTTCTTTTTCACAGTTAGTCTCAAATGTGCTATAGGATTCCTTTCTATCTTTTTGGTTTAAAACAAACTAACATTTCAATGTCTTTAAATATTCCCCTTATGGAGTTTTGCATTGGTATTGCTACACAAACCTTGTGTTAAATTGTGCAACTTGCACATTATAGAACGGTAATTGCACAATCAATGTGCAACTAAGGCCCAGTACAGACAGGCGGAAAGCGCCATCCTCGGGACAGAATTAGGGTTCTGGATTGCGCAGTGACTGCACGTTCCCAAACCCTAGTTCATAACAGCGGCGCCATCATGGCAGCTTCCCATCCACACGGGGGGCACCATGATGATGCAAGTGCGGCACAGCTTCTGCACATCACTGTACTGCACTTGCATCATCAATGTGCAACAGTGTGCCAATGGTGCAGGGTGCATGCAATAAGAAGAATCTGCTTTTAGCAGGTTCTTTTTGGTGTGGAGGGATGCCACATGGTTTGGCTGCTGCGGCATCTCTCAGGAGCAAAAATGGGTGCCTCCAGCCCTCCCTTTTGGGGTGGGCTGTTGAGCCCCTAAATGCTCAACAAATGCATGGCCATTAATTTCATCATGACATAGACCAAGAATGGATATCCATGTGCTCTAGCACCTCATATGCAACTCTTTCCCCACAATCTTGAACTGAAAGCAAACTGCAAATTGGATGAAAATAAGGAAATGTACATGTCGAAGACACCAGCAGGATTACAGCCAAAGACTTTGACTGGATAGCCTCTTATCTCCTTTCAAAGCCCTTGCAACACTCACTTCAAGGCTAAAATATTTGTAGGAGCTGTGAAAGAGAAAGCATTTATATGAATGAGCTTACCAAGTGTAGTCTGTGGAACTATGCTATGGCTGGCCTTTCACCAACTCTTGGACTTACATATAGCTGCTGAAGTTCTCTCATGGCCATTTTTTGCCTGGTGGAGAGCATGAGACACTAGCTGAGGTTTGTTAGAGTCCTCCAGACCTCTTAGTGGATGATGTAACCATTTCATGTGTAGTTACAGGAACATAACTATAGCTCTCCACCAGACATAAGGCTGACAGGGAGTGGATCACTGCAGAAAGAGGAAGGGAATACCAGTTTCTGCATCAACCACACACACACAAAAGATGTACGCCAGGTGTAACGCTAACTTACAGTTGCATATACCACAAACAGGATACTGCCAGCCATTGTTATTATCTGAGCAGAGCTTAGAAAGTTACTTTTTAAAAGAAAAATAGACAGAATATTATGCTGAAGCCTTGTGTAACTGAGCAGTGGTAGGATGGTGTCTTAAGGCTCTATCATCCCGCTGTTATTCACTTATGTGTTGCTTCAGTCAGTATCTCTTTTCAGTCTTCTTAAAAGTAACTTCCCAAGTTCTGTTTGCCTGTACAAAGCAAATAAAAGAAGGGTTTGAAATAAGAGCTATGCATATCCTCTGTGCTGGAAGCAACCCAAGATGCCAAGTTAGCACCATGGCACAAATCAAAATTGGGTGGGATGTATTGTGGGAGCATCATTTGGAGAAATGCACCTATGTTCTCTCCAAAAGCATTTCAGTAATACAGAACTAGCTATATCGACACAAACATTTGCTCATGCCTGGCAGTGATTTTTATAATGGGATTGAAATTGCTCAGTAATTGAGCCAGTTGGACTTGCTTCACTTGCTAACTATAAGATGCTGTTATTGGCAGGTGTTGCTTGTTTCATGCTGAATTCAGAGTAAATTGGAGTTTCAGTCATAGTGACCTTCTGTGCCAGGTTTGGCTAGTCCACTTAGTTATATTTCATCTTGAAGCCAGTTTAAACTTAATGTCAGGTGTTCTCTTACATGACAAGAGCTGACAACACCAACTGATCACCAAGATTATCAGCCTACTTATATAGATGCTTACTCAGAAGTAGAGGAGTCAAGAATACTTGCAAATGTTCTCATCTTTTCTGAGCAAGAAAATTGTCAACTGCTGGAAGATTATTATTTTTTTGTATTTGGGAGATTTGTTTTTGAAAATCTCCCCCTAAAACTTTTTTTTTTTTTTTTTTTTTTGCAAACCAATGTTTTACTTGAACAATAAACTGCAGTGCAGAATTATTCAATTTTTGGTGAAAAACCAAAGTTTTTAAAAAAGGAAATCTAAGATTGTTCTTCATCAACAAATATTTCATAAACAACATCCTGTTGTGTGAAAAATCATAGAAAAATGTGTAACAGTTCCCATAATTTCACTGTGGAGAAAATCTTTGGAACTTTTGCTAAGATTTACATCCTTACTGAGATGTTTAGTTTCATTGGCCTTGTTTCAGATAGGAATCATGTGGTCCTCTAGATGTTATTGGATTACAGTACCCAGTATGCTTTATGACTGGCTATACTAACACTCTTGGGAATCTACAATCTAACAACATTTGGTGAACTCAATGATTCCCACTCCTAGCCTTAATCCAATTGATTATTCCAGCTGACTGGTTGATCCATTAAATCAACTAAGTTAGGTCTGCTTGTTTAAGTCAACACTTCAGTAAATCCCATTGATTCATTGGTTCATCTTGAGTTAGGTCATGCAGTTGGGTTTAGGCCACTGAGTTCAATGATACTCCTTTCTGAAAGTAGGCACATAGATATATGTTGGTGTTTATTATCCATGATTCATAATGGATCAGAATTTACTTAGATGCATCCTGCTACTTTCCATGTCACCCAAACCCTTTTTAGGATGCTTCCAAGATTCATCATTCAACATCATACCTTTGAGAAATGAAAGTTTTTTTTAAAGAAAGGGCCTTTAAGAGTATGACATATTGTTTTAGCTGTACTGTTTATTAAACTGCTTTTAGTGTTTTTAATTGTTATGTTCTAAACTGTGTTTAGTGTTCTTGATATTTCAATTCCATTTTAATGTTGTTTTTCGGGGGGGGGGTATTTTTTAAAATATTGTGTACTTGTCTCAGTTTGTAAGTTGTCTTGAGTCCTCATTTTGGGGAAAAGGTATGGTATAAATAAAGCTCATAACAACAACAACAATTTACTTTCTGCTAGCTGGTGTGCTTGACCACGGTTGTTCAAGGCTGAATGAACTGGGATATGAATTATTATTATTATTATTATTATTATTATTATTTTATTTTCTTATATCTCGTCTTTTTCCCAATATAGGGAGTCAAGATGGCAAAATAAAATGATATCACTGGAAAAAACTACATAAATAGTTAAGAGCTAAAGGATTCCATTACATATCCTAAAGACAGGTGTGTAACTTTGTCCTATCTATGTGGTGTACTCTTCCCCTTTTTGTGGTGCTCCTTTTCCTTGCTATTCTACTGTTGCATTGGTAGTCAATGGCAACTGTGGCAGCTGCATGGTGCAAGAGCATGCAAGAAGCATGCTTCATGCCACCAAGTCCTGTAAGAACACTACCTTTACCTTTAAACACTAAATAATAATAATAATAATAATAATAATAATAATATTTATTTATATCCTGCCCCTATGCAAGATTCAATTGGGGCGGCTTACAAATTAAACAACAACAACAACATATAATTCAAATCCCCCAATCCCCCCTTAAAATAAAATGAATCATAAAGTATACAACATACTTAAAAAAATTGTGGCTATGGTGAGGTCAGAATTCAGCAATTAGATTTTGGGGAACTATTCCATAAAGGCCTGCTGGAAGAGATCCATCTTTATAGCTTTTTAAAACCTGTTTAGGGTGGTAATATGATGGATCTCATCTGGCAGGCTGTTCCACAATCTGGTTGCAACAGCTGAGAAGGTCCTCTAAGAGGTCATGGACAGTCTTGTTTTATAAGGCTGTAACAAATTCTTCCCTGAAGATCTAAGTGTGCGGGAAGGATTATATGGAAGGAGACAGTTCTGAAGATAGGTTGGATCCAAGCCATTTAGGGCTTTAAAGGTGATAACCAACACCTTGTACTGGGCTCGGAAACTAATGGGTTGCCAGTGGAGTGATCTTAAGATCGGTGTTATATGGTCTCTTTGGGATGTACCAGAGACCAGCCTGGCTGCCATGTTCTGAACTAGTTGAAATTTCTGGATCAAGCACGAGGGTAGCCCCACATAGAGTGCATTGCAGAAATAAAGGCGTGAGGTTACCAGCACATGTACTATGGTCTCAAGGTCCAGGAAAGGGCACAGCTGACGTATCAGTCAAAGCTGATAACAGGCACTCCTGATCATCTCATTCACCTGATTTGTCATGTCAAGTGATGGATCTAAGAGCACCCCCAGACTGTGAACACAATCCTTTGAGGAGAGTGTGACCCCTTCTGATAACACCCTGCCCCATATCTCCAGATGATCTCTCCCAGCGGCTTCATATATATGTTGAAAAGTATCGGGGACAGGATGGTGCCTTGTGGGATGCCACAATTAAGCTCCTTCCTTGCTGAGCGACTGTCCCCAAGCAAAACCCTCTGGAATCTACCTGAGAGGAAGGAACAGAACTACTGGAGCACAGTGCCTCCTATTCCTAATCACTAAAGGAAGTCACAGGAAGGTGAAAACAAGTGCTTTTAGGAACAGCAATGAGAATTCCTCCTCATGTTTTCCTTTCCCTTTATAGCACACAAAATTGATGAGATTACTGAAAAACCAGTAAAAGAGGAATAAGAACAACTACTTGGACTTTCCGTTTGTAATAAAAAAAATTTTTTTTAAAGAATCTCACCTTTTTACACCTTTCTTTAAAATCAAAAGTACCATGGTCCCCCGGGATACGAAGCCCCCGGGGAACGAAATCCCCAGGACCCGAAACGGCCAGGGCCGAAAAAAAGCCCCCAGGATCCGAAAAAATCCCCGGGTTGCGAAAAAAAAAGCAACCCTGGCCCTTTAAAACAGCGCGCTTCCAGCGCGCTGTGCATTAACTAAAGCGGTCCCCCGGGTTGCGAAACACTTCCGGGTTACGAAAGTAATCCCGGAACGGATTACTTTCGCAACCCGCGGGACCACTGTATTTAAATCATGCTCCAGTAATGTGACGTTGCAGCAAAAAGGGCAAATGCTATCTTAGGCTGCATTAATAGAAGTATAGTTACCAAGCTGAGTAATAGTCCCATTACAGTGGGCCCTTGCTATCCACTGGGGTTTGGTTCCAGGACCCCTATGGATACCAAAATCCATGGATGATCAAATCCAATTATATATAATGGCATAGTAAGATAGTGTTCCTTATATAAAATAGCAAAATCAATGTTTGCTTTTTGAAATTTATATATTTTTAAAATATTTTCAAACCATGGATTCTTGAATCTGTGGATAAAATGTCAGTGGATACAGAAGTTTGATTGTATATTCTGCACTTGTCAGGCCTCATGAGTGCAGCTCATTTTAAGAAGGATATAGACAGGTTGGAGTGGGTTTGGAGAAGGGCAGTGAGGATCATAAGAGGACAAAACATAGGAGGAGGCATTGAAAGAGCTGGGCAGCTGAAGACATTTTTATTTAGTCAGGCATTTGGAAGGTGAATTTCACATGCGTAGTGCGGTGTGCTGTCTTAATGTTTTAATGTTTTTACTGGTTTTAAATATGCTATTTTTAACTTATGTTTTAATGTTGGTAATATTTAATTATTTCTTAAACTTTTGTAATTAATCTTTTAGTTCTGTCTTTTTAAATTATTGTAACTCACCTTGAATCCCATTGTGGGAGAAAGGCAGGGTATAAATCCTTGATATAAATAAAAATAAAATATATATGTTCAGCTTGATTCCATGATCACACTCTTTAAATACCGCAAAGACCAAGTGTAGGCTTGCTCCTTGCTGCATGTGTGTAGAGGGCAGAACTAGGTCTAATGGTGTTAAGTTACAGGAGGGTGTATTTTGACTGAACATTAAAAGGAACCTCTTGATGGTGAAAGTGGTTCAACAATGGAACCAATTGCCTAGAGAGATGGCGGGGCTTCGTTCTCTGGATGGGCTCATAAAGGGTCTAGACAGCTACCTGCTGGGCATGCTTTAGCTGGAAATCCTGCATTGAGGCCCCTTCCAACTTTATGATTCTTTGACAGTTCTGGCATGATTTTGACAATGGCTGCAGTGTTAGGCAGGGAAGGATTGCAGAAATTGCTGGGGGGGGGGGACTGCATGTAGTTTGGGGATGCCACAGCACGTTGACTAGTTCTGCCTTAAAAGGTAGGAGTATAAACTAAATATAAATAACATTTTCTAGTCTTGTAATAGTTCTCTATGGTTTGTAAATAGAAACTAATTACAAATCATAGAGAATTGTTGCACACCAAGAAAACATCCAGCTTTCATTAAGGTTTATAACAACTTTTTGTAAGAAACTTTTTTGACAGATCTCCTGGGTGAGATTTTGGTTGCATTTAGCTCTGTTCTAGTGTTTCATAGGGTTTAACTATTTTTTTTTAAATCACAGGCAGGTTATTTTGGAAGAATAGCCTGAAATGGAAAAATAGTATGACATGTTTTGCTTTAAAGTTTAAATCCAGGATTTACATATCTGGAGTTTTGGAAGAATTAGCCTCTTTGGCAGAACAGCTTTAGTGGCCCTGTCAAAACTGGTGTTAGATATCCTTTATCTGAAGGGCCCCTTTAACTTCATAGCAAAGTGCAATGCTGCATCCATGTAGCTCTGTGCCCTTTCTGTGCCCCAGAAGCTTTCAAGAGTGGGAGAAGCTGCTCCTGCTCCTTACTGATGGAAAATATGATGTTGAAGATGTAGCTGGTCTGGACTCCAGGGAGAAGAATAAGGAGTGGAATAAGCAGTGTGCAGTCATGAACAGAGTGCACCTTCCTTATCCTCTTGCATAGAGAACAGACAAAGCTGCATCTTCCCTACTGGTCAGGAGCAACATCAGCAGTGTCCCCTTCCAAGGCTTGAAGAATACCGTGAAAAAGAGGTTTTGGATGATGTGGAAAGGGCTACAGAACAACTTCCTGTGCCCCAATCCAAAACCAGATATGCATGCACTCAAGCTACACTTATTTATTTATTGTATTTATTTCAGGGATTTATATCTCACCTGTCTCCCACAATGGGATTCAAGGTGGGTTATGTTCATGTATGTCACTTATGTTCATGTTTGTCCTTAACAAGATTCCAGCACAATTTTTTTTCTCATTCCTTAGATCTGAGATTGCTACATAGGCTAAAATGAAGTACCACCCTTTTTGCTTTGGGCTCTTTGTCACATTCTTTGATTCCCCTTCAGACTGCATCAACTGCCTCTTTCTCAAAGGAGTTGTGACTATCTATCAGCCATTGCTTTTGTTTTTAGGAGAGTCGACTCTGAGACCTTCAGCTTCTACAAACCCTGTCAGTACACTGCATCACTTCCATCCCATACTATCCTGAAATCCATATCTTAGGCAGAAATGCATGTTGAAAAAATATGTGAGATAGTAATGTATCTCCCAAGCAGAGTAATGAGCATCTGCAAGCAAAAAGGAAACAGCAAGCAGTTGCACACTACATCTCTCACATAGGGTCTAGCAGAAAAACAATACAGACTTAGTTTTCTTTGTAAAAACATATGAAGTAAGTTTACTTACAATGGCCAAAATCCTGTTGGGCAGTTATGAATGTATCACCTATGGTTACATATTTGTAACTGCTATGTATTCAGGGGCCACTCAGGGACTGTGAAATTCCCTGAAACCTCACTTTCTGAACAGCAGCCACTGGGATCAAAAGAAGTCTGTTCCTCTTTCAATTGAGAAGTAACTACCCTATGTTTCTTGTGTGAGTGATTTCTGTCACAAAAGGGATTTGTGACAGGGTCCTTTTTTGCATCAGAGATTGCTCATGGGAGAGGGTGGGAACATCAGATAACTGTTTCTCAATTGACAGATGAATGGATCCCCATCAATCCCTTGGAACACCTGTGGGTTTGCCCATCTCAATGGGCTGCCAGTCAGGGAGGAGTGCTTATTCTTACTTATCCTCTGTGACTTGCTAGCTCCTTCCTTAAGGTTTTGGGGAAAGGGAGTGGGTAACTAGAAGATACTTCAAATGCAACTTTCTGATTTCCTAACTGAAAGGCCCCTTTAACTTTATGGCTACAGATGGAAAAAAAACTCCTTCATACTAGCCACACCAGCATTCTCTGAGTACCTACTTCTGTGTTCTGTGTGGGGATGAGTACTGGGTGCACTGTCATTTTCATGTTGGTCACACATTAATTGGGCTTTTCCATGCATTAGTATCGGCAAGCTACCCTATGATTGGGAGTAACCAATGGTGCTAAGAGAAAGATTCTTGATGGTATTTTGATTATGCCTTTCTTGTGCCTCTAAATTTTCAGGCTGAGCATATGATACATCAAATTGTGTCAGCACTATCATTGACGTAGCAGTGGCTTTCTTAGTTGGACTGTAGGACCGGTTGCCCAGCCTCCTGAGCTCACAAAACTAGTTTGCAGTTCCTTGGATCAGCAACATTTTTCTTACTAGCACCTTACCTGATCCTGATAACCCAATTTCATTGATGGTCTGTTAATGGTAACAAAAAGGATTTACTTCCAGAACTTTAAAAAGACCTGCAAGAAAGTATCACACACCTGTGCTTGGCAAAAGCACATCACATCACTAATTGGAGTGGCGGTCGATTTGTCCTGCTTAAGATGCTGTGTGCTCCAAGTGAAGCCAATATCCAGAAGCACGAAGTGAATTATTTGGCAGTTTAGCCTGAAGTCTGCCTATTAGCTTGATGTAGTGTACATTGCTATTTGCATAGTTTTGCCATGATAGTTTGTTTCAGCCCATTACGCTTGCCCAGGCTCTACAGCAAAGTTTCCTGGGACTGTGGAAGCAATATTAGCTATTAACATAAAGTTGAAGCTTGAAACATTTTTCAAAAATAAAAAAGAGAGAAAGAAAGAAATGGCTTCTCCAAATTAGATTCTTGTGCAAATCACATCTGATACATTGTAGACCACAGATCGCAAAATCTGATTCCTCCCTTAGGGGCAGTTGGAATGATAATTTGGAAACAGAGATGAGTTTCTTGTTGAAAAGTCCAGACTGCTTACAGGTGATTAAATAGTAAGTGTTTGTGAGATACTTGAACCTTGTAAAATAATGTGAAACACGATGGACTGTGAGTTTGAAGTCATAAATTGGGTCTAGAGATGCATTAAAGTTTGACAGATAGAAATTGACCAGAAAGAAAATGAGTATGGAAGTTCGTATGCTGATGTTGTACCCACAATCAGGACAACACTACATACTAATATCATTTATTTATATAGTTCCATCACTGTACATGGTGCTTTACAGGTAAAAGAACAACAAAACAATTCCTTGCCCTCAGGCTTACAAACTAATGTTACATGATGATGATGAGGTGTGTGAAATTAAGCATCTAGACACAGCTTTTCTACACTGTGACACCACATTCAAAGGATATGGTAGTATGCCACATAGTTCAATTGTGTTTCATTATGAAGGTAGTGAGATATATATTTCCAGGAGGTTCAGATGTGCCTAGCCAGGGCTGTAAAGGGATAGGAAAGAGGTCTCCTGAGGGCCTGTCTTTTCTGTGTAAGATTGCCTGGATGTTAAGATCCTATGAACAGGAACTTCTCTTAATTCCTTCAATAACTAATTTGCATTTGGCAAAAGTATGTGCAAGTGTCTTCTCAGTCATTGCAGTGGTGGAGTGTGGTGGAGTCTCCTTCCTTGGAGGTCTTTAAGCAGAGGCTGGATAGCCATCTGTCGGGGATGCTTTGACTGGGAGTTCCTGCATGGCAGGGGGTTGGACTGGATGGCCCTTGTGGTCTCTTCCAACTCTGTGATTCTATGATTCTATGATTCTATGCATCCAGACTTTGAAACTCCCTTGTTAGAAGAAGTGCACTGGAAGAGGAGGAATACTCCTCTAGGCACTAACTCTTTGCAGGGATGTATAGGCTGAAGGTTTTAAATATAGATGATTAACCATAGTGACTCCAAGAAAAAATAAGGTAGAAGGAAGTTACCTGTTCTTTGCGAAGGACAGGAAAAATACAGATCTGGCTAAGATCGGGTCACGATGCCTCCAGTCTGAAGAAGGAGGTATATGAAAACACATGATCTGAGGAAATTTTCAAAAATTTCAGCCTGCTCTCAACCCAGGCTTAGCACTGCTGATTTGGCCATGCGACTATCTCCTTAGATGGTCTGGGAACTAGAAGAGAATAAGTTGCATACACAAAACAGAGCCAATGAAAGATAGATATTTGCTCAACCTTTCCTGAAGCTGCACAGTACCTCACAATGGGGATGAACCAGTTTGATAGGTGTCCATTCAGTGCAGGGAGACATGACAGTTAAGCACTGATTATTCCCATAAGCAAAAGCTTTCCTTGTCAGCAGGAGGGGAGAGTTTGAAGGAATTTCCAATTTGCAGTTTAGAATAAGGCTTGAGCTTTTCCCAAGATGGACAAGGATCTGAGATGGTAGCTCTACCTGTCCAGTATGCTTTTTTTAACAATTTGAGCAAACACTGGTAACAGGGTGGTTTTTTTTTTGCCTTCTATATCAAAGTTTTATATTAATATTGATTGTGCATAACTTGTAGCATCCTACTGAAGCTTGTGTTTCTATCATTGATAGCCTTTCTCCAAGAAAGGAAAACTCTATAATTAAACATGTATTTTGCCTACTAGTCCACTTTGTTTTGTCTTGCTCTGCTCTTTGTATGAATCTGTATTTCTAATTTAACAATATTTGTAATTGGATGAATTTTTATCTATTGATATCTAATTCTATTATGACACTGTTTCCTTGTTTATTTGTTTGTTGTTGTTGTTAATTGGCATTGAATTGGCCCTGGCTCATGGTGATCCTGTGGATGAGACATCTCCAAGAGCCCCTATCTTCCACTGCTTTGCAAATTAATGCCCGTAACATCCTTGATCGAGTGTATACATCTGGCATGTGGCCTTCCTCTCAAATCTGTACTTTGTGAGTTCCTGCATGGCAGGGGGTTGGATTGGATGGCCCTCGTGGTCTCTTCCAACTCTATGATTCTATGATTCTATAGTGGCTTGGATGATTCTAATATTAGTACTCAGTTGTATATCTTTGCACTTAAAGGTCATGTCTAGTTCTTTCATGGCATTTCTACCCCTGCTTTAAATGGATATCATAAAATACTATTTTATTATTTTTTATTGTGGGTCTAATAGTGAAAGAAAGGTTGTATACAAATCTATCAAACAAATAAAAAGGCCAAGCTCCTTCATGGAGACATTGCTACAATGATGCAGCTATATGATCCATCTCCCAGTCCATTCTCCCAAACTCACCCTAAAACCTAGGAAGTCATATCAGCAGAGGAGTTAGGATGCTCTGGGGTCTCTTCTGCTGCTCTTTGCATCAAGGCTTCTAGCAGGGGGGATCTGGATGTATCATCCTTCAGCACCATGCAATGTTGCCAGTGTGGAGCACAAAATCTAACAACAAGCATTCCCCAAGGAAGGACTCAATGCCAAAATCTTCCAGGTCCCATATATTCCACTATGCAGGAAGCACCACCAAAGTTATGATGGTCATGTCTCTGTATTCCTTTAAATAAAAATGGTTACTTAATCTTAGGAGTGTTCACTTTGGATCTGGACTCATTTGGAGGACTCCCATATCAATGTGGAGATCTTATGGATCTGTATCAATCAGTGTAACACAGTCTGGGATTCATTTTTCATCCAAACACACCTCTAACAAAAAAAAAAAAAAAAACAAACCCAAAAACATTCTGTCTTTATATTTTGAAAATATTTTCCATTGAAAGATTCCAAGATCTAAATCCATGTGTTAGTACCAACTAGGGTAGAGCCAGTAGAACTCAAGGGTCGATTTCCTACATCCCTGTTTATTCAGCTGTAGTTGTGACTAACAGTCAAATTTAGGCCCAAGTTTCCTATATGGAAATTCATTTTCATTCTAGAATGAAAATTCTGTGTGGATCATCATTGTTGCCAGAGGTACCTGTGCTAGATAGCTGTGGTATTCCAATATTAACAATTAATCTGTACACACATTAAAGATGAAGGATGTGGGTCTATTATGAGAACATGTTTCTCACACTTTTTTATTCCTACACAGAAGTTCTTTCCATGTGGGAAATTTGTGACATTTGAAGGGGCCCTGAGACTGTGCCTGTTGTCTAATCATTTGAGAGAATTCATTTGTTAGCTTTAATTACCTTGACATGAGCAGAAAGAAAATATTTTTCATCTTCTACCAAATTCATGACAAGTCTAATGAAACATGGCACACATCTGTGTCCACAAAAGTGACTCCACTTCAGCTTAGATTAGCTTGATCTTATCCTCTGGGCAACAGGCGTGGAAAGACTGTGAGAGCAACACAAGGGAGGGTTCATCAAGGTTTAATTAAAGGTTAAATGAAGAATAAAATAAACAGGAAAGAGTTTCTTGAGGCAAGTCTGCCTTTTGACACTGGTCTGATTAGTCCTAGATGTCCTAGTGGTTAGTCCTAGATGTGATGATATTCTTAGAAGAAAAGTCTGGTAAAAGGAATTTGGTTACAGGTTTCCTGCCAGTTTCCCAGATCTGTACTAAAGGAAGTACAACTGGATAATTAGCCAATCTAATATATGAACTAGAGGTATCAGTGTTGTATCCTTTTCATGTTACACTGTTACTCCATGCTCTCTTATAGTGGACAGATAGTTAATAGGAAAGGCTAATTTTACATCTTCTCATCTTCATAAAATGGGAAAAACTGATTTACTACAATCCAGATTAATAGGTTGAATTCCACTGAATCAACATTGAAGTAAGCCAACTTTAGGTAGCGTCTATTGTTTAAGTTCTTCTTTAGTTGTTACTAACAGTTGGATTTAGGCCATAGGGCAGAGGCTATAACTTTGTAAACATTTGGCCTGATCTAGATTGGCAAAAAGAAGTGTGTTCATGGCTGCATGAAAGTCTAGCCTTTAGATGAGAAAAAGGGAAACTGTGCCATGAAAACACTTTTTTTGCGTTTTAGGGGAGAAGAAGCGCCTTTAAAAAGGTGCTGGTTTTCCCAGCTTCTTTTTTAAAAACTGTGGAACAGAACAGCTCCATCTAAAGGCTGCAAGCCTTTAAGGAAAAGGCAACTTCATGTCACACTTTCCTGCCAATCTAGAAAGCCCCATTTATATCCATATATATCATGCTGAGCCCTAATGAAGTGAAAGGGGGAAATTACAGATAGCAGAAGTGAGATTTCACACTTTTAAAACATGTTTTAACAGCAAAGAGAGAAAAGAATGCTGAAAAAACAAACACCATTATTGTGTGTGAGACGCTTTTGGAAAGTATCTGGGTATTGTGCATAGCTACTGATGTCTCCCTAACCAGTTGTTACATCATCAATGAATCTCTGTTAAGCAATTTCAACTTAACAAAGAACATCCATATTATTAACTTAACAAGAACCCACAGGAAAGGCAAGAATTAGCAATTTATTGGTAGGCTGTTGCCTGATCAAAAATCATTGGGCAAAATTCAACCAAAATTAGACACCATTTTGCCAGAAATTTTGGCATTACTGTTATGT